>OY754304.1:48653051-49282168 GCA_963573255.1 Chironomus tentans
GTTATTAAGTATTTAAATGGAAATTCAATAATTCTTTCAATTTTTCCTCAAAGAAAAAATTATTTATATTGAGTTCTATGTATGTGTAAAAACGTGCGATTGTATTAGTAAAAAACCGTTAAAAATAGATTTGAATTTAGTCGAGACAAAATTCAAAAAAACATATTTAACGGAAATTTATGTTGATCACATTGCCATGTTAATTTCTCACATTACTCTTAAATTAATTAATGATACACTTGCTTTCCGTTTTGAAAGACATCAAATTACAGGCAATTTATGGAAATGAATTTAAATAATTTTATGATTTTGATGGGAGGAGGGAGGGAGAGTGAAATGAAATAAAAACAATTAAGTCAGCCTTATCAGTCTGAATTTTTAGAGTAGAATATTTTTTAACTAAATTGTTTTATGCTCAGTATAACTTGAAATCTCAGAGTGATTAAGTCGGGAATTGAGGAAAGTCCAGAAAAAAGACAGAAATGAAGTAAGAGTGTAAATATGTGTACCACCTTATCAGTTGCATTTCATAAATTTTTGTTTTCCAAAATATTTTTAGAGGATTGACATTATTTCTATACTCCACTGCACTATTAACATTTTGCTATGTGAATGCTGAGCCATTGACTCATGAGTGCTTAAAATACTATCTAAAAGAAAAGAGTGCATATGAGAGCATTTTAGATTATGTAGACGGTTATATTGGGTCAGTAAGCGACTGCGAAAGTGCAGTAAGGACAAAAATTTCGAGCCTTAATGAGGATTTGAGGGATAAGCTGAAAAGTGATCGAAAATCGAGACCTCATGCTGAATGTGTCATGAAGGATATTGAGGAGGAAGATGATTTTGTGCGTTATGAAAATGTCATTTTACAGGAAGTGGCAGTTGAAATGATCAGTAATTGGAGATTTTGGAAATATTTTGACAAAAAGTCAACGTTGGAAGGTCTAAGAGCTAAGGCAGACGATATGGTTAAGAAATCACTATTAAAGTGCAAAGGTCACAGAGAATTCGGTGACATGTTTACCAACATTAATGAACAAAATATTGTATTTGACAGAACTGGAGAACAAGAGTTTTGTATCCGTAGAATACTCGTCAATAGAACTTTATTAAATCCATCATTTTATAATTTCCGTGAAAATCCAAGAAATGTCCGTACTGATATTGATTGCGAGGAGGTATTTAAGCAAATTAAAGACAGCTTCTATAAAGATCTGAAGGAATCAAATGACCTTAATGACTGCTTCATGGAAGCATACATCAAAAATGGATATGTTGAGAATATCTTGAAGGCTGAAGTTCTCTCAAAATTGACATTAACTCGATCAGATAAGTCAAAGGAAAAGCAGAATTTCATTAATAACATGGTCGATATCTCCATTGATACAAAGAACTGCTAAGACTCAAACAAACTTGTACTTTAATAATACATTACTAATAATTAGCATTCATGAGGAATATGGTGTAAACTTGTAATCTAACTTACAAATCGTAAATAAAATAAATTTCTATTTAATTGCTATTATTAAAATTTTCTTATCAGCTGCTCTTTAATTTCGACCTTGACATGCTTCCGCTCATACACATAGTTTAATCCAGCCAGCAAATGATCGGATTTAATTTCTGTTTTTGGGAGAGAACTGTTCTTTTGAGAGAAAAAAAAGAACACTCTAGGAATATATAAAGGAATGTGCTTGAACTTGACTTTTGTCAGTTGTTTTGCGTCTCATTCAAGAGCAAGTTCTGTTTGACTAATAAAACTCAATATGCTGTAAGTTTGAATTTTATTTTTTGTCAAAAATTATTTAGCATTAATTTCAAAAAATATTAAACCGTTAAATTTTTCACTATTCAAACTTTCTTAATTTAAGCACTATCAGCATCAAAACTGATTTAATAACATTAATAAATAAATGAATCATTATCATCAAAATACATTTTGTTTTGCAGCCGTGGATTATTATTTCTACAAATTCTACTAATCTTCAGTTTCTCTAAATCGAATGCGAAATTGACGGTTGAGTGCATTGTGGATTATCTCAAATTTAAGCACTTTGATACTGAATATTTCTCATCAGTCGACAAGTATACTGGAAATCCTTCAGATTGCACCGATGAAATAAGATCGCAAAATGAAATTTTCTATAATGAAGTTCGCACAAAGTTTATAAATCATGTGGTCAGAAAAGAGTATGCTGATTGTGTTGTAAAGGAAGTTAGGGCAGAAACTCAATTTGAAAATTACAGATTAGCTGCACTTGGTGCTGAGATAAAAGGCGTTGGATTAAAATTTTGGAAATCTGGTGATAAAAATAAGTACATCGAACAAAATAAGAATAAGGCAATTGAATATGAGAATAGTGGGCTAATTAATTGTCAAGGAAGGAAGAAGTATGGAGAATTTTTCGACTCATTTTATGAACAAAAGAAAAGTGAGCAATTCACTGTTGATTTCGAGTACTGCTTGAGAAAGTATCTTGGAGATAATAACATTATTAAGCATGATCAGTACGGCTTTAGCGTGAATATGATTCAAGCTGCAAGATCTCGCGGAATTAGATGTGACGATATAATGAGAGTGACTAAAGATCAAATGAAAGCTCAAATTACTGCTGATGGGGCTGAAACATGTACTGTTGATAGATTCATCGCTAATGGATATTTAGATGAAATTTTGAAAGTTCAAATGCTGTCAAAATTGACGATGACGACAAGTGAGAAAGAAGCTGAAAAGGAAAATTTCATTAAGAAAATGATTTCATTGACGAACCTTATTAAATCCTGTCCGATGTAAAACTTGAATTGGATTGAATAAATAAATGAGATTTTTATTTTCTAAAATTTCACAGCACTTGCACTATTAATACATTTCTTTCGATGCTGATTAAGAGAATTCTTCCTTGTAAAAGTCTTTTGGCAAAATTCGCAGCTAAAAATGCAGTCTTTATTGTGAACAGACGACACATGCAGCTTTAGAGAATCCTTCCTTGTGAATGACTCGCCACAGCTGTAAAAATGAGCAGATATTAGTATTTCAATTGCTTGGTATTAAATCCTAGTGACTTACACTTCACAGATATAATCTTTCTGGTTTGTATGGGTTTTCATATGAATTTTCAGATCACATAGTTGAATGAATGTTTTGGAACAGATCTTACACGCATAATTTTGAAGCTCCTTGTAATGAGTTTTTTGATGAACTTTGAGATACGCTCTAGTTTTAAAAAATTTTTTGCAGACGTTACATTCAAATTGTTGCTCGGCTTGAGTATGTGATGTCCTCACATGTACGTCCAAATTAGTTTTTGTAGTGAAGGATTTTTGGCAAGTCTCACAAATGAACAATTTAAGTCCGTAATGGAAATTCTCGTGATTAACAAGGTTCTGCTTATTTTTGAATGTTTTAGAGCACATTGAACATGAGAAGTTCTTAACATTTGAATGAATCTTTTGATGGGCTAAATAATATGAACGAAGAAGGAACTTTTTATCACAGGTTTCACATGAATAGCTGTATTGTCCAGTATGCTTAGCAGCATGCTCCTTAAGTCCAATTTTTGATTTAAAAGTTTTATTGCAATCTGGATAATTGCAGATAAATTTTGGATTATTTTCATGCGTTCGCATGTGTTCACTTAATTTATAATTGGTTCTAAATAATTTATTGCATACTGTACAGATTTTTGGATTAGACTTATTTCTCTTATTTTGAATAAACTCTTCAATTTTTTGCTCTATTGCAGTATCGATGTTATTTCTGTCACTTGGAAATGATTGACAGGATTCATCAAAATCATCATAGGTGAAATCGTCATTTTGTAGGATATTTTCAGGCTGATCATTAACTTGTTGCTCTATCGATATCGAACAATTTTCTGGACTTTCAATTTTTGGAACCTCAACAAGCTCTTGAGGCTGATCTATTTCATCGCTGTGTATGTGATGATTTGTTGCTGTTGGGGTTTGCATTTGTTCATAAATATGCTCAGTAGGCATACTTATCAGTGAATTATTATCATTTTGATTATCTTCTAATGCCAAATGAAGCTCATGTGCCATATAATGATAATCTTCTTCATTTGATTGGGCTGGATTTTGAATGTACATGTTCTGTTCATTCATTGGAATATAGTATTCTTGTTCATACTGCACATTTTGAGGTGGTTGCACTGATTTAAGGATATCTGATGGGAAAACAAAACATAAACTGGATGTTATATGTAGTTATAGGAATAAAATGTATTAAATACCGTTGAATTCATGCTGACATCTCACTGAATCTGATCTAAATTGATAGAAAGAGTTCAGTTTACCATCACAATTACTGCAAATTTGAAATATATCAGGAATCTAAAAGCACAAATTGAATTTAAATAAAAATATTAAAACAAATAATTGAAAACTTACAATTATAGACAAGCATTCCTTGATTTTCTGTCTTCTGATCTCGTCATTCTCGTAAATTATTATACCATTACAGTTGGAACTACAGTTTGTTAAACACAGCCTGCACAATTCAAAGAAAAGCGACATTATTTAATTAATTTTTAGGAAATTTCCATTTTTTTTTTGTAAACAAAGCGTTTTGCAACTTGATGAGTGGCTGAAGCGCATTTTATCTTGCTTATCTTTTTGAAGGACCAAAAAGTTTTTAAAAACCATGCTAATGAAGTAGCTCATAATAGTTACTAGTTTACTTATGGATTATTTAACTAATATTATTTACAGACAACGAGGACAATCAGACAAATTTGTAATATTTTCACTAAAAATTAGCTAAAACCGGGATTTTCAAAAATTTCTCCCGGTAAATTTAACGGTCATTTCAGACTTTTTACCACGTTTTTACAACATATATGCATTTTAAGTATAAAATTTATGATAGCATCAATCAATAAAGATTAATTGATGTTGTATTTGATTTTATAAAGTGACAACAATAACATAAAGTGTCTGGGCTTGCGCAATAACAATTTGTATGTGAAATTTTTGAGTTTAAAAGTAATTCCTTAAATGGTTAAAAGTTTCACATGCCTATATCCATATTTGTCTTTTACGATTGTACTTTTGTTACTTAACATCATTTTTTTCACCGCAATTTTCAGACGTTTTGATCGGTCCGGTCACTTGATTTTTACGTTCAATTCTATGTAAAGACACTTCATAGCAGCCCTGATTATTTAATTCAATAAAAGGAATTGCATAACAGCCAGTCGAGTAACATGTCATGAATCACAATACTTTATATCCTTGAAAACAAATGAAATCATGATGAAGCAGCACATGTGAAGGAAAAACATGAAAAATGTCACATTAGACGAGAGAAAAAAATCACATGTCTGGTCTATAAAATCGGCATCAACAAAAAGATTGTTTAGCGCCAGCCACAAACAAAAGAGAAAAGAGCTGAGAGACAAAAAAAAAATCTGTTTGAAAACAATAAGGCACGATCAATCGGTGAATGCATTCGTGCGTACAATATCTTCATACATGCTGTCGAGGATTTTCGTCAAGATTGTGTGTGAAAATAAGAAATGAGAAAAGAAAAGTCATTTTTCGAAAATTCAGTCGTCGGGAAAACTTCGCTCTGAACGGTCTAAAAAAATAATCAAGAGCGAAAAGATTTTTCTTTTCAACTTTTCATCATCTTTGGGAAAAAAAAGATATTTTATCTTTATTTGTTTAGCACATTTGAAAACTATAAATTAAGTGCTTAATAAATCGTGAGTAGTCAATAAGGAAATTTTCACAATTAAGTAGCTTAATTAAAATATGAGAAAGTCAATTGGAGGATGGAAATTTTCTTTTCATACACTATGTGATATTAGAAAAGTGGCCATAAAGATCTCACACGGAGGAAAAAAATATTTATTTTTAAAATCCATTCTCATCTTTCTTTCGTGTAATTATTTAAGAAAATTCCTCTTCTTCATTTTCATAATTTTCTTTTTAATGTGTTTTTTTTCTGTTTCGTGCGATCTGTGCATGCGAAAAGTGTAAGGTTGGAGAAAATTGGGAATAAAGTCTAAGTGATGTTCTGGTTACATTTTCATGAGTGATCATCGCGTTTTAGGAAAAGCGTGACGCTTTTGACAAAACAGCATGAGTTTTTCTTTCAAAATAAAAATTCATAAAAGTTATTAATAGAAGTTGTGATTCTATCACATCAGAAGACGTGAGGGGGCTTACTCATACTTATTTTTTTAGAAAATATTTTATTGCTGCTCATGTTTACATATTTTTTTCTATAAAATTTTTCATGGCAATTATAAACAAATTTGAGAGTGATTAATTTTTTTCGGACTTAGATACCAATAAGTTGTGCGAAAAATGTGATCCACTGACTATCCACATTCTATTAATTCCCTCACATAAATATTTACATTATTCAGCCATGATTTCTCGCTTCAAAATTCAAATGAATGATCGCGAACAATTGGGATCGTCCAAATTCGATATTCATGCACGATCATTACGATAAATTTTAATTTAGCAAGTGAATTCAATTTGAGACGCCATATGTGAGAATTTGACAACTAAAAGTATTATTCACTAATTTAATTTTAGTAAAAACTATTTTGTGTCACACATTTGACAATAATAAGTGTGACTAAATTAAGAAGACAGAAATACATTGGTGACAAATTTTAATTAGCTACCTTAGAAAAATAAAGAAGGTGCTATTAATAAAACCTTAAACAAAGTAGTCTTTTGTATGATTATTTTTTTTTAAATTCAGATATCTTCGATATTTCGTAAAGGGGTCATTCACTTATGACATCCATCAAAAAATGGGATTTTTAGACCCCCCCCCCCCCTCTCTCCCTTGTCACAAATTTTAAATTCAAAAAAATTTCTTTAATATAAAGTGTCACAAAATCTCAGACCCTCCCACCCCCCCTAAATCATGGACGTCATCATGAATGATCCCAAAGATCACTGATTTTATGAAGACATTTGCACACACCTGTCTCGTCCTTCGCATGACCTCTAAAGATTTTCTCCAATTTTTCATTAATTTCTTTCTTATTCATCCAGAGCCGATGTGTGAAAATGCTTAAGAGGGTAATCGTTTTTTTTTTCAAAGTTTATGATTAAGTGAGATGTCAAGAACACCGTAAACTGTGCAATTTCCCATTAGTTTTTGTTCCTTTTGAGATTCTGATAAAAAAGAATTAATTTGAAAAGTACGAAGATTATTTAAAAAATTTTACAAAGTAAACTGCGATCCAAATTTAGTTAGTTCAAAAATTTATTAAATTTGTTGACAGAAGACATCAAAAAATTACTAGGTAGGCTAGGAAAAATAGTTGGACGCCTTATTACTCTCTAAAAGTTCTTCTCAAATGCCTTATCAGCCACCAACTCTGGAAATTCGTCCGCAATTAATTGCTTTCCTTATACATATTTGACAAAAAGTCAATGGGTGGTGGACGATCAGATTACTTTTATCGTTCGATCTTTCACTCATAGCCAATCTGTAAATAATGGGGCATTTATGAATGTGTGTATAATAAAAGTTTCTATACATAGTCTAGATTAGAGGAATAGTATGAATGAAAATTCTGCAGATCATTCACTGAATGTATGTATAGGAAAGGAACATTAAGAAGCTCATTGAAATGGATCATGTGGCGTCAGTGAATCTGAAAATTTTAAGTGTCAAGTTTAGTGCCTGATGACAGCTTCTTTGTGATTAAAATAACATTAATCTTCTTCCTACTCCTTCACTTTTATAAGTGTGCAAATCTGTGATGATAAAATCTTTTTAATAAATGCTATAATTAGACCGCAAACAAACGGTAAAAAAATTCATTCAGCCGTTAGTTTATCATGACCAGCATTGATTGAGAGGGAGGGGGTTTGAAGCTGGTTTTTGCATAATAATTTTTTTAATAAAGAGAAGGGACGGTGGGGGGTCATGCATCTCAGTTTTAGATGGACGTCAGTTGTGAACAATCAGACTATAATTATGACATTAAATGTCAAGTATGATTTCATCAAAGAAATATTTACGTGATTATGATTTATAGAGAGACTATTGATGTAAATAGTCTGTCGATGAATTATAAAATTAATATTAACGACGCGTTCAGTTCTTAGTAGTAATGAAATAAGTAATAGAACTCGTTTGATAAGTTCTTTTTATTACCATTTGCTTATTCCGTAATCGCTTCATAATATATAATATGTGTCATAAAAATTCGTGAACTGTATGAAAAAGAATTCCTTTTGATGTCTGCACACTATACTTATGATCTTTTTCTTCTTTATAACTTATACACTTTACTTACCTGTTGAGCGAACGAATGTTTTCGCAAGTATAAGTTTTTATGGACCTCTCTGAGAAATATTCGAACATGTGTGCTCTCTTTTAAACCGAGAGCGTAAAACGTGATATGAAAAAATTAATAACAAAATTTGGAACGCTTGTTGAGACATCAGAAATATTGAAATGCGAGTAATAGGTCGAGTCGAGATTTCTGATACTTATTGTACTTATGAAACATACATGCTTTCTTGATAGGTCAATGTTTCGAGATTTCATTTCTCCGTATCGTTACTGTATTTTGGAAATTAGGAGCTATAGTCGCAAATTCTGTGATCTTTTCCGTTATCAAAATCCATTACAAGATTTCACATTTGTGGCTTTTTTTTGAAGCCGACAACTTTGTTTTCACTATCATGAATCTTTCGAGCACAGCACGAACTTCCTCTTCTGTCAAAAAAATAAAATTATTTACTCCACAGACGTGAACGGATACCTTTAAAGTGTCAAAATTGTGATTGACAATTTGATTATAAATTCATCGATGAATGGATTCATCAATAATTCTGAAGTCAATTTAAAATTGAATTGGCTAAACGTGCTGTCTCGAATTTATGGTCATTGGGAAATAATTTCTTTCATTGATAATGTAGATTCAGAATTACGTCATTTTTTACAAAGGAAACATAATCATGTTCTTGTTTGAAATAAAGTTCAATGATCGAATGAGCGAGAAATCAGACGGTGCCAAATCTTTTTTTTTCTTGCTGTATGTAAGACGGCGTGTTGAGCTTATGTTATAGAAAATTTTAGGAAATTGCTTTTAAGCAACCATGCCTCGATACGTGAAATTTTCTGACATCACCCAAGCTGTAGTCATAGCACTCGAATGCAATATTTAAACAATGAATGTAAAATGAGTAATTAAGCGCTGAAAGATCTGAAATTTACTGCCTCAAATTCATAAAAAAAAGTTTTACACCTAGTTCTAATTTTTAATGCTGTATACTTTTCCAACCCATTCTGTAAATACATCAAGTAATTAATGTGTAAGGCGTGATCACTTTTGTAATATCCAAAAAAAATTCTTTAATTAAAAGACATTTTATTCCTCCTCTATTTTAATGCGTATAAGCATCTCGATCATGACTTTCTCACATTCATGCATTCATGCTGACTATTTGAATCTATATATGGTCATCACAGCGACAATGTTTTCAAATGAAACTAAAGTTATTAATTTTTATTTCTTTTTTCTTCTTTCTGCACAATTTTAGAGAGCGAGACTTCTGATTTACTACATCAACAATTTACACAAAAATAAGCCTTAACAACATCAAACTGTGTGTACTGAGAGGAGTTCATTTACTCAGAAAGAAGAGACAGACCGGGAGTTTGTTTGATTGTGAGAAAAATTAAGTTAGTTTGAAGTAGAAAAAAAAGAGGGAGAGAATAAAGTTCAACCGGCAAAATGGCACAAGCATTAGGAGATTTTCTTCAGAGTCAATCTATACAGCCTCGTGTAAGCACATCTTTTTAAGTGACTAACAATTTTTATATAAATCTTTTTTGTTTCTCGGCTTCTAATTGAAATTGATTGAAATAGTAAAGCAATTTATTTTGTGTTTGTTCGAAGTGTGATCATGGATGATGTCATTCTTATTGAGCTTGCTTAAAATGGTTTTAAAGTAGCTGCTGTGATTAATTTAAACGGTTTTTGTTGAGTGAATCAATTAAATGAAATTGTATGAGAAATAATAAAAGTGAATATTGCTTGAATCATCAAGTTCCTCGACTTATTGATTCAACTGAAAAAAAAGTAAATTCATTAATAACGTTTTAATGACATCATCTTTTATCGTCTTCAAATGTATATATTTGTATATATTTTTTAAATGGCAGACCCATGCAATTCAATTATCATTGTGCGAATTATTTGAGAATTCCTCTTCGTTTCATTGTATTCCTCAAAAGATAAAATAAAATAAAAAAATAGCAGCAACAACAATTCCTTTACGGAAATTTTAATTTGAAACCTGTTTAATACACATTTCTGGATGTACGAAATTTTTTAATAAAAGAGCTTCTCTTTAGAAATTCTCGTCTTGTATTCAAGAAAGATGGAATGAAATTGTATAAATGTGTAAATACATTAATCTCAAATTATATGTGCAAAAAAGAGTAAATGTTTATGGAATATATATATTTGTGAAAAAGAAGTTATAACATAACAATCAATACCTCTCTCAATTTTTTTTGAATGTTTGTGTCGTGCTCAAGTCGTGCTCTTTTGGAAGAAAAATAAATGAAAGACATAAAAAGTGCCTTTTTGCAACTAAAGCAGTAGAATTTTATACTTCAAATAGTCAGTTCTTTAGCAAACGTGTTTCCATCACATTCAAAAAAAAATTATTCCGTTCATTTTTCGCAAATACTAAAGTGCATGAACATTAAAACGCGATAGTGATAACTTATCTTTGAAGTGCCTCTTATTAATTGATTTTTAATTAATTACGGTATTTTAGCCGTTATTTAACGATTTTATTATTTAAATTTTGAAAAATTTATGGAATTTGTACAGTTTTGAAACACAAAAAAATTTAAAAACCCTACAATTCCACACGAAAAACATTTGAAAACTTGATGTAAATTGTACGGTTTTAAAAAAATCAAAACAACAAAAAATAATCTAATTAAGTCACGACGTGTTATTATCGCTTTTATGTGTGAATTTATTAGCTTAAAAATAAAATTTTATTGCAGTCGTGATAAGGAATAATCTTTTAATATATCGGTGTATTGAAATCTTGGGTATAAGCAACAATTTCAACGAAAAAAAATTGAATTACGAAATAAGCTAATTTAAGAACATCCAGTAACATTCCAAAAGTGATAAACGAAGCATATAAAGTGCAGCTTGATTTTTGTTTGTGAGTATAAGTCAAAAAAAAATGCCGGTGTGATTCTCAAACCTTTCTGATATACATACGCGGCAGTGAGAAAGGCTGAATGTTATTTTATTTTAAAGATATTTACAAAGAGAATAAGAAGAAAGGAACATTTAATTTTGATTTCTCTTCATTTTGACATTGAATCATTTTCCCATGAATAATACCTTTTCATCAGCACGATCAGATCAGCTTTTGCTTGTCGAATGCAGTATAATGAAGTAAATCGTATGTGACATACAATGTAAATAAAACAATAAAAAAATAATACAAGCAGCGACATCGTTCAGCTTTAATTGCTTTTTTAAGAACGATTGGTTTGGTGTTTCAAAAATAACTTGTTGCTGACATCACGTTCAAGCATTCGCGATTCTTTATTTTCCTCTGCCATTCGTCATATCGAATGAAAGTGAATTGTGAGATATGAATACAATATATATATTGTGTTGTGCTGTACGGGCTTATTATATCTCTGCATCTGACCATGAAATATTCACAAATACCTGCCTGCCTCTATATGCTAATATTCACAGTCGCAAAAAGTATTTTTTCTTAGAATCGTTATGCTTCATCTTTCCTCCTTTCCTTATCCGCTGTTCATTCATTTATTAAATGCAACAATAACTTGTTTTTAGATGGAATCGAAAATATTAGTTGCCTAAAAACTCACAATGATGCGAATTTTTGTTTAATCCTCAAATTCATTTCTGTGCCTCATTCGTGCTTCGTCACTATTCCGCAGTATTTCTATAGATTCTTTTGAGTTATTGAGCATGCAGACACAAGCACACTCGACTACGTCATTTTTATGATCTCATTTGCTTTAAAGAGAAGAAAACAACATTAAAGTTGTAGCTGGAAGTAATTCTCTTTTGTCAAATGCTTGTAAAAATAGCACTAAAAAAATGAACAGCAACATTAATCGTACACGATCCAAAACTGTATGCATATTAATATGCTGACTTAATTTATTCATTTCAATTCCATTCTTTTCTTTCATTCCCAATTGTAATTAACAGAATTAAAAAAAAAAAGTTGGGAAACAATGGGACATCATTCTGTGCTCAGTAATTTTCCATGCTTAAAGTGTGTGTTGAGTTTAGAGTCAAAAATTTCATTATTTAACATAGCATTAAATAATAAGATCAAATATTTCATTATTAGTGGATGCAAAGAATTTAATTAGGTGATTCTTCTTGGTCTTCTCCGTTCAGTTTTTTTTGTTCCTTAAATTTGTATATTAATTTTGCTGTCGGCTTTGCACAAAAATTCCAAATGGTTATATGAATCACACGATGATACATTTCAGCGTGGAGTATAAAAGATCAATAAGGAAAATATTGGAAGTACAATAAAACAATTACCTTTCGTACTTACCTCGCCAAGAAATAAAATTAATAAGTTTCACGCATCGTCGTTTAATCATTTCATAATCGACCAAAACAAGTTGAGCTCTTTTGTATATCACACAATAATACACATAAATTTTTTATTGCTTGGCGCTTTGTTTATCAACAGAAAAGAATTTTGTGTATATACTCGTAATATTTTTCAGACGAGCAGGTGAAAATGTGTTATTATTCAATTGAGCCGAGAAACAATTTTTTTTAAAGCGTGACTCATTAATTCTTAAATTTTTTTTTTGTAATAGGACTATTGCGATCATATAGAAGAGGAAATGATTGAAGCTGAACGTGATTTAGCAGAAGATGCAGAGTGGAAGCGCATCCAACAAAATACATTTACAAGATGGGCAAATGAACATTTGAAAATCATCGATAAGACTCTTATGAGTTTGGAGACTGATTTATCGGATGGTCTCGCGCTCATTGCACTCATTGAAGTCTTGTCACAGAAGAAAATGAGCAAGCACAATAAGCGACCAACCTTCCGCTCACAAAAATTGGAGAATGTCTCAGTTGCATTGAAATTCCTTGAACGTGAGGGAATTAAGATCATCAATATCGATTCCACTGATATTGTTGACTGTAAATTGAAATTGATCCTTGGCCTTATCTGGCTTTTAATTCTTCACTATTCAATTTCAATGCCAATGTGGGATAGTGACACTGAGGCACCAAATGACAAACAAACACCTAAACAACGATTACTTAATTGGGTTAAAAATAGAGTTCCTGAATTGCCCATTCACAACTTTACTACGGGTAATAATTTCTGTCTTTTTTATTACTTTTATAATGCTTTTCTACATCTGTGTTGTGTCCATAAAAATTGTAGACTGGAATGACGGTAAAGCTATTGGTGCCCTTGTTGATAACGTCGCACCTGGCTTGTGTCCTGATTGGGAGTCATGGGATCCAAAGGATGCTCTTCAAAATGCAACGGAAGCAATGGGATTAGCTGATGACTGGCTTGGTGTTCGTCAACTTATTAAACCTGACGAAATGACAAATCCAAATATTGACGAACAGTCAATGATGACATATCTTTCACAATATCCAAGTGCAAAATTGAAGTCAGGTGCCCCAATCAGACAACGCACTAATCCAAATAGGTAAGGTTAAATATCTCTCAATCCTCAAATTGACCATTTAAAAAAAAGAGTATTAGTATATTTCATTACATTCATAAACTTTCCATCTATTCGTCTTTCTCTTATCTCAATCCTTATTTTCAAATACATAGCACTCCGCCTCCGCGGTGAGTAAAGTTTTTAGAAACAAAGTGGACAACTTAGGCGAATGATATGCGAATGCTTTTTGCGTTTAATTGCTATTTTTTTTCATTTATAATATACATCTTTAATACTCTCTCTAATTTATATTGGTATATATCCATTTAATTAATATTGATTCCAAAGATTATTATTTTATGGTAATAAGTATGAGGGTCATTGACGTTTACTAATTCCATGCAGTCTGCTTATATGACGTTATTTGTTGGTTCATGAATTGATTTTTTTTTCTCCCTTTATTGATATTGAATGGACGTGAATAAAACAAATTGATGATGATAAAAAAAAACAATTATTAGGAAGGAAAGAAGAAGAGGCAACTAATTGTCTGATGTTCGCATGAAGATTGAATTCTTTTTTTCTCATTCGGATTCTCTTGTTGAATTTAACTCTTTCAAAATTACTTTTTATTTCTAATTGCTTCTCTATAAATGTTATGAATATTATTTTAAATGGACTAACTAATTCAGTAGTGGTAATCATAGTTTCATATAAATATTTTTTATGCTCGCTGTGTGTTGATGTTCCTGCATATTAAAAATATTTGCTAAAAATTTATAGAGTACGTTGCTATGGACCTGGAATTGAACCTTTGGGACCAATTGTTGGTGCTCCAGCTAATTTCACCGTTGAAACTTTCTCTGCTGGAAAGGGTGAGCATTTTTGTGCCTCTAATTTAATTGATTGATCACTTTTCTAATACCACAATTCTTTATGATATAGGAGCTGTTGAAGTAACCGTCTTGAATCCAAATGGTTTACCAGAACAAGTTGATTGTCGTTTCAACAATGATAAGGCATTGACATATTCTGTTTCTTACATCCCAAAAATGGAAGGTCAACATAAAGTCGTTGTCAACTTTAATGGACGTGATGTTCCAAAGAGTCCTTTCGATGTTAAAGTTGAGGGAGTTGCTGGCAATGCCGAAAAAGTTACAGGTAAAAACTTTTAGAAATATTCTAATTTTTCCTTGATTATAATTCGTGCATAATTTAATTCAGCTAGTGGACCTGGCTTGCAACCTGACGGAGTTATGGTCAAACGTTCAACATACTTCGATATCCACACTAAGGATGCAGGAAAAGGAAGTCCAGAAGTCATAATTTTAGATCCACAAGGTCACAAGACATCTGTTGCAGCTAAAGTACGTCAAATTGAAAATAACTTGTGGCGATGCGATTATACACCTGGTGCTGTTGGCTTACACTCTGTTAACGTATTTTATGCTGGAAAAGCAATTCCAAATTCACCATTTGGCGTCCGTGTTGCACCAACATCAGATTCTAAGAAAGTTCGTGCCTTTGGACGTGGTTTACAACCAACAGGTGTTCGTGTTGGAGATATTGCTGATTTTAGAATTTCTACTGAAGGAGCTGGCGATGGAGTTCCTCATGTTCAAATCCTTGGACCTGGAGGCCAAAATACACAATTTGAACTTAAAGGTATTAATAACTCAACATTTGATGGATTTTATAAGCCTACAAAAGAAGGACGATATCGTGTTATGGTAACATTTGCTGGTCAGGAAATTCCAAAATCACCATTTGATGTTGTCGTCGGTCCAAAGAAGGAATCATCTATTAAAGCTTTCGGACCTGGTCTTCATAGTGGAATTGTCAATAAGCCAGCACGTTTTGTAGTTGAAACAAATGGCGAAACTGGTGCTTTAGGTTTTTCAGTTGCTGGTCCAAGTCAAGCTAAAATTGAATGCCATGACAATGGCGATGGAAGTGCTTTAGTTACTTATCATCCAACAGCTCCGGGCGAATATGCTGTTCACATTTTATGTGATGAAGAGGATATCCCAAAGAGTCCATTTATGTCACAAGTTATTGTTTCTCCATCTGATATTTATCCAGAAAATGTAAAAGTTTATGGCGAAGGAATTGAACCAAACAGCGTTGATGTTGGTAAAAAGACTCAATTTACAATTGACCATAAACAAGCAGGTGTTGCACCATTGGAAGTTAAAGTCAGCGATAGTATTGGACGCTCAGTTCCAGTACAAGTAGTTGAAACATCTGAGAATGTTAAGCAAGTCTATTATACAGCTACAACAACAAAACCAATGACCGTTGAAGTCAATTATGGAGGAGTTGCAGCTCCAAATTCTCCTTTCCGTGTTTATGCCAATGCTCCATTAGATCCAACAAAAGTTCAAGTTTTCGGACCATTTGTTGACAACCCAGACGTTAAGCCTAATCAAGCAACTCATTTCATCATCGATGCTTCGTAAGTGCTTCCATCATTTTCTAGGTTTTTAATTACAACTTTAAAATTTATATCATTAAACAGGGAGGCTGGTAATGGTGATTTAGAAGTCAGTGTAGTTAATGATGCCACAAAACAATCAGTGCCAATTAATTTGATTGATAATGAAGATAATACTTATACAGTTGAAATAACACCAGATGCTCCAGGAACTTTCACAACGAATTTGACCTATGGAGGATTAAAAGTGCCATTCAATAAGAAAACAGTCATTACAAGTTCGCAAACTAGCACAGTTGATATCTCGAAAGTTCAAGTTGAAGGATTGGAACAAAGTAAGTAGATGAATTTAGTCTTAGTCTAACTTTTTTTGCATAGAAAAATGAGACATTCATTCGCTAGATGATAAAAACAAAAATCATTTTTAAAAAGAGCATTCGAAATTTTCTTTTGAAGCCTTGGTGCCTTTTTTTACTAGTCATTATCTAATGTTTATATAATATTCAGCAACATGATGGGATTTCATGATGGATTTCAGATTGATCGGCCTTTAAAAAAAACTCTCTCAATTTGTTTGTAAATAAATTGAAGAAATATTCAAAAGCATTATGCATCATTTCCCATCATTCATTTATTATTGCCAGAATTCCTTTTTTTTCTGATCTTAATTATTGTCGCTTTCTGTTTAAAACAAAAAAAAAATGAATGAAAAAGTAACGATCTGATTTATTCAATGTCTCTCAATTGACATGATATTTTTATGAATTCACATATAAATAAAAAAAACAAAAAATAGCTGCACCAGTGAATAGTCTACAGCAATTTCGTATTGTAACGAATGATGTAAAGGCAGCGGATTTACAAGTGACGATAACAAGTCCGTCGGGGAATAGATTAAAAGCCCACATAATCAATACAGAAGATGGATTTTTAGTAAATTTTACACCGACACAATTGGGACAGTATTTATTATTTATTACATTTGGAGGAATTCCATTATTGACTGAACCGTATTTATTACACTGCCTTAAAGAAAGTGATCCCAAAAAAGTATTTGCCACTGGACCTGGCCTTCATTCCGGAATAGTAAATAAACCTGCTGAATTCATAATTGATACGAGAGCTGCTGGACAAGGCGCTCTGGGCGTGACTGTTGAAGGACCTAGTGAATGTCACTTAAATTGTAGAGATAATGGTGATGGAACATGCAATATTGCATACTGGCCAACCGAATGTGGACATTATACAGTCAATGTTACATTTAATGATTACCACATAACAGGATCTCCATTTCAAGTTATGATTTATCCCGTACCAAATTTAGAGCGCGTTACCGTCTGTGGCACGGGAATTGAAATGCACGGTAAATCCAATTCGGCAGTTGTGTATTGTAGTTTTTGAGTTTGTCGTTTTTTTGCGATGTGATTTTCCAGCATGGAATTGTTTTTGCTGTTGTTCCCTTATTTATTTTATTATCTCTAATAACTACTACTGGCAATAATACGATTCAAGACAATGCCGCGCTTTTACTAGAACCATTTTTTGAATACTTTTTCCTCGAAAACTCATTTTTTTTATTTTACTTTTCTTAACATTCCATTCTGCTTCGTTGTTTCATATTTTATTGGACTTTGCTGTTTTTATTATAACAAAAAAAACTGTTTTCTTCTTCATTGATTCGTAACTCGTCATAACCATTCATATCTTTAATGAATAATTCCAAAGCATTCAAGCATTAAAAGGTTTAAATATTATTTATTTATCGTAGGTGTTGCTATGAATGGACAGACTGAGTTCAAAGTAGATATGGCAAAATTAGGTCATAAAATCGATACCAGCAAATTGACTTGCTCAATTACAGCACCAAGTGGCAAAAATGTTCCAAGTAAAATCATATCTCAGAATGAGGCCTTTAGAATCCTCTATACACCATTCGAAGCTGGTCGTCATACAATTGAATTGAGCTATGATAATGTTCCAGTTCCTGGTTCTCCATTCGTTATTCATGTTAAAAGTGGATGTGACCCAAGCCGTTGTAAAGCTTTTGGAGCTGGATTACAAGGAGGACAGATCAATCAAAAAGCTAAATTTACTGTTTCAACTCGTGAAGCTGGTATTGGTGGATTATCATTTGCAATTGAAGGACCTTCAGAAGCAAAAATGTCATGCGTTGATAATCGTGATGGATCATGCGATGTTGAATTTTTACCAACTGAACCCGGTGTTTATGATATTTCAGTTCGTTTTGCTGATAAGCACATTCCCGGTTCTCCATTTAAAGTTGTTATTGATGGTCCACAACAAGTTTCGACTGGCGATTATCGTAGCGTTAAACTTTACGGTCCAGCTGTTGAAACACTTCAAGTTTACGAAGGAATTCCAGCAAGTTTCTTCATTAATGTCGAGAATGCTGGTGCTGGATTGATTGGAGTTGAAATGGTGTCAAGCGAGGGCGGTGCTGTTGAAAATTACGAAGTAGAGGAACGTGGAGATGGCAATTATTTAGTTACCTTCATCCCACCAAAACAAAATACAACAATCACAGCTAAAGTCTCATTTGCAAAGCAAAATGTTCCTCATTCTCCATTTGTTATGCATGTTTTACCACCAGTTGCAATTAAGAGTGGAAATTTGGTCATGTCTGGAGATATTTCAAAGAAGAGCTTACCAGCATCAGTTCCTGCATCCTTCCAAGTTGATACAAGCAAAGCTGGAAAAGGTGAAATTCGTGTTGTTATTGCAAATCCACAAGGCAAGCCATTGGTACCAAAGTTGGAACGTGGACTCGACGGAAAATATTCAATTAGCTTCGTACCCGATGAATTGGGACCATACAAGTAAATTTATTAATTAATTTTATTTTGAATTATTCTACAATGTATTTATTATTTTTTATAGCGTTTCAGTTTTGTACGCTGGTAAGGAAATTGAAGGTTCACCGTTTATTTTAGAATCAAATGCATCAGGAGATGCCAACAAATGCAAGTTTGTCAACAATGCTGCTGAAAAGGTCATTTTTGGCAAGAAGAATCGATTGACAGTTGACGCAAGAGAAGCAGGTGCAGGAAACGTAACTTGCAGAATCAATAAATCATCTGACGGAAAGTAAGATACATAACTTGTATTTGGGAATTATTTTATGGATTTTAATTGCAATTTTTTTTATTCGTTTGCAGAGCGATTGACACAGAGATTGTCGAGAAAGACGGATTCTTTGATATCTTCTACATGCTCACTGAACCAGGCACTTACGATGTTGACGTCAAGTTTGGAGGAAAGCAAGTTCCAAATGGCTTGATGCGAATGACGGTAAAATAATTTTTAAACTATTTAAAAAGTCTACGTTTATTACTATTATTATCATGGACTCAAGAGTCTTAACAAGTTGTTTTTTTTGGTCCCACGATGTCTCTAATATCTTCATTTTCTCATGAAGTCGCATACCTCTTTATTTATTCTCGGTGTTGGTATATATTTATTTAATTTATAAAAAAAAATGTCATAAAAATGTTTTTCATCAAAATCATGAACTTTGTAATAAAAAAATTAACGATTCTACTGATTGGTGATGGTTGTTCTGAAATTCTTTTGGAAAATATCCATAAATACACAATATTATTTATTCATACATACACAAAAAAATATGTTAGCTGGTGAAAGATGAAAAGGAAAATATTAAAAATATTTATTTTATTGCAATAAAACAAGCAATCTTGTTCGAACTTTATCTGCATGCGTGTGAAGTGGTAACTTGCTATTTATTGTCGTGATTATTTGTTTTTAATTTTTACTTAAATTAACAAAGATTTTTGTGTTTTTTATTTGTGCTACATACTAATAACTTAGACATTAACATTCATCACCAACTGCTCTTAAAAGACTCATTTGTAGAAAAAATTGATTTTCTTTTTGCAAAGTTTCATGCTTTTTAATTGAAAGCTTTTTGTGATTTTTTTTCTAACGGCTTTGAAAAAATGAAAATTTAAGTTTCAGCTAGGAAAAGTTTTAAGCTCAAAAAGCATCTTCTTGCAGAAGAAAATTTAGGAAATTTTTTTTCTAGTTTTCCGTGTGAAAAAAAAATCTTCAGATTTTCCGACACGTAGCGTCATCTTTCCGTGAAAAGTCTCAGAAAAAGTGACTTTAATTTCCCTCTCGAAAATATGAAAATTGATCTCGAGACAAAAAATGTGATCACTCAGTGAAGTATATTGTTGATTTTTACGAAGATCGGTTAGTTGGTTCTTTGCTTGTGGACGAGAAGAAATCAATTTGGAAAATTTTCCTCTGGAAAATAGAAAAAAGAATCTCTTTTTTTCGCAAGTTTTAAGTGCTCTTTTAAGTATGTTTCTGATTATAGAATAAATAAATTAAAATGGGACTAATGGGCTTCTGATTATAAAAAGCAACAAGTGTTAATAATGTGATGAAAAGGATTAGAGGAACTATCAAAGTGCTAAATTTGGAGCAATTTGTCATATAATTAATTAAGTGGAAAATTCAATTAGTGAGACATTAATTATTGTGATTAATTATTTAGGAAATTCAATACGATTTTCTGGAATTTTTAAAGTAGTCTATTAACTAAATTAAGAAAATTCCTTGATCGTGAGTCATACTGAGCAATTCATATTTTATTCATAAAATATCATTTCTTCCGAAGAGCAACAGCAGTAAGAAGAAAAAAAAATCCTTAAAAAATGTCAATCTACCTTGAGTACATCGAGATAAATTTTTATAAAATTAGCTTATGCTTTCATGCTGAAAATTTCAGTGATGCGACGTGAAAAATATTTTTAAAAAAGATTGTGGAAATGGAAATTGAAATATTGTTGCAGGAAAATTTTCTCATCGTCTTCTTATTCTAAAAATTAGTATTTTGTTAATTATTAATTAAAATCTTAATTAATAACGGATGATTGAAAGAAGTGAGCAATTAATTAAAGAAGAAAGTTTTTGAAGTAAAATGAAAAAATAGAGGCATGAAAAGAAGATTTTCTCTTTGTACAAGAGTCTTTGAAGGAAGTTAAGGAGCAAGACGGGAAAATAAAACTTCCGTGGAGCTGATATAATTTTCCTTCAATTTCCATGAATAATTAATGATGAATTCTGGCTGTTTAAGCTCGTGAAAATTCCATTAAACCATTTATTAAATGATAATTTTCATAATTAGAAGTGGAATGGGAATACCTTATAATTAGGGCTGATATTGATAGTCTGTTATTATTTAATATTACAATTCAAGGTGTAAATTATGGAATTCAATACTATTAAATCATTTATTTTGTGATAATGGATGTCCTTTGACTATGTGGACTACTAAAGGACTATTTGGGCATTGATGAAATAGGAATTGATGAATCCATACTAGCACGTTTTATTTCAAGTCTTAAGGCAGTGTCAATCGTTGCTATAGCATTCACCATATATAGACAATCGACACAGAATAATAAATCCATAGGACATGTGATATCTATCAATATCTTTCTTCTTACGTCAAATATTTTTTTCTTAATTAATCATACCGTGTTGCCTAACTTTAAATACCTAACATGCGTGAAGCGTGCAGTCCTAAATTTTTTTATTTTTCTACGTGCTCGTTTCCAACTTACCACATCATCATGGATATCGTAAAGATTTGAAATATCTTTCATCCAGCACAATCATACATTTCGACAGGGCCACTCTGAATGAAAATGTTTATTTTTGAAAATTTATGATCCAATGGCTGGGTGATGGAAGCGGTATGTGATGATATCACAAGTTTCTGTTGTTAATTCGCTTAGGGATACGATTTCTCTTAATACTTTTATTGAACGTCATAATCTGGGTATAGAAAAGCGATATTGAAATTATTTATAAACAAATATCCGCTGATTTATCACCAATGCTATAATTTCGCTTCAGTTTTCATCTTCAAGTTATAACATTTTGATTAAAAGATATTAAATTGAGATGTAAAACATGAAGATATTTTCTCCAGATCCCTCGTTTTTTTATTCCTAATAAATTTTGCGAAGAGAAATTTATGAAATATAATTTCTTTAATATTCAAATATAAAGAAACACACGATCATGATGAAAATTATGATTTATTAATCGTTGATGGTTAAATCGTTGGCAATATCGTCGTTTAAATATACATGACAAAATATGAATGAATTATTTTCATCACCGGAAAAAGTGAAAAATTTAAATGCTACTAATTTTCGGAGTTTTCTTATTATTTTATTATTAATAATTTTTCTTTTCATATTTTGTATTTTCCTTTGGAAACTTGATATACTCATGGGATTAGAGATGAACGAAAATGATTTAGAAAGTGAAATTTTTTTGTCAAGAAAAATTATTCCTTTCAACATCTCGTTATTATTTATGAATAATTGCTTGTTTGACACAACATACTAATAATAATCAATAACTTAAGTAATTAGATTCATTTGAAAGTTATAAATTATTCAACTTGTACGAAATTCTTGAGAATTAGGTCCGACATGTGTTCAAATAAAACTGCTTTAATCTCATGTGCTGTAATAATATTTTGACAATTTCCGGGTAATTTTTTGGCATGGGTGTACTCAGAGGAGGGGTCGGTATTTTGAAACTCAGTAAACCCATTCGAAAAACTAATGATTCCTTCAATTTAACTACACCTAATTAGCTATGAGTCAAACAAAACCTTGAAAAAAGTTGGTACTTGAAAAAAAGAGTTTGAAAACTCTAGACCCCCCCTCTGGGTACGCTCATGTTTTTTGGTCTAGGCTAAAAAATGTTGTCGATTGGTCTGAAATAAATTTCATAAAATATAGGATCAGAGCCGTAGCCAGGATTTTCAGGATTTATTTTTTTAAAAAAAAATCACTGTAATATAACCTTTGCTTTTAATTTTTATACTTTTTTAGACATCAAGATTGATTTTACTAATAGTCTTCAACAATTTTCTGTAAAATTAATTTTTGGATTTTAAAAATAAAAAAAGTTAAAAATGTATATTGAATTTCGATCTCGATGTGGGGAGGGGCACTTTAACCCCCTGACTACGCCCTGTTATAGGGTAGCTAATAGCTTAAAGTCACCTGGATTTGACTACATCGTAGCTTTCGAAAGGTGTTGAAAGCCTTTCAGAAGAATTTAATATCTTTGAAGTCTACTTTAATTAAATTATTATGATTTAATTTATGAATTTGCATTCAAGCAGTAAGCTATACAACCTGCGATGAGACATTTTTTCCCTGCTAGATTTCTTTTTTTCTGTTTTACATCATTTTGGAATTTTTATTGAAATTTTCTGTCATGTTTTTTCTTCTTTCTTTTTTACTCCCCTACCTTTTTTTTCATTTCAACATCGATCGCGTTGAATGAGAATTTCTTTATTTTCTCTGTTCTCAAAGTTATAAGAATTTAGATTGAAAAAAATTAACGCTACACTCATTTGAGTAGCTTATTAAATGGGAAAATTACTTTTTTTATTAATGAAATTTCCTTTCTATTCTAACAAATTTCTTGGTGAAGGAAAAGAACCGACTAGCGACTTGTTGAGTTTTGCTTTGTAAAGAGTAAATTCATATATTAATTAAATAGAAAGAAAAACTACAGTTCCGAAGTGCTTAAGTGGATCCAAAAGAAAAGTTGGAATGATGAGAAAGCATAAACGTGTTCATTATTAATTCAATATGTCGTACATATCACACTTTATAGAGGAGCTCAGAAATATGAGGCATATTTCTCGGTAGGGAATTATAATTTTAGATTGAAAAGAATTTTTCAACTCATTTCATTTCATCTTGCTCATTTTGATAAATATTTTTTTTCCTTCATTCGTAAAACTCTCAGATACAATTTAAGATGAATGATGTTTGTCATAAAATTTCGGAACATTAAGCATGAAATTTCAGTTGTAAGGCAATAAATATTGTAAAAATATTTAATTCATATTTTCAACTTCGCTTAGCAAACATTAACTCATTTGAAAGGTATGAGTGCAAAAATATAAAAAAGATTTTTTTTGTCATTGAGGAAGTGCACTTTATGCACGCATTCGTTTACATCATTGCATTTGCAACTTGCATGCAACATTCGCATTTTTTGCCTTTGATTTATTTTTATTATAACATCTAGCCTGAATTAAGTAATTGCTGAGAGAAAAATTAGGAACCTTTTCTTACGTTCTTACCCGTTATAGTCGACAGACGTGAATTATGCTTCCATAATTTTTTCATCAAGCATTTAATTTCGAAATGACTCAAATAGAAAAATTAATTCTCAACTCTCTTTCTTTTAAAGATAGAGTTTAAGCTCTAGACCTTCATTTAATTAAAAAATGTTGTAAAAATTTGTGATCGTAAAAATCCAATCTTGGAAGCTAACTTTTTCTTTTTGATATTACTCAATGAACCGCGTCCATGTGACTCACATGATGGAAATGATTATAAGATTGACTTTGACAGCCTAAAACATTGTGAAGGAGTGATAAACAAAAGTATTTTTATTCTTCTTTGCAAATAACATGTGAAAAATATAATAAAAGTTGAAAGATTTTTCTAGCACGAAGAATGGAAGTGACACATTTTTTTGGACGATGTAAAATTTAGAGTGATTTTATGGCATACACATTTTCATCATATGATTCATTTTTAATAAAATCTGGATGATTACAGACACACAAATCATATTTTGTGGAAAATATGCCATTTTTCATGTTCCAAGTTTGTTTGATGAATAATTAGAACACAAATACTGAAAAAGACTTTTAAATGCTTTTAAATTTCGCATACAAAAATAAGATTAATTTTCTGCAAAAATCGTCTTTCATCTCGTTTGTTTTCTTTCCTCACATCCCAAGTGCTAATCATTATAAAACGAGGACTATCTCGACTTTGTTAATAGTATCTAAAAATAGCTTTATTATCATTATCTCACAGTAAAATTAAAATAATTGGAATTTATGATCAACAATGCCTCAAAATATTATTTCTATAGGCGTAAATTTTTTTATCACTAACGTATACGATAATTAATATCGTGGCTAAATAAAAATCGTGAAAATTTTAAATGTGAGAAGAAATACGAAATGAGAAAATCAGCGCTAGAGTTGATTAATGGCTTAAATTGCGGATTAATATGCCTACATTAAAGGGATTTATGTGTTAAAAATTATTAAACATATCATATGTGTTGCTATCTTGCTGTCTGGACGATTAGTGACTTGATTTAAGCGAATTTTTCATGCATTCAGCTGTAATTACTCCAAACAGCTGTTAGACATTATTAATATTAATTTTTTACAATCTTGTAAGGTTTTGTTTGCTATCGATGTAAGAGATAAATTACAATTAAACTGCTAGAACATTGCAGGTAGTCTCTTTTTATCTCCCTACCGCAACCAAATCTTTATTTTCGTATATCTCAGATAAACTTCTATAAATCATTTGAATCTCAATAAAATCATACTCTCATGATGTGTGGAGTAAATTATTAGATACCGAATATATCTCCTGTTCATCCTTTTCATCACACACTTAATTTTCGGATTTTTTTTCTTTCAATTTTCTTATATAATCACATACATTTGTGTATGGAAGCAAGGCCAACCTTGCTTGTTTTGAGATGTAGTATATAGACATTGTGAAAAAGATGTTAATAGTACAAATGATGAAAAGTTGAGCATGATTGAATGTGATAAGGAAATTTAGAGCTTCATGTTGGCGCAAAATACGTAAATTGCTACATGTATCACCGTCAACACGTGTAGTCTAGTCTTATAATACTAAATTTTAGCAATAAACAATTATTTCATATCAAAATCGTCTCCTTTAATCCACTTGAAGGCTGTAGAAAGTTTATCATCGAACGAGGAAGAGATACAAGAAGTGACTGCCATCGAAAAGCATACAAAAGTCAGCTACACAAAAGAAGAGTACACTGAATCAACTGTAAGAGAAACGAACAAATACACTCAAATTCAATCTTCACTAGATCAATTCCTGGTGAGTAATGAGTGAGATGCCAAATTAATTTCAAATAATTCATATACACATAAATTTGTAGAATACGGAAAGAGATCATACAAATCAGTACATAGCATCAAACGGTGAAGAAACAACGAAAAACGGACACTATAATCATACGGTAAACGGTAAACAAGAGGAAGAGGAGTTTAAACAAGAAGTTGTAGAAACTCTTCATAGCTCACTTAAGGAAGAACAGCACAGTTATCGCAGTTTCACACTTGACAAACTTGTAATATCTAATTCAGTCAATACTCTAACACATAATATTGAAGGTAAGCTTCTTTAAACCTTTTTTTTTATTTGAGCAAATTTTCAATTTATAATAATTCAAAGATTTTGTCTCGATTTGATACATTACGTTTAATGGATTAATTAATGTTGCATGGAGATGAAAAAGTATTTTTTTTTTAAAAAAAAATTACAAAGTAAGAGGAGTCGGGCAATTTAGTACAAATATTTACCTTTGAGATATTTTAAAACTAGATTATGACTTTTTTTTTGCTAAATTTCTTTATGCGTAAGAAATATTTCATTAAAGTCTCCTGTGTACAATAAAGGGAAAAAATATGATGCTTCATATCTCGATAAAATATACGGCCATTAAATATGTTGAAACATTTTTTTTATTATCTGAGGGGATACTTAATTGCATTTCTGTGGTTAAAGAACATTCCATTTAGTGTTTTATTCCAACCTTAAAAACATTTACCACTAAATTGAACAGAAAATTTATGATAATGAAAACTGTAAGTAAATGGGGGTTTTTATTATTAAATTATTAAAGCATTAAAATTAAAGTTTGAATTTGAAAAATCCACATAATTTTAAGTCTTTAGAAAAATAATTTACTCAAGAACTTAAAAGTAGATTTTCGACTTGATTTGTTACTTACTCCAATTTCCATGCTATAACCATTATTACTTTCTGCTATCCAAAAGAATTTCCATTACCTAAATGTTGTCATGTCTTTATAAAGTAATTGGAGGCTTCTTGTGCGAAATTATTCAAAATTATAAGCAGATGGCGAGCAATAAATTTAAATGTTTTCGGAGGATTGTGAGGAAGTAAAACATTTGTGATCACAGTTGTCATTAAACTAATGCTTTAACGTATTGTTCAGCGTTTGGGCGACAACATGAGAAAATTATAATTAACAATATCATTAATGATGATTCCACTTTACAAATACTTGTGATTCTCTTAATGGATGTTGTTCTTGGGTAAAAATATACGGATTTAATAAAGTTAATCCACAGCCATGCTTAATGAAGCTATTAAAATCCATGAAAATTGCAATTTGCTTCATTGTAATAAACTGTCATGAAAATATGTTATTTTATGTGACGCTGCCATGCATCTCACTTTTAAACTAAGAACAAGTAAATTTATACATTATGATTAAAAACTTTTCATAAATGCGACGCGGAACGTGAGAAAACTAAATTTTCCTCCTTTTTCATTTCGTTTTGTCACTTAATGAATATGACAGAACTTACACTTTCTTTTAATTCATCTCGTGTCGCGTGTCAGAATTTATTGTTGAGTTTAAGCTTATTGTTTAGATTTATAGCTTTTAGTCTCATGGAGTGTTGATTATTTCTCGTTTGTTGTATTTAATCAGTAATTTAGTAAGGCGAATTCATTCTATTACTTTAAAAATTTAAATATTCTGCGAGTAAATCATTATGAACATCATTTGCATGATAATTTCGGAAGTAGAAATACCTATACAAAATATCAATGTCTTCAGAGTGTTTAAATCCTTTTCATCAATTAGCATTTAATTATACTGAACTGAATCATTTCCTAAAATTCTTCATAATACAACTCAAAAGGATATGAAAGAGCCCTTCTTAAATGAACGACATTTTAATTAAAATGTACAATTTCCTTCACAAAAAAAACTTTTTCTTTACCTAGGAATTCTTTATAATCAAGATCTCTTTTAAAAAGGAGCAAACATGTTGCAGACAATTGTCAAAAAAATTATCTTCTTTATACTATCATTAGCCTTTTTATTTCTCTTTACCAAACTTTTCCTGCTTCCAGCTATGATTTTATAATATTTTTCTAGATATAAACAGAATGTGTATGAGAAAACTTCATATAGGGTAAACACTTTTGAAATTTGCACACTTTTGCACATGAAAATTTCATTTGCTTGGAACTTTTCATCAGATTTTTGTTAAGACTTGCAAGTGGTCTTGAATTGTTGGAAATTGTAGAAATTTTCATTTTCAATTACTTCTTGGAAGGATTAATGCGTTTGAAGGGAGATATCCGATTTTTAATTTTCACTTTTGAAATTTGCGCAGAAACTTTTAAAATTTGCGCAAAAAACTTTTGAAATTTGCACACTTTTTTGATAGCAACCCTTGACATTTTTAAAGCAAAAATTATGTAAACAAACAATTTGTTTACAATTTTGGGTAGAAGAAATGGGAAGAATTAATGTTTTTCTTTGAAAAAATCCATCGGCATCTTTTTCAAGCATAATTATTCATTCAAAAATATTATTCTTAACCTTTTATCTACAAATTAAGCGAAAGAATTCAAGAATCAAGATAAGCTTTCAAGAAGTTTCAAGAAGGTTACATGCAAGTCCACAAAATCAAGCTCTTCAAATCAAGATTTAAATTCTGGAAGTCTGATTTTTGGATGCGTTCAAAATAAATTTAATTTCTTAAATAAAGCCATTTCTTAATTTTTAATCGTGAAATTTATTATTGTGTTCTTTAATTTAAAATCTTCTTTTCCTTAAAAAACAGGACATGAATTAATATAAAATGATGACATAAACTCTTGCAGTTCTTCAAATTTTGATGCTTCATTCATGTTTTGATTTCTTGCCTTTGTTTTCCTATTATTTTCGATGGATAATTTTTTTAAAAATATTTAATTTGTTTCTTTGGAAGTTTCGTTCCTCTATGTCTTCATTTCAGCCTTAAAACATTCTATTTTCAAATGTAAACAATCGATTTTATAAACAAATTTTTCAATGTTTCCTAAGACAAAAAAGTGTGCAAATTTCAAAAGTTTTGGAAAAATTTTGCGCAAATTTTAAAAGTGAAAAACAAGCATTTTTAAAATCAATTTTTAAATCACTTCCGATGATATTTTTTCAAAACAAATCTTTTGATAATTTTAAGCAATATCGGATCTGTATTTTTTGATTCCAAAATGTTAACTAAAGCTTTCGGTTATGCCTTTAAAATTAATTTTTAAAAAATCTTCGTTTTGTATGGGATTTTGTTTTTTGGACATTTCAAGCTTCTTGACGGCTTAATGTCAATCAAAATGATGCAAAAGGGTGTGCACCACAGTTTTTCATAGATCTAGCTTCAATTCATTTATTATTTATAAGGATTTTGAATAAAATTTTAAAGAAATCATTTTTATTTGAGTGTGCAAATTTCAAAAGTGTGCAAATTTTAAAAGTGTTTACCCTACATTCCTTAAACTTTTTGTTCGACTTTTTTTTTGCTTCCTCCTTCTTTTCATAACCTGATTCTGCTAACATCTTGATATGAAAGAATTCACATAAAAAGTAGATAAAAATGAAAATGCTTGAATTTTTTGAGGAAACAATTTAAACCTAAATTATTTTTTGGCTCGCTCTACTCGCAATTTTTCTGTGTTGATGAATGTTTTTGAAAAATGGAATTACCAAAGCGGAATATTTTTATACAAATTCCTTATTCAGTATTTACAAAGCATAGCAGCAATTCCAAACTTGCATTCATGTTCATTGAATTTAATGGATAACAAAGATATTAAAATTACAGAAAAATCCACACATATTTTCAGTCCATACATGTGAGATTAAAGAAATTTCATTATAAAGACCCATTCGGATAATAACTATGAATGCGAAGTTTTCACTGAAAACCACATGAAATGGGAGAGAAGAGAAACATCAAAAAGCTGCTTTTTTATTCATATTGAAAACTTTTTTTCATGTCCGGGAGAATTTAATTTTAATACAAATTTTTCCTCCATTAGTGAAATTAATTTCACATCACATGCAAAAACATTACTGTGAATTGCTTAATGGATGAGTAAATTGAAAACACTTACTGAATTTCCATTTTGGTCACAGATTTTTTTTCACCAAAAAAGTTTTTCCTGTGGTTTTAAATAATAAATGTTAAATTTTTCTTAAATTCGCTTTAAATAATATTCATCAGGTCAATTGGGGATCATTTACGAATTATGTGTGGTAAAAAATAGTATTCAAAATTTTCATAGATATTGGACATCATCATCAGCTAGGATTTTTGCAGGGGTATTTCTCAATTTTAAAAATAAAAATTTAAAAAATTTGTATTGAATTTTGATTTCGAGGGGGGGGGGGAACCCAAGGGCAGGGTGGGTGAGTTAATTCAAAACTCAAATTCCAACTCATTTTCAAAAGAATTTTAAAATGAATTTGAATTTAATTCTTTTTGAAAATGAATTAAATTCAAATTCATTTTAAAACTCATTTTTCAAAGGGAATTTAAATTCAAACTCACATTTTGAATTATGAATTTTGAGTTAACTCATCAAATTCTCCCCACCCTGCCCAAGGGTACCTAAGTACCATCCCTGGCTACGCCCCTGGACGTCATTAATTGGCAGGATTTCTCATGAATATTCCACGACTTTTTTGAATCAAATTAAAATAATGAACAGTTAATAAATGCTTTAGGAAATGATAATTTATAATAATCCATAATGAGCATAGTGACGCATAAACATTAAAAAATTAATTTATGAGAACATAAAATCGTTCTAAAATCATCTCTGCATGAAATGATTTCAGATTTTAAAAGAGAAATTTATATCCCAATTTAATACTCTTCTCTGCATACATATGTAGTGCTAAAAGGAATATGTATTAAGTCATAGATTCAGTGGAATGACATAAACGATACTTCTTTAATATGTTCAGTTTACATCAAAATTTTTGCAGCACCTGTCGCTTTAATTTCCCTTCTACTTCTGTACATCTTTTTCATCATTTTTTAAAATATGAATGATTGAGGAGCTTCTGCTTCATATAATATAAATACTGAAAAGAAGAGACACGAGCATAAAAGCTTGCTTTTTCTAAAATTAAAAATCAAGAAGAAATTAATTGAATTAAAGAGAATACACAATAAGCTAATGAGCTAAATGACTATAGTCGTAGTTTAAGTAGTACGAGGAAAGTAGAGATAATAAAAATAGAGTTTGTGAATGCGGATGAAGATGATGGTGGCTAATATTTTCCTTTCGGGATAAATCCATTGAATGCGATTTACTTTTCAATTAAAATGATGACCTACAGAGAACTTCAAATCTAATTAAAACATTCCTTAATTAGATTTTGTTTGTGCTAATTAAAATGCTTTTTTTCATTTTTCTATCCCATCTAATGTAAAAACCTCTTATATTTAATTATGCTGCTTTTATAATGAGATTGATTGCCTTTTTGTTGCTGCTGCTGCTGCTTTTTTTTTGTATTATCACGTTTCTACTGTCCAAATAATTTGTGGCAAAAGGATGAGAGATAAAAAAAATATAATTCTTGCTTTCAAGCTAGTAACAAGAAATACATGGAATTAAAACGCGGCAAGATTAATGAGCTGCTTTATAAGAAGCTTAGCACATTGAAATTTAGGAATAATTTACATGTGATGAAACATCAAATTATCAAGTTTTTTTAGTTCCTCTAGTCGGTTTACTCTTATGACTGATTCTCCTCGTTTCTCTTAGATATTTTTTTAATTTCATTTGATTCCTCTCCATTACCTTGCAAATGGAAATTTTTTCACATTTTCACCATTTCTTGGCTACGAAAAAAGAAAAAGTAAAATGCCAAAATGAAAAGAAGAAAATGCTCCATGAGAAAATTAAATTTCCAGTCAGATTAACATAGTGAAAAAAAATATTCATTTTTTATCCTATATCATTACGGCTTTTATATCTCATTTTTTTTCAGTTAGCGACAACTTGTAGTCATGAAAAAGAGGAAGAAGGAAAAATGTACATTCGATGTAAGGAAGTGTGAAAATGTTATGAAATTTGTCATTTTTTTCCTCCCTCTTCTGTTCAATGCCTAGCGTGAAATGTCTACGATAATCTTCTTTCACGCAATATGTATATGTATGTACAGAAGTATCGCGGCATGAAACAGCTTCATTGCGAGGGAATGCATAGTGAAAAGATTTTCATTCTTCTGCTTCCAAAATGTTTTTCTTAATATTTTTTCCTTCATAAAAAATGCTATTATATGCCATATGCTCGTGATGACATAAGCAATGCGTCAACTGGCTGGATTTCTAAGAGTGAAAATTTTTGATAAGAAATAAAGAAGAATGAAACTCTTTAACTTTGTTCTCGACTTCTCAACGCTGTAGAATTTTTTTTTGTGCTGTGTTAAATCTCGCTGCGTTTTTTATTACATTAATAACAAAATACTTGCTGTGTATATCGCAACATGATATTAATCCTTTTCTGATAACACTGCTTCCACATTCCGTTTTGTTTGAGGTCTAAAGTTAGAGCTATAATATTAATATCCACAAAATTACGTGACTTAGGATATATTCAATTCCTATTCAATTTAAACTTGTCTGTAAGTTGCTATACATATCACCAAAAAAGTGAGGCTCAATGAGCCATAATAAACCATCCCAAAATCCACATTCCTATACAAAAAATCACAGAATCTTAAATTGACGTCATCGAAATATATTCCGGTAGAATTTAAAATTAGCAATTCGTTGGAACTCTCAACTTTGAGGGTCATGTATTTTTTTCCTTCTCATATGTTGAAAGCTGTTGAAAAGCAAAGTGTAAAACATTATATTATGAAAAGGCAATGAATTCAAAGTCGCGGGAAGTAAAAAGAAAATCAATACAGCTTAACACAAAAGAGGAAATGTTGATACAGAATCTGAAATAGCTTTTTAGAACTACTTTTTCACGACATTTCTATTTGCGAAATTCGAGTCTCTAGAATTCAAGTTCGTTGTGCACTGGATCATTGATCCATCAAACTAGTTTAGTTTTTGTTTAAAGAAACCTTTAAAAATTCATTGCTTTAGCGATTTTTCTGTTGACTAGGAAAAATGTCGATTCCAAGCTATTTTCTTCTTAAAAAATTCGTCCAACTGTCGCCTTCTGACTATTGCCAACATCACGAACAGATGAAATGACGTCAAATCCAGTCGCATTTGAAAAGAGAGATGAAAAAATAGAAATAAAATATGAAAATTCTTCGTTCCATATGAATGGCATCTCATGAATGCTAGATGATGCTATTAGTCAAGAAAGAGAGATGAGAAGTTGAAATTGAATAAATATTATGAAATGGATGATAAAATGATTTCTTTATTATCCATAGGATCAGTGAACTTGACAATTGTGTGGATTTAGTGACCACACATAAGAACAATTAATTTTGTGTTCAAAAATGTCTAAACGAGCCACTTTCGACCTAGAATTCAATATTTTATGTGATAATTTATTTGAAACAAGAAAAAAGATTTTAAAATTGTCATGATATCTTATTCCTCCTGTGCTGTATTTCATTCATAAAATGTTTTATCTTCTCTTTTTTCGACAAATAAATAAATGTGATGAGAAAAAATTTATTTTCCAAAATTTAAAAATTAATTTTTCACTTTTTCTTGCTACATCTAGCCGTGCACCATCTGTTCTGACTCGAAATAAAAAATTTCCTTTTAAAAACGATTCATAAATTTTCCCAACAAATTTTTTTGTTGATTGTTTGACTTCTTCACATCGTCATGTCTTGTTAAAACAACCAGTAAAAGTTTTCATTCCGATGAATCAACTTGATTGGTATGAAAAGAATGCTAACCCACTAACATGATGTACGTTGGATACTCATGGGAAATGTTTTTATGTTTTTTTTTATTATTTACGGTTGGAAACTATAAATTGTCTCGATCTTTTTAAATATTTTTATTCCATCCTCGCTCGTTCGCTTTAAAAATGAAATGTGGAAATTTTCTTAACAATATTATTTTTGTAGCGTCCTCATACAACATAATCTTGATGGTGTGTGGCACTATAAACATGAAAATTAGCAGCAAACTATTTTTATAATTATATCAATTTTTCACTCCATGATGATGCCTGAACGATGATGCTCCATAACTTTAACACACGTGTTGATGATATTATTATATGGTAAAGACTATGAAGCAAGGTGGATAGTAGACTGCGAGATATTACATAAATTATATTTCTGACACTATTCCTTGATCACAATCCATTCTTCGTTTAAAAGTTTGGTCATTTAAAAATTACGATGGGAGAAAAGGACATGCGACAATCTTAAAGATAATCTAGTTATTATTATTCAATAATATGTGCTTTTAAATACAGCATCAAGCTAAAATTCGCCAGCTGCTGACCTTGTTGAAATAAATTTCCCGTAAATCAAAAGCTTTAAAATATGTAGAATTCTTTGAACCAACTAATGATAGAAAATCTTGAAGTGAGGGAAGCATAGAAGAAAAGTGAGGAAAGCAAAAAAATAAAAATGCTTAATAGCTCAATTTTATAATTTTATCTTCATAATTGAGACAGAAGATATACTAATTAAAATCATAATGAATGTAAATAAAAATATTAATTTTCGTCATTAATTTTGTAATGCAATATATTGTAGGATCCAGTATATCCCAAGCAAAATTCGTTTATAATTAGATTTTTGCTTCGTGCCACAATGCTGCCGCATAGTGACTAACTGAATTAGAGGCAGAAATCTGCAATTGTGTTTGTAAAAATGGCAGCTATGAGTGAGTGAATGGGAAAGTGCAGCTTCCGGTTCAGTGACATTACACAATTTTAATTTATTCCGCACAAACAACAAAAATAACCACATATAATATTATGTATGCTCTAATTCATTTGGAAACCGCAATAAGCATCATGTGACTGAATATCCAACAGTAGTTGCATGCCGTCCTCTCTCGTTATATCAATTCATGTCATGTGAAATGTGGAAAAAGGAACGAAAATGAATGTTTTCATTCTCCACATGTATTAAAATGAAAAAAGTTGGACGTTAAGGCTGGAAAAACTTCGGAACATTGAAAACAAATTATTTTTTTTTGGTGAAGTTCGACATTCCAGAGTTGTGTATGTTGTATGTTACTGTCTGTCGCACCATACACAAATTTATTATTCTACAGACATCCATACATCTATTGCTGCTTCCATATTCTGTTTTCTTCTTTAATTTCTGCTATATGCTCGAGTGCTTAATAAATAGCGGAAAAATGCGTGTATACATGAAATATGAAATGTTTGGAATTCAATAAATTATTTTTTCATGATCATCATTTGACTGCTTCTTATATTTTCTCATGCATGTGCTTATGTATATCATTATTAGACACATGTAAGATTTTCTCCAAATAATTACTCCGTGAGACGAATGGAAATTTGAGATTATTAAATGGATTTTCCATCCAAATTTTCCTTAGAGTCAAGAGTAGATAGCACTGTCATGATTGTACACAGAGAGTTTTTGATGGATTTGTTAGAATAGAATACAATACAATAAGGGGTTTACGAAAGTCAAGTCCAAGTCTCTACGATAAAACCTGATGTCCTTGATAAATCTAATAATGTCCAAATAGTGTTGCTTCCGTTTTGCTAGAAAGTTTAAACAGATTTTACAAGTCTGAAGTCATTGAGCATTTTTTTGGGATAGCAACAAAAAATTCATACTAATTCCAAGTCACATGATTTTCTGACAGTTGATAGAATTACGGACATTAACCCCCTCTTTCATAAATCAAAAGTTTCAGTGAGAATTACATCGATGACAAATATTATCATCATTTCTGATGAATGATCTCGATTTTGTCTAAATGATGGACATGATGATTTTTATTGCCTTCTTTTGAAAAGTCTTTCAACTAAGTTTATTAACTTGAAAGCGTAAAAATCCAAAAAAAAAAAAATTTTTTTGAATGGAATATTCAGAACATTCATCTGATGAAGCAATGGTAGAAGTATTTTTATTTTTTTCATGATTTCTCTCTTGCTGACAGGCTTGCTGTTATTCTGATCATGGCTTTTTAAATATTTCATTGCCCCATGAAATTTTAAAAATCTTCTGTTGATTCCAATGACTTTTATTGTTTGAGAATTTTTCTTTCACTAGTTTGAATTGCTTTTTAAAGCATAGCTTAGAGCCGTGAAAATTTTTGACTGCTCAATTCTTTTATCTTCATTGCTATTTCAAAGTTCGGAGGAAAAATTTCATTATTTTTGCAAGTACAGCTGTTGTCATTTTTTCTAAACATCATATACGAATATTTTTCTCATTGCTGTATATTTTCTGTGCTGCCAAAACATTCATTTATTTTTTCCGAATTTTTTCTCTTCATATATATTTTTGTGCTGGATCGTGATGTATTTGTAGATGGATGTGCTTATTACTTGATTCGATTATGATGATCTTTAGGAATTTTTTTCATTTAGTCGTTTGAGAATCTTTTCTCGCTTTTTTACTGCTTAAAAATTGATGTATATGTTAAGATTAAAATGTATATAAGAGCAACCGAACCGAATATGTTGGTAGGGGAGGCATGACATGAGATGAAAATAAAGGGAAAATTTAGTGGAGTTAAGTGTAGAATCTATTGAATCTGATCTCATTCGAAAGCGTTTCGTGTCTGTCACTCACAGATCGTTCACGGGATCGAACGGTTGTGTCAGTCGCGTGCTTATTGTGGAACAAACTAGTGCAAAAGTGAATATCCATAAAGTTTTTCATTTCCTTAAAACTATGAACAAAGTGTAAAATATTTGAGGACATTCAAAGTTGTACTAGTTGTATGAAGGCTTTTGGATTCAGAACATAAAATATTTCTTTAACTGTGTGTGCAAAGGAATAAATAGCTTTTTAATTAATTTAATTAGCAAAATCTGTTTCACGAAAAAATTTTAATTTAATAACTTAATGTTGACCTAAAAGTTTTTTTTAACGAGTGAAGAAAATACCTAAAGAATCTTACGTAACTTCAATTAAACCAAATTTACCTCTGCTAAGTTATGTGGTTTGATGCGGACGATACATATTTTAAAGAACCACCAATTGAAGCAACTTGGGAGGAGTTTAATTCATTTCATAAGGAAATATTTCGTTCATTAACATTCTCTGAATTTGATCAGGAAGAGAAAGCCAGTATATTTTATATAGAACAGGATGTTCCGTCTTATGGTGCATTTTTAGGCGATTTTGTACCATTAAATTTCATATCAAGTCATTTCTTACATACTCATAAAGGTAACAGTTTGATTTATTGCTCACGAAATATTTTCCCCACTTTTATTATGCAAGAATTCCATCCAACGCAAGAGTCCTGAATATTTATGCTATATAAAAATTTATAGTTTTTCTTACTCTATCGCGATTGAACAAATGTTAAAGGGAAAATTGAAATAAAAACTTAGTTTATGGAGGAGTTCAAATTGAATGTCTAAAGTTGATGGATTTGAATGTTTAGTGCCGTTCTGATTTATAATACTAAATTCAATTCTGGGGAAGTTTTAGATTCCAACTAGAAATAAGAAATATTTTCAACCGAGGGATTAAATAATAAATTTAAGGATGGAAAAAAATGTCATCAAAATTCAACATAACATTCTAAACTGAAAATGACTTTAGTGACATAAAAATGGAATCTTAGGGGTCATTCACTTATGACGTCCATGATTTAGGGGGGAGGGAGGGTCTGAGATTTTGTGACACTTTAAATTAAAGAAATTTTTTGGAATTAAAATTTTGTGACAAGGGGGAGAGAGGGGGTCCCATTTTTGTATGGACGTCATAAGTTAATGACCCCTTAAGACTTTTTCTTCATTTACGACATAATTCCATTACTGAAATATTTGCAAGCGGACACAATAAGTGAACGAACCCATACATGCTATCTATCATGTAATATGAATGAGTGGAAAATAGCTATAAATTATCACATCCTTTTAGGGTCGTACGAAAAACTTTAATATTTTCACACTCCGCATTTCTCTTTTGCTGCTTAAAAACAACGCGATTTTCGCAAATAACACAGCGTTATCCTTAACATATGGGCTTCAGCTTTTATCAAAAAGCAGCAGACTTTTAAATGCTTTAATAAAATATTTTTTCTCTTAATTGTTAACAGAGTAATGCGGAAATTTTACAACCGCAGAAATCTGCTCATTAAATGGAATGGGAGAAAAAAAGGAAAGCGGAGAAAAAAGTTAATAGTTTTGTTATTGTAAGCAAGAAAATTTAACGATTGTGAACGGATAATAATTTGCTTCATTAGTTTCAATTTTCTGTAACAAACACGAAACTTTATGAGGCAATTATATTGAATTAATGAAAACAATCGATTTATTCTTGGGTTTAAGTATTCGTAGATAGGGAGGGGTCCAAGGGGGTCCTCGAAAAAAATTTTACATGGAAAATTATTTTTCTTCTAAAAATTTTTCCGAAGTTTTTAAAAAGCTCTAATTTAGAGTTTAATCATTTACGTACCTTTAGAACAGGGGCGTATTCAGGGAGGGGTTTTAAGGGTCGAACTCCCCCCCCCCCCTCATTGGGAAATTTTTTCAACTTGCTTGGGTTTTTAAGCAAAAAATCCCAAAACCCCCCTAAATTTTCCTATCCATCCTCCTTCGAAAAATTCTGGATACGTCCCTGCTTTAGTGTGGAGGGAAAATTGGATAAAATTTTGTGACAGATAGAATAAACTATTTTAATGGACGTAATTTTCGAACGGGCCCTAATGTGACAGTCATTTTCCTCTGAAAAGAATTTCCCTGAACGCATTATTGAGAAAGACATTAAATTCGTTAATAGAAAAATGTCTAATGATACAGAAACAGAAGTTGTTTTAAATATCATAAAAAAAAAGTCCACATCCGTCTGATCTTTAATGATTTTCATTCTCTTTGTTCACAAAATAATTAATTTCTTTCACATGATTTGAAGTAAATCGATTGTAAAAATATCTTTGCCTCGTGCCTTCTTCTTTGCTGATTTCAGGCGAATTATATTAAATTTTGTGAGTCAAAGACATAAAAAAAATATTGAGGCATCTAAATTGTCGGCACATCATAAGTTATCTAATTACAAAATATTAATAAAACGACTTGATCGTGAATGAGAGTGTGAGAAAAAAATTATTAAATCACATCCTGGCCGACTGTACATGTGTTAAATATTCGAAGAAGTCTTCGATGAATGGCGCATCATAAGCAATAAATTATTTCAATTACAAAATATACAATTTGCTCTTCACACCTACTGAATACTGGAAAAATAAGAAGAAAAAAAATTTCGCCGCTTCAACCCAATCAACATTCTTCCAAGTATTACTTCCTTTTCTCGTCTCTCACTCTGTCTGTGTCTCTTTATCGCTGCAATTTTTCCACAGAGGAAAATTAATTCTTTTCATGACTATTAAAAGTTGTATAAAATTAATGTTTATGATCTGTCTTTCTGTGTTTCTTACTGCAAGCGTACTTCTTTTTTTATTTGAGAAAAATATTGTGGTTGGTGACGTTGCTGCTTACGATATAAGAGAGGAAAAGTGTTTCAATTAAATGAAAATTATTGTGCAAAAAATGAAATAAATATTTTTAATGGGAAAAATAATAAACATTTTGGGAGATGATGAAGGCTTTGTAATTCAGTTTTAATCTCGTGGCTTAATTAATTCTTAACTGTGACTATGTGAAAGGAAGCAAGAGCAATGAAAATGCAAATTAATTTTTCTCTTTGCCGTAATAATTTTACGTTTTCGAATCTAATATTCATTCCGACAAATGATGATGACTTAATGTTATGAGAAGGATTTGCTCATTATTCTTCATTTTATTGCTTTAGAATATTATCTTAAACTTACTTATCATTCCTTTCAGCTGACGTTAAAATGCCTAGTGGAAATATTGATAAACCAACAATTGAAGATAATCGCGATGGAACAGTATCCATTCGTTATGACCCACGCGAGGAAGGAGCTCACGAATTAACTCTAAAGTATAACGGTGAAAATGTTCAAGGTAATTTCACTTGCGTGCCTGCTTCATAGAAACTTTATTTTAAAAACTTTTTCCTTCACAGGCTCACCTTTCAAATTTTATGTTGATTCCATTTCATCGGGTTATGTCACTGCTTACGGAGCTGGATTAACTCATGGCGTTACTGGCGAATCTGTTTTCTTTACAATCTCAACAAAAGGTGCCGGTGCAGGCGGTCTTTCAATGGCTGTCGAGGGACCAAGTAAAGCTGAGGTAAAAAATCTCTTTCTCATTACTTTTTCAAGAGTTTTTATAGACATAACTTTATTACTCATACAGATAAGCTACAAGGATAATAAGGATGGAACTGTAGCTGTCAGTTACTTACCAACAGCACCCGGAGAATACAAAATTTCCGTTCGTTTTGGCGACAAGAACATCAAAGGTTCTCCCTTCTTTGCTAAGGTAAGACTCTAATTGGACCTTAATTAATCAAAGGACTTTATTAAAATTAAAATTATATAGATCACTGGTGAAGGACGTAAACGCAATCAAATTTCAGTTGGATCATGCTCGGAAGTTACTTTCCCTGGAAAAATTTCAGATAATGATCTTCGTTCTCTTAATGCTTCCATTCAGGTAAGGAAAATGAGCAGTTAAGAGCCATTAAAATAAGAGATTATCATAAATTTATTTAATTTTCCACATAAAGTCACCATCGGGTTTGGAAGAACCTTGCTTTTTGAAGCGTATGCCATCAGGAAACATTGGCATCTCATTTACACCACGTGAAGCCGGTGAACATGTTGTATCGGTTAAGCGTTTAGGAAAGCACATTAATAATTCGCCATTTAAAGTTAATGTAGCTGAACGTGAAGTTGGTGATGCAAAAAAAGTTAAAGTATCTGGAGCAGCATTGGTGGAGGGCATAACACATGGAGAAAATTTCTTTACTGTTGACACACGCAATGCTGGTTATGGTGGATTGTCTTTGTCAATTGAAGGACCAAGTAAAGCTGAAATTATTTGTCAAGATAAGGAAGATGGAACATTAAATATTTCCTACAAACCAACTGAGCCTGGTTATTACGTTGTCAATTTGAAATTTGCTGATCATCACGTTGAAGGATCTCCATTTACTGTCAAAGTTGTTGGTGATGGAACAAATAGAAAGCGTGAAAAGATTCAACGTCAACGTGAAGCAGTTCCAGTTACAGAAGTTGGAAGTCAATGCAAATTGTCATTTAAATTGCCTGGAATTACATCCTTCGATTTATCAGCTCAAGTCACTTCTCCTGGCAACGTAACGGAAGATGCTGAAATGCAAGAAATTGAAGATGGATTGTATTCAGTGTTTTTCGTTCCAAAAGAATTGGGAATTCATACCGTATCTGTTCGTTACAAGGAAATGCATATTCCAGGTAACTTCTTCTATTTTTTTAATGAATTATTTTTTTTTCTAATATTAATCGTGACTTGTATAGGTTCTCCGTTCCAATTTACTGTCGGTCCTTTGCGTGATACTGGCGCTCATTTGGTCAAGGCAGGTGGTCCTGGTTTAGATCATGGTGAAGTCGGTGAAAAGAATGAATTCAATGTATGGACACGTGAAGCAGGTGGTGGAACTTTGGCAATTTCGGTAGAGGGACCAAGTAAAGCAGAAATTGACTTTAGAGATCGTAAAGATGGATCTTGCGATGTATCCTATGTTGTTTCTGAACTAGGAGATTATCGTGTTGGAATCAAATTCAATGATCGTCATATACCTGACTCACCATTCAAAGTCTATATTCAACCATCTATGATTGAGGCACACAAATTAGAAGTTGCACAATTCCCCGACGGTCCAGTTCAACCTGACAAGCCAGCTCAATTTATTGTCCGTAAGAATGGTGCACAAGGTGCTTTGGATGCAAAAGTCGTTGCACCATCAAACACAGAAGATGACTGCTTCATTCAATTAATGGATCCTGACAATTATTCAGTTCGTTTCTATCCACGTGAAAATGGTACGTAATTAATTATTATTCTTTTGTGTTTTTAAATTATCAATTAAATTAAAAATCGTGTCACAGGTATTCATGCAATCCATACAAAATTCAACGGTGTTCACATTCCTGGTTCGCCGTTCCGTATTAAGGTAGGAAAAGATGATGCAGATCCAGCAGCCGTTCATGCAAGTGGCGAAGGATTACACGAAGGTAAAACTGGTCAGAAAGGAGTTTTCATTATTGATACTTGCAATGCTGGATGCGGATTATTGTCAGTAACAATGGATGGTCCATCAAAGGTTTCAATGGATTGTACAGAAGTTGAGGAAGGTTACAAGGTTCGTTATACGCCATTACTTCCAGGAGATTACTATTGCACTATCAAATATAATCATTGTCATATTGTTGGATCTCCATATAAAATCGTTGTTGGCGGTGATCAACTTGCTGACGGTGGTGGACAAGAAACAACGACTGTAAATGTCGATACAGTTGTTAAATTTGCTAAAACTGGAAAGAGTACTGGTCCTTTTGTGCCTGTATTCAATTCAGATGCCAATAAAGTTCAAGCTAAAGGTTTAGCTCTCAAAAAGGCCTACATAGGAAAACAAAACAATTTTACTGTTAATTGTAGTAATGCTGGTAAGCTCATCATTATGTCCTTTTCCTGTAAGTCCAGTTAATAAAAAATATTTTTTTCTGCCTAGGAAACAATATACTTTATGTAGGAATGTACGGTCCAAAAGGCCCATGCGAAGAATGCTACATCAAGCACACAGGACGTAACAATTACAGCATCAATTATGTAGTACGTGAAAAAGGCGAATACGTTTTGATGGTAAAATGGGGCGAAGAGCATGTTCCTGGCAGTCCATACAGAGTTGAATGTTAAGCGATGAAGAGAGAATATATATGTTTAGCAGATTAGTCATCAGTTATTAAGACAATTTAATTTTTTTTATTGAATTAAACGAAGAACAGATCTGATGTGAGAGAGACATTGATTATCCTCATCCTCTGTGGTGTTCTATAAATTTGCATGAGAGAACTTTTTATTAATTTTTAAACTTCGTTATCAGTTGCATTGTATTTTATCTCTTCATTATTATCATTACTAGTATTGAATAAGCGAAACAAAATGTTTTAAACAAAAATTATGCGTCATTGAGCTTTTTTTCCCATTCTCCACTTTTATTATATAAAAATTTTATGCCATATGATTAAAGCGAACATAATATGTATTCAATTCTATCTTCCTTAAATAATTAATTATCAATACATTTTATTGTGTTTTTTTTTCCTTTAGTTATTCATTCATATATTATTTTCTTTTTGATGAAATTATGTATTTTTTTGAAAAAGAAGAAAAATCTTTAAAAAAAATTGCAATAAAATTGTACAAAAATTAACTTTTTTTTTGTTTCATTTCCTCAAACGTTTCAGACATGTTGCCATCAGCTTTAAACGGTCAAATTTTAAATATTTAAATTTTTTTTACTCTATTTGAATTTCAAAAACCGTTAAATAATAATTTGCATGTGATATAAATTTAATTAAAATAACTTACTAAATACATAATTGCATACGATTTCTACAGCATGAAACGGAAAAGTGCTGCGTTGCCATATTTCACAATTTAGCTTCAAGTTGTTTTCCCCTCAATATTTTTTTTGTTTATATTATACTGTTTCACTGAAAATCATCAATTTTTAAGCATTTCTAGCTTATTAATTAAAGTGCTATTAGTAAATACGAAAAAAGAGTCCAAAAACCTTGCGATTCCACTAAAAAGTTTTAACAAATTCAATTTATTATTGCGTGAAATTAAAGATTTATTAAATTTCTTCGGAATTTTTCTAAATTTCATTATTTCTTAATTATTTAATGATATTCACACTTGTTTTTATTAAAATAAAAGTGAACAAGTTATTCTGTGTAAATTAATTGTGTAATTAGACATAATCAAGTTGAAAAAGTGACAAAAATATATTAAACTCAAAATAGCTGGATGACTCATAATTAATTGGAAAGAAAACAACCAGAGGAACTAGATATTTTGCAACATCTTCTAAATTAATTAAGTACGCTAAAGAAAGAATTGATTGTGATACAATATGGGCTTATTTGGACAAAGTAAACAAAAGAATCCAGCAGAGCAGGTAAAAAGTTACGAGAAAATCATAAAAATACAAAAATGTATTACTTAATGCATGTAATTTATGAATAATGATTAGGTGAAAGAGTGGAACGCGAAATTGCGTAAAGAGGGCTACGCACTTGATCGTCAGATACGGTCGATAAAACGTGAAGAAGATAAAATTAAGAAATCGCTTAAAGAGGCTGCAAAGAAGAACGACAAGCAAGTTTGCACAATTTTAGCAAAGGAAGTTGTGAGATCTAGAAAAGCTGTCAACAGAATTTATGCTAGTAAGGCAACGCTAAGCTCCGTTCAATTGCAAATGGCACAGCAATTAGGTATGTTAACACTCAGATCTGCTTCATGAATTTATTAATTAATTATATTCATGTTCAAATAGCTACAATAAAAGTGTCTGGATCACTTCAAAAGTCAACGGAAGTAATGGTTGCTATGCAGAAACTCGTTCGATTGCCTGAAATTGCAGATACGATGCGAAATATGTCGAGAGAAATGACAAAAGCCGGTATTCTTGAGGAAATGATAGAAGAAACCATGGAATCACTGGAGGATACTGAAGGAATTGAGGAGGAAGCACAAGGTGAAGTCGACAAAGTGCTTTGGGAATTAACAGATGGTAAATTAGGAGAAGCACCAGCGGTTCCGTTATCAACGCCTGCAGAACCAGCATCAACAAGTAGAGTTGCGCATGAAGAAGATGAGGAAGAGGACTTGGAGGACATGAAAAACAGGCTTGAAGCCTTAAGATCATAAATAAATGAGTCATTAACTTATACGTTCATAACTATATAAAAAATAAAATTATTCATCTGTCTAATAGATTACTTTATTGCGTCACGTTTTGGAATGAAATCAAACTCACCTTTCGCGGACGGAGATAAAAGGAAATGCATATGTGCTTCGTTTTCATAAAGTTGTACATTGAAAAAGATTGACCTTGTATGCATGCCTAACGAGCAAGAATTATTTTCTTAAAACTCATAAAACTTTCTTTAAGTGGCTTGAATATTTTTGATACATACATTTTCAATATTAATGTACTCAACCTTGCGACACACAGTACTTTATGTGCATTATAAAACATTAAAAATACAAAAAATGAATTTATATTTTTATTAATATCTACTGTTCTTTTTTATTCACATAGATTGATATGACATGAGTAATTAACAAACTATCCCTTTAATCTAATAATAATAATTTATAAATCTACCAACACGAAATTATTGAGAGCATAGAACTTAAGATGCTATATTTATTTTTATGATGATGATAATGTCAAAAAAATGATTAAAAAATTTAAATATTGTTTTTTTTGAGCTTTAAAATAAAAAGTATTAAAAACTTAGACATGCTGTTCTACATCTTGTTGTGCTTAGTTTAATTTCTTCACGGGAATTTTGACCTGTTAATTGAATTTTAATGCGAATTGCTGAAAACTTGAGATGATACATGTAGAGTATGAAATAATTATACAAAAATGGATTGTTTTAGTCCTTTTTATTTTCCAGTTGTGCTTAATAATAAAAAAAGTCTAGGTTGGTAACAATTGTCTACAAATTAAGATTAAAATTTTTGTTTATGATCTCTGGATCTTTTTACATTGTCTACTACTATTATGAATTAATCAATCATTTCGGGATATTTGGCCACGATTGCATTGACTTTACTGGCATCTTTCTCACAAGAATTAATTTCCTTTTTAACTTTCATCAAAGTGCGTTTTTGCTTAAGCCGATCCTTTTTGGCATCATCTATTGTCATTTTTGTCTCGTCTATGATCTTGTTCCTTCTTTCGTCACTTCTTAATGTGAACTTGTACATTTTCTTACTATCCTTGTTGAGTTTTTGCAGTTCCACTTTCTTTTCCTCGATTATTTTCTCGTCAGTCTTAATCAATTGTTCCAAACTTTCTGCTTTAAGTGTTAATTTCTCCATCAATTTGTTCAATCCTTGAACTTTTGGTACTTCTGCCATGCTACATAAATTAAACAATTTTATCAAATAATTTTATTGAATAATGATTAATTTTGCTACTTACATTAAATGTTTTTTAATTGCTTAGAGATCACAGATTCGTGGTAGATCCTTCGAGATACGATAGAGAAATGGCAGAAAACCGTTAAAAATCGAATTTAAATAGGGGTGCAACTTCACGTTGTTAGTTAGAAGTGTCGAAATGATTTAAATTTAAACTTGAAAATGCCGTTAAATATCATTAATTTTCGACAAAATGATAGATTTAATGAACTTTAAGAACTTTGAATGCATATCTCCTGATGCTTCATTCTGCTGATAGCTTTTTCTTCCGAGTACTGCTGGAAAAATTAAAAATGATTAATTGAAGCAACGAAAACATCCAAAAATGCAATCATCTAAAAAGAATATAAAAATCGATGAACGCTGTGAAAATTAATTTAATAGGATGCTCTAAATTGACGAATATCGTGCTGTTTTGTGCTATTTTTGATACACAGTTTCCAATTTTCATAAATCATAGGAGAAAAAATTAAATGTCATCGAAATTTTCCATTAATTTTTAATATTAGATGTTGACACATACAATTTAAATTTATTTCCATTTCAGGCATTATACATAATGATTTCAATTATGAACTGCAACTATTTATTATTATCATTTTCAGTAACAATTTAATTTAACATGTTTTGAATTCGCCATCCTTTATTAATAGAATTAATTTAGGCATGAAAATGCAAAAATTCAAATTAATAAATGTCCAGGTAAGTGACCTGCTGTTTTGCGCTTGATTGATGCTTTTTGAAGGTCGAATGACTTTTGACTCAGGTCAAAGCTCACGGTGTCTAGCAATACATATGCGATTCTTTGTAATTTCAAAAAGAAATCTTCTTAATGGTCGTTTTGATGTTAGGTACGTCTATGTTGGTGGAAAAAGACAGTAGAAGTAGAAAAGCCTCCTGATTAATTAGACATTTTTGTAAGCAAACATAGCCCTCCATTTACCTTCGATACTCACGTTTCAAGGTTGTACGAAAGCTATAAAACATTGAATATATGTAATATTCAACACTGATTTCCCATTTTAGTGAGGTTTTTGGTTGAGGAAATTAACATTCTCTTTGAAAAGGAGAACCCTCCTTTTTCCAATTTACATGTTTTCAAATGAATTCGACAAAAATTACCATATTTCCCCACAGAAAAGTTCCTTTGTCACGTTAAATATGCATGACTTGAAAGAAAAGTATACATGACAAGTACGGGAAAGTTGGATGAATTGATTCTGAAAGTTTGTGCTCATCAAAAACCCATCAATTGTCTTTTGTAATATAGAAAACTGCTGTAAAAACTTTCTTAACGGTAGAATTTCTCGGTCTGTATCTGACTATCTTAATTTTATTATTTTCATATTTCCATTTTCGCTAACAGGCTGAATAGGACGTCGTTGACGATGATGTTAAGAGAAGTTCCATCATAAAAATCCATTTTCATTAAAAACATGCGGAAACTGAACATGAAAGCATACTCGAAGGAAGTTGGATAAAGCATCCCGAACAAACACGAGGAAATTGCTCTAAAAATTAGATATGGAGGGAAATGATATGCTTTTAAACTAAATTTAAAGTCACCCTAATGTATATTTGTTGTCCGATTTAATCAGTGAAGATGTTTAAGCTCCAAATTTCCCATCTTTCTCTGTCTGAATGCTCATCAATTTTCATTTTATCTTACGACTGCTTTATGAACTCACGAAACATCAATTTCCATTTTGGAGTAAATTAAAATTTTGAGTCATGAATACAGCAAACTATGGGGTCGTTTACTAGTTATGGAATGACAAGAAAAACAATTTTTTAAGTCCTGTCCCCACAAAAAGGCGAACGACCCTTAACGAGTTCATTTTTTGTATAATTAGCAGATCCAACTAGCTGATTCCTCTGGATTTCAGTCGATTTTGAATTTTGAAGACTGTGAACTGAAATTTCCCTGGAATAATCAAGAGCGTTCGAGTTTTATAGGACTGTGAATACCGCAAGAGTCGATAAATTATTAAGTAAAGCTTGACAAGACTCAAATAGATTTTTTAAAGAAGGAAATGAAGAAGGATTTTCATAAATGTCAAATGAGATCTTAGGTCTCAAAATAATATGAGCCTGGTGGGCATAAAAAAGAACACATGTTTAAAAAAGTAAAATTATATGCTTCTATTTTTAAACAAGAGACAGACACCAGAGGCAAGAAGAATTAATTTCAATTCTTTTATCGACTTACATAACAAATATGGAAAATTGTGTGTGTGTGGGGAAAAATTTGCTTCTAAATTTAATCAAAAAAGGATACTACTTTTGATTCTAATTGAAATGTTCACGCTTATTTTGAACTCATTGCGACCTTTTCCATTTAAAATGAGGAAATTTATGTCTTCTTGCTTTCTTGCTACAATGTTGCTTAATACAGAATTGATTAAAAATTTTCTTACAAGAAAAATGTAAATTTTCCCAAAAAAAAAGAATCTTGCTCATAAATTTTCCTGTAAACATAAATTGCTACAAAATGTTCCTTCAATATGCTTCTTTCTAGACTTCTTCGTATTACTCGTAAAGAGTTCTTTTTAGAGAATTTAAATAAGGCATTTTGAGTTGCATGACTTATCAACTTGACGACTTGTTCGTCATCAATTTGTTCGATTGCTCACGAGTATATTGCTTCATTTGGAAATCCATAAATTTCATCTGATGTGACAGTTTCATAGCTGTCTGGTGTCTGTGTGTATGCTAATTTCTTTAAGCTCCTTTTGTAACAAATTTCATAAAGTTTTGTCTTAATTTATTCAACGAGCTCTTTGGGGTTGTTCACAAATGACGTCTATCACAAAATGAAAGCTTTTGACTCCCCAACATTCGAGGGAAACGCTGTTGTTATGGATCTTAAATTGTTGGTATAAATAAACTGCACGATTATAATGTAATTAAAAGTGACTTAATGTTTATTTAATAAGAGACGATGATGTCTCATACGAGTTATAATGAAAACTAACTTTTACATAGAGAGGGGAAAACAACTTAAAAAGGGGAAGTCAACTAATTGTAGTTGCTCTTACAATTCAAATATAAAATGACCGTTAATATATTCTCAACATAAATGTTTGACATCATAAGTGAACGACTCCTTGATTCCACCCAACATTTGATAATGATCTTCTTATTTTAAAAACATTTCCTACACAATTTCCAAACTATTGACTTGAATTATAAATTTTTTGTAAATTTCTTTAGAAAATCTTTTATTTATGAATTTTAGACATTCTAACATCGTAAATTTCTCTTTAAACTTTCTAAACATGCACATAATTCATCATAAATTTAGAATATTTTAGCAGCCTTGTTAGCACTTTCCCTCTCACGAATATCTTCCCATCTGAAAAGGAAACGGAATTTCAATTAATTTACTGTTCAATGAGCAATGCTAAATATGATAGAATTTCTTCAAGCATTTAAAAACATTTTAATGCTTTTTTACTTGTGGCTAAAGAATAAATACATTTTTTTTCTTCACATTTTAATTGAATTAAAATTTTTCTTTGTTGTTGAAATTTGCTGAAAATTTAGAAAAATATTTTTTCAATTCATTTCCTTTTTCTGCTTGGCTGCTGATTGTAGACTGCAAGAAGAACTAGAATTTGTTTATCAGGGTCATAACATAGGGAAATATTAGCAATTTCTGTAAAAGTAAAATCCAACTGTAAGAGATGAATGAGCTGGAACTGGTCAGAGTGCAGGGTTCTAAAAATCTAATTTGTCAAAAGGCGCAATTTATGAATGACCCTTTAAAGCACAAAAAGGACTTCATATTCTGTAATTTGTAATGAGTTGACATTAAAGCACTTTGCTGTAGATTTTTTGGCTTCAAGCAATCTTCGAGTAACTGTAAACAAGTGTTGACACAAATAAAGATACTTAATTGTAAAAAGGGGTCGCTCTCTAAGAAAAAGTCATTGGCAATTTCAACAAATGACTTGATATAATAACACAGACTGTTTACTACAGAGACTGTAGCTGCTGTAGTTTAATAGAATGTACAGAATCTCATGTCGAGTAAATATTTGTGTGTACATTTCTCAAGAAAAAAAAATTCAATTCACAATCACAAGTAAATCTTGCGAAAAATTAAATCAAAAGAACGCTCCAAGAAAATTGAGGAAAAAGACATAAGAAGTAATTCATGAAAAGAGGCAGCGAAACGTAAAAAGTCAACGCTTTGCGAGGCGTATTATTATATAATACAAAAATAAAACATTGTGAGGTTTAATCACGTCTGCTTTTATGATTTATATGCTTCCTTCATTCTTGCAAGATAATAGAGTTATGATAAAGAAAAATTAATGCCATAAATCTTTGTCTTAATTAGGTGAAAAGAATTTTTGAGTGAATGAACTTGAGATGATGACTTCTAGGTGATTTGCGGACCGAATGAAATTATGTCTTAATTATGCTCACTGGATTTTAAGGATTCAAATTATTCTACAAATTTAGGTTAAAAAGCTGCTTATCAAGTCCTAGACTTCAGGAAATAAAGACAAAATTCGAAGAAAAACAGAAAATTAAGAGTTCCACTTTGAGAAGAAGTGTATTTGACTATCGATTTCTTTTTTCCACAAGACACTTATTCAGCTTGGACTAGCAATGAAGCAATGAATCTTGAAGCATGCTTAAGAACTCTTTCAAAAATTTCCTCTTAACAAATTTTTCAACAAATCTTAAAAGACTCATTTCATGTTTTTATCTTAGCAAACAGCATTGAAGCATGACCCATAAAAATGATAAAAAATTTTTGAAACAAAAAGAAGGATAAAAAGAGTTTAGATCATTGATGCGAGAAAGTATTGGCAAAGTATACAAGAAAATCCTCTTTAATGACTTTTTTCTATTCAATGAAGCTTGAAAACGAGGATGATTTACTTTTAGGTCACTTCACATTTCATCGGAACTGCTCTCATTATCGTTTAAAATATTCTACGAGAATACGATGCGAGTGTGCCTGCTCTGCTTTATGAAACTTTTGTATCTTTACGAACTTTACGCAGTGATTGTCGAATTTGATCATGTCTTTAGGGGTCGTTTACTAATTACGTTCGCATTTTAGGGAAAGGGTCTGAGAAAATTCACGTGTTACGTAATAAGTAAACGTCTCCTTACTATCCATTGCTTAAGCATAAAAGCGATTTTGTGTATATGTGTTGCAAATAAATGATGGCATTTTGTCATGAAAAGAAGAAGAAGAAGCATAAAAAATATTGGTCTCATTGATAACCGCAAAATAAATTGCATCAATTTCTCTTTTTCACTTTCCCTGTGACATCTTTTCTCCTCATGACAGTGAGAGTTTTGTAGGACGTGGAGTGAAAAGAAGAATAAGAAAGAAACTTTTCCTTTCTTTCCATTTCAATTCATCACTATGAGTATAATAGCGATATACAGCCATAAACATTTAATAAAGTGAAGTGGAAAATAGAAAGTAACATGATAAGAAAATGACATGGAGTGTGAGCACATGATGTATTATAATCAAATTTTCTTTGGAGACAGCACAAAGGGGAAAAGAAAAATTGTTGGAAAACTAATTGAATTACTTACGATTCAATTTATGATGCATTCATCGGAAGTGGTTTTCAAGGCTTCTCCTGAAAGAAATTAGAACTAAATGGAAGCGATGTGATTTCTGAGAAAATTAAATGATTTACTTGGAAGTTGTAAAATCTGGGGTAAAAAAGATTTTTTGATGTCTAAAAGCCAGCAGACGGGAACTTTAAATAAAGGTTAAATGGATGACTTTTCGGTACTTTTGAGAATCACACAATAATCCTGCTAGTTATTTGGATTCACAGACATAAAAAGTATCACGCAAGCTGAAAAGTAAATCTCCAAAAACAAATAACATTTAACAAAATTACTTGACTAAGAGCTTCCTTTCATTTCGTTTTTCAGCTCTACCGATAACCTTTTTCACTGCTTCGAGCGCTTCTCGTTCGAAAACAGAAATTTCTACTTTTTGCACTTTTTCTGCTAATCAATCTGAATTGCTTTTTTTCAATCCCTTCCTATTATTCCAAGGCACTGAGCAATTTTCCTCTGACATTAATTAAAATCAAATATTTAAACAACGAGATTTAATTCAGTCAACATGACATGATAATATAAAGAACATCGACACAGAACAGTACAGCACAAAAAATAAAAATATAAAAAATCAACAACAATGATGTTTCTATGTTAATTCGTTAATGTTGATTTTATGTAAAAATTGTATTGAATGTAGAAGAATTGCGTGTTGTGTTCATCCATTTGTTTAGTTGTTGATGCAAGTGTTGATTGAAGATTTTAAATGGAATTAAAAATTGAAATGGAAGCAATGTTTGTTCTGGATATCGAGTGTTTAAATTGGACTTCAACCTTTTAAATCGAGTGTTTATTTTAGATTGACTCTTGAAGTGTATCCGTTGAACTATTTTTTGATGGTATATGAACTAAAATTTTTTAGGGCCCGGCAAACTTACTTCAACACACATTACATTCCTATAAGAATCTTTTTGACACGCATACTGGAAAGCATTCAAGATCACAAGGTTTTCGCATTAAGCTGTAACTTTTTAAGGATCATCGACTTTGAGCTCTACGAAGAAGTCAGATTAAGATTTTTCGAAATTTAATTGAATTTTTCATCAAAATGAGATTATATCTTGAAAAGGAAAAAAAGTCATTGAGTGACATCCAAGAAGAAAAAAAAAATGTTTTCAGCTCTCTTTAGTGAGAAAAGCTTGCTTAATGTATTTCTAATTCCTATTACTAAAGTCTTCATCTAAACGAAAATTAATTGATATTTTATACAGAAAATGAATGTGAATGCTGGTTGGAGATAGCAATGAAGAAGATGAAGATGTTGAATTTGAAGACTCTGTGTGTTGTATGATAGGATGGAATAAGAGTGTGAAGAAGTTGGTAGATTAGCATGGTGATAAGGATAAAGACAATATTATGATTGAAAGAACAAACATTAAAACAGCAAAACAAAATAAAAAGAAAAACTTCAACAAAAACTTCTTACCATCATCATCATGATCATCTTTATTAATGTTTTTCTTTTTAATTTTTTTCTTCTCATTTCATTTATGTTTATATACTTTTTTTCTGTTTTTATTTCACAAGTTAAGGATGTTGTTACATAATTATTGTTTCATTATCATTTTTTTTTCTTACTTTATTTTATTAGTTTCCCATTTCTTTTATGTTTTTTAACATGATTTTTTTTATTATTGGATTTACTTTTCTTTTGAATATATAATGATGCCTTCAATTTTCATTAAGGGAGAGATTAAATATAGAGAAAAACGACATTTAGTACAATAATTTTTTTTTTCATATATGATTTTTAAATACTTCTTCCTATTTAAACTTCATACCATATTCACATTCTCATGCTTCCTTCGGTCGAACCTTATAAACTTAAATTTTTTTCTTCTGATTATTATTGCCTTAATGGACATGTCTAGACGAATGTCTTGAAAATTTTATTGTTATAACAGCTTGAGTGACATGACTGGATTTTATGTAGCGCCATATTTGCTTTTATCAAAGCATCAGTGTGTGGGCATACTAGCGGAAAATTCATGAAAAAATTTCCTCAATGGAAATTTGGTACAAAATTTTCCCATTAAAGAAAATGTGTCCCTGTAGCTTTCATGTAGGCTAAAAAAATTTAAAAAGTTTGTTGACATTTTGAAAATATCGGAAGTAAACTAGCCACTATCGAATTCTGACAGAAGTGATGAGATTTCAGAAAATTGGCCACATGATAATCGAAATGTTATTTCATTTATTAAACTTACTTGACATATGTAGTGTTCTGTCAGATAGCTTCCACAAATAGGCAAAAATAATTGTCATGTGTCGATTGTCACTCAAGGGACAATTGTCCATGACAGTCCGATAAAATTTCCTCATTTTCTTCTTTTACTATCTTAATAATTAATAATAAAGGTTATTGAAGTTTTTCGTTATGTATTAGATAGAATGAGATAGAGTGACAGACAGAAAGATAGATATTGAGATAAATAGATTAAGTTGCTAGGATAGGTAGGTAGGTATATGATGAAGATGAGAAGGAAGTGGTGCAAATGTATGTTGCTCAAACTTGTAACAAGAAAATGAATCTAATGTGTATAGCTGTAAGCAATGAACGACATTTAAGATTTTAATGTCATCCAACTTAAAGCTTCTATTAATTAGATGGTCATTTAAGTTACCAAGTGTTGATCGTTGTTGAAATTAAATTTTCTCGTCAAGTGTTCTTGAGTTTTACTCTGACTTGTAATCTCTAATTTTCTTATTACTTCCTCTACATGTTACCTTTATTTTCATGAGAATCATGAGATTGAAAGCCATTTAAAATTTAATTTCAGTTAATATAATTAATAGCATCAAGTATATAGCGACTAAATGTAAATAGAGGAGATTAAAATAGCATTTACTCTTATATCTTCATCCTCTTTTCGTTAATTCTAATCACTTTAATTCTCTTCTAAACTTAAAAAGCACTTCAACATCAATCATATGAATTGACATTGACCAATAAATGTAAAATTCCCTAATCTCTGTTTCATTTGTCTTTTTTTTCATCTTTTAAATATGTTTTTTAATTTTCTCTAAAATTTTTTTTGTCTTTGTCATCTTTCATTCTTAATTTCTGATGATATCTTTTGTTGGCAGTTCCATCAAGTTCAATGAAGACTCATACGACAATTTAGAACTTTTTGTAGGCATTTTTTGAAATATTTTCGTTATGGATATAGAAACGGTCATGGATACATAAAATTCCCATAAAATTCTTTCTATATGCTCATAGTTTCTGCTCTAAAAAAATTCGAAAAATTCAAATTCAAAAGCTCTAAAAAATTCAATTTTGTTCGAATTAAGTTCAATTATTTTGCCATAAGAATGGAAATGACATCTACAAATGAAATGTGCTCCCATGAACACAGTTAGTATTACGGTTTCATGTGAATTTTCATGTCACATTTCAATTCCACCTTTGGCTTTCATTGTTCTCTGATTTATTATCCTCAAACAAAACCTTTGATCTTTCCATACTCTTTTGTTAAATTTTTCTCATTTTTTAGGTCAGAATTCAATTCAATTTTTTTTTCAATAATCAGAATAACAATATCACAATTTTATATTATCGAAATAAAACTTTTTATGCCATATGAACCTCATTGAACTTATTGAATCTATATGTTATAAATATTTTTCATTTCCATGCCACATTATACACAACATATATAAATATGGAAAAAAGAAAAGCAATATAAATTTTATACTGTATATATATAGACTTTTGTGGTGTATCATGTCATCATTGTTATTACTTTCCATTCATCATATAAAATATCGAACAAAAAAAGTAATGAAAAGGAAATGGAAATAGAACTAGACAGAAAATTAAAGTATACTTAACATTTCAGATTGATAGCTAGAGGAAATGCTCGAAAAAGTTTAGACAGGGCTGAATTTTGAAACTTATTCTCATGCTGCTCCTTAAACTTTTCTCTTGCTTGCTTATATTCTTTTGAAGTTCATGTCTATTTCTTGGAGTGCCACATGAGTTATATAAATTTCAAATTCTCAAGCCCTGCTCATTTCAGCGACATACAATAGAGGCAAATATGGAAAAAAATATAAAATTTGAGTCATAGAGAGACACGATGTTGATTAAAAATAGAAACTATGAATAAACAACACATGAAAAGCCATAAACATTCATTTATAGAAGGATTTGCAGTTATATGGTTATAGTAAGGTGTTCTTGGTACAAACAATGACAATATACATCAAAAAAGATATAAAATAAAATTATACACACATATAGGTATAGACGTACAATATACATTTCCATTCCGCGCTGTTTTGCTGATTGTGACTCATAGATAAGTTAATAAACTTTTCAATCGCCATCATCATTCAGTATTATCACCTACTTTAATGACACAGCTGTTGAAAGTGTCGCAAAAATGATAAACATTCGTAGATAATATACTTTTGTCTATAATATTCATTGTTGGCATGAACAGAAATAATTTAAGGCTTCTTCTATCGTCGGGGGTGGAATATTTCAGGAAAGAAAAACAGAAACAGTATGTCGATTTGTTTTCATATTATGTCACACGTAAATGTACCGTAAAACTCATGTACGTTCATTCATAATGGACTTATGTTTAATTAAAGCATAAAATTTATTATGCTTTACTTTACGACAGAATACGGAATGATGTAATAAAACTTATTGCTTGCTATTCTTCTTCTCCTCTGTTTTCATTAATTTTGTTATGCACTTCTAAACAAATCCATGACATACTCTTGTTTCTTTTAATTTACACATTCTCGAAAGCTTTAAAGCCATCATTCGTCCACCAATATTCCATCCCTTACTTGTCACATGGGAAGCCACTTATTTACATATACATACAAAAGCATATATGCTGTAAGTTATCTTCAAAAACTTGATGAATTGTAGTAGCAATGACTATCATCCTTTTTACATTCACATTCATCCATAAATATTCATCTTACCATGTTTGCTCTTATCTCTTTCCTTATGAACAGAGAGGCCCTTTTTCATTTTTGCTTGTTATTTTTCTCCATCTCATTGATTGATGATGCAATCGTTCAACAAAAGTAAGAGAAAAGAAATACTTTGTTTTGTGAAAGGAACAAGTTTTGTATTCAAGTAGATTGCGCTTTCTATTGATTGAATTAAATTTGATGAAAATAAATTTGTGGAGTGGAATTTATAGCTTTGAGCGTCTCTAGATTCAAATTATCTCATTTATCACTTTGAAAGAGCGCTTCAAGTTTTTGACTTTGTAACTTGTTCCTTCCAATTAAATTTCCATCTTTTTTTTATTATCAAATTAAAGATTAAAAAAATTGTTGTGGAATTAATCATTGTATGGATGATGTAAAGTGTTTGTGTAGATGGAAGTAGGGAAATTTGAGAGGTGCTGAGTATACATATATATAAAGTAGAATCGCTCACATTTCACCTTTTTTTCGTGACAATTTACGAGAAATATTATCCCTTCCTCACTTCAACTGCATATGATGACGGGAGTTGAGCTCAGCGAGCTAGCAAGTGAAATAAGAAAGTGGAAAATCCAACAACAACAAAAGAAGGAAAATGTGTTATGATGTGATGCTCTTAATGTATATGTCATCGATCATCGCACATTTGTACGATGATATTGTGGATGGAGCGGCTGGCATGAAGATGAATTATTCTTGTTGCTGCCAATATCATTATTACGATTAGTAATATTATGATTTCAATTTATTCAATTATCCACATACTTGATGCGTGATGTTAATGTGCTGTACACATACATAGTGCATCAGAGTTGCAAAAGCCGGCACCGGCCACCGGCTGCCGGCCGCCGACGGCCGCCGTTTTTGCCGGCCGCCGTCGTTCACCGGCCGCCGACAGTCACCGGCCGCCGGCAGTCAACGGCCGCCGGTGATAAAAACGACCGGCCGCCGTCAACCACCGGCGGCCGGCGGCCGGTAATTTTCATACAAAAAAATGGCCGGTGGCCGGTACCAGCGCTGAGCGGCCGCCGGTGAGTGACGGCGGCCGGCAACACCGGCGGCCGGCAACACCGGCGGCCGGCAGTCAACGGCCGCCGGTAAAAAAAACGACCGGCCGCCGGTATTCTGCCGGCCGCCGGTATTAGGCCGTTTTGCAACTCTGTAGTGCATATTTAAAAAACTTTTAAGTATGTGAATAAGTGAACAAGTCAACTCTATGTTCATTTTTTCTTCTTGGTGGTATTACGACTGAACAAATTAATAAAATAGCACAAGTAAACTAGCAAACACACAGATATATTTTTTGTTCAACAAACTTGCAAATTGGAAAGGATAGATATAGATAGATAGATAGAGATAGATAGCGTAGTTATACACAGTGAAATGTAAAGTGTCAACAGATTTAAAATATATTATATTACCATATTGTGTTGAAAGCATGTTGGAATATTTTTTTATAAATATTTTAATTTCCCAATAAAATTTCAATTTTCAATAATTACCGAATAAGCTTTTTCATGTCAACAGTAATTACTGAATACTGTTTGCATAGCATGATAAACAGATGAATTATTTATGCTCATTAAAATGCTTCTGTTTAAAATAATTTTAATGCCAGAGAAGTTTTATGTGGATTTAAAATTAGAATCTGATGGTTTAAAGGTTTTTGGATAGAGTTTAGCTGCAAATACAGACATAAAACTTTGGCATTATAATTTCTAATTAAATGAAAAGTGGTATTGAGTTCTAATAGGATCATACTTTAAATAATCCTAGATCAAAGGATGACAATTGTCCTTTGATTCCATTTATAAAGACTTAAAATGAGCTTCAGTCTTTTTCACATTTAATTAATCAAAAGAATTATTAAATTTCAACATTTTAAGGACGTTTCATCACAATCTATTCAGGAAATGAGCAACTGCCTACAAAAAATTTTTTTCAATGAGAAAAGGAAGCAACAATTTTCAATTAACTCGCTCCATAATCCATCCAATTATAAAAATTCCATCATGCTCCCACACATAAGAACAATGAGAGACACTCTACAATCATGAATAGATAGCGATAGCAAAAAACACAAAATTCAATTAACACTTTATTCATAACTTTTTCTTCTTATTTTTTTATCATTATAATCATCCTCATCATCTTCTCAAGATAGCAAATGTGTGTGTTGTTACTTTTTATTAATTTTTCGTATCTCTTTCCATTTCTACTTTTCCAACTTCGTCTTCCCATTTTTACTTCCAATTTTCACCTCACAATTATTCAATGATGTTTGTACAAATCACTCCTTTATACTTTCAACAAGCACTTTCAAGTATAAAGTCGATCTGATAAGGTGAGTGAGGGGAAGGAAAATGAAGGAAGTAGGAAAAGTTTTTTTTGTAACAAAAGCTTAATTATAAAGTTTTTGTTGCTCTATTTTCTGCTATATTTTTTTTCTTCGATTTTTGTTCTACAATAAATTTTTTTTTGCAAGAAGAATAAATTGGATTCGAGTAACATTATTAGGAAGTATTGCGGTATTCATCTTCTAATTTTAGAATTTCGTATTAAGTTTCATATCTATTCTTCTTTACTTATTATAAGAAAAGCAATCATCATATGCTACTTCCACATGTAAGTTGTAGAGTTCTACTTTTTATTCGTATTGCAATAGAAGGAAAAAATAGCTAGCGGTGCAGAAGTTACTGGAGGAGAGAGTAATATCCTTGATTTGATTTTATCAGGTTTTTCAATTAGATTCTTAAATATCATCATCCGAATCGTGAGAGACTAACTCAGAATGTCCGAAAATCTGATGAAAATTACTCAAGGGTATTAAGTAAGTAAGTAAGGAAGATGAAAAACAATTAACAGAAAAGTGTTCAATTAGGAAGAAATACGGAAGGAGACATACATCTATATAGATGATGACGATGCTAATTGGAATGGGAAGGGAGATGAAATGATACAACGTAATTTAATTAACAGATGGAATTCTCTGTCTCTTTTCCCCTTTTCAATTACTTGAACTCTATTTTTATGCTTCATCGCAGTCCTCCTTCTTCTAGCAATATCTCTATTAATTATATACATTAAGTTTGTGTTTCTATGTGTACTTGTTTGTCTCAATAATATTAACTTTTTTTTCCTTAGTATTATTGCTTTCATAGATTTCTTTTTACCCTGAAGCTAGAAGAATTTATAGCACTCATTTATTCTTTTAATTTATAATGAAGCGAAATAGATCATGAAAGTAGATTTGATTACATTAATCTGTCTATTTATAAATCTACTTCTGCGTATGGATCCTATGAATAATATTATTACATAGTTGATGTACCAACTTCATTAAACTTAAAAACTGCATCAAACTGCTTTTTGCTACTCAAATGGAACTTTTGATGACTAAGAAAGCTGATACCATTTGACAGCCAATTTGAAAAACTTTATTGCCTTATTTGCTCTCAAGCTATGAAATGAACTCGGTAAACTTTGTTCATAGCTTAATTTTTCCTTTCTAGAAATTTTATAATCCATTCAATGGTATCCTAAAGCACTCAAAACTTTTCTTCTCCATTCCATCAGCATCATCATCATCATCAACTGGAAATTTTTCGTGAGTTGATTCTAAATTTTTTTCTCCATACACTTTTAATTAATATTTCATGTTTTTTTCTAGCCTCCGTTCGCTATCAAATTCTATCTTCCTCCTCGTTATTAATTTTTATCTTATTTCTACTTCTCCATCATCTTATGAATATCTTCTTTTATTTGTGTATGTATTTTTTCCTTTTTTTATTAATTATACAAAGATTAACAACTTTTTAATGGGTTTAATTTAGAAATTTAACAACATTTTTTTTGTCTCATCATTAAAATTCACTTTTTTGTCTTAATAAATTAATTTTTTTTAACATATTTCTTCATCTTCTTATGTCCTTCGTGAATATATTTTCTTTTAAGTCTACCAGATTTTGTTTTTGTCTCTTACACACTACGATAAAATTAATTTTTCACCATCATTATCGCTACATTCTGCTCAATCTAGAAGTTTGAGTCTTCTAGGATCTAATGTTGGGAGAGCTAGCATCGGAAGTTCGTTGAACTACCGAGGCACTTTAAGCATTCACTTTGGAAATTATAATTAATTTGTAACATAAAACGCAATCTAATTTACCTACAAAATTATAGAAATTAATTTTCCTAAAGTTTCTGACTGATTCCTTACATGATATCCACGTTTTATCGTTGTTTCCATTTCTTGCTATTCAACTTGAACTCACAGTTGCTGATTTCATAGTTATAAGGGCTAATTTAATTGTATTTCGATAACATTTAATTTATTGTACAAGCCTTAAATGTTCAGACCAAGTCTAGACAATATTCTGTAAATTGAAATTCGAGAACACTTATAACTAACCTAAACTCATGGATTTTGAAGCTCTTAACATTTGCCAAAATATAATCTAACTCATCAAATATTTCATAGAAGTTTTATCTCATCTAAACCAAGTGTGGTATTGTGGTAGCTTACATGAGTGGCATAAGTTAAACGTTCAACATACATTTATGTATGAAAATTCATAAATATGCTAAGTACTTTTAGCGCATCTTAATTATGCGTATTCGTACACACATTTGTGAGATAAAACATCCTAAGTGAGAAGATTAATTTACATAATTTTATCATAACATGAAACTTTTTCGCATTTTCCCTTTTCTCGTTCCAACATTTGCGTTTACCTCAAAATTGAGTTATGGCTTTTATTTGACGATGCTGGCATTAAAATTGCGTAATGACTTTACTTTGCTGTTTACCTGTATACTGGAATTTATTTTTATCAATTAGTGAAAAAGATTTTATGTCTGTATGATAATTTAATATTCCACAGAAGGAATTACAGAGATAAATGGAAAGGAGATTGTAAATATGATTTATAGATGACATTATGGCTTAGTTATTGCCCATGTTTTATTTCTGAAAGCTCTCAGAATTGAGTTTTTAGATGTTTTAGACATTTTACCAGTTTAATGTTTTCAGGTGTATATACTGAAATTTTTTCAAAGCACTACCATGAATTTATTCGATTCCGTGATGACATTAAAATCTGTAATTAGCTCTATGTTGGAATCAACCTTTCTAATGCTCAAACTTTCTCATCATCATGACTCATTGCTGTTCGTTAAGCAGTCATTATCTCAATTAACTTTCTTATATTATTTATTTTCCTTACCATTTTATCCTCAATCATGAATCTCAATTTTAATTATTTATTTATTATTTCACAAACTGGTAGAATGAAGAAGTTGGTACTTTTTTCTCTGCTTTTAATTCTAGACGTGATAAAATTTTTCCCATTTCTCTTTTTTTTGTATTTCAATTTCAATTTTCATGCTCAAACTTTTTCTTCTTTCGATTTTTTTTTCTTTACATCGCGAAACGAAAAGTTTTATAGACGCTGTGAAAATAAGAAATGAATTGGAATGGAAAACGAATTTCTTTTCTTGTATTTTCTATTACATATACATTAACTTGATAGAAAATTTTCCGCAGGATTTAAAGAGATGAAATTTCAGTCATCGGTACTTTTTGCTATAGATAAAAGAAATTTATTGGATGTAATGCGCTTTTCTTAGAACTGGAAACTTTTGTAATAGATCTAAATCCTTCATCTTTCAGCTTAATAGAAGATTTTCTTTTAACCCTTTTCGAGAATTTAATTGATTTTGGATGCTAAAGAAGTCCCCCCCTTCCTCGCCCCTCCCTTCCTCGTCATAATTAAATGCTGAAAGTTATTAGATGCCCTCGCTGCATAATATTTAATTTAAAGAAACTGCTGAGTATTTCTCATTATCCAGCATTATAAATGGTTTTTTATGAGCAACCTCCTTTCAGAATTGCCATAAGTATCACACTATGAGGTCGTCGTTGCAAACCGAGAACACCGAGTGGATCAAGTGAAAGAAATGTGGGCGTGGAAGAAATTGAAATAATTATCCGCAGCACCAAGTCTTGCAATTAATATCCTCATATAAGCGAATATAGACTTGTATGTATGTATAAGAAACTTTTCTCATATTTCATGTGACTTTTCAACTATAATTAAAATGTTGTGTAGCTGTTATAACGGCTTTATGCATGGAAAATTATGTAGCGAGTCATGTTGTAAATTTCTTTTGTTTCTTACGTATCCCTTAAAGTTTTTCTTAAAGGCCTGCAGAGAATGCTTTCAGACTAATGAATGGAATTCAGGAAATACAAGTAGAACGCATAAATTTTACTGCGTTATTTACATACACAGCATAATCCCCATAGCATGTCGAATATACATGGATTTTTCATGCTGGAAGCTCAAATTATGAAAAAAATTCATAATGATTTTTCCATTAATGTGCATTTCATGATTCAATTATACACTATTATTTCCATCGTGCATGCTCATGAGCTTTCAATTACATAGACTCATTAATTTCTACCACTGTGTATAGTTTGACATTGTAAGTTAAACAAAAGCCTCAATCTACATTATCTTTGTATACATAATTTTAAGCGATATTCTATACAGCTCCTCGTGTCGCGTGCAATAATTTGAATATCATGATTTCTCGTTCCTCTCACAACAATAGACAATTTCATTTGCATTTTAATTATAGCTTTAATTAATTGTTTCTTCATGTTGATGTCATTTTAATTGATCGCTTATCTTTTCCCTCTTCTGCTTATGCTGTCTTCCTTCGATTTTAATTTCAAATTGTTTTTTTCTTAAAATTTTCCAACTTTATTTTCATTGGACGATAAGCATTTGCAATGTCTTGCGAATAAATAGAAGAAATATAAATTTCTAGTAAAGTCTACCTTTCAGCTTTTTCGATTCCTCTTCCAATTTTCAAGGCGAAAATTTCTTTATACCTCTTTTAAGGAAATTATTGTATATTACAAGAGACTTTAAAGATGCAATTGAAAGCAGTAAAGGTAGAGCCTAATTCGCTTTTATTGCCATGAAACACCAGAAAGAAGATAAAACTTTTCAACAAAGGCTAAAGATGGCATTAGAATAGAATGTATGAGGAAGGAGAGGAAGATGTAGGTAGAAAGGGAAAAAATGTTAAACTTTACGATAATGACGATAATTTTCGGTTCCATGGATGAAAAAAGTTGCTGCCTTTTGTCAGAAGAATGGAAAGGTGGAAAAGTTTTAAACAAGAGAATTTGTTTTACAAAGTTGTAATCACAAGAATGAGGAGGAACGGAGTTGGAAAGTCGTCGATTCTCATGATAAACTTGAATATTTTAATCAGAGGATTTTTGATGTTTGTCTGCAATTTTTTTTAAAGTGTTCAATGACATCTTTAAACGTATACAGGAACAATGATGTGCTCAAGAATGCGCTAAAATGATGAAATTTACATCTGAAGCATGAATACGTAAATCCTATAATTTCACATATCTTCACGTTTGCTTCCGAAAAAAAAAGATGAAGGGAAACTTGCTCATCATGCAAATTCCTTCATATCAGGTAATACGAGAATGAGACAGTGAGAATCTCATAATTTTAACGAACAATCTAAATGAAGCATGAAATTACGGGAAGAAGAATTTGCATTTTACAGTAAGAAATGAAATGAAAGAGGCAGAAAATTTCTTATTCCACCCTTAATCTTTTACCATTGATGTCGTGTATGCTTGAAGGCAAATCATTTTAACTTCCACGCAAAAGCGTGTAAGTTATTTAGTTTCGGTCAAAACACATTTTTTTAATACGGTATTAAGACTTCTATCTTTAAAAAAATTCTAATGATGCTAAAAGTTTGCCCTCGCAAGGCTGCATTTTTCTGTATATAAACTTTTTGCACTAAGCATCATCTTTAGTTCCAAAACCTTGAAAAACGTGTTTTTTTGGCGTCTTTTTTGTCCACAAATTTGGTGATCAGGGTCACAGCCGAGCCATGTGCATATGGAAATTTGGTTTTTTTGCCATTTGGTCACACATATCAAGCAATTAGGGGAATGGAAAGTCATTTTAAGAAATTTTGAAATCTTTAGTGACTTTGAGGCTGTCAAAGTTGACAAACCTAGAAAAAATGACACTTTTCTTCAAACGCTTGACGACCCAGGGTTTTTTTCAAACTGGATATTACTTTGCACCTTATCTTAAAGTACTCTTCATGACGTTTACAAAAATACCCCACATGACTATGTTTGGACTTAATCTTGAGATTCTACAGCACTTTGAAAATCGAAAAAATGGATTTTTTTTTAAAAAAAATTGAATTATCATAGAGGCTCTAGATGATTATTGGATCTTATTTTTATGGACATAGAGGCTCTGGATGGTAACTGGATCTTATTTTTGTGGACATAGAGGCTCTGGATGTTTACTGGATCATATTTTATTGGACATAGAGGCTGTAGATGTTTACTGGATCATATTTTATTGGACATAGAGGCTGTAGATGTTTACTGGATCTCATTTTACTGGACATAGAGGCTGTAGATCATTACTGGATCTCATTTTTATTGGACAAAGAGGCTGTAGATGTTTACTGGAACACATAAAGGCTGTAGATCATTACTGGATCTCGTTTTACTTATCATAAAGACTCTAGATGATTACTGGATCCTATTTTATTGGAACTAGGTGCTCTGGATGGTAACTGGATCTTATTTTTATTAGACATTGAGGCTCTGGATGATAACTGGATCTTATTATATTGGACAAAGAGGCTCTGGATGATTACTGGATCCTATTTTATTAGAACTAGGTGTTCTGGATGTTTACTGGATCTTAAATAAACGGAATAAATTAAATTTGGGCATAAAATGTGCATCAATATTAATTTTTGTTTAAAATCATTACCATAAAATTTGTTAACTTTACCAATTATTTAGTTATTTTTTAACAAAAGTTAAATTAATATTTTTCGGATCATAACTATTATCCTAAAAATTAATAGTCGTTTGAGTTAACCAGAAATGCTAATTTTAACCAAATATGTTGTAAACGCTATTTTATCGATTTTTTGGCTAAAATTTGCATACAAATAGTTAAAGTTTGGTAAAACTATTTCTGTTTATAAATTTTTTAGATTAAGTATCATCTAAGGATTCAAAACTTCAAAAAACGAGTATTTTGGGGTCCAAAATTTTTTCGCGGCCTCGTTACCTCGGCCGCATACTTTTACTTTTTATTAAAAATAATTAGTTTGGACGAAAACCGGATTAGGTTAAGCAAATTTTTACACCCTGAATGGAGTGAATAGGAGTGAAGAATGTGGATGTACAAAAAAAACTTTATGGTATAATATTAGACATTGTTAAAACTAAAAGATCTATAAGGGTAAATCCACGAAAGATTTTTGCAGTAGATTTACTTTTTCATAAAATTCTTCAAAACTATTTGATATTTACATTCGTTTTGTTATTTGATGTATAAAATAAGTCAGCAGCTATCATTCTGTACTTAATTTAGTTAAAATGAAGCTTTAATTAAAGAATTATTGAAGTTTTAAAATATTTTACGAATAATTTTGCAAAAACTGTGGTTTTTCAAATTCTTTTTTCTAACTAAATATAATTATCATATTTAATCTAAAACAAGACAGTGTGGATTGTAATATTTGTTTATACTCAAATCTAACATAAGAGAGCGTGGAAGTTTCTGGCGTGATCTGTACGTCGTGATTTTTTCATTCATCGTTTTGAACTTTTGCATGTGGAAAATATCATCAAATATATACAGACTTGCATTCCATCAACGTTCTTCGACTTCTTGTAGAGGAAAAATTCCTTTCATTATTGAATGGAGCTTGAAAGATTCATGGTTATCGATTGAATAGATGAAAAGAATTTCTCCAACATATTGTACGAATTTTTCGTGCTTCTTCGGAGTTTTGAATAAGAGGGATTTTTCAGACATCATCATAAATATGCAAATATGATTGAATGAAAAATAGACGAGATGAACAAATTGATTTTTTTTTCTTCCTTCTGTTCCCATTTCCGACATTTCAAATTGAAAAGATGCATCTTTCAAAAAGGCAATCATTACTGCAGATCTATAGTTTTAAAAATGGTAAATGAATTTGCCTTTCTTCTGGTCAAGCTAGCTTTGAGATTGTTGGCCATAGTTCAGCTGCAGAACAATTTGTTTGTTGTTAGTTCCTACATAGATGTACGAGCAGGCATCTTCATTTCATCAATTTTATTTGCTTTTTATATTGACCGAAAGATAATTTTCAATGCTCAATGAATCCAAAATTTATCTGTGCCTTACACATTTAGATTTTTTTTCGAAACCGTATGAATAATAAAACTCATGGTAGCTTCTTGAGATATATTTTATATTCATGCTACGATTTTGAATGATTTGATGGAATGCTCCGTTGATAAAATATTCAATTTTGCAGATCTTATTGTTACTCAAATCATTTATTTGGCATTTTTCATTTTATATCCTCAAAAAAATTCATTCAAGCATTATAAATTGACCAAATATGGAATTTATTTCTCATAAACATTTTCAAATCAGAAATTCTGTCTGAAATCGACATACGAGCATGTTACCGTAAAATTTTCTTTCCTTCATGATTTTTCAGAGCTTTCAAATTTACTAGAAAAATTTCTTCTTCTTCTATTGCTACAAAAGTGATGATTTGAAATCAATTTGTACTATTTTGAAGCCCTCACGTATTGCAATAAACATTTTTCATTTTATAGCTTTCATGGTGCAATTTTTTTCAATCAACTATGTTGAAATTGAAAATGACAGAGGGAATTTCTTTTCCTTTTGAGTCGAGATGTTGGGACGTTAGAAAGCATCACATCGAATGCCGAAACGTTTACTCAAAATCGTGCTGATTGTGCACTTCTATTGTTCACAAGAAAATGTTATGATGTTGCTGGAAAAGTTTGTTGAGTATTTGAAAGCTCGTTTATTGGAACAAAAATTGGAAACCATGATTCAATGTGCGAATCATGTCATATTTGGCAACAATATCACATTTTTTAGTCCAGAAAAAACTGTTTTATTTACACTGCTGGCAACTTTACTGTATATAATGGGAAAAGCAGTCCTTTACAAATCCTTTGATTTCTTTTTATTCACATTGAGTAATGATTCCCAGATTGAAGGATGGAATATTGAAAATTTCGTCCTTATGTCGACATTGTATTTGGCATTATTTTCTTCATTCTCTCCCACAGCGTATGTTGTGTGTGCGTATAAATTTTTGAAGCTTGCTCACAAAAGATTGAAACATCTGCGTAACTTCAAGGCTTACAGCGTAACATGGTGCCACTGCCGTTTACATTTTTTTCTCTTTCTCTTTCTTTTCGATATAATCATCATCAGTTTTTATAGCATGGTATCGGAAATGTTTTGTTGGTGTAGTAAAGCCAATAATCCACCAACCCTAGAATGATAGGAAAAAATTTTTATTTTCCCGAAACACATCATCATTTGGCGATGAAATAGAAATGAATTTTTTTTCTCATGGGTGTCTATATCTTCATTCTATCTGGATAATGTAAGAAGATGCCAAGTTTGAATACCATAACTAAAGCGCATTTGGAAGATTGCTTTAAATTTTCAACAATATTATTGACAATTTTTGAGCTTTTCAGATTTTTGAAAAAATTTCTGCACAGCACTTTGATATCCAACTTGAGTCTAGAAGACAGAAAACAATCAAAAGTGAAGCTATTGAACTTGCACAAACACATCAGAGATATACCATAAAAAATACATAAAACATACGTAAGTATAAGCCAAACTTTTCCTTACGCATGTTTTGCTACTTTTCTGTTATGGTTTCATCGCTATTGCATTCCAATTTTTTCTTTTCTTTCTTCTGTGCTGTGCCAGAATTGAGGAAAACATTTCAAATTGAGAAATTTCTCTTTGTTTTTATTGAAAAAGTTTTTCGTATTTCTTTTTTTGTATTTCTTAAGTTTCTCCTTTGTTCCTGCACACATGCTCTCGCCTTCTCATTTCATCAATTTTACTTTCCTCATTGATGTTATTTCTTTGCCATCTTTTTATCGTTTATTGTGCTTTAAAGAATATTTCAGGAATGATTTTAGTTTAAAGATTTTTTTGCCAATCAATTATGCTAGTATCTATGCCTTGTCTAAAGTAATGCCTGTCGCCTAGAGTATAATGCTTTGTCAAAGGAATTTTTTCTTTTTTATTGAATTTTTGGATGTTAAGCAAAATGGAAAGTTTATTGCTATGTTGGAGCTTCCAAACACACAGCTATTCAATAATAAAAAATTTCTTTGTTCATGCCATTTTTGTGCTTACATTTGGCAAATTTATTTAGTATGATATTTTTGGAGAAAGAAAAGACACAAAAACATACTTATTTCCATCGACGTGAGATCTTGAATGTTGTTTATCTCATCATTTCTTAGGGGGAAATAGCACTCCATTTTGAAAATGTATCACAAACAGTCGTATGTGAGGCTTATATTGACGTATTGACTTTAAAATTTAAATGTTTTCATGAGGAAAATTACGACACTGGTGAATAATTGATTGATTCCTCTTACGTTCGATTTTTGGAAAATAGGGCTGCATACGTGCTGATGAATTTTAAATTTTCTTGAAATTTTTTTAAGGAAGGAAAATTCTTGAAATCTTGAACAAGCAACATTGAAGGAAGCTCTTGAGTATGAAACATAATTGAAATTTCTTGTAAGAATTCTCCCATTTTATTTCGAAAGTTTCAATAACTACTGCATCGTAATCCATCAACCATAAAAATCACCACTTCACAAGTTGCAGGAGTGCTGTAAAGGAAGACGTGAATTGCATTCATTTAAATATTTCGCTCTAATTGCGGAGTAATTGAAGTTCTTGTTCACTCTTGACATACTTAACTTAAATCAGAATACTCTGCCATTCAGAAAACTCGAGTAGATATAAAACTGTTGAAAAAAAACTATTTTTTTTGCAGCTTCAAAGAGAATTTTTTGTTTGAATGTGTGAATGTGTCCCCACTGCAGTATTCTACATATTCATTTCAATCAGATCAATGCAAGAGCGAGGGAAATATTGCCGTACTAATTGCTGTTCATTTTAATTGCAAATCACTTCCGTTTTAATTCATTATGTATGTGAAAGTTGCAGCAAAATGTTCAAAATGCACGCATCGTGGATTGCGCAACACTTCATACAAAATGAATTTATATCCTTTTAATTGGAGGCCGAATACAAGAAAAGCAGATTCGAATTCTGAATTTTTTATCAATTGATATACTAAATTGAGATCATATCCTTGTTTAAAGATCTAAACAATCATTCTTGATTACTTTTTTCTTGTCACTTCAATGATTTCGTTTTTATTTCGTCGGTTGATTTGATTTCTCAAAACTCTACAAAGCTTAATTGAAGCTTTTAAGCCTTCAGCTCCAATTCAATTCACCAAAATTAATTCATTCCATTAAAAAAAATGTTCAATGACTTTTACGGTCCTCTCTTCTCATATTTTTGGGTTGTTACATATGTTTGACATAGGTATACGAATTAATCAATCATGAATTTTATCAATACTACCGATTTCTTCCTTAAAATCCATATTATATTTTTTTCTGTAGAAATCTGACGATGTTTTCTATATTTAATAAGGATACATGATTGAAGGTCGAACATTGTGTCCATCCCGATGTTTGATTTTATATCCATCATTATTTAAAGGATTTTGAGGGAGATTTCTAAATTTGTAGTTGAGTGATGTACTTTTTGAAGGAGAACTTCACTCTATGCAGTCAGAACTTGCTTTAATCATTGAAATGACTGTTCGATAATAATCTTCAAATAGAACAATTATAATGTACATGGACAATATCCTGAAGGAAAAGAGAATGGATATGAATTGATAAATGGCAAAACTCGTGCAATCCTCGAGATATGAAGATAAATGTGTACTGGAAGGACAATAAATTTTCCTAGATTTATAATCTTTGCATGAGTAGTATTTAATAAAAGTTAATTAGAGGTAAAATTAAATAGATTAGAAGGGGAAGTGGTAAAGGCACGTCGTAATTATACTACAAAAGCTAAAAGCCTTCCTTTTGTGTTTAGTTTGATCAACTGTAATCAAACGTAAATAAACAGTCGAGTATTTATAGTCACAACATAAAGGAAAAATAGAGAAAGAAGAAGTGGAAAATTCCTCAAAGGCACAAATAAACAGAAAAGTTTTCTTTCTGCTTTCAATAAGTGAATGGATGATTATTGCCAGAGAGCTATACAGCCACTGATGTAATATTAATGTTATTCTTGTTATTATTTCACTTCTCTTACCGAGGATATTCTCAATTTCGATTTATATTCCGATAATGCGGAAACTGAATGATTGAGTCGGAGTAGAAAAGTAAGAAGGAAAGTATAGCCTGCAGTGATGTTACAATAAACAATTGTACATAAACAGCAAAGTACATAGCAATGAAATATCGATAAGAAATGACTGAAAGTTGATTTGCTTTTTCCTCTTCTTTTCATAAGGTAAATAATAAACGTCAATATTTGTATATCAAAAGTTCCCCCCTTTTTTAGATAGCGGTCTGAAGATTTCGTCATCTTGAAAACAACTTTATGACTTTTTGCTTAAGATTAAAATTAAAGATTAAGAGAATCCCTAAAAGCTCACGATTGCTCAATTTATTTTTATCTACTGAGATTCTCCTCAAGGGGACAGTTTCATCTTCAAAAAAAAATGAAGATCATGATTTCTGCAAATAATTTTATAATCATCGCAATTAAACCTTTTTGCTTGCCTTCTTTTAAGCTGCTCTTTCGTTCGAGAACTGTTGTATATATACTATATTTATTTATCCATTGAAAGGAATTTGCTCATGCTTTTAGGCTTAATTGGATCATCATTGTGTTTGAAAGAGGATTAAATGTCAGAATGTCAGTGAATTGATGTAGAAACAAGGACATTTTGAGATGGAAGAAGATTTGCTATTAAATTTTTTCTTTTCTTTCTTCTATTTGATGAAATTCATAAATCAAATCAAGCATATACTCTCAGCACAGTATGAGGCTTAAAGCAAATGGAAAAGCCATAAGAGATTAATCGTTTCTCATTCTCGTCTGTTGAAAAATCTCAAACATTTTTCATGTTTTGCCTTTATTCTAGTGAAGGGAACAAAAATTGTTGAGAATTTTATTGGATTAAAGTTTTAACGTGAAAGACAATTTCCATTCACACAAGAAGAGGAAATATGAAAAGTTTTGAAATTCCTGAAAATTTGTAAATTTTAATCTTCAGCTTTGCTTATGGAAGTTTTTTTTCTCATCTAGTACAGAGTGAAATAAAGCAAATTTTGAGATAAGTCGCATGGCTTGGAGGAATGAATCTATTATAAAGTTTGCTCATCAACAAATCAGTCTCCAGCTGTAATGCAATCCATACCTTCTTTAAAACTGGTATAAAAAGGTCTTGCTATAATCCACAGATCGGTCTGAAACCCTTTCCAAGTCTATTGCTTTCATTTCAAGTCTTACCACACGTTCCTCTTCAAAATACTTGTAGTTGAGCATATCTAAAAAATCCTTGTCCATAAATTCCAATCTTTTCTTCCTTTTCTTGCTATATCCTCTATTTATCTTTCTTCAATCTTTATGATTTTTTTTCCTCTTCTTCCTTTCCCTCTCTATCTCTGTGTAAGCGTGTGCCCTAAAAACTTTCCATCTACTCTAATTCTCTCTCATCATCATCTATCCATTCGTTCCTTCTTTTTCGCAATCATCACATTGCTTACATAACTTAGCATAGACATGGCCATATACATATATACATGAGAAACATAAATGTAGGAAAGAGAAAGATGGAGATAGCTCTTAATTTAAAAAATGACTTTTAAACGACCCAAGGATGATGTTGTGGAATTCAAGTGATACTTCGTTAGGATTTTTTACGCTTTCATTGTCATTTTTTCTCTCCTTTCTCTGCCAACATCTGCCTTTTCTATTTCCAACCAAGGACACTTTTAGAAATCAATTTTTCTTGAATGAGCTTTTTTTATTTGAATTGGATTTTATTTCTTCGTTACAGTATGAAGTCGTGGAATTTTCATTATTATTGTTAGAGGTCATGAGAAAATTTCCGTATTTTTTTGTCAATATTTTACATTGAAATTTTCCGACGACGACATCTGGAGATGACAGCATAACTTTGTGTGGGTGCCATAAATAAAGATTATTAAAATTTAAAGCGAGAACAGTCTCTTGATTTTGTGGGCAGACATGAACGAATTTTGAAAATTTTCCTCTTCAAGAGTATTTTTGGATTAATCCACTTGAATATGAAATCCAAACTGGTACGAACGTGAAGTTCCCTGTTGCGATTAAAGCATTAAATCTAAAATTCATGCTATTTATGATATCTACATTCACAGCATATTGTATCAAGAATTCAGGTTATTAAAGCCATTAGAGAAATATATTATCATTCACGGCTACTTCCTAAAATTCTCTATGGAACCGAGAAAATGTGAGATTATATATTGATTTACCTCGCCTTCTATTCCTCTCACTTTCGACCTATAGAAACAGAAACATTCATTTGTGTGTTCATACTTTTATCATAAATTGAATTTTTCGTGCTCAACACATTGCTTTTTTTGGAGAGCAACTAAAAGACTTTAATTCGAGCACATTTTCCTAAAATTTACGAGAGATGATGGGGAAAAGCTTTATACGTGATTGTAGAATGCAAGTCAGAGCTAACAAGCGATTGAGTTTTAAGAACTTTTAAGTTAGATAAATATATTTGCAATAAAGTCATAGATGAGCTGAAAATTGTATGAGAAAAAAAAATTCATTAAACTTTCTCCATTTCCAATAAACTCTTCTGAGTATGCCATTTTTCTGGTTGAATCATAAACTGACTGCTTCGTGCAAGAGACTTAATTAATTTTTGCAAATTGAAAAGTTTCTCATAAAGCAATTAATCAGTTGTTTCCACACAGGGCTTCAATAAATTGAATTTTCCACGAATGTGAGACATATTACGCAATTTTAAAGCCTGATCAATATTCATTTCTATTTAGTTGGGTAGCATTTAATGTGAGTTCAAGTTGAGGCAGACATAAGCAACATCTCATATTCTATTCTGTCCATTTTGATCACACACATCGTTTTTTAATGATAATAAATTTTATCTTATTGCGTTTGTTCAGTTTTTCATAAATATTAATTTTTTAAAGTCTGATAACAATAAATACTCTTATTATCGTACCTACGAATTAGTTTTGCATTTTCATTAATTTTTAATAATCGCGATTTTCATCATCTAATATTTTTTAATGAAATCTTCTATATAAAATTCTCAACAGTGGATGAATCATTCATTTTAAGGCTTGTACACAGGCCTATGAATTCATATAGGTATGTCTTATATGTGTGTGTATTTATGTTGATGTACTTACCATGTAGTTCTTATTTGTGTATTTTATCATCTTTTTAAGCAGTCGTATTCATTTTTTTAGAGTCTGAGTGATCTGAAAATGTGCAATTGATTGAATTCGATTTTTATAAAATTAGGTCAACTTTCAAGGATGAATGACGAAAGTTGAGCACATGTCAAATTAAATTCCATCAATTACACAAAATGTTGCAATCGAATTGATCATTGTATTACCAATGCAATGTGAATTGTTGAATTTATGTCGAATGTATTTGTATGTCATGTGTGTTTTTATATGTACGAGTGTTTCTATATAACTTTTTAAGGAATTTCTGCTCTAAACTTTACACTACGTATATTCTCAAATGATAAATATTTAAAGAGGATAAAAATTAACAGTTTTCTCGCATTTTGATGAGAGAAATGAAGAACCTTAGGCTACAATCGAACCGTACCGACTTCTTCTTATGACATCACGTTGAAATGACATTTTACTGTTGGAAATTTCATGCCGCAGGGCAACTCAATTAATTAACTTGTTATGCTTGCATCGTGGATCGTTCCAAAGTTGATAATTTTTTGCACTCACCAGAATGCGGCTTGTCATGATTTTGGTGTCCTTTTTTCCATCTGGCATGTATTTTCGTTTTGGTTGCCAGCTTTATCGAGCGAAAGAAAAGGCATCATGAAATTTTAACAATGATAATTTCCAATGAGTAACGAGATTCCTCCTTTCCTAGGTCAACCATTGGTGAGTCAGCAAACTTATTCTTAATTTCATGATTAACAAAATTTCATGAACGAGCTTAATTTTTGAAAGCTTTAAGTTAGAGAAATCCGGAGGGTTACTCAACTTAAAACTGTTCAATTCTATTTTTTAAGATTGAAATCTTTCAGCGAATTTCAAAAATCCAGAAATTTGAATATTCGAAAATTCGCTCAAGAATAAAATTTATGAATAACATTTGAGTTCAATATTTCACCGCAATATCACTTCCAACGAATAGTCGATATACCAATCCAACTCTTATGAATTTTCCTACATTTTAGATAATTTTTTTCAGCATTTTTTGTTTTTTTGGTTTTTTTAATTCATTTTATTTAACTTTTTATTCTTGTTAGTTCAACTACAGATGCACTCTTATGAATTAATGTAAATGTAAATTTCCTCAACCAATTATTGGAAAATATAATTTTTTTAATAATATTATTTCTTCTCATGTATGTGTATATAATAATCAACTCTACTCAATCAATTAATTTAATTGCTAATGAATTTTTTTATATATTTTTCATCATATAATTCAATCAACTTTTTTTTTCTTTATTTTTTTATGTGAATTTTTTTTGCATATTTTTCATGTGAATTAAACTCATTATCAATCATTTTTTTTGTATTTTTTTAATGAACATTTTTTTCATCATCATTGTTAAAAACATTATAATATGAATGAATAACAATTAACATATCACTGCATAACACATTTGCTTTCGATTTGTGTTTTTAATTCGTTCACTTGTGATTCTATTGAATTTTTCAATTCTGTAAAATATGAAGAGAGAAAATGGATTTTTTGATTCGTTATGTGTTTGATAAAAATAAAGTGTAAATTAAAATAAAGATTTTTTTTTAAATGATAGTTATATTTGTAAAGTGAGTAAGTTTGGTTAGCTAAGTAGGATAGAGTAGAATAGTTAGTAAGTTAGATGAAATAGGATAGAAAATATTGAGCTTCTGAAAGTTTCTTCTTGAGGTCGTTCGCCTATTTAGGTTCGCGATTTAAGGGCTGTGTGAAAATTTCATGACAGAAGGAAGTTTAATTTTGTAATAGGTGAACGACCCCATGGCAGATGAATGACTGTTTCTTTAAGCTACTGACTGCAGTATCCAATATCCACAACAACAATTACACCTGATTGTCACAGATATCCACTTAATGGAAATACTTGGAGAATCTTTGTGGCATCAAGTTTCATAAAAATATTTTTTCATAACAATGCTTATAACTTTTGTCACATCTGCTCGAAACGGTCATTCATCCACTAAGATTATGACATTTAGAAATAAAAACACTTGAAAAGAAAAATTATAAAGTTAATAAACGAAAGTTCTTTCGTACCAAATGTAATTGTTTACAGAATAAATTTTTAAAAGTCAAAGAACTTTCCTAATTTAACAGAAAAACCAAAAGTTTGGAACTAAAAATAATATTTTTCAGATCCCAAAACATGAGTTTTTTTTCTCTTTACCACATTTTAAAAATATTTTTGCTCATAAAGTTATGAATTTAGTTATATAAACTCACAAAATGAGGAAAATAAACTGAGAAAAGTCAAAATATTATGGGATAAACTTTAGAATAATCTCAAATGCTGACAAAGATGTGCATATATTTGCACTGTAAGCTTATTATGAGCTCAAAAAAATAAAGATATTCAGAACAAATAATAAAAAGAATTTCTATGAAAAATTTAAGAATGAAAAATGTCATTCATGTTATGTATGAAAAAGTCTTTTGTGAATTGAAACCGTATCCCATTATAATGCTCTATCCACAAACTATTTATTTGACATATGAAACTCATTTCTATGACTCCATATTGATGTCACATCTTATCATTTATCTTTAATTTCTTTCATGTGATATCAATTTATCAAAATTATTGGGTTTTGGATATAAATGGGAAAAGTTTGATGTTTATTTGTTGGATTATATGATCGGATAGCATGTAATTTGCTGAAATGTTTCTTTTGATTAAGCACGATTAACGGAGTTTCAAATTTGCAATATTGTTTCTATAAGTTATTAGCAACTGTCAACAATTCCAGGAAAACCAAGTATCATTTCTATCGAAGTATGCAATAGCTTCTTCCTGTGAAGTTAACATTTCTATGACGAGACATATTCATTTATTTCATGAAACATTCAAATTGAGTCAATACTTTTCATATTTTCTATGGAAAACAAGAGCTTTAATTAAATAAATGAATAGTAAAGCCTTACAACTCTCAATGATCGTCATTAAATACTTGTTATAATGTGATATAAAGTGCCTTAATTCATCGAATGGAAAACTTCATGACTACTTGTACTATTAAAATAGTCAATTGACATTTTGACATCAATATGAAATTAATAGACCATATTAATGGAAGCACAGGTGTGCGTGAACATTTACATATGTCTGTATAAATAAGTGGGTAGGATGACATTAAAGGTGAGCATTTAAATAATAAGTGGATTCGATTATATTTAAGTACGTTTCAGGATAATAAATCTATAATTTTTTTAATGTTTGAATTACTGACATTTTTTATGAATGATTGTCACAGAATACTGTAATTTAATATCGATTTTTCTTTATCAAACTATACCGAACATTTAACTGTTCCCAATTTCTCCCATTCCACAATAATTAAATAGATAACCAAAAGAAAAATGTGTAAGTTTTAAGAATAGATTAGATAGATAGGAAAGAATACAGCTGAAAAGAAAGCGGAAATACAAATTGAGAGGCAAAAACTTACTGGTAAAGTCGTCCAGATCCTCAGCTTCGGCTTCAGCTGCCAGCTCTTCTGGAGTTTTCTTCTTTCGCATCAGAGGATTCGGCTCTTCTTGGGGTAGTTGTTCCACAACTTCTTCCTTCTTTTTAATGTTGTACTGGAAAGAGACAAAAATTGAGATTTTTTAATTAAAATTTTCAGACATAAAATGGAATGAAAATGCATAAATATTTATCTGTAATATTAATTTGTCATATAATCTCATTCCATTTGAAAATATTATTAAATTTTTTTATAGCTTGTAGTAATTTGATTTTATTTCAATAGCAAAACTATCTATATCAGACATTAATATTGCTGTTAGGTATTCATGGAATTTTCAATTATTTATATGACTTTTAACTCTTCAATATTAATAAATGAAAATAGTTTCAGTATATTTGAATAGAAATATAATACTAGAGAAAATAATGGGTCGTTCTCAAATGACGTCCAAAATGTACACAATTTTGAAACTGTTTCCATATTAAAGCCTGACATTATTTATGAACGACCCCTAACATCAAAATTTATTTCGTTTATATTCCCAACAATTCAATATTATGCATTTCAGAAGTTATTAAAAATTATAATCACAACCATTGCCAGAGTAACTACAAAAATTTAATAATATGCAAATAGCGACTTCTGTAAATTACAATTCTGAAAGTCTTTTTCAATTATTCGAAGCTTTTCATCAAAGCGATACAGTGCATGAGTGTATGAATAACCATTCTCTTGCTACGCATATAGTGATGGGAAAAAAGGACTTGTGTCATTAAAAATGAAACACTCCTATTCATTTTGTATTGCTTTTCAAAGCTTTCTCAGTGATATTGGCTTTGAGCACTTTTCACATCATATAGCGAGCGAGATGACTGTTGTGTTTCATTTCTCATTTCTCTTTACTTTGCTGTTTACGATGTCAAAAAGCATAAACTTGAAAAAGGAGATTCTCTCAATGTTATAAAAATGAAAGGGAACTAAAAAAATAAATGCAGCATAGCTTTAGAAATTCACTTGAGAACTGAAGCAAACAAAAATGTTTCATTTCAATTTATTATACATAGTGTTGAATGAGTTCCTTTAAATAAAAGTTGCAGAGATTAATGATAGTACGGATTTGAGCTGATACTGCGATGTGAACTTGTTCCTGCCTTAGGTGTTGTCACCATGATTCTTAATGCTTACAGTTGACTGTCCGGACATCAGAAATCAATCTGACTCCGTTAGGGAGTCACTACAATGTGTAAATAGACTCCCTACTAGAGTCAATTTGACCTCCAATCGGAAAAATATGTATTTGATACCAGCATTCATTCGGTTGAGTTTCCATCGCATAACATGTTGAAAATATGATTATCGATTGCCTCCTATTTTTAGGCAGCAATTTTCACTTCCTTTGATCATGAAATTTATGCTAAAATAGAACTTTTTATGATACATATTTATGTGCTCTTTTTTGAAATTCACAGTTCAATGAACATAAGAAGTTTTGCATATATGTATTTTTTACCAGGTCTCTCCTTTAAAGGCTTTTAATGGGCTTCACAGACTTAGTTCACATATATGTACATTTTAACACTTCAGTTAACATAACGCTTTGCTTCATTCACTTTCTTTCCTTTTTCTCCGCAAACTCTCAGTGCATCTTCTTTTCATTTCATTTAATTTTCTTTCTCAGATGTATGTTGTGTGGGAAGAGTATTTTCCACAATTTTGCGGAGTGTTCTTGGACATTATTATTCAGTGATCTTATTTTAGTTGTAGGTATAACATGTGGGGCATTTAAGAAGGTAAATGATTCTCAGAAGGATGTTTGTTTTGAATGACATTTGATCTTTTTAATGTATCATATGTTGGGAATTTTTTTCTCATATCATTTTTATTCCCTTTAATTGTTTATGAGACGAAATTGAATTTGATTTAGAATGTACTGGATTAAAGTAAGGTAGTGCGACAACAGCAAACTAACAAGCAATTTTCTCTTTAACCTTTCAGAAATAAATATTTAGGGAATTAAAGTTCAAGCATGTCAATACATAAAAGTTGACATTTATGTTCAGCTTTTAACCAATTAGCGATGAACTATACAGAAAAATAAATAAAAATTTTGAATAGTGGCTGTTACGGACTTAATCAGTATGAATAATACATCAATCAGTTAATATAATTTACGCATGTTTACTAATGAGATCTCATAGCTAAATATAAATTTACCATCAACGCAAATGGCCTATACAAAAAGAATTCTTAATCATGGATACTCCATCAATTTCAACCTACATGTTTATTTATTTTTATTCAAAGCCCAAAGCACAAAGCTCTACGTTAATGTCAATCGAACACATCAAATCTGCTTCGTTTTTTTTGTTTCATATAAATCTCTGTTCCATTTATCACATTTATGTTTCAGAGGGACACGAGCCTTCATAGATTTTTTTTAAATATTTAAAAATTGTCGATAATCTTTAGGCTTTTAGAAAAATCACAAATATTTAGGCTTAAATGAAAATTGATGAAACGATCCTAATGGACATAAAATTTTTATACATATTTCCAAAAAAAAGAGATGATTCTTTTTAATAAACTAAATTAAATATACAATGCTGGTAAGCTAAACAGTTTTTGGTGGTATTGAGAAGTGGGATAGAAAATAGCACAGAATTTTTGTGCTGCATAGAAAACTTAATGAAGGAGAAGGAACAAACTAATTGAATTTATTTTAACTTCGAAAGTAAAAATAGCTACTGGCTAATATACATAAACAAGTGTTAAGTCCATTTTATGTAGCGGAAGTATGGAAAATGTGGAGCGAATAGATTTTATGGCATTCTACCACGCACATACTATATTTTTATAAGAAAATTAGTTGTAATAACTGTTTATTAGTAGCAACTTATAGAACTTAATTGACTCAAATGTGTTTAAATTTTTCTGGTTTGTTTATGTAACTAAAATTTATTGATGTTTTTGGTCATGAAATTCTCTTTAAAATGAAGACCGCTTGACTTGAAGGAACGTCAAACGGTGAACGAAATGGAATGAACCAAAAAAAGGAAATTTGTAATAAAGACAGAGTAAATATTACATCGTAATGAAAAATCTAATTAAAAAAGGCAAATTATCTCTGCCATACGATGGAAATGGTGCTTATGTTGTTCTTCTTCGTGTTTGTACAAATTTTTCTTCAAAAAAAGAACAGTAAATTTCTTTTTAAAAAGATTCCTTTTTACCCAGTGGGTATGTAAAAATCGAAGGCACAAATTTTACGAAAAATGTATGGTTACAAGGATTGAGTTCATTTCCACTGGCGAGCTCCATTAAAACTGATCATTATGAGAACGAAACCATTCAGCTGTGTATATGATAAGAAAATAAATTTATTTGGCACAAGCGGAAAGACTGAAGACGCCAAAATATAAAGAAAATCTTCCGGCAATTAAATCGTGTTTTAATCTTTTTAAGGCTGGGAAAATTTCTTCTTTTTAATTATTTCGTAAAGTTTTCACTTATCTTCTCATGTTAATTCCAAACACCACCACCGCAAATTTTTCTTCCCTCTTATCTGAGTTTTCTTATGTTAATTCCATATCTTTAATTTTATCTGCCTTTTTCAGTTGTTCCCCTTTTAAAAAGTAATTTTTGCATTCTTAATTTATTAATATGGATATCTTATACACGAGAGAAAGCATACGAGAGAAACAATAAAAGGAACGAGTGTAGGAGGTATTGTTAGAACATATTTTACACGTTTGAGTGTAGCTCAATGTATTCAGATGCATTGTTTTGATAATTATCTTCAATTGTCTTCTAAATGAGAACATGCCTTGAGCTATTTGAGAGAATATTAATAGTGCTGATAAAAAACTTCAGCTTTTGCATAGACAAACAGTTTCAAGTGCTATAAGACAAGCATCAATTGTGTCGTCAATGTTAACGGAGATTATTCTCTAGTATGTAAATTGTTTTATTCAAATTCATACAAATATGTGTATTATCTTTAATATGTGTGTAATGAGAAAATTTTTATGATAAGAAAAAAATTTTCTTTACTTTATTCAAAATCTTCTGCCTTGTTTGGAATTTTTTATTAAAAAAGTTACGAAAAAATTTTAATAATAAAAAAATTTAAATGAGAAAAATTCTTTAATTTTTATTTTTTGCTGTAATTAATTAGGAATATTTTTTTAGTACTGTAGAGTGTGATTTTATTTAAAAAGCTCAATATTCACACATGAGAAAGCTTGCTGAATATGCAGCACCTTCAATCAAAAATGAGATACGTGAGTACGAAAGTTTATCTGTCAATCTTTATCAGCAGAGAATTCCACATGACAAAAAGTAACAGCATGAATTCTTAAAATTCATTTTACTTCTGGGAGTTCCTCGTTTCCGCATTCTTTTTACACTTCCTGTGTAAGCACTTTGGAAATGAAATATTAAGAGCATATGAGAGCTTTACATTTCATTCAATCCTCCTATTAGTGTCCAAAAATTGGACCCTGAAATTTATCAAATATTCCAAAAAAAAAATCCTTTTAAATCAAATCTATTTAATTCGAGGATCCCAAGAGCTTTCTACGAAACCTTCTTTCCTTTGTTATCTGTTCTTGAAATAAGATTTCATGATGGGATCTACCCATATAACCCCATTAATGGGTTTGTTTCGAAAGAAAATTTTAAAAAGCTCATTTAAAATCATAGAAGCTTTCAAATATTCTTTCTATTGATTCAGATTTTAAAATTCATTAAGAATGATTTTCTCAATAAAAAATTCTTTCCTAATGGCTTCTTATTAAAAAAATTCTGTGAATATAAGTTTTCAATTATGAAATGCCAAACTTTTCATTATTTTTTTTTAAGTTTTCAAAATCACCGTTTTCCATTCAAAACTCGCTGTCTTTATCTCCTATATACCGTCTCCCTGATTACGTATTCAGCATGTTAACCAAATTTTTTCCGATACGAGAAAAAATGCACGAACACAAAATAAAAGGAAAAACTAGGAAAGCGTGTGTATGATCTCAAAATATTGTGGTCGTAAGCACAAAACAGAAATTTTCAAAAATGAGTTCTATTAATATTCATTTAACAACATTCTACTGTGCTTTATCAACCACAGAGCTTCTATTCAGGAAAAAATAAGATTGCGGGCATTTTTTTCCTATTCTATATCTTTATATTCATCTATGTATATATATAAAACCATAAAAGCGAATGACGAAACGGGGCTGTGGCATGAAATCGTTGTGTAATAAGTATAAATGGTGTACATATACATAAATAAGTAGAAAAAGAAGAAATGAGGGGAAAAGAATTGGGGCAACGGTATACAAATTGAAATCACTCTGGTATGCAATAGAAAAACAAAGCCTTACTAGTGCCGTTGTTGTTGCTGCTGCTTCCTCATAATCACAATCACAAGATAAGATAGTAAAAATAAGGCAGACAAGTTTTTCAATGCGGTTTTCTTTACAGACACTTTTCTTGAATAAATATGTGTTATTTTTTCAGGATATAGAACAACAGTTGAGTTCTGACTCACAAATCTGATTGGGAATGCCAAACAACCTACTTTTAAGTTAAAGAAGCAAATTCAATTTATGCAGGGAAAAGCGTCTATCCCTAAGATTATTTCATGTCCTATGTAGTAACTACGCAATTACACGAGTCGAGCTCTTTATATGCGTGCCATTGTTTTTATGCGTCACGCCATGAAGGAAATAAAAATTGAAAATTATATGCTTTTCAACAGCTAAAAAGAATTTTTATTAATAAAAGAATTAATGCGTGCATGTACAGAGATTTTTTCCAGCCTATTTTTGACAAGCACTGCGGGTTGTGATAACGTAAATTAATTTAGAAGACAAAAGAACCTGTTTTGTTTTGCACATTTTTATATCCTTTATGAACAAATTGATTCAAAACAAAGCCAAAATATAGACAGTGCAAATTACTGTGGAATAACAAATATCTGTGTTGAATCAAACAAGTCACAGAGCTGAATTTTTAGTTGAGTAATGTCCTTGAAGACTTGTGGAGCCTTACTTTTCTTCTTTAATTCCATGTTTTATGACTGCTTCTGTTTTGAAGAAGTTTTCCTTTTATTTACTTTTGGAGACTGTCTGTCGCGTTTTCATTTTGTGTAAGCTTACATGAACAATATTTTTGATGTCAGTGTTTTTCTTGTAGATTTTCGTCATTGAATTTGACCTAGTTGCAGAAGTTTTGATAATTTTGGGATGACTTTTTTATATAAATTTATATTTTCATGACACAATTCAGAAATAAACATCTAGAGATCGAAGTAAGTTGAAGTCAATTCGAATTAAAATTCGTGTCGTTTCATATTTTTCGTTTCTGCTTGCACTTGTGAAGTATGTAATTTCATACAAAAAGTTGACTTCTCTCATTTATTGAATTTTTCTGTCATTTTATTATTACGCTTACTTTAAAATCAACCAGACGACATTAAAATTTATACATTTCATACTTCTCATACAATTAATGACACAAAATATGAAACTTTTTTTTACAGTGTCGTTGCTGTGGGGTAGGAAGTCAAATTTAGTCAAGCCTGTGGCAAGTGCTTCTGAAACATTTCAGAGTTTTTTTTACCGCTGAAGTTATTGTTGGATCTTATTTCTTTTAATGCTGACAATAATTAAGGGAGAGTAAGAAATAAATTAAATTTAAGGCAACAGTCTTACAGGTGATGATACTTTGTATTAATTTTTTAAACTTGGAAATTAATATTGTGAATTAGAAAAATATGAAGACATATTTAATAATTTGAAATGACATATTTATGTTCTTCATAACTTTTTATAGCACAAATAATTCAAAGAAAAAGAAATTTAATTTCCTTTGTCATGTATCATATCATTTGAATTTCATATTTCTCGCTAACAAATAACTTCTGACATGTTTTTGTATATTCATATTTTTTCAACAAGAAATTGCGAAATCGCGAGACTTTTTTCATTAAAAAAGTTTTTCTCATTGTTTTTTGTACACAGGAAATGTTTATTCATTCATACTTTACTTATTTTTGTGTCTCTTTATTTTGGAAATTCTTAATGGGCTCGAGGAAATGTATAATGAAGACTTAATATATTATTTGAGCAAAACGGAAATGATCCAGAATTACAAAATTTGGATATGATTTGTGAGTTTGGAACTTTATTTTTAATAAGAAAGAATAAATTTTTTTTTTACAAAAATTGAAAGCAATAAAAAAGGATAACGAATGACATCAGAGAAAGTGGTTGAGGAGAATTCCACAAATTGTTTTTATTTCAAAGTGCTGCTTAATCCTAGACGTCTCTAGTTAAGCAATTCAAAATTATTTTTTTCATCATTGATCATGATTATCCTGAGATGTAAATTCTAGAAGGATTCGTACACACGATAGGCGCCACATTGTGGGCTCGAAACTCTAATAGAACTTGACACTCAGCCCACTAAACCAACTGTGGGGGTTAAAATTTTTGGCAAAAGAGGCAATATATTTATTCTATGGGGAATTTGTTTTTAGCGCATTTTTGAAACTTGTTTTAAAAAGGTAGCTTAATGCACTTTGTTCGGCTGGCTGTTCGGCTGTTTCAAATCTCTTTACCAGACATCGTAGAGAGCTCTGGTTTTTTGCATTAGCTCATTGTTATTTAAAAATCTCAAAACCCTCGTTAAATACTATAATTAATCAATTTTTGATTTCAATACAATGTAGCCAACTTCAAGTGGGAAAATTTCAAATATATTTTGATCGTTAGAAAATGTGAATGTCAAAAAACCGTTATCGAGCCGTCGAATTTATTTAAGTCACAAAATATTCATGATTGACTTCTTTAATACGAAGTACTTTGCTAATCAAATACTGATCGCTAACACAAAAATGCGCTGAAGTCACTCGATCTATAACACGAGGACTTTCTTTAAATTTTTTGATGAAATTTTATGAAACTTATTCTTCACATATTCTATACAATTCTTAGTAAACAAAAATCTTTATTGAAGAAATTCTATTGAGGCATTTAAAGTACTTTTTTTCTTTACTCTTTTATAAAATATTCATATCCATATGCCACATGATGATACATAATGACACTAATACAATAAAGTACTGTAATTGAATAAGAATTTTTGTACTTAATAAAATTAATTCTGCTTCCTCTTCTGCCTGCTTTTTACTTTCTATGATTCACTTATACATAAATAAAAATTCCTTCACGTTTTATTGTCGATGTAAAGTCAAACATAAAAACGAGAAATTTGGAATGATAAAAGCATCGTACGAAGCAAGTATGACAATGCAAAATGGCGATCAATAATCACTACGTGACAATGAAAAGCTGTCAGGAGAGCGAGGAAGAAAGCTCAGAACGCACAAAATGGCACATAATGGTAGGGAAAGACAATGACTATAGAACATTTTCATCCTCTTCCTCTTCAGTTTATTTTTATACACAAATATATCAGAGATGAATATCAAGCTACATACATACAGACCATTTGACATATGAAATTGAAGTTTTAATCCATTTTTATATAAAAAATAATTTTTTTTGTCATGTGAGTGCGGACGGAAGTAAAGCATAATATCGAATGGGTTTTACGGCTGACTTTAGGTATCATTGAAACTTCCATTTCGAAGCTTGTCAATTTCGCAATGAATATTTAATGCGTTTGTATGTCTATCATGTAACTATGTTTCAATATTGATTCCCATTTCCATATGTATGGAGGCAAACATCCCAGCAATAATGATTATCATGGAAAAAAGAGTATTTGGCACGTCAATTTTCATCTATCGCTGATACACAGTACACACATACGCTTTTATATGAAAAATTATTCTGTATATTGTCACTTATATGTTCAGATGGTGCCACTATGGTGTGAAATATTAAAAGGTTTCAGGCGTTTTGTGAGATGCCAACATAGCAGGCTTCTCCATTTATTTCTGCCATTATGTCTGTTTATCCGCTCGAATATTATGATTCACACACTGATGTGTTTTTCAAACTTTCAATGGGAATGCGCTTCCTCAACTAGTTTCAAGAAACTTAGACTATTCAAATCTTTACATTAAAAAGGATAGAAGCAAAATTTTCATTTTAATATTCTCTGAAGAAGACGAGAAGTGACTTGAATAAGCGAAGAGTTGAAGCGTTGAATTATAATGAATCATCTATTACGCAACTTTATAATATTTCTATGTGACATGTCTACCCATGAATGAAAATAATTCATAATAACGTTGAATGTGTGGAATGAGAATGGGAAAAATGGAAAAATGTTACATAAGAGAATGAAAATGATGGGGAAGCATGTCTGTACTTGATCGATCGGAGCTGTTTCGAAATAAAATTATGCCTCATGATTGTTTCTTGATTTACAATTTTTCATTCCTCGGCTTAAAGATTTTTACATTCATGTAAAATGGAAAATGTTCGTGAAAGAATTTAATGCGATTGCTGTTGCTGTCATTTTTGTTAAATTGTTTTGCTTTGTGCTATGAATTAAAAATATTTGTCAGAAAAAGGGCAGCATACAATGGAATTCTTTCAAACCTTCCCCATTTTTATCAACATAAAGGACGAGAAAATTGCATGACCACATCTGGCTTCATTTGTATGCAGAAAAAATCCTGGTTAGCTTATCTCAAGCGATAAAAATTGAGTCATTAAATTTAGGGCACAACAAACTTCATATTGCTCAAGCGGCAATAAAATGAGTAAGGAAAAAATGAAAATGAAGAAGAGCATTGAGAGAACTAAATTGAAATCTCCGTCCCTCCTACCACAGCATTTACCATGAAGACAGTAAAAAGATTTCTTTACGATAATTTTTCGCAGTTTAATAATTTTTTTTTCTTTACTTTTGTTTAGCGGTTCCAAAACTTGGAATTATTTTAGTTTTTTCTTAAGATAAGTCTCTCTTGACAAAATAATGGAAAGTAATGGCACATGAAAAATCCGTAGTAAATTCGAAAGGATAGTCTAAGCTACAGTCAACATTAGACCCCCAGAATAATATAGTTGATACAGAAAAATTTCATTTCATTATAAGGAAAGTAAAATGAGCCATATACCGATGATAAAAAAGACTTCTTTATTACATTATTTCCCCACAAAAGAATGAGAGATTCATTTTTTTTGGCAATGAGTTATGAGATGGAGAAAAATGTGAGCCATAAAATAAAAATGTGAATATATGAAGATGAAAATAAATGGTTCATTAACGCAAACCCACGTTTGTACATAAATGCTGTTCCCATGTATATCAATATATTTGTCCATACTTACTTTGTCTCTTATCTCCTGACGCATTTTTTCACGTTCCTCTTCCATTTTACGATGCTTCTCTTTTCGGCGCTCTTCAGCTTCCCGAATTGCTTCTTGTCGTTCTCTCTCCTCTTCTTCTGCTTTCTCCTTATCGTCATCATTTGCATCATCACCACCAACAGCTCCTATTAAATGAAACAATGAAGAATAAAAGGAAAATTAAGCAATTAAAATTTCTCGTGTTTTTGAATTAATTTATCATTAGTTTCTCATAAGCTATACAGCATGTCTCTTGGGGATGTACATAAAGTCATAAAATAAAATTTGCATTTGACATAATGCCTCAATAAAACCACAAAAGTAATAATAATATGATATTTATCAGTGTTTATAAAACCTCATTCAGTCTGTTAACATCCTGTACAATTTATTTTGAAATGTATACAAACATTCATTGATCATTCGTACATATTGTCGGCATGCCATAAAAGTCATCATCATTTTCATCATATTTTACTTCTATTATCTATTGTAAATTTTATGACAAATCTTGTTATATTGTCTTTGAATGAGTTAGCATGCTCTAGTTTCTCCATTATAAAATATTTCCAAGAAAATTTATGTCATCTCCTTAAATTTATATGGTGCTGTAAAAATCTAATTCTATAAATTGCATCTCAATTTTTCATCAGAGTCATCAATTTTTACTCCATACTTTACCATTTGACTCTCATTGAAATGCGTAAGTAACACATCGATATATCCTGCCAGAATGTAAACCACAATGTAGAAAAAATTTATGACATCAATAATAAGTAAGGCAATTTATGGATAAACATCCACACGCACAAAATAAGTAATTTCCAATAAAACAGGAAACAACCGAATATACAAATGTGAATCTAATGAACTATCATTGCGGAAGAGCAGTGGCGCACAGGCAATTCAAATATTGTGTCACACGGCATCTCATGCATAAATCGAATACATTACTCGCATACAAATTTTTCATGCTTTTGCCTTCTTCGCAGTATTTTCTATCTCATTTCAAATCGAATATTGTGTGCGTATACATTATGTGAAGATTCATGTTTCGAATGAATATGGAAATTTTTCCAATTTTCTTCATCGATTCTGCTTTCAATGAGGAAAGAAAAGTTGAATTAGAATGAAAGAGAGCTTATGATAAAAGCATTAATCATTCAAGTGAATTAGCAGCTATGGTGGAAAGTTTCATTCCTGAAGTACGAGTTCGAATGAGTTAAGATTAATGTCAGCTTTAAAAAGCAAACTTTTTTTTGCTTCATGTGCTCAGTCAATCAAGAAAAAAATATTTAATGTAGCTGATTGTTCTTATGTTATGTTAATGTTATTCATATGGGGATGATAAACGGAAAGTTCAGTGAAAATAACAGCATGATTAATTTTTTTGGTAATACTGAAAATCAAGCATATACTAAGATCAATGAGATTCAAAATTAAAGCTAAAAGTTCTCAGAAAAATTTCAAAAACACAAAATCTTCTTTTTACACAAAATCATTTAGAAGCTTTCAATTTATCAGCATGTTTTCACATTCAGACATATTTGACTAAAGGTATGCTGGTTCCGAATCATTACCAACCTTAAATATTTTTTTTTGCAATCAATACTTGAGTATTTGAATTATTGAAAAGCTTTTAAGGGATTTAAATTGACAACAAAAATGCGCATTAGTCACTCAAAATCAATCGTTTCCTTCTCGATTCTCATTTATGTAGATTCATATCTCATAGGGAAATCACATACGATGTAGATTTGCATACAATAATGTACAACATATATCTCAAAAAGAAATACCAAAAAAAAATATTTTTTTTGCGAAATTGAAGGAAATTCTGAGATATTTTTAACAATTCATGTTCATTTTGCCTGTCTGGCTTTTTTAGTGACATGAAGTAGAAAGCTAGTTGATTTACAGTTGAATATAATTTAAAACAAGAATTTAATGTCACATTAGCTTGATTTATGCTATATGAAAATTTATGCTGCATTAAAAATTTTAAATTTATGAACAAGTCAACTCGTCTATAATTTTTTCACTCAATTTTCTGTTTTTATGTCAACAACCTTTACATCAAATTGAAGAGCGTCTGCTAGTGACAGGAAGTTACTTTGTCTATTGTTACTCGTTTGTTGTGTTGTTTGTATCTCTCTTATTTCTTATTTTGATAAACAGGCACAATAAACTTTCCTTTCCGTTTCTTTCCATATCTCTCATGAGATGATCACAGTACACAAATTGAGTTCGGTATGATAGAATGCTTTTCGTTGTTGTTGATGCCTTCACTACCCGGAATGCCTATGCTCATTCTTCGTTTTACTTTATTTATACTTATTTTGTTTACAAACGCTCGGAAGCTTTCAATCCTTTAGTCGGTTTTTATTAGATTTCATTTTTTTTATATTTTGTATTCTTGCTGTTGTGCATGTATGAAAAGAATTCCAAGAACGAAGGAAAGGATACATTAAGTCCCTTAAAGTCATAAATGGATATAAACAAAATTTAAAAAAAAAATTTGATTGTATTTTTGTTAAAGACACGGATCACATAAAAATAACACAAGTGATACAAAAAAGACATAAACATTTGAATTCATCTCTAAACATTCTATATGTAACTATGCCATCAAGCTTCAATGCATCAAAATAGAGAAATCATTGTAATAATCATATTAGAATATGTACTGACCATCAATATCACAATCATGGTCATTAGCATCAACAAACTAGATTTATCTGATTATCGATGATTACATAAATTGAGATAAATAAATTCATTAACGCATATGCAGTAAAAAAGTTTCAATTTATTCTAATTTATGATGCAATTAAAATTTAATTAAATTTATGTTTGCAAATAGACAAATTGAAAAACACGATGTATAGATCACACCACAAACTTCCACGTGGCGAGCTACGCTCGCCAACGGCAATAACCTATCCAAAGGCGAGCTACGCTCGCCGGTTGATATCGATCCAAAGGCGAGCTACGCTCGCCAGTTGATACCGATCCAAAGGCGAGCTACGCTCGCCAGTTGATATAGATCCCAAGGCGAGCCGTAGTTTATGACACAAAGTATTCTATAAATTTTTTATCACTTCACCGTAAATTATTCCCGTACTGTACATACGGCTTGGGAAAATTTTCACGCCTTCACTCCGCTTCGCTACGTTCAGGACGTAAAAATTTGTGAGCTTCGCTCAACCTAGTCCGAACTGCGTTCGAACTATTTATATTCGAGCTTCGCTCGAATTTTTGTGATTAAACTCTAAAGTTTTTTTGTATATTCGAAGTCTCGTTCGAACTCCGCTAGTATGATTGTTTATAGATCACAGGGGTTGTCGGATCTCGCTTCGCTCGTCCGACTGTTTATAGATTACAGTATAAAAAAATAAAATTTTCTCACATATCCTCAGTCTTCTAAGGGCTTGGGAAATTTTTTTTTTTCGGACTTCGTCCGAACTATTACATTCGAGCTCCGTTCGAATTTTTTATTCGTCCGACTGTTTATAGATCACAGGGGTTGTCGAATCTCGCTCCGCTCGTTCGACTGTTTATAGATCACAGGGGTTGTCGAATCTCGCTCCGCTCGTTCGACTGTTTATAGATCACAGGGGTTGTCGAATCTCGCTCCGCTCGTTCGACTGTTTATAGATCACAGGGGTTGTCGAATCTCGCTCCGCTCGTTCGACTGTTTATAGATCACAGGGGTTGTCGAATCTCGCTCCGCTCGTTCGACTGTTTATAGATCATAGGGGTTGTCGAATCTCGCTCCGCTCGTTCGACTGTTTATAGATCACAGGGGTTGTCGAATCTCGCTCCGCTCGTTCGACTGTTTATATATCACAGGGGTTGTCGAATCTCGCTCCGCTCGTTCGACTGTTTATAGATCACAGGGGTTGTCGAATATCGCTCTGCTCGTTCGACTGTTTATAGATCACAGGGGTTGTCGAATCTCGCTCCGCTCGTTCGACTGTTTATATATCACAGGGGTTGTCGAATCTCGCTCCGCTCGTTCGACTGTTTATAGATCACAGGGGTTGTCGAATATCGCTCTGCTCGTTCGACTGTTTATATATCACAGGGGTTGTCGAATCTCGCTCCGCTCGTTCGACTGTTTATAGATCACAGGGGTTGTCGAATCTCGCTCCGCTCGTTCGACTGTTTATAGATCACAGGGGTTGTCGAATCTCGCATAATTTTCATATACCAGGGGGGGGGGGGGGGGATTTTCCAATTTTTTGAATTTTTTTCAGTCGAAATTTTCAAAAATCATAGCAACCTTTGAATTTCACATTTTGTATGGAAAAGAAGGTTTTTTGCTTTTTCAGAAGCAACGGCTATTCCTACCATGCCCAAAATCTAATCAGTTCTTCTGTAGGGCGGCACGGATCGATTGCAAAAAAACTAGAAGTTTCAACGATGTCTCGTTGTGGCTATTTCTTGCTGATTAACTTGTTTGCTTGTTTGCTTGCTTACAGAAAGTGTATTTTGCGATTTTCTCGACAATGCCTCAACTAATTTCAATTCCGTTTTTTGAACATGATGTAGAATTTCAGGCACAAACTTTTCTGCATAGAACATTTTTGGCTGTTTTACCTCTCTTTCTCACAAAATACGAAAAACTGATTTCTTAATCTGAGCAAAATTATTAATTATTAATTTACGTGGGAGCTTAAAATAAAGATCTTATTATGATAGATTTTATGTCAAAAACTTAATTTAACTTGATTAAATCCTTATATGGAAATTTAATTTTGAAATTAGCTCAAAAATGACATTTTTTTCGAATTTTCAACTTCGGGACCCCCATAGACCCCTTTCAAGTCAACTAAAAAATTCCAGCCAATTCCAGATTTTCCAAATCTCAAAGTGTAATGTCGCATTTTTTCTCATTTTAAATCATAGTAGCATACAGTGTATACGGCTTGGGAAAATTTTCTTACTTACATGGATCACAGTAGAGTCGAGCTTGAGCTACGCTCGCTCGACTTGTTTAGAATTACAGTTTTTAAATAGATCACAGTAGAGTCGAGCTTGAGCTACGCTCGCTCGACTTGTTAAGAATTACAGTTTTTATACGGATCACAGTAGAGTCGAGATTGAGCTAGGCTCGCTCGACTTGTTTAGAATCACAGTTTTACATGGATCACAGTAGAGTCGAGCTTGAGCTACGCTCGCTCGACTTGTTAAGATTTACAGTTTTTACATGGATCACAGTAGAGTCGAGCTTGAGCTACGCTCGCTCGACTTGTTTAGAATTACAGTTTTCACATGGATCAGAGTGGAGTCGAGCTTGAGCTACGCTCGCTCGACTTGATAAGAATTACAGTTTTTACATGGATCACAGTAGAGTCGAGCTTGAGCTACGCTCGCTCGACTTGTTAAGAATTACAGTTTTTACATGGATCACAGTAGAGTCGAGCTTGAGCTACGCTCGCTCGACTTGTTAAGAATTACAGTTTTTACATGGATCACAGTAGAGTCGAGCTTGAGCTACGCTCGCTCGACTTGTTAAGAATTACAGTTTTTACATGGATCACAGTAGAGTCGAGCTTGAGCTACGCTCGCTCGACTTGCTAAGAATTACAGTTTTTACATGGATCACAGTAGAGTCGAGCTTGAGCTACGCTCGCTCGACTTGTTAAGGATTACAGTTTTTATACGGATCACAGTAGAGTCGAGCTTGAGCTACGCTCGCTCGACTTGTTTAGAATCACAGTTTTACATGGATCACAGTAGAGTCGAGCTTGAGCTACGCTCGCTCGACTGGTTAAGGATTACAGTTTTTATACGGATCACAGTAGAGTCGAGCTTGAGCTACGCTCGCTCGACTTGTTTAGAATCACAGTTTTACATGGATCACAGTAGAGTCGAGCTTGAGCTACGCTCGCTCGACTTGTTTAGAATCACAGTTTTACATGGATCACAGTAGAGTCGAGCTTGAGCTACGCTCGCTCGACTTGTTAAGAATTACAGTTTTTACACGGATCACAGTAGAGTCGAGCTTGAGCTACGCTCGCTCGACTTGTTAAGGATTACAGTTTTTATACGGATCACAGTAGAGTCGAGCTTGAGCTACGCTCGCTCGACTTGTTTAGAATCACAGTTTCACATGGATCACAGTAGAGTCGAGCTTGAGCTACGCTCGCTCGACTTGTTAAGATTTACAGTTTTTACATGGATCAGAGTAGAGTCGAGCTTGAGCTACGCTCGCTCGACTTGTTAAGAATTACAGTTTTTACATGGATCACAGTAGAGTCGAGCTTGAGCTACTCTCGCTTTTAAAATTCAAATTTTCTAACGGTCAAAATATATTTGAAAATTTTTCGTGTTTTTAATGCACTTGAAAATCATTAGTTATAGAATTATTAACAATTTTTGCGGTGAATTTTCATACATTAAAATGGTTTGTCATTTAACGGTTTTTAAAAATTCAAAATTTCTAACGGTCAAAATATATTTGAACATTTCCCGCATTTTTAATGAACTTAATGAATGTACTTAATGAACTATTATTATTATTATAATTAACAATTTTTGAGGTAAATTTTCATATAATAAAATGGTTTGCCATTTAACGATTTTTCAAAATTCAAATTTTTTAACGGTCAAAATATTTGAAAATTTTCCCACCAAAATATGTTTCAATCATCTACAGCCTCTAAGTCCAATAAAAACGAGATTCAGTAATGATCTATAGCCTCTATGTCCAGAAAAACAAGATCCAGTAAACATCTACAGCCTTTATGTCTAATTAAACAAGATCCAGTAAACATTTACAGCCTCTATGACCAATAAAATATGATCCAGTAAACATCTAAAGCCTCTATGTCCAGTAAAAATATGATCCAGTAAACATCTACAGCCTCTAAGTCTAATAAAAATATGATCCAGTAAACATCTACAGCCTTTATTTCTAATAAAAATAAGATCCAATAATGATCTACAGCCTCTATGTCCAGTAAAACGAGATCCAGTAAACATCTACAGCCTCTATGTCCAATAAAAATAAGATCCAGTAATGATCTACAGCCTCTATGTCCAATTAAACAAGATCCAGTAAACATCTACAGCCTCTATGACCAATAAAAATATGATCCAGTAAACATTTACAGCCTCTATGACCAATAAAATATGATCCAGTAAACGTCTACAGCCTCTATGTCCAGTAAAAATATGATCCAGTAAACATCTACAGCCTCAATGTCCAGTAAAAATATGATCCAGTAAACATCTACAACCTCTATGTTCAATAAAATAAGATCCAGTCATGATCTACAGCCTCTATGTCCAATAAAAATAAGATCCAGTAATGATCTACAGCCTCTATGTCCAATAAAAATAAGATCCAGTAATGATCTACAGCCTCTATGTCCAATTAAACAAGATCCAGTAAACATCTACAGTCTCTATGTCCAATAAAATTTTTTAAGTGAAATTCACGTTACGTAATTTTACGTAACGTAAGGATTTTACGTAACGTAAACAAAAGTGTTATAATTTTTATAACAATCTTTTTCATGCTGTAACTTTTTACAGGAACCTCTAAAGTACCAACATAGCAGATATTAAATGTAGATCCTGAGTTGATCTTTCATTTTATACCTATTTCAAGGCTTGAAATGTTAATTCCAGTGCGGAATCAAAAATGGCGCAACTGTCATAAAAAATCATGTTTTTTGCATTTTTCGGTCACTAAATGGACATAAAGTTCAGATGTTAAGTAGCGCTTTTTGGTTTTAAGGTACGGCCTATCGTATCAGATACAAGAAATTGTATGAAAGTCACCGCATAAAAAATTTTCCATACAAATTTTTGGTTTTTAACGGTTTTTTGCGTCTAGTTCCAACGCAACGGAACTGACTGGAACCAAACATACCTCAGGTAATAGATATTTTCAATACCTGTCATATGATACCAAAAACGTAAAGATTCATGCTTCCGTTGACTCAAAAAATAAAAATTAGTGAAAATCTCAAAAAAAGTGAATACAATAACTTGCACGCAATGCGTGGAAGTTAATAAATTGCATCTATGTTTGCAGAATAATTTAATTATGCATTCAAATATTGATTTTGAAATTTCTAAATAGAGCACACGTAAAAAATATTTTATTCCTTTTTCACAGCTATAGATGGACCAATCGACATCAATATTGTGAACAAGCTTAGAACCAATAACTCTTAAGTTATCCAATTCGATAGAAAACATTCTCAACATCCATTCTCACTCATAATAATACAAAAATAGATCATAAGATGAAGCAAAAATTCATTCCAATCATCTATTCCATTAAATTTGTCAACAATGATTTGTGTAATTTTTTTCTTCCTATTGTGTGTGCATGGAAGAAGTACAACGACGTGATTGTGTACATTCACATTTGATATTGTTTGTCTATTCAATTGTGGATTTTTCATCTTCTTCGTTTTCTTTTGTCCTTCAAATTCAATATTCTCATATGAGAGGAAAAATAATAAGAATAAAAGGATGGAATGAGATTTCTTTGTGTATTTGGATGAAATGAGTGAGTAACTTAATGTGATTCAGTTACGGTTCAATGGGATGAAAGAAAAGGAATTTTTCAACAAGATTTTTAAACATTTCAATGACATAACATAGACTTTGCGGTCAGTTTGTTTGTTCAAATACTACAAAAGGTCTATAGATGAGGATTCAACCTGACAATGTACATACTTCAAATTAGATTACTTTAAACTCATTTTAACTGAATCGTTTGCAAGATTATTGAACTATATACTTAAAATCTCAATTGATTACACTTTTTTTTCTGTAAATACCAATAATCCTTGATTGGACAATATTATTCTCGAACGAGAAAAAAGTCATAAGTTTAAAATAAATAAAATGAAATCTCAAAATTGGAATCAAAGAAATTACCAACAGACAAACAAGCAAATATCGAAGCCATAAAGGACGAAAGCAAGCAAATGTGCATCACGAAATCCAATCATTGAAGGGATTATTCAGATTACGGTTAGTATCAGAAAATGTTGAGAGACAATTTGAGGAAATAAGCTCTGCAAACATGAAAGCAGTTCAAGAAGAAAGAAGAGAGTTGCGGAAAAAATTATGCATGCGAATTGGAAAATTCAAATTCGTTGCTTCTTCTTATCTGCTGATTTTTCTTCTCCTTATTCCTTCCTCTTATTTGGTTAAATGTCGAAGGATGTGTTCTTTCATTCCAGTTGAATTTACTTCATCTCAAATACAGTTCAATAGATATAAACAAGAGAATTGAGAGGAAAATTTTAGGTAAGTGAGCGAAACGAAACATCCACGATGAAGACGCTCGAAAAATCCAAATTAAATGTTCCACATATCTACAACTATGAAGCTGATGCGGAGCATAAGGTTTCATTAAATAAAGGAATAGTAATTGAATTTAATAGAACTTTTAAATAAATGTCTTATTCACGTATTCTCTATGCTTAGTAAATATTCAATGAGTCAATTTCAAAAGTTTTACAGCAACAAAATTATTCGTCAACTCATTCCACTTATTTGTCATGTACAAAATTCTTATGATACAGCAACATTAAATGTTGCGAATGGAAACATGAAGTAAATAAAGATTGACATGATTGACATCAATAATTTTATAACATGGCAAGGAATTATGATTCTGTGCAACATCACGAAAGATTCATGTCAAAACAGCCGAAATTTTTGCTTACTTTTGCTTTTCATTCTTAATATATCAAACAATTATTAATTTAAAACATTTTGAAAGCTTGAAAATATAGTCACAACACGTGTAGGTATATTTAATTTCAGAAACTTTTTTTTTGTAATTCTGTGCTTCATTATCTCGAATATAAAATCTCATTTTTCGGATGTCTATTTTTAGACATTCAACTTTAGCTTTTGATTCAGCGACTTTTTGGACCTTTATTAAAGTTAACGTAATATTCTGCTTTATGAGGAAAAGAATGCTTTAATCTTGATATCACGAAACCTACTGAAAAAAGGTAATTAATTAATTAATTTAATGCTAAATATTTTTTCAGGAATGGATCTATTGAAAATAACCTTGAATAATTATACTTACAAAAAGAATACATAATTCCTTCTCCATAAAACTCGCACCAAAAAATAATGGAGAGCGTAAATGAATATTTTAAGAACATCAAAAAGCGTCTCATAAAATGACGGCATATAAAAAATTGAGTTGAAAAAGACATTTTACCATCATTAGAGTTTATAAAATTTTCATGTAAGACAAGAAAAACGAGGAAGAAGAAAATTTTTCTTACGTTCAAATCAAAGGAATAAAATGAAAAGGCAGAAAGTTGAAGACATTAAAGCATCGTGTGAGTAAATGGAGACATAAAAGGAGGAACTCATCATACAATGATGAGTTGATGAAACGTCGTATAATTCAAAACTCGATATTTAAGAAGCATTCCTTTTATTGCCTGCAGGATATTTTTTCGTGACTTTCGTTTTGCTTTTTTGAGAATGCTTTCTTTTTATAAAAAGGCAAGGGGATATTCTTCAAATGATACATAAAGAATTTTCAATGATTCTAGATAGAAAATTCCAGATATATAGAGCATGTATGAAGTATAGACAGCAAATTTTACCGGATAATACCAGCTTAACCTTTTAGGGTTAAGAGTTTTTAAATCCTTACGAAAAACTTCACTTCGTTCTGAAACATAAACTCCATGATTATTATTATTCATATGCATGAATGCTCACAACATTTTTCAAAATAGTTTTAAATTATCATTGCAAAACGCAACATCCAGAAGGAAATGAAAATTTAAAACATTTCTCTCATAAGTACTGGAATTTTCTCTTTTTCTTTTATCAAGTTACAACATTTGCATACAAATTGTTACGAAAAAATAGCAACATGAAAAACTTCCTCTACATATTCCTGTTTTCAGAATTAAATGATGAATTTTTTTTTCATCATCATTCATGTACGAGGAGTAGGAATTTAATTCGTGGATGCTTGTATGTAAATGTGAGATATAATAAACAAAATACGAAATTCTGTAGCGTAGGAAAATTGTGAGGAAAGAGCATTTTAGAGGAGAATATTAATCATATCCTCATGATAATATTTGCATTTATTAATTTTTTATGAAATGAGATTATGTGATAAAGAACATAGACTTGAGTAATTTAAGATGTACGAGAAATAAGCCTCGGGACATTTTTGCAAATTTAAATTTTTTTCCTTAAAAACTCGAATAAAATTTGAATTTAAAATTCGTGGAAAACTTTTCAACAATTTTTAAGCATAATCAAGAGTTTTTACGACAAAATCCCCGCATTCCTGCATAACAATGATAATATAATATGTAAATTACTTAGTGTCTCTATAAATTACAGAATATTACATTATTCCCCAAGAGTAATGTAATTTATCATGCATTTACATAAAACTGTCTGTCATATGATGCTCTCAAGTAGCTCTTATGATGAAAAATAGTAAAAAGTATGAGTAACAAAAATGGCAGCATATGGCATGCTTGAAATGCAGCCTCAAAATTTATTACAATGCGGTTTAATCAAGATGTCTAAAAGGGAAATTTTTCGATTACATTCCACTGACAATGCATTGCCATGGGTGCAAGCTGTAATGGACAAAAGCAAATTGAATTTTTTTTCTCTCATTCTCCCTTTCATCTTTATATCACATTGCTGATGATGATAGTGGTGGTGGTTATGCAGTCATATAGGATGAGTTTATTGAAATATATTGCCATTTTTTCCCAACGGTAATCTCATTTTTCGATCTTGTTAACATCCAGCTGTAAGTAAGTGTAATAGCTTGAAGCCCCTAACACTTCTTACCGAGATATGTGGAATATAGAATTTCATTTGGTAATTTTTCTCTTCTTTCAATTTCATTCTCCATATGAGATGATAATGATGATGGTGACGATGAGATATCCATGTATTTTATGAAAATTTAATTTTATGTAAAGTAGAAATATTTTAAGCATTTACGTATAAAACTTATATTAGCTTGATGGGATAATAATGTATTCTCATGAAAAAATGTATGAGATTTTAATGGATTTAATGGGATATAAAATTTAATATTTATCTTTCGTAAAAGAAATTTAATTATTGTATATTGGATGCTTAAAAATCATGAGATTTTCATTTTATTGCACATTGGTTAAGGTTTTGTGTCCTATTTTGATCATAAAATGTTTTTGAGGAATTCCTGTATTATCGAGAATTGAAGAGGATGTCAGAAAATGCCAATTACGAAATGATTGGATTTACTTACAGAAAATAAAATTAGATGAGCAAGAATTTTTCAATACAGAGCAGACGATAAATGAATCAATATAAATATCCTCATGAGTAATAATCCGTAGATAGCTAAATAACGTTCACAATTTTATTACAATGTAAAATGCCACATATGTATCATAGACTGTTATAGACATCATGCAGAGTTTTACTTTATCCGAAGAATGCTTGGTAAATATAAACTCAAAATGTAAGTGTATGCCTAAATAAGAATCTCATCGTCAGCAACATCATTTGTGCTATTTTATAGAGATGGACATTTTTTAATGGGAAATTTATCACTCAATAATTGGATTCAGTAAATAGAATTTCAGCCACTCTGCATCATAAAATTTACTGAGTAAAGTGGGATGGATGATAATGTTGATCATGTAATTGAAATCCCATCATAGCTCTTAATTTTCCAGTTCATCATCGAGTGAATCATAAAAGTTGGAGTTGATGGAAAAATATAGCTCATAATGAGCATCATTTGTAGACATTGAATGACAGTTGAAAGGATCAATAAAAGTACTAATAGGGTTATTCAGAAGTTTTGTGCATGTTTAAATTGAATTTATACTTAATAGCGCATCATTATTTAAATGACGATTTAATTGATTTTCAATTAAGTAATGGTATTTTGAAAACTAAATAGAAACGGAAATGATGTTCATTTTGTAAGCTCATTGGTATTTTATGAAGAATTTTCACTCTATAAATTTTCTATTTAAAAATCAATACAGATAGACAATGTAATAGAATACCCCAGTCATTTTCACTTGACTATATCTGTGCAATAATTCAATATAATTTCACTCATCAAGCCATCGATTTATGTCTAGAAATTCAATTACTATTTTAGACTGAATTTCTTATTTCTATGCTGTATTATTCATAAAAGCTCATTGCTAATGCCTCGCATGCAAAATTGAATTGAATTTTTCATGCTTCTTCGTTCATAATTCGCATTCTCTCTCGAGATTGAATCACAACAAAAAAAACAGAATTAATATGCCAAGCTGTTGTTGTCTTCAAGCATTTCATTCAATTTATTCAATATTCTTCAAGTCTAGTGTTCCCGCGTCTGCATTCTATTGAAGGGTATTTGAATAATTGGTAAAATATGCAGCACAGCATGTGATAAATTTTAAAAAGGGAAAATAAATGAAAAATTGGCTTCAATTTGGTCAGATTTGAAAGAAGAGAAGGAAATTAGGAAAATCACAATCCACTGGTTAGAATTGAAAAATAGAATAGCAACGAATAAAAGTTTAACTTGAATCATTTGTAGACAATAATTCACAGACTATCTAAAAATGCATTTCCGTCATGTCTGTTTCCTTCCAATTTTCACCGTGTCGATGCGTATGAATGCATTTTTCGCATCATAATTTTTTTTGTGTTTTTTGCACAATTTATATTTATATTTTTGCAAACGAAATTCATATAGCAACCCACAGTATCACATCCTCTCGCCATGAAAAAAGTTTTTTTATGCAATTTTTATTCAAAACTTTTTCAGCACTCAAAAATACATAAATATCCACATTTTATCTCGTGAAATTCCATTTAAATTGGCACAATGTGAAAAAATAATACACGGATTTGGAAATGGATTGAAAAATAGATGAAAATACTTTGTCTTCAAGCTGATGACAAGAATATTGAATATTTCAATGCTTTTCCATGATAAAGAACAAACCAAATATTCAGCATGTATAGAAAGTTTAAATAATTCAGTTCAATTCCATTTGATGGACATTTTATACATTATGTATAAAAATAGAGACGCGCTTATACAATAACTAGAATGGAAAGAACTTTTTTATGTCAATTTCAATTTACATTTTTTTTATGATCGAATTTTCATTGTCCATGTAAAATAAATTTTTTATTTTATTCATTCAAACAGATACGAAAACACACTCACATAGGGGAGTGGACAAGCATTTTTCACATTGTTGACATTCGTCATTGCATCGTAAAAAATGCCAAAAAAGGGCAACATCAACAGTAGCTGTTGATGAGATAAGAGGGAATACGAATGCATGTGGACACCAATAAAAATTCTTTTATGACGCACTTGGCAACAAAATTCAACACACGATTAATCAAATGACGATGCTTCGTGCCTTTTTATTTTATGTGTCAAAAATAAATTTTCAACTTTTTATGATGCATCTGGTTAAATGCCATCGAATTTTGCTGCAGAAAGTATTGATACCAATTCAAATTTCCTAGGATTTAAGTTCAACTTTTTAAAGCAAAAAAAAGAAATTTTTCCAATTTTAAGAAACTTTTTGATTAGAATTGATGCTCATTTTTATTGCATTGAAGGTATCTTTACTGCTTGAAATAAAAAGCTTTACGAAAATGATGGATTTATGTTCAATCTTTGAACTTTTCTCATTTCATTTTTATTGCATTTTCTTTTCTTTAAGAGCTTTTCTATTTTATTGCTGTTTCATCATTCAATGTACTCAATTTCTGGTGATACAAATTTGTGCTGGCTTTTTTTAACAGCAGTATTAAGGATTCTATTGTTTCTGATTGACCATGAATCAACAATAGTAATTAGATTGTAAATACTGAACAATTATGTGCAATTTCTGCAACAACAAAATATCGATTTCCTTTTTCAGAATCATCTTTCCATTTAACTCTAATTACACATCCTAAAAGCCTTTAATTTGCTACAACAATGAAGAGTGTTAGTAGCAAAAGAAAAGAAAATAGACAAGCAATAAATTAATTCAACCCTAGCAGCAATAAGAATAGCTGTTGAGCAAAATATAGCTTGTATCATGCACTTATCTATTTGGAGTTATTAACAGTATTAAATCACCTTATGGTGTGTTTGGAAAAAATAAATTGAATGGCGAGACTCGGTTCGTAGTAAATTTTCTATCCTATCATCTCTCATGTTTTCTTATTCACATCCATTATTTTTGTATTTTAATATATAGCGCTTAAAAGCTTTTACACAAGCCATAGCTCTTCAACTTAATGTTTTTGTATTCTACAGCAATATTAATTTTAATTTCAGTTCATGTCACTTGCACTGCTAGTCGATTTATTTATTCGTAAATTTTTACGATTTTCATGAACTCTTTATCATAAATCTTATGGAATAAATTAATGGGTGGCAAGAGATAGTAAATATTTATTATTATGCCTGAAACTTATTAATCATCTGATTTATCTTATATATGAAATTGTAATTAATGTGATAAATGATTAATGTTGATAGGCGTTCATGAACATTAAAGCGAATGAACGAATTGAAGAGTTAAATAAATTTTGCTATTCAAATTCTGTTTAATTTTGAGCATAATAGCAATAATGCTTTATCTTTAGTTAGTTTGAAACTTATTTGGCATTGTGTTTCGAGATAAATTTGCATAGCATGAATAACTTTTGTTACGGATGTTTAGTTAGATCAACACTTATGTTGAGAATATTGATAACAGTTTTAAGTTGTTCATGCATAATTTGAGCTTTTATTATTTTCTAGAAAAGCCTTTATTAAAAAGTTTTATCTTTTCACATAATTTCAGCAAAGAAATTTTGAATGTTATTTTAAATTCAAGCTTTTTTTGTAGAAACCAGAAGTCTTTAAGTCCATAGTAATATTTTGGAGTAGAGTTTTTAAAGCAATTGAGATACAGCAGTAAACAACGTTAGTCTCATCAGACGAAACCAAAATTTTTGACAACACCTAATGAATATTTATTTCAAGAATTATCTGAATGTCTTGAACACTCTGTTGACTTTATTATGAGTGGCAGTGTCCGTTTTAAAAATTCGAAGAAAACAAAAGGAAGAAAAAAACATTAAAGCACAAATCCGCTTTAAGTTGTGTGTACGAAAACATAAAGATACCTTTCAATAACTCAAAACTTCAAAGTATTCCTTTCGGTTATAATTAAATTCTTGTTTTATGTACTTGTAATTGAAGCTTGAGAAAATAAAGGAAGAAGAACCTTAAAAAGTTGATAAGAACGAAAGGCATTAAAAAATTTCAAAGAAAAAATGCTTCAAAAACATTTGGGAAGGTAGAGCAGAAACTAATGGGAAAGAATGAATTTGTAAACTTCTGCGGTACGGTAAAATATTCAAACCCTGAAGAACTTTGTGATCTAACAAATCTTCAAGACTGAATACAATGGTGCACATTTTATGAAACGCATGAAATAAGAAGAAGAAAAATTAGATTCCATAAAAAAAATTCCTCTTGCGAGCAGTAATAATTTATATTGTAGTTGTACAACTATCACTATAATGTACTGCTTGTCATGCTCTTCCATTGTATTCTATTCATTCATTTTATTCAGATGAGAAAATAAGTATGATATACAATAATATTAACTTATCTTCTTACTTCTGCCATTTTTTACATTGTGTAGTTTTGTGCGAGAAAGGATTCATATCCATCTTGTAAGGAGGTAATGGCTGACAGTAATTCTATCTTATTCTTCTCAGTTCTGTGTTTGTTGAATTCAGTACATGTGTACAAAGTTGTGTACATTATGAACAAAAAAAAAAGAAAGGAAAATAAAGCAAAGAAAGCTTTAAGAAAGGAAGGTCTAAACTTCATTTCTCTTCTTCTTTTCTTTAATGTGCCTTCGTGGGGGATTTTCTTATATTGCAGTTAAGCTTTCTACCTCGAAGGTAAATAAATAAAGATGAAATTTTTTTTTACATAGCCTTAAAAAAGTATGAAGTGCTTTTTTATGTGTGATTATTGTTTGTCCAAAGGAGACAGAAGAAGATAAAAAATGGCTTAAAAGGAAAATCTCTTAATCGCTGTTTTACACTTTTTTCAACTTTCTTTTATTTACGAAACGATTCTTTGAGAGTATGTTGAACATATGCCTAGTGGGAGGTCTCATGATGGAGTATGATATAGCAAGCATAAATCTTGCATTCTATAAAGAAATAATTTAAGAACTGATTTCTGTTTCATTTTTTTAACATGCAACATAATCAGCCACCTCTTGTGGCTTATTAACTTCTTCCTTAAACATTTATTATGCGATTCTTGGTTGTTTGCAGAAAATTTCATACGAATGTAATTTAAAAAGCAACAACAGATGCTAAAACATTTTCCACTTATCACAGTTTTTCATTATAAAACTTTATCGTATTTCCTTCTTGTGCACGATGCTTCGAGTGTTATTTTAATGCTGACAAGAGCATAAAAATTCAAAGGTTCATCTCATAGCTCATAGCTCTTATTGAGATCATATTATTATATGACTAAGAACAAATATGGAAATCCAATTGAATTTAAATGGGTTAAGAGTTCATCGTAGATACAAAATCCATGTGAATAGCAAAACTTTATTGGAATTAAGATATTGTAATTAAATTAATTTTCATATGAATACGGAGAAATCAAATCGTTGCCAACCTGAATCTTCAATTCACATCTCATAAATTGCATTTATCAAGAAAAAAAAATTATTCAAGGCTTTTTCTTTCATGTTTGCTTTCAATTTGCTAAAAGTTCTTTTCGAATGAATGAAATTTTCTTTTTACTGTTTCTCCTTTCAATTTGACATTTCAATGCCTTCTACGAGATTGGATCATTGAAAATAATATAATTGGATAGGATTGTGAATTTGAATATATTCGGATTTATTTTCATTCAGGAAAATAAATATGATATGGAAACTGGCTGAGGCAATCTTTTCCAGCAAAAGCTATAAAGCAATGCAATTGAATTGATTTAAATGTAAATTCTAGGATAAATATATGAAAGCTTTTGGATTTAAAATTTTTATAGTGAACAGTTTTTTTTTGCATGATCGTTATTTCTGAATAAAATCATTTTCTCTTAATTTCAGAAAGAATGAAGAAGATTATAATATGATATCAAGTTTTTATGACTTTATAAATTGCTTTTATTTGCTCCCAATGGTGTTCCTCAAATTCCATAATGATTTATATAAAACATTAATTCATGAAATTCAATCTCTATAATCTTCACTTAATGGTTTCCGATTTCTTCTTAAAGCTTAATATTTTTTTAATATTATTCTTATTTAAAATAGAAAATATGACGGCTACAAAAAATATTGTACATTTTCGAAGCATTTACAATGTAATTTATGATTTTTTTTAATCAAGTAGCTTTCGTACACAATGTTGTATAACAAAAACATTTCAAATTTCATTCTTGTTTTTCTCATTCTTTCTTATTCCTTGTTATAAAGAATTAACTAGAACTGACTGTTTTTTTCTGCTCTCTGACGTCATACATATACGATTTAAGGAAGAGAAAATCCATTCATTTTAATGCCAAAAATGTGTTTGTATGTATATTTTTACCACCACTATTAATGGTGCTGCTACTGCTGCTGATGTTGATGTTTCTATCACTTATATATTTTAAAGGAATTCCCCCATATATACATTCACGAAAATAAGCAAAGCAAGCACACAGGAAAAAAAATCGTTTTTCCTTTTCCAGAACGATAAATTAATGCCACTTCCTTTCCTTATATATAGCGACTACATTCACATATCTAAAAAAATCTTTGTGCTTTTTATCAAATAGAGAAATATAAAAAAAGCTAAAAATTTCTTGCGAAATGTACGAGAAAATGGCAAATGCAGAGATGAAGAAAAGGAATGAAATTTAATGGCACACCATAAAAGCGTCGTTTATTGATTGTGATGAGAAAGATAGCAAGAATGAGCGAAGAATGCAAGAAGCTTGTACAATCTATAGATTTTAATGCATTTATGATGCCAGGAGGAAGATTTAAGAAATTTTCATGTGAACATTTTCGGAAGAGGAAATAAAAGTTTTTATTATAAAGTCACAGAACGCAACGAAGACATGAAAAAAGCTTCAGGATGCAATATGTTGTTGAAACTTAGAAATAGATAGTGCATAAATAAATAAACTTTCAAGTTTAGGGAAACATTCAATGTTATTTGAAAATTTCTGAAATTAAATTTGAAATAGAAAAAGTTTGTTCAGGAAGCTTGAAACTTCGTGACATAACATTAAAGAAAATACGAGTATTGAAGCTGATTGAAGCCATCAGATTTAATTACTTCGTGCATAATCCATCTACATTAATTATCATCTTACTCAGTCATCGACTCAACACGATAAATTTAATTAAAAATACCATTTTAACATTGATTACTAATCTCTTTAAGTCAATCTCATTTAAGGATCTTAAAAATATTGTAAAATCAACAAAACTTAGCAACATAAATGGAGAAATAAATTTATGCTTTGCTTTGAAATCGAGAAAAAATTATCTTTACTTTAAAAATTTTCCGCTTCTCATCCTACCACTTCCTTTTAATATACCAAGAGGAATTTCCAATTTTTCAATTCTCCCAATGAATCGGATTACAACTTAATAGCACTCACTCTGCCGTTTACTAGGATTTTTTCCCTCCTTTTTATAATTTTTTTATGTATTTGAAAAAAAGAAAAATAAATTTAATATTCCATCGATTTTTACGCCATCCCCTTCGTTCTTGGATAGAATGAGAATGTTATACAGTCACAATTTTATTCTTCTTGTCGTCACATTTCTTCTGTTCCTTTTCATTTGTCAGTAATATGATTTAGTTATGGAAACGTTCTTCACATTTCATCCGTTGCTAACATTTTTGAGTCAGAAATTTCAACCATTAAAATGTGCTCCAATTAACCATGAGAATTGAAGAAAAAGACAAGAATTTTCGACGAAATTTAAGTCACTTAATGTTATTTAATATTTTGATGATGTTTGAGGGAAATTGGGGGATTATTAATGGAAAGTTTCATCATAATTTGAAAATGGAAAATTAAATTAATTAAATAAATTTGAGTTCACTGAGTTTAAGAAAACTTTTTTAATAAGGATTTTTCTTTGCTTTCATCAAGATCATTTTAGATTTATTAAGTTAACGATGCTTTCAAAAACTTTTTGTGCTTTGAAAGCTCTCAAAAGCAAATACCGAAAAATTCTTCAATCGTTGCTTCTTTCGGATAATTTTTTTTATAGAAATATATTCGATGCAGCAGAGTAAATAATGCAGTAGAAATTTCTACGCTACAAAGAAACAGCGCATCCACATAAAATGAAAATTAATAGCATGCTAATGAAACTTTTCTTTTCACTAAAAAGCTTTAAAAGTTTGCTTTCAAATTACGAGAAAAATTTATTTTCATATAAAAAACGTGTGAAAAATTATTTGCCAGAAAAAGCAAAATAAAATTCAAAAAGTCAAATGTTTACGATGTAACACTAGTCAAGCTGTTAGTAAAAGTTTCAAAATTGGTTGAAAATAAAAAGTTTTGGATAATGAAATTTATGGAGCACATAAAAATGTAGATTTTACTTCACTCAGCTCAATTTTTGACACAGAAAATTTTGTAAATTGTATCCAAACAACTAGCGGAGCTAATCAGTTTACGATAAGTTGCTTGCCATATGTCACTTTCTCATAGTAAAATTCACACCATTAATATCCACGACCTTCACAAAAAAAATTAATAAAACGATAAGGCATAAATTAATTAAACTAGTAAAAGTCAAATTTAGTCCAATTAATATAATCATACCGAAGAAACAAATGTACAAAAAATATTTCCCCGTACACCACCAATAAAATTTTATTTATTCCTTTCCCAAGAAACATGCTTATTTGAATTGGCTGTGGATTGAATAATTTATTTATTTATTTTTCTTCAACTTTACGTTCTTATTCGTACCCATGAAATTCATAATTTTATTGGTTTCCTATTTCGTGCAGCACTCGATAATATAAATTATTTGCGGAACCTTAAATAGAGTAAACAAGGCAAGAGTTCCCTTTCTTTGTTGCGACAATAACTTTTAATGGCTTTTTGCTCTTTCTTGCTTCAATTATTAAAAGTTTTTTTTCTTCGGAGGATTTTTTTTGGATTTCTAAAACAATAAAACTTTGTAAAATTGTACACTTTTTTTTGGCAGTAAGCTCACTTATAAATATCGAAAAGCACTTTTTATTATTTTCACTATTTTTTTGTCGTTAATTATTTTCCCATTTTAAATTGAACTTTTAAGCTTGTAGTGTAATCTGCACTCCACTAAAGCACTACTGCGGACATTCACAACACGAACACGACTGTTTCTTTCCTTTCCAGAAAATCCATTATGAACTTTTCCTCTCTCGCAATAATTTGCCATGAGTACACAGAATCGGACGGTTGCCAAGATTTTTTTATGGCTTTTTTGGTTTCTCTTTTGGAAGGAAATTGTGTACTATTAATGCATTTTGTGAATTAGGGGTAGGGGTAAAAAATTTCAAAAATTATTGCTGTGAGAAATTTTCTCTCTCTCTCTCTCTCTCTTTAAGTTTTCATAAAGTCATCAAAGCTTTTGACGAGAATTCTCGTGAGAGTCGATGTATCGATTTACATACATAAATTCTTAACTATTTTCCCACAACTTTTCACAGCAATTTAAATTGCTTTATAACTTTTCCTTTCCTCAAAAGGATTTTGTTATGAGTTTTAAGAACCCGTAAAATTTTATTGATTTTTTATTCCTTTGTTGACGATAAAATCAGGAAATTTGTTAAATTAACTTTGTAAAACTTTATTGGATTAATTTCAAGAAAGATAAATAACTTGAATGAATAATTTACTGCTAATTTGACAACATTCCCTTTCCTTGTTTTAGTCATTATCGAGCATATTGACTATTTTTCTCGTATCTCTTAACATACGAAATTCCAATGTCTAATCTTGAAAAACAAAATATTGTATTCTCATTAAATATGAGCTTATTGCTAAGCAACATAGTCACACACTTGGCGTCACGATGGCACACAAGACATTTTTTTTTCTTTTCTACGATTTTTCCTACTCAAAATCAAGCACGAGGAAAAAAAACTATTTTTGCTACAGGCGCATGCGGGCAATTAATCGACGAGTAGTGATATCAATAATTTTTTGGCAATGAATTATTTTGTTTGTGTTAAATGATAAATCGAAAAGCTTTTATTGTGTTTTGTTTTAATGGAATTCTTTGTTTCATTTATATTGTGTGGGAGCATATCTGCTAGTCATTTTCGTAACAGAGGGAACGAGGGGGGTCTGAACATGCACATCAAACTTTAAGTTTTCCTGCTTACTTAACATTTTCTGTTCCATTCGTGTTTAGTAACATTGCTTTTAAATAATTTCCTCCCACAAAGAATGTAAATGCAAGTGAATTCGCTGCATTGGATGATGATGAAAAAGTTTCAATAACTTCAATTTCAGCTCTGTTCGGTATAAATAGGAACATTAAAAAGAAAAGTATTCAAACAATGCATTTTGCAGCATTAAAGAGAAAATAAAGAGGAAAAATGGAAACAAAAAGGAAAATATCGTCTTACAAGCATGTTTTGTTGTTCGTTGAGAAAGCTTTTAGCTCTTTTTATTGAATTCTTTGTTTTCTTGTAACAAATGTAAAACCGTATGTTGTAATACAATTTAATCTTTATGTTGTTTGCCTTTTTAACTTGAAAGTTTTTCTTTCTAGAGATTTTAACTTCCACGCAAAAGCGTGTATTAACTTCCACGCAAAAGCGTGTAAGTTATTAGTTTCGTCAAAAACACACTTTTTTTATTACGGTATTAAGACTTCTTATTAAAAAAATTCTAATGATGCCAAAAGTTGTGTATCGCGAGGCTGCATTTTTCTGTATATAAATTTTTTTCACTAAGCATCATCTAAGGGTCCAAAACCTCGAAAAACGTGTTTTTTAGGGTCCACAAATTTGGTGATCAGGGTCACAGCCGAGCCATGTGCATATGGAAATTTGGTTTTTTTGCCATTTGGTCACACATATCAAGCGACCAGGGGAATGGAAAGTCATTTTAGGAAATTTTGAAATTTTCAGTGATTTTAAGGCTGTCAAAGTTGACAAACCTAGGAAAAATTACACTTTTCTTCAAACGCCTGACGACCCAGGGTTTTTTTCAAACTGGATATAACTTTGTATCCTATCTTATAGTCCTTTCCATGACGTTTACAAAAATACCCCACATGACTATGTTTGGACTTAATCCTGAGATTCTACAGCACTTTGAAAATCGAAAAAAATGGATTTTTTTAAAAAAAAATTGAATTATCATAAAGGCTCTAGATGATTACTGGATCTTATTTTTATTGGATATAGAAGCTCTGGATGGTAACTGGATCTTATTTTTATTGGATAAAGAGGCTCTGTGTGATAACTGGATCTTATTTTTATGGACATAGGGGCTCTGGATGGTAACTGGATCTTATTTTTATGGACATAGAGGCTATGGATGGTAACTGGATCTTATTTTTATTGGATATAGAAGCTCTAGGTGATAACTGGATCTTATTTTTATGGACATGAGGGCTCTGGATGGTAACTGGATCTTATTTTTATTGGATAAAGAGGCTCTGGGTGATAACTGGATCTTATTTTTATGAACATAGGGGCTCTGGATGGTAACTGGATCTTATTTTTATGGACATAGAGGCTCTGGATGGTAACTGGATCTTATTTTTATTGGATAAAGAGGCTCTGGGTGATAACTGGATCTTATTTTTATGGACATAGGGGCTCTGGATGGTAACTGGATCTTATTTTTATGGACATAGGGGCTCTGGATGGTAACTGGATCTTATTTTTATTGGATAAAGAGGCTCTGGGTGATAACTGAATCTTATTTTATTGGACATAAAGGCTCTGGATGATTACTGGATCTCATTTTTATTGAACATAGATGCTCTGGATGTTTACTGGATCATATATAATTGGAAAGAGGTGTTCTGGATGTTTACTGGATCATATATAATTGGAAAGAGGTGTTCTGGATGTTACTGGATCTTATATAAACGGACATAGAGGTTCTAGATGTTTACTGGATCTTGTTTTATTGGACAAAGAGGCTTTGGATGATTACTGGATCTTATTTTTATGGATATGGATGTTTACTGGATCTTACATAAACGGAAATAGAGGCTTTGGATGATTACTGGATCTTATTTATTAGACATAGAGGCTCTGCATGATTACTGGATCTCATTTTTATTGAACATTTTGAACTATTAATATTTTTTGAGTGCAAATTAGGGCATAAAAAATATTGATCCACTGTGCATCAATATTAATTTTTGGTTAAAATCATTACCATAAAATTTGTTAATTTTAACAATTATTTAGTTATTTTTTAACAAAAGTTAAATTAATATTTTTCGGATCATAACTATTATCCTAAAAATTAATTAAGTTAACCAGAAATGTTAATTTTAACCAAATATGTTATAAACGCTAATTTATCGATTTTTTGGCTAAAATTTGCATACAAATAGTTAAAGTTCGGTAAAATTATTTCTATGAGTATAAGTTTGCAGTCGCACAAACAAAACTTACGGCCTATAGATATACGTAAGATATAAATAGTTGAATTTACTTTAATGCGGTATTAATGCTTGTGTTTTAGAAAAATCTAATGATGCCAAACTTGTGTATCGCAAGTCTGCATTTTTCTGTTTATAAATTTTTTGGATTAAGTATCATCTACGGGTTCAAAACTTCAAAAAACGAGTATTTTGTGGTCCAAAAATTTTTCGCATACTTTTACTACTTATTAATATTAATTAGTTTGGACGAAAACCGGATTAGGTTGAGCAAATTTTTACATCCTGAATGGAGTGAATAGGAGTGAAGAATGTGGTTGTACAAAACAAACTTAATGGTATAATATTAGATATTGTTAAAACTAAAATATCTATAAGGGTAAATCCACGAAAGATTTTTTCTAGTAGATTTACTTTTTCATAAAATTCTTCAAAACTATTTGATATTTATATTCGTTTTGTTATTTGATGTATAAAATAAGTCAGTAGCTATCATTCTGTACTTAATTTAGTTAAAATGAAGCTTTAATTAAAGAATTATTGAAGTTTTAAAATATTTTACGAATAATTTTCCAAAAACTGTGGTTTTTCAAATTCTTTTTTCGAACTAAATACAAATATCATATTTAATCTAAAACAAGACAGTGTGGATTGTAATATTTGTTTATACTCAAAACTAACACAAGAGAGCGTGGAAGTTTCTGGCGTGATCTGTACGTCGTGATTTTCTCTTCTATTTATTTTATCATATTCATAGCAACAATGTTATTACAGTTGGATTGAGGTATTGGATGAAATTTTCATTTAACTACTTGAAATGATGCCCCGCAGAGCTGGACTTTATCAAGTTTGTTCAATTGAAAAAAATGAAAAGTTATGAATTTTATTTATTATTTGTGTCTGATTAAGGATGTAGCAGATTAGAGATTAAGAAGAATTTTGTCTACAGATGCAGTTGCACTTTCATTTCTCTTCCTTATAAGTTAATAAAAGACAGCATTGAATCATGAATTTTGTTAAAAATTGAAATAGATACTTGGCATCAATATTCATAAAACTTTCAGTACTTCAGTCTCTTATTGAATAGTTCTTGCAACGTTATTCCCTGATAAATTATTCAATCAAGTCTTGATAAGATTTTCCTCGTAATCACCTTAGTTCCACTCTATCAGCATTGTGCATTATAGAGGAAGAATATATAAAGTACAAACAGTTTTTGAAACACAGAACGAGAATAAAGGAATATAAAAATATTTCCATAAAAGACGATGGACCGCAAAATAAGATTATAAAAAAAAAATCACTATAGAAGAGAGAAATATGATTACGTTTTTCCTACAACACAAAGAAACTTTCTTATTCAAAAATATGGCACAAAATTTCCATTTGATGTCGTTAGAGGAAGGAAAAACTGTTATTTTAGATTAGAAGGAGGAAAAAGTTTGCCATTGAGAGAACTTCATGCCCTCTTTTTCTTTTAAAAAATGATTTTTATTTCTACAAAGGAGCATCCATTCGTCCATACCTAAATCTCTAAGAGTAATGGCAATAAAAATAATAATCAGGTCACTTTTGAACAAAAACTTTATTTATTTGCTTGTTTGCTCATTTGTTTTTCCTGCTCGAATAGCTTTAAGTAAGAAAAATCATGAAAATCAGTGTGGGTAGAATAAAGAAGAAAAAAATTGGAAGAGAAGAAAAGTTGAACAGTGAAAGATTTCATTCATTATTCATAACTTTCTTCTTCTTGCTGCTTTTGTTCCACACTTTTAAATTTTTTCACCATCAAATTGAGACTAGCTTTACATTTTGGTCGTTAAAAACTTCAGCTGTAATAATTATTCTCAACTAATGTGATAATTTTAAGGCTATTTGTGAGCTCGTCATTTCTTCATTCATTAAATCCGCTCGGTTCAGCTAGTTTTAGAAATAGCTTGAGAACTTTACACAATAAGTAAAATACTTTCATTTGAGGGGTAATTTCAAAATGCATAATTTATAATCATGGTAATGGAAAATATATTAACAATACACATCATGCACTTTTCTTGCATAAATGCATTAATGTACAACATTAAGACCATATTATACTACACATATTTAACGAACATATTCATCCTTATACTATGCTGAACAATTACTTTAGAATTTTGCATAATTCTAATAGGAATATAAAGCACTATATGAGCGCAGTCTCTTTCACTCTAAGTAAAATTCATTTTCTCCATAAATTCATTTGCTTTTTTTTTTCACAAAGAAAAGTGCTATACTGGGTGCTATATGAAACAATACAACAGAGTGAAAGGAAATTCAAGTTAAGTTTCTTCAAGAATTGCAAGAACCAAGGCGTTTTTGCTTAATAAAAATTTTATTGACACAATCGAGTTTCATTAGTAAGAAGTTCATTGAAAAATAGAATTTTTGATCATCTAATCTCCTCTTAATATTGAAAGTTTACGTCATAGGAGTTACTTGTCATTAAAAGTGCCTTAACAGCTCTCATTTCTCTAATAAAAAAGCTACAAACAAAGAATAATGAAAGGCATAAAAAAGTATTTTTTATAGCACATGTGTGCATTCATCAACCTCATTTCAGCTTCCAAGTGAATGGATCGTTAAACTAAGGAAACTTGCACTAATCCATATTCACATACTATTCTTTCATGTTATTATGCATTCAGAACTCTTTTTCATAAGGTTGGCTTATTCTTTGATAATTCTTTTTATATATCCATGGAGTATTGAGTATCAGCTGTACAGTGATAAAATAAAATCTGAGGTTTATTTTCTCGTTCAGCTGGCCCCTGAGTGGCGCATTTAAAAGTCATTTTTCTCACATTTCCCAAAAAAGATGCAAATATCAGCAAAATGGAAAATTATGGAAATTCATGAGCAAAAAGTGGATATCGGATCTCTTACGCGACAAACTTTATGTATTAAAAAAGGTTTTCCAGAAAAAAAACACACAGAGAATTAAAGAAAGAAGAAGGGATCAATGTTGAAAAGGGTTCTACATGTTCTAATACATTAGTCTTGTATTATACACTAACAAAAAAGGATTGCAAATTCATTAAATCTATGGAATTGGAGAAAGTAAATTTGAATAATTTGATATTTTTAAGAAATTATACAGTCCAATGGAAGGAAAAAGTTGATGATAAAAGGTTGAATGATTTAATTGAACTGAACTTAATTTAATTGGTGAAGGGCATGTGATGAAGAGTAAGCAAGTCAAAAAGTTAAAAAAAAACTTAAGTAAAAATCTTGAAATGCTTTACAGGATCTGTTCAGCCATATGGTATCCTGAATATTTGCCATCAAATAAAATGTTTGTCCTTTCCATTTGCTTTCTAAATGGCCAATCCTTTGATTTTAACTCCAAAATTAAAAACAATAATGTCGTAACACAAGAAAACTTCAATTCCTTCCCAAATAAACCTTTTCAGATAGAAAGCAATTTACAACTTATTACATGTAAATTTTCACCATCATTCCATTTTATTCATCCAAAGGAAATTTCCTTTCCTTCTTCTTCTTTATTCATTTAAGGAAATTGCATTAATTTAAAAAAAATGTATTGCTTTGGCCAAGAAGATTGTTACTTTTTTGCTACTGCTGCCCTCCCCAAACCCTTATCAAACTTTAAGAGTATTTTTTTCTCTTCCATTTAATCAAATTTCAATGACAAAGCAGTGAAGTAATTTTTGCTTAAAGGAAATAAAAAGAAAACTTTTGCTTTTGTTGCGAATAAAAAAAATGAGGAAAAAAAAAGTTTTTAATGTTTGAGGACATGCTGAGCATAGCGAAAAAAACCCTTTCTTGCAAATCTTGCACAAAAAGAAGAAAAAAAATTATAGAAAGGAAAAGAAATCAGCAGCTATTGTTGAATGATTTTTAATTCATTTGAGGTGGAAAGAGGAAGGAAAAATGGTTCGCTTGCTGGTGTGTGGTTCTTCCTTTCTACTTTTTCGACATTCCACGCTCGTTATTTGATTCTTTGTATATTGATATTTGAAAAAGAGGAAAAAAGGCTCGAGAGGAAAAGAAAAATTGTCGTCATTGGCATAAAGGAGATGGAAAAAGGGACAAAATCAATACATCCATTGGCATATTTGAGAGCGATCGAGAAAAAGCATAAAATAAAAATACGCCTGCAGTAAAAATTCCAATGAAAGCCCCGGGCCATTTACAAAAAGAGGAATGGCGAAGACGAAGAGAAATGAATGTGAGCACATAAAACAGACAAAGACTCAGCATTAAATAATTTGTGGTAAAAGAGAATTTTTTCTGTTTCTGATCACAAGTAATTGTCATTTGTGTCGGTAACATTCCATCATGTCATCGTTTCTTTAAATGACTTTTCTTGACATAACAGTCATAGTCGGTTCAAGAAATTCATTGTCTATCGAACAGGTCAAATAGAAATGCGCTTAAGTATCTAAGTCATTCATTACTTTTCATCTTCAACTATTCTCTCTTTATGATATCTTTTTATTGTTGTGCTTATTCGCTTCTTTGTTTTATATTCCCAATCTTATGTATGTACACATGTACATGAAAAAAGCACATAAGCGTGAAAGAATACCATGAATACAGAATTATTTTTCTTTTTGGAAATGTATAGATATACATCAGCAATACACACATATTGCATTATCATAGCTTTCAAGTTGGTAAGTAGAAAAGCATAGAGCATGTGAGGAATATGAAGAAAAGATCAAATAAGCATAAATGAAGGAATAATTTAGGAAAAAAGAACTGAGCTTGTCTGAAAATTGCTTTCTTCCTCTTGATGGCTCGACTGAACGAAAATGAGATGCTTTTGCTAGCTCCACACAATAAAGAAGAAATTTATGAGCTCTCATTGTATTAAAATGTGATTATTTCAAAATTTTGTAAGGCTCTAGTTGCCTTTTGAAATTGATTCTCTCGTAAAAATAAAAGCTTTAAAATGAAAATGGAATCACTCTTTTGTTTCCATAATAAACTCAATTATTTTATTATTTACACGGCATCATATTGAATTACATGATTCAAAAGCTGATAATTTTCCACATGTGAACCCATATTTTAGCAAGACCTTGTGGCTTTTTGCTGTCTAGTGAGTAATTTCAATGTAACATGAAATTAAAAGCTTCTCGCGTGTAATTTTGATTAAAAGTTATCAGTTTACATAGATTGTTTGAAATATTTAGCCTCACTTTAATTCAAGAGCATTGGTTCTTCTTAGATTTGAAGAAGTAATAAAACCGACACGTGTCTGTAATCTGATTATTTTTCTATTAAAAAAATATTTTCACTACTTAGTTCTGATTTATAGATATAACTAGATGTATATAATTATATTCACACAATCCACCTTCCAAAATTACCGATTCACATTTTTTTAAAAAAAAATATCCTCATACTTTTAACGTTAAGACTATCTATTCCTAAAAAACTATAGGTTAGAAAACGTGCAACATAAAATTATATTAACCGTGAGTCTACGTGTTCGAAAAGCTTACATTATCAAACACAAATTATAATTAGATGAAATTATATAGATAGCAGACTTAGACAGTAGACATTGTGCTATTTTTATCACGACTGAAAAAATAATTATTATCTTTTAAAATAATTGCACGTAATTAAAGTTTTTTAATTATAGAAAATTTGCTTATCATTAATTCCTTTTATTTTCCACGTTTAATCCTTGTGTGGGAAAGAACAATTGAAATTCTAAAATTATCAAATAAATAATCTTGTTAATTCTATAGGATTAATTTTAATCATTCGAATTTAAAGCTTCTTCAAAAAAAGAATAATGATTGTTGAAGATATGGAAATCCTAATGTTCTTCGTCATACATAAAATTCTCTCGTACATAAAACGTAGTCCCAAAACAATTCAGAAACTCTCAATTTCTTCATTTTCATTGTATTTATTCTTTTATAAAGGATCCCCTCAAATTTACTTAATTTTCCTTTTCAAAATTTCCAAAGCAGCAAGTTAACAATGTTAATGAGTAAAAACTGAATGTAAAGCATTTTTGTGGTTCCAAAATATTTTTAAAGTATGGCATTTAGGAATAAAATTAATTTTTTAGCCAGTCAAAGTGAAAATTTTTACTCAATTTCTATCGTTAGGTAATGTTTTGAAAAAGGAAACCTCTTTAACAATCCTCAATAAATTTCTCCCAATGTGCTTTAATTTTCACCTACAACCACAAATTGTTTAAATGGAGAACAAGAATTTTGTGTAAAAATTAAGAAGAAGAGAGAATGGAAAATTTTCCCTTCCTTAATTAAAGCCTATAAAATATATAACTTCATTAATCTGTATGGTATATATGCAAAAAGTAAAAGAAGTCTTTAAGGTGCCTCAATTTATGGGTTAATGCTGTGTGATTACCGATATATAAATATAAACTGCACGTAGAAAAGTTTCACGTTGCCCTTCCTTAATTTTTTTTCATTATAGTCGATTTCTCGCCTCCATGCTATTTTCCTTTGTATTTACTTAATTTCATGTTTTCTACATAGACAGGCATTTGGAAAGGAGGAAGAAGATGGAGAGACAGAGAATGTGAGTGTAAAGAAAGATTAGTGGAATTTCTCTGTGTGCTTAACATTGGAATTAAAAATCAATATAATTTATTTATAAAGCAATAAACAAAAGGTAAAAGGAAGTAATGTTTTTCTCTGTGTAGTTTTAAAGGCTTTTAAATGGATTATTTAATACAAATTTTGTCTGATTTGACGATATTTAATTATTAATTTAAAGCGAATTTCTGTTTACATTTCGATGCCCTCAAGTCAACTTTTAAATTTTTTTTGTTATTTTATTGTTTTTTCTTGACTCGTAACATTGTGAAAGTATATGAAGCCACACAACATAGAAATGTATACAATACACCATGTTAATCTTATTTTTTACGTAGTAAGAAATACGTACGAGATTGTGTAAACACCATATGATTATGACAACCATCCGTAAGAATAGAAAAGCAATAGTATGTTTATTTTTCTGCCTCCCCTCAACGTTAACAATATTAAAGCTTTCTGTAGTATGACAGTGGATTCGAAACCTGATAAAAACTTTCATTGCAAACATCTTTATTTTTTTTTTGCTATGGCATCGCGAAATCTCAAATATTTCCTTTTGTTGTTTTAGGGATTTTGTTTGTGTCGCGTACGAGAAAAAAAATGTTGTTTTTTGAGGAAAGGAAAATTTTGCAGAGAATGTGATACTTAAAATGTTGTCTATATAGCATAGAACGTGCTTTATTTATAATATTCGTTATTTGTCTTTTCGAGATTCTGTCGGTTTTACGAAGGCAAATAAATTTATCAAAACATTTTTCTGAAGATGATTCGAATGTTGGTTTTATCGATGTGGCAAAAGCTTTGTGATAATATCGCATGACTGACTTTGAAAATTTCATGATTTTGTCAGCTTTAAATTTTTATAAGAAACTTTTTGTTTCAATGACGTAAATATTTTCGCATTCTAAAAATACCTTGAACTTCCTTCTGGCAAATTTTCCAAAAATAAAGAGGCATAAACAACGTTTTAAATGCTTTAATTTCCAAAACAAAAAAAAAAAGAACTTTCAAGAGCATAATAAATTTACAAGAGCCGTAACATTTTGTTTCTCAAAAAAGCTTATGAAAAGAGTAAACTTAATTAATAATTTAAATTTAAGGAAGAAGAAGAAAAAAATTTACCGAGCGCAAATACTCGTACTTCATATTCTTCTGTATCATCAACGTTCATAGAGAATTTCTACTGGCTAACCAGAGAGTAAAAACTTTTACTCTAGAAAATCCATTATAATGTTCACGTGCGATAAAAGATACTTGAAACTGTTTGAGGAATAAATGTGAATGAAGGTCAATGTAAACATTCAACATTGCTAAATGGATGTGTGTGTGCTTGTTCCAACCTTGTTTTAATTTCTTCTTAAATTCATACTAATTGATGTTGTTTCAAGAGAGATTGAAGTAAATCTTTCAAAACTCGAGAAATCATGATGGCATGAAGCAATGAATCTTCCATTAAATTTTTTTGAGGCCAAATTTTTGTTTTTTATGTTTTAACCGCAAAAGTCATCGAGTAATAAAACCATAGGATAGAAAATTTTCCTCGGTTATTGGGTAGAAATGAGGAAGGAAAAATTACAAAGTCAATTAGCCTTACATCCATCAATTATGGAAGAAGGAAAAATGAAAGCACGACCATAAGTTGCCATTTAATTTATGATGCTTTTAGACCCTCCGTATACATAAAAAAGCACAACAATACAGAGACATACATAAGAAATTGGAATTTATATGGCAGTTGTGTTTAATAAAATAGCAATCATTTGCAGCACTCCTATACTTACATGATATGGTAAAGTTGGGAATTTTTCTATAAAGAGAAAGCAGGTTGCGCATTTTTGGCTCAGTTTATATGATTTTTATATTGTTTATATATTCAATAATTCAATAGATTGAAGGTTTGAAGACAAACTATCGTTCAAAATTTATATTCTCGTCAAGAACGGCTTCATGAGAACACATGTGTGGAATATTTTTAATGGAAAATAATTGAATAATTACAAATTGACGAAAAATTGAGCATTTGCACTACCAAATAAATATGCTACTTCCATATATGTGCCATATGGTAAAGTTTCAAGTTGGCTTTGGGTGAATTTTTTTTATATATTCACATAAAGCTGAAAATAATAGCTTTTTGGAAATGATTTGGAAAATTGGTAATCAATGAAACATTAAAGAATTTTACCGCTTTCTTTCAGTACATACCACTGCATAATATTGATGTATAAAATTGTCAGTAAGAGACTTTGCTGTAATCAGTGATTGGACTACTTTATTGTATGTCTATTTAAAATCCCTTAAGCTTTTTTTTCATTCAATCAACTTAGGTACTAAAATCTGGTTATTTATGTTTAAATTCTTATTAAGCTTATCTAGATTGTGTACATGACAACAGTCGCTTTATTTTCTACTTGATTATAAGGCACGTGCTTTCATAGTTAACTGAATTTTTGTTATATTTTACATGAGATGCGGTTTCAGTCGCTTGGGTATTTTAAATGTGTTTGCATTAATTTGAGTGTTTACCTTCAAACATTGTTAAAGTATTCCGAAAATCAGTCCTCAATGAAAAATCGATTTTATATGGTACTCATTATCCTTGTTAATAGAATTTTTGTCAACTTCAGTTTCCATAGAAATTATTTCCATTAATGGAGAAATAATCCTAACAACTATTCATACTTGCTTTTGCACTTGAAATTCAATCATTAATGATAGAATTACAGCTATTTATTTACTACATATATGAACGCTACCATGACTGATGTATATGAATAATCTTAATGACATTTTCGTGTATATTACGGTGCTATTTACTCTTGTACTTTGATTAATTACAATTTAGTATGTTTGCACGTTTTAATTTTCATGGGTTTTCCATCATATTGTGTTAAGTTAAACATTTTCATAAATTTCTATATAAATATTTTAGTTTGGTGTTGGTTAATGCATTATTATGAGGATTTGTGATTTAATAAAGGTTTATTTCTGTATGTTTAAAAACAAATCATCAATCATTTTCACAAAGTGTGGGAATATTTGGCAATTTATGCAAAAACAAGGTTTTTTTTGACAAACCGATTTAATTTGTCAATCAGAACAGCTTAATGAGAAATAAAGTCAAATTAAGCTAATGGCTGAGATGATGAAAATCCATTTTTCAAATTATGAATCTATTTTTGAAAATTTTCTAATTGAGAAAAATTCAATAATTTCAAATATCCATTAAATAAGAATCAAATGAAGTATGACGCACGGAAATTTTAAAATTTTTGTTTTATAAAAAATGTCTTGGCAACAAAATTAATTTAGAATGAAATTTTAAGCTCAATGAAACAGCATTATTTAATTACAAAGTCAATCAATCAATTTAAGATACTCTTAGTCTGCAGCATCTTTCAATAATAAACGTCGATAAACAAAAAAAAACATTGACACATAAAAAAATTTCAAAGTTATTTTTCGGGTAAAATAATTCTCGACATAAATCAAATTTACAAAAGGATCTAAGGATTATTTTTGGTACTCAGTTTTCATCAATCAATTTATCTCAATGTAAATAACATTTTAACTTGCTTTCGTTGATTGATCGATAAATGAAAAATTAAAGACACGAAGAAAAGTTCTTTTAACATTTGAAACGAATGTCTTTATCAACAGAACTTGACATTTAGAAAATTAATACCTAGTGTCGAACACGAATAAATACATCCTGTGTGGTAAAAAAATCAAAGTTCTGTTTCATTTCATCACATGTGATCAATGAAGTCTCTTTTTTTGCTTGTAAAATAAAATAAAATTTTTCTCTATTGATCTCATTCCAATGTTTCAGCTTTTTTCGTATTTTTGTTGGTCTGTTTGTATTATTCTCTCATTGTATTACACAGTAATAAGTTTTTCCAAAGAATTTCATTTTGTTAATGGCATCCAAGACCTTCACGGAGAAGAGAGAGAGATAGAACAGTTTTTTGGCTAAATTGACAGGCCGAAAAAAATACGAGGAGGGAAATCTAGTAAGTAACCGAATACGAGGCATGAAAAAATAATAAGATGTTGCCAAAGATTGGATACGATGAGTGCTAATGTTGAGGAGGCATTATTTGTGGGGTAAAATGACATAAAATATATTTTGCATCATCAATTTTATTTATTTTCAAAAGATTTCCATTGATGTCTTTTGAGACTTCTCGTGAAGAAGGAGTCGAGTCTATAATCTAATAAAGCAGCTTTTCTTTTGTTTTAAATTTATGGATCATACCCTAATACATAGTACGAAAACTCATGCGCATTCGTTTGTTTTATTGGCTTTGATGTTGCTTCACTTTATAAAAATTGGCTCGAAAAAGAAGGAAGGAAAAGATGAAATATGAAAGCATGCAATGTTTCTAAATAAATTTTAAATTCAGTTCTTAGCACAATTTGGTATGGAAGGTGTCTGGTATTTTTGAATATTCTCTAAGTCGAGCAGCTTTATTCAAAGTGAAGCCTCGATGGTCTGGTAAATAAATAAATGGACATATCTAGCCAAAATTACTGATCTCTTAGAAAATTATAACTAAAACTATAGAAAAATGCGCTTCCAAAATTAAATTTGTCTATTCTCTACAAGTTATGCTAAGAATATACATGTGTGTATCTCCAAATTTAATAGAAAATAATAAAATTCGAGGATATATGCTAAGCCATTTTTTTGGCAAGCATTCAACAGAGAAAAGAAATGAAAAGTGGCAAAATTTCAATAAACACAGAAGGTATTCCGGTGGAAAATGGAAATCATATGCCACATAAAACAATTGATTATGAATCACAAATTAAGGATATAAAATTTTTTCATGACTCGTGTGTATATAATAATATTGACTTTTCATTCTTTTTCATACACATAAGAGCACAGCTCGTGTACTAGATAAATACAATACGCAATTTTAATGTCATCACCAAGTGCCAAAATTGAAATCTGCTGGAATTGAATTGGTATTATGGAAACATATAAAAATTACTTATCTAAATCGATAATTCCCTAATCTCGAGTGAATTATTTTTCCGAATTATGAGTTCTATGGAAACTCTAATTGACTAATTATGTTGTTGAGTTAATTAAAAGGAGCTCTAATCAGATATAATTTATTACATGTAGTTAAGAGCAATAAAAGATTATTTCTTGTATACAGGTATTCATATAATTTTCCTCAATTCAAGATTAATATTTTTTTTCTTAACTCAATATAGGCCATAAAAACAAGCTTCGTACTGCCAACTTTCATGATATTATGTCACAATGAAGTATTGCTTGAAAAATAGTTTTGGACGATAATATTTTTTGTTCCATGATTAACATGCATCTCTTCTAGTTGGCAATAAAAGAATTTATTCTTTTCCTTTCTCAATCTTTATTGCTCTTCATCATGAAATATATTCTCTTTTTTCCGATTTCGTTCTTTTTATTACTGAATGCCATATACTCAAAATTTCAAGTAACTTTCAAGGATGTTTCAGTAGATGTACTACCCAAGATATATTTTTGTCGATTTTAGTATGCGACTAAGGTTGAAATTTGAATATTATGGTAATAATTTACAAATGTGTGTGCGTTTGTGCGTTTATACTTTAGTCAAATCAAATTCGATATTTCATTGTCTTAATTTTGTTTTTATTTTTTGAGTTTCCTTCCGTTGAATACTTTGTGTTTTTATGACTAAAAACAAGACAAGATTATTTTTTATTTTGTACGGTTCAAAACATTAATGAACATTTAATAAAAAATTGTTGATGATAATTTTTCTCAGAACATTCTCGCCGTGGGTGATGAACGAAAGAAGGAAATCAAGAGCATATTTGAGAAACACGCAAGAAAAGTTTAAATATCAAATTCAATAAAACAGCAGAGAGAAAAATTTCAAATGTTCGTATTTTTGTGAAATGTCAAAAGGTTATTTTTATTTCATAATTCGTACTTCTCGAAAGTTTGTACAAGTCATTGAACTGACGAGAGAAATTTCCGATCTCTGGTGAAATATTTGCTTGAATTTTGTAAAATAATTTAAAGACCAAAGGATTAAAATTTTTAACTTTTGGCAATTCTAACTGTCTAAAACTATCCTTGTTCAAAACAAAAATTTTGACTTATATCCCGCATTGAAAAAATTTGTGGCAGATACATCCTTAAAGATATCTTTCTTTTGTTTATCGAAAATTTATTTCCCTTAATTGAATTTTCCTCTAGCAAAAATAAAGAAAACTTTTTCTCCAGTTTCCAACTGTTTATCTTCCATGAAAGAAAAAAAATCTATATTCAGGCAAAAAATATGCATACAAAACTAGTTCCATAAACTTTGGTTAAGATAGGAAAGAGACGAGAAAAGTTTAATTTTCTCGTGAGTATCCGATAAATTAAAAACTAAAAATTTTATAAACTGGCCTCTATTCTTAGAATGGAAAATATTAATGAACAGAAGCTTTGTTGGTAGAAAAAATTATTGGACGAATTATTTCATGTTGGCAAATTCTCGATTTCATCTCTTTATTGAAATGAAAAAATGAAAGTTTTATGATTTTCATATTTATAGCCAATTTCACTAGCAATAATTAAAACTGCATGATTTTCATTATTTTATAAATTATCTGCAGAAAACAAAAAAGTTATTCAATTTCCTCTTTTCAAGCATACTCCCAAGCAACCCAAAACTAATAGAGTTCTGGTTATATAATTTAACTTAAAAATGCAAACAAAAGCAACGTAAACAGTCTGAAATGAACTGAAAATATATCTTCAATTAATTCATAAAATTTTCATCATCTCTCTGTCTAAAAGTCAGACATAATGAAATTTTAGCACGATCAACTTTTTCAATGGATAACTCATTTCATGAACTATAGAATTTTTTAAAATGTAATCCAATAAGTTCAGTTTCTGATTACTGCTGTATAGCTTATAGAATTTTCTTATCACGTCGTTCAATTATTCTGTCAAAAATTGTCAAATAGCAAAAAAAATGCAAGAAAATCATTTTCTTACCTTTAACGGCGCTGAGCTTGTTTCCGACCATTTGTTTAGCCACGAATGCTGCCATTTTGCTGACTTGCTTTTTTTACTTTGCTTTCTTTACAATAAAACTGATTGGATTTTTTGTTTTTGTAGAATTTTTTTCGATTAAATGCACGTTTTATATATAAAACTTATATTTTGTAGCACGTTGAGAAGAGATTCAGTTTTGAAGAAGCGATAGAATCTGTAAAGGATAAACAAAAATCAAAGAATTAAATATTTTTGAAAGCTGAATTTAGATAACTGAAAATCACACAAAATATCAAATCAATTAGTCATCACTGCCTCTTGAAATATTTGTTTTTTGTGGCCATTAATAACGACTCACTTAACAACAAATAATACAACAAAAATAGACAAGAAAAATTCGATGATTTTGCACAAAAACAGTTTGCTACGATTTTTCCTAATTTAATTCGATCGTGGATAATTTAATTTAATTTAATTTAGTTTTATTAATTTCTCTTTTCCAAAGGAAAAAGCTTTCTTAATCAGTACTAAAACTGCTTAAGAATAGATAAGCAATTTGAGTGGGAGCATTTGAATATTTTATTATGAACAAAAATAGTTGAATTCAATGTGCTTAACAACTAGCTACGTTTACAGGACAGGTAATGACAATTTGCTTCGCCCATAAATTGATTTTCAATTTTAGCAATTTTTATTGAAAATTATTCTTTTAAAATGCTTTCTCCGTCTTAAAGTTTGTTTTCTAAAGCATTGCTGTGAAATTATTTAATTAGTCAAAATTGGAAGCAAATTGATGTATTTTAAATTAGATTATGTTCTGATTTTTCATGTGAAAATTCAACATCTATAATAGACATTATTTCCTTAATAATTTTCAAACTTGTTCTTCTAGTTCTATCATCAGCCCTCCGTAATGCCAATTATTCTTATAATTTCCATTACGAAAGCATAAATTTTTTACGTAATCATCATTTTCTTCCATGTTTACGGAAGATGATTTGATAGAAGGACGAAAAATTTAAATAAAATCAGAAAGTCAAATAAGTCGAATGATTTCAGAACGAATTGTTAATTTAGTTCCGTTATTTCCGAGTTTCAGTAAAAAAAAGTTGAGCTCTTGAATTATATGAATTTTCTTCAGAATTTATCAGTTCGACAAATATTGTCAAAAGTGACTTTTTTTCATTTTTTTATACTTAGTATTATTATACATAAGGAAACCCTTCTAAGCATTGGAAACATTTCCTGCAACGTAGAAACTCAGCAATCGATTTTCGATTTACTCCTTAAAGGTTCATGAAAATACACAATCTTGATAATAAAGTAACAAACTAGTAAATTTTTCCGTCTCCGTTCTCGTTTCACCTGCGGGATATTTTCCGCAATGAATGAAAGCACGTTCTTTATTGTCGAACACTCGATCAGTAAATATTGACAAAGTTGATTTTTCAATTTAGCGAGGGCAGAAATTTGTATTAAATAAGGTTGGTGCATTTCAGAACTTTTCAAAATGATTTTCAATTTCTTGTTAAGAAAAACTTTAATTAAATTTTTTTTTCTATTTCAAAAAACTTTATAAATGTTGCTTAATAATTCTAAGGATCTTCATCGTATTGAAAGTTCATCTTATATTTTTCTTTTCATTTAATCTAAAAGAAAAAGTTTCAAATTAAAAAAAAACTTGTAAATTTAATTAACTTTCATGCTACTTTCGAGCCATTAACATAGTTGTACATATGGTAAAGTTCTGCAGTTTATGTAGAAGTATTTTAGAGATTACTGTCTAGACTGTGACAATTCTAAAAATAAGAAGACATTTGCAAATGGCATTCAGACATTTTCGTGACCAGTTCATTATCATCAAATTAAGTAAATCTTGATATTCCAATAAACTTATATTGCTTGTCTAGGATATAAATACAGTAAAGCTAAGGTAAGAAAAAATCAATCTAAGATAGTCTCTCTCAGTAATCTAAGTGAAATGAAGCCAGATACGGTAGAATGATAACCTCAATTATTAATGGTGTCTACACGTGAATCGAACAAAAATCAATCGTAGTTCCGAATAGGAAAATATTCATGCACTCCGCTTCGTTACACTGTGAGTTCAATATCACCACGATGTCATCTTTACCTGTCATAAGTGTATAATTTCCTCTTTCATACACATGTGAGTGTAACAGATATGATACAATGGATAGATAGGTAAATAGAAGTATACACATGGCAATTTAAGGTATAGTGAAAGTTTTTGGTTTATTAAGCAGTTATTAAACTTTCAAAAGAATACGAAGGCAAGTTACAAAACAAAAAAAAAAGTTCTCAAAGCTCTCTCCTCACAACTAGTTTTAAAAATAATTTTTTACTGTGTTGTGGGGAGAAAAATTGCCTCCTTTCTTTCCATCCTCGTGTGAAGAAAGGCGAGCAGCACACGAGAAAGTATTTTCAACCTCAAACTTATCGATTTTTCCCTTTTTTCTTCCTTTTTTTTCGTTCACATTCGAGGCGAGGATTTTACATGATTTTTTCTGTTCCTTTCTCTTTTTTTCCTTTATGACAGCCTTCCGCAGGCACAAATCTGATTATAGAACTTATTTATGGAAAGAAATGTAAAGAAATTTTTAATTTATCGAGATAATTATCAACAAAATTAAGTCTTCGGTTAATGAATACACCAAATCATTCTGTTCTCTTTGTTTTCATTTTAAATTGCAATATTGCTTGTATATTACGAGAATCTAAAAAAGATGTGGAATTTTACAGCTATTTGGCATTGAAAATTAATTCTATTTAGCATCGTCAATTATTTAGTATGACTCATTCATGAACCTCATCATTCACCGCAGAATGAGCAATCTTCCCATATTTATTGATTTTTATTGTTTATATGGTCTCATTTGTCGATAAATTTTTCTACACGTATCTGAATTTCATTGGAATTACTCACAATTGCTTTATTGAATTTTAGTAATTAAAATATTAATACACTTAAGAACTTTCTTAATTCACTTTCACAACTTTTTAATTGCTTTAAATTTCAATTTACATGAGTTGCAAAAAAATTTTCTTTTCTCCTCACTTTTTGTGATTTTTTTTTTGTTTTTGTCAATACGGAAGATATTTTTTTGGATATGACTCTGAGTTATACTTCTGTGGGTGTAGAAAGACAACGTAAAATTTGGCAACGTTGCATACTTTTCGTATGCCGTTAATTTTTTTTCTTTCCTCTTTCGAGTGTGTTTCATGTGAGAATTGGAACTGGCTGTTATTATGTTATAACTCGTTACATAAGGAAATTTGTCTTGATGATTATTTAATTTCACGGCAAAAAATCAATTTTTGAATTTTTAAAAATTATTTTTTAACGTATTCTTTGCTCGCATCTGACGTTTCATTAACAGTAAGTTTTAGGACTGTGTTAAGTTCTCGAAATTTTCTAATATTTTAGAAATGTCTAAAATCATAAATTAATTTATTCGAACCCTTTTGAACATTAAATTCAAATGAAATTTACAGAAACTCAAATGGGATAAATGAACCATAAAATTATCTAAACAACCTTTGATTTTTGAAAAAAATAAAATTCGATCAAAATAAGAAACATTTTTCTTTTCATTTCCATTTTAAAGAAAAGCGTGTTTATATCCTAGCGAAATTGTGACATTTATTTTTCGCAGAATCCCATTAGGAACAAATTTCTTATAAAGAGTAAAAGAAGAAGTCTTCAAAGATGTTTTAAAATAAGGACACATCTCTCGTGTTTCAATTATAAAGCATATTACATAACATAAAATTTCTAGCTAGGAAATTGTAGATGATAATATCAAGCAACTGCTTTGTTACATTACTCCCTCAATTTTTATTACGAGAGCTTGAAAATGTAAATGTCAAGAATGAAGTAAAGAATATGATGATTTCTAAGTTGACAGTGGGATAAAATAAAAAGTCACGTAGAATGGAAAAGTTGGGGCACAATTTTTTTCAAAGAGTAAATATAAGTTTTTATGGTTTAGAATTTACGCAGAATATTTTTTTCAACCACAATAGTTTTAAAAATCTAATTAAATTTAAATGTCATTGCAGAGTCAGGTACTGAAATAAAATTGTCAAATTCTAAATGTGTAGAATTTTCTCTGTAGATTTTAAAATAAAACAAATAATTTTCCATTTTGCTAAATTTTTCAGACAGATGAAACTTTGCTCTTGTCAGGAACAATTTTACATTGTTAAAAAACTTTTTCTTTGTACTGACTATTTTAAACCCATATAATTGTTAATTCAAATTTTATGTGTGGTTGTTACAACCAATTTTATTAATTTAATCCTTTTCAGAATATCTGACTTTTTGGAAAAACCCTCGCGTTTTTTATTACTCAACTAATTTTTTTAAATTGAAAAATTAACATAATGACAATCGTGCTATAAATATGTATATTATTCACTTGGGACATCTGTCTTCAGGATTTTAAAATTATATCATCAGTCACATGTACAATGTTGTGTAATATTGATCACATGATTGCTATATGACTTGAAAATTCGAAATGAAAATTAATCATGAAATCCGATAAGGTCATGCCGTGATATTTAATTGGCCTTAATTCTTTTTCCTCGTTATTCATTTTCGTGATCGTATTGATGCTTTTAACGATTAATATTGTGTAAATGAAAAATTTATTAAAACCTTTTCGATTTTTAATCAATCACATACTTTTAATTGGAGTTTCATGATTCACTAGCTTTTCATTAAAAAATTTGTGTTCATAAATCCTTTTTGATTTTGTTTTTATTTACATAATTGGATGGCAATTTATGATATCCAAAACAAATTGAATTGCTTTGAGTTTCCAATAGCTGCAGGATTGTTTTGGGAACATTAAAATATTGAATTGCATTCAAAACTGATTAGTCTATTTTATATTGGGTTATGGTGACTAATCTTGTTAAAGTCGATCGGAATGAAATTATAAGAATTAGTTTATTAACATGTCTGGCCTTTGAATGGCTTATATAATAATGTATTCGTCTCGAAATCGACAATTCATCAATCATTTTAACATTATTTAAATTAAAACAAGCTTTAACAATAAATATAAAATAATCTTGCATGTTTATATTTTTGGATTGTTTATTGCATTTCAATAGCCTGTCCTCCACTTGTATTTTCGTCTCTATTCATAATTAATTTTCGACTAATTGATAAATATTGTGTGTTGAGGAAAATCAATAACAAATATAACACAGAGAACGTCACACTAAAATTGAACATAAACTGAGAAAACAGACAATTTCCATTTATCTCTTACCTTATATGAATAATATTGTACAACAATTAAACAACTTGGTTTTATTAATTTTTTTAAATTCTTTCTTTAGGTATAACTTTTTGGTATGTTGAATAAATAAACACTTGAAATTCTTTCTTTTTTATTAAACTTTTTAACTTTTTGTGTATTTTTTTGATTAAAAATTCCTTTAAGTTCAATTTCTATTGCTTTTAAACTCTCGATGTGAATGACTAAAATTAAAATACAATGAAGAAGGTTTTTTAAAAAAATAATTACAACTTTTCTTTTATGATTTTTGTTTCTTCAATCCTTCTTATGGCAAAATAAATCCGCACGAAAGTGTAACACACGCTAGAACGTGTACGATGTCAATGCGAAAATGTGATCAGAAACTTTCTTCTTTCTCTACTTTTTCTGTATTTCTATTGACACAAGAATGTAGATTTCCACAATTTCTCGTGTTATATAATACACGCAAGCGCCTTTTCCCTATTTTCTTGTAAACTTTTCTCGCTCTCTCAATTTAATACTGAAAATACGTGTTTTGCTCTCATGCGAAATTTTTGTGCTCACATTTTCAGGGGAAATTTTCTACTATTTATGAAAAATTCTTTCTGTTCCACACGAGAATGAAAGATTGAAAGGAAATAGGAGAAAATAAGAAGAGAACGTTTTACTATTTTTTTGTGTTGAGTAGAGAAATCGATTGGAAAAAAATTCCTAAAGTAGGAACTTTAAACGTAAATTTAGGGGATTAAGAAAAGTTGTCGTTCAATGTGCTGTATTCTAGTGATATTCAGTCATTCAATCACACAATAATTTTACTTTTATTTTCTTCTAATATATTGCAATCTCACAAAACAACAAATCACACAAAATTTGAAGCTTCTGCCTCTGCGGACTTCTTTCGCGAAACTGAATTTTTTTATTTTCACGAAAGCTCAGACAGACCGGAGAAAAGCTAACCGACTGGAAGTGAGGAATAATATTTATTGAACTTGAAAAAACAAAATAGTTGCGCATGTTTTTGAGCTTTCAATGTTTTCCCCTTTCGCAGACAGTACAAAATGAAATTATTTTAAAACTTCTCTTCATTCCAGCGACTGAAATCATTCGTACATAATGTATGCGGAAACTTATTGATTTTCATATAAACTATGTTTTCTTTAGTTCTTTTTCTGGTTGAGATCGATTTGTCTATGCCAAAATGAAAATGTGTAGAAAAAGTATTTTTTTCAGAGGCTTTGATTATTGGAAGGCTTTTCGTTTTAAAGCTTCCAAAAAAAGGAAGAAGAACTTTTATTATGCAAGATCTGTTTTGATAAAGTTTTGAGGTTTTGAAGATTTTTCCTTTGAGGCAATGAGATTGAGTCTTTAACCAAATAAATTTTAATGAAATGAGGCACTTGATTTGAGTGATTACACAAAGTACTCGACTTGAGTAGATATACATTAAGAAAACCACAAAGTATTCTTCAAATTGAATCATTTTAATCTCAATAAGGATACAATGTTGTATGTCTGGTTTTTATTGCATTAGACTGCATTGTTTTCGGACAATAAATTTATATTATTTCTCATTATTTCTATTTGTAGGTCAGCTAAGAATTTAATTTCTTGAGACTAAATGCTATGATTTTTATACATATTTTCTGTTTGTCGATACACATTCGTAATGCACGTACATCGTATGCAGCAAGGTTTCTTTGACGTTATCATATAAAGGGTTCATTAGTGGCACTAAATACAGATTTTTATGTAAGCACATAAGAATATTAAATTGGTAATTCATTAAAATATTTTTTCTCTGTAATGAGCTCACATCTCTTCCCAAAATCAATACTTAACATGCAGGCATCAGGAGCAGAAGAATGAAAATCTTTCTACTAAGTTTCATTTTTTATTGCATCGTAACATTTCGTTTACAGTCTGCTTTTTATTATAGTTTCTTGTTGCCTAATTTTTGGCACATGACAGTTGAATACTAAGTTGTACATACACATATGATATGAATAAATTTACGATGTTGAAAATTTTACGTTCCTGATAGTGCTTCATTGTATATCTAATGTATTTCTTCATGTCCTCTAAATAAAATTTAATTTTATGAAGCAATAAATTATCACAAAATTGCTTATTATTAAATTGGAGCAGCTATCAGATAGATCGAAAAATTTATGAATCCTTAAAACTGTACAGTAGACTTGTAAGTTTTTGAACTCATCGCATTCTTGCAGTTTTTTTTAAATTTCAATTGCAAAAAAGAGTTAAAGATGTAATTTGATGACAAAATAAAAAGAGATTTATGGAGTTCGTTAGTATCAATTGAGTGTATCCTTCGTTAGATAGTCACATGATTTAATATTGAAAAAGCTTTTATCTGAGTTTTGAACTCACTTATATAATTCATACTCGTATGTTTGTCTCAAATTACTATGTGATAATGACAGTATTGATCCGAAATCTAAGTTTAACGAGAGACCATGCTAGTTTTATTCATCAAAATGAAACTGCTTGTTATACAAAAGTGAATATTCATAATTTATAATAGAATTATCATGAGAATGTTTGCAGAATTTCATAGAATATTTACGTCGACATAAATTATGTTTTCACTTTAAGAGGAGCTGTTAAGCTTCGATAAAAGAAGAGAACTTTTGTTAAAATTTATTATGAAATATTTTTACAAAAATTCATTTTTATAGAAACAAGAGCAATTTATTCATGATTGAAATTTCTTCATTTGCTTTTTTTTCTCATTCGTTCAATCTCATTTTATCATGATAAATAAAATATAAAATTCAACTTCTCATCAGTGCTTTCGTTACTGCTTATGAGTTTTTTTATAGTACAATAATCATTACATTTTTCATTTTCATATTTTTTAAGTTAAAATTTTTTAATTCAAACCATTCTTTATTTATTTTCATTGTTCTTCTTTTGGGGTAATAGTAAATTCAGATTATGGATGAAATAAGCATGAATAGTTAAAATATGATTTGCTTTCCGCATCTTAATTTTTTAGTGATGAACAGGGGCGTAGCGAGGAGAGTGATTACATCGAAGACCAAGAAATTAAGCCAAAAATATTAGCATCATTTAATAAACTCAACCATGTCCTACAGGATAATTACATCTCTGATACTAGCACGAATCCTTCCTAACTAAAATTTACAATTTTTCATGTTCATAATAAATTTTTTATAGTTGAGAATAAAAGGTTTTTAAAGATAGTAAAAAGTTTATCTTTTTTATTTCTAAATCAGTAATCATTACACAAAATGAATTGTAAATTTAATTGAAATAATTTTTTGTGGAGTCATTGAATCTTAAAAATAAAAGTAATAAGAAATTTGAAAAACGAGAATTAATATCAATGTAATCAAGTGAGGAAAATGTATAGAAGGAAATACGTTATTTTAAGATTTACAATCGGATCTAATCATATGGAAAATGCTATGACATACGAGTTGTTCTCTTTACATACATCGAGAGTATAAAGTCGAAAGATGTAAAGAAATAAGAAACAAAAATTTATTGTGATGCGATTTATATTGTGTGTTATTATCGCACACTGTGCAGCTTTCAAATTATTGCTAATGCTGATGCTGCCATATATCTTTAACATTCAATACACAAAAAAAACCTCCCTCTGGTAAAAGACGCACATATTCATTCACATTCATCCCCTCTCTCAATTACATTCAATGCTCACATTAAGCAAATCATCATGGCTTAGAGCTTCTATAAGATTATCGGCATTTTATGTCAATGTTATTTTATGCTTTCGTGTATAAACTCTTTTTAGTAAGTAAATAAAAGGAAAAAAAATCCTAGTGATTAGATTTATGTTCATAGAATTTTTTTTCTCCACTTTTGTGCCAGAATCAATGAAAACTCAATTGAATCAAGCAATTCAGGAGCTTAGTATACTTTTGCTTATTGTATGTACTGAATCGTTGGATATTTGCATGCAAATATACTTTTTAAACTATCAGTAGATTTACAAATGAACTATAAAAAGATTATTTTCTAAACAGAAGTGAGTAAATAGATTTTTGAAATGCATTTTTACAGGACGTATGAATAGAAAACTCAAAAGAGTATTAGAATTGATTATATATAATCCCGAAGGTTATGCATTGAAATGATAAAAAAGAGTTTTGATTTTTGTGCTTTTCTGGATGTTGTAACCTAATACGAATTTATTCTACTATTAAAAATATAAAGGATATTTCGATTTCATTTTCAATTTTAAAATCATCTCACGCGCACATAGCATCGTCATATTTTATTTTCATTTAAATTTTAACTTATTCTGTGATAAGCGGAATAATTAAAAAAATTTTTATTTCTATAAATTTTTATTGAATGTTGTTTCAATACGTTTTATAATTAAAATGGAAAACTAAATTTAAAAAATAGTCAAATAAATGAAATTTTCCAAAAAATGACTCTCAAAATGAACAGCATAATAAAGTTTGAATAGCGACAAAACTAAAAAGTAACGATTAAGAGTAAAATATCTTTTTAGTTCACAGTATTGCTTTTGCCATTGTTATCAGAAGGTTTTCTGTTTTCGTCTGAAAAACTCGTTCAGCATTCAAAGTTTTAATTAATCATGAAATTGTTTTTCTACAAAAACTTTTCATTACTCACCGACTTGTTATCCTCACTCACTGCAAATAATTCATTTAAAATTATATCAAAACACATCTAAATTATTGTTAATTATCCTTGCAAGCTGTAAGCTACTTTCCCTATCAAATGAATACATCATCCGTAAGCTTTTTCATTCTAATTATAAAATAAAATCTTTGTTGATACACATTTTCATGATTAAGTTCATTTCAAAAACACAATGTAGATATGAAGAGCAAAGTGAAGTGAGTGAGTGAAATGGAAATAATAAAAGTGAATAAACTAGCGTAAAAAATTTCATTGCTGATATTTTAGTGCGATTTATTTAATGTGAATTTAAGGTTTTTCACAAATGACGTTCACAAAAAAATTAGATTTTTTTTTCATTAAATTTTTTTGTCAAGGGACAGTCAAATTTTCAATTTAGAAACGCGCTAGAAAGGTAAGGTGAACAATAATTTTATGTAAATCAATGTAAACTTGACGTTTTGCGAAGTGAAAATATTTTCGTGTAGCTTTCAGAATCTCAGCAATGTTAAAAATTATATACGTATACAAACGGAGTGAGAGTGAGGAAATAGGATGAAATAACTTATTGTTGGTAGAAAATAGCAAAAGTTTGAATGTCAACATGGCAGAAAAAGAATAACTAATGGATCGTAAAGCATATTTTTTCTTAAAAGCTAAAAGCTCTATTTGAAATATCTACTTAAATGTCATGATGTGAATAAACAATTGAAAGCATATGGAAGAAAAATTTACATTTTATGCACGAATGCTGTAAGCTTGTAAATTTCTATTATATTGAAAAATATGTTTGTGAATAAGGAAACTGATTTTCATTCTCATTGCATATGTATACTTTCTTCCGTGTGGAATATTTTACATATATAGACATTAAGTTAGAAAATTAAACTTATAAGCCAGTAGCAACTTCAACGTTCCAATCGTTAAATAATTTTTATTGTTGCAAAGTAAATAACCGAATTGTCGTATGACTAACGAAGTTATTATTTGTTCAAAAAGTGAAGCTTTACAGATTCTTGTTTTTGAAAGCAATCATATGATTACTTTTGAACTAAAACAATGACAAAGTGATTTTGTAAGCACATTATTTTAACAAAAAGAATCACTGGAATTTATTTATGACATACATGTTCGGAAACTATTGGAATTGTGTTACGTGATGTCGATAAACCTTGTCAAATTCGAGTTTCTGTCTTTGGAATAAATCAAAACTGTAAATTTATTTAGTCTTGGCAAACATGAAGAGTTCAGAACAATTACGAGGTTATGTTACATCAGACATTGAACGCCTTTAAAACTTGTGTAAAGCTTTATCGTGTAAATCAAAAAACTTTCACTTCCAACAGTATCTTTAATATGGGAGAAGTTAGAAGAAGCAATCAAGCAATCAATCAGTATCATCTGTCTATCTTTTATCAAAGTAACAGAAATCCCCCACACACTTAGACTCAAACTTTTCCTCATTGAGTTAAATGTATTGAAGAAATTATAAGCATGAACGAGAAAATGCCTTAAACATTTACCGACTGATTTTTTCTTTCTCTTTTAGACTTTGAATGAGCTAGGCTATTATTGCTCAGGTCACTGATTAAATTAATTATTCACTAGATCGACATAAATGAAGAAAAATAAACTTTTTTTCGGCTATTATCATTCTTATTCTCTCGTATATTGTAACTTTTCTTCTTCATTCACTTTTTTTGTCCGAAAAGGAAATTTATTTCGATTCAATATTTAATTTGATGGGTGATGTTCTTATTTCATTATCGTACATTTTTGCAATGAAATATGTTTGCCGAGAGATCAGTATGTCTATATTGGATTGATATACTCATGCATCGATACATACCCGCTTAGAATTTTAAATTAGTATAGAAAGGTAAGTATTTTTAAAAGCTGGATGGGAGATATGGTTGGGTTGGAAAAAAATTTGGTCTAGTCCTTAACAATTTTTCATTTTCTGAGCTTCTGTTTTCAGACATTATCTTCAGAAATCTTCTTCGAAGCATCAAATCTAAAATTAATTGTTAAAAATTGAAAAAAAAATTCAATATTAAAAAAGAAAAAAATTCAAGTCACTACTTATTCATCGCATTTTCATTATTTAGACAAGCAATTTGGCCTCTAATATCAAATTTATCTTCATCATTAATCGAATACATTTATCTTTCATGATTTCGTCCTTGATCGCTTATAAATCTTTCTTCTTTTATTTCCTCATCCTCAATTTTCGTATATAGAAAATTAAGCATAGAAGACGAAAAACCAATTTGTGTTATGTATGTGTGTTTATTGCATGCGTATATCAGTCTTAAATGAGCCCTAAAGTGGTTCGTGGTTTAAGAAAATCCATCAAGTAATTAAATAAAGGAAAAGGAGTGAATAAAAAGAAGAAAGTGCTACTTTCCCTTCTCGTTCATGAATATTTCATTTATCCTTTTCACTTACACGAATATTCATTTTTCCAATCGGATTAACCAAACCAATTGCCACATAGATACAAATAGGAAAATTAAGTTAAATCATTTTTCTAAAATTCTTCTTTTTTAGACGCATTGTAGAATTTTACTACAATAATATTTTTATATAAACTTCTTGTTCTCAAACTAAATGCCAATAGATGCTATTTTTAAGATTTAATAAGAAGAAAACTATGTGTCAGTCTAATCTGACCCTACATACAAACTTTCTCCTTTAAATCTTGTTAAAATGAATCGTGATGAGATGAATCGGATACATTTGTGTACATGTATCTATCTACTGTGTCGATTACAGCCATACATTGAAATTGTGTAAATAAATAAAAATAAAATTGAATGTAACATTAACTGAATGAATATTTAGTGAAGCAAGAAAGCTCAATGTAGTTCAATTTACTGTTGCTGGGATATAACAAGAAATTGACAACTTTATTTTTGCCTTAGATGAATGAAGAAATTTCAATAGCTGTTGGTATAACGCTTTTGTACATCTCAGCATGATACATAATATCATAGTATAAGAATATATGTATATTTAAAGTGCATGCATGCATAACGATGTTGTATTTATAACAAAGAAGCTGAATGAGGAAAAAAGAAGAACAAAACCTCTCTTCCTTTGTGGTTTTCAAAAAGTTACTCAGGAGTGGTTTATATTGATCTGAGGCAGAATTTGTAGGATATTAAAGCACATCCAATAATTTATGTAGCATAAAAATTTCAATCAATATGAAACATGAAGCAGTAAATTTTTTGACAGAGAAGGATTTCATTGTTTTGATGTACGTCAATTCGTAAAAGACCCTCAAAGCAAATCCGATTTTTCAACACTGAATTATATTTGCTTTATATATCACTGCCATCTTCATCGTCATCATCTCACAATGTAGCAACGAAACGTATTTTGCCTTTTTGTAACAAGAAGAAATTTCAAAGTGATGATGTCAAGTCAACAATGAACAAGGAAGAAGGGGAAAAAATATCAGTAGGGTGTATTTTTTCCGCAAGGAAATTGAATTTTTTCTTCCTGATAGCAGCTGATGCACTTTTTGCTGTCTGCTCCCTTTTCTTATATCTGCATTCTTCCTTCCTATTTCCATGTTTCTATTTATGCAAATTAAGGAGGAACAAATGAAGTGCAGCAAGAGTATGACATTTTGCACTATAATCACAATAGCAATAATAATAATAATGTGCCATCCTGCCACCAGTATTATATTTTCATAAAGTCTACACAGATTTATTGTCATTCAGTCACGATAGTCGCCGCTCAATAAATGTAGACTAAATTGAAGATATGACGCCATCATTAATGTACTTGAACAGCTATGACAACGTGTCATTAACAAATTGCGTGTGGTATATTCCATGAATAATGTTAAAATTTATTAAGCTGTTATGTTTCAGTCAGTGCATAATATGCCTTGAAATGGATGTTTCAAATTATTTAATTCAAAATCCTAGAAAATATTGGGCGTTGCAATTCATGATGTTTAATTTTAATTCGTTAAAAAGCAGTTCAAAAATACTTTCTGTACTTAAATCGTCTACATCAGAAGTCCCATTTAGAACGAATAAAGTATTTTCTTTTCATTACTACCCATAATTAAATTAATGAGCTTTACATTCTCTCAGTTGCATTTATCTTTCTAATAGAACTGGATTTTCCAACATGAATAAAGTAGAATGGAAACATTAATGAGGTTGACTCTAATTGATGATCAATTTTTAAGTAAGGAAAATGCTTAAAAGTCAACTTGAGGATTCCGCATACCTTTGAAAGCTCTTAACTTCGTTAATGTTTTATTCGCCAGCATTATTAATTCAGACGTAGACCGCTTTTGGAAAAAATTATTGCAATTTTAGTCGTTGTTGCTATGAATTTTACGGATTTCAAATATTTAGATAAAATTACAATTAAAATGCAAAAAACATAGACAAAAAAGACTTTGACGAAAAGTGACAAAAATATTTCTTTTTGAGTGTTGCTAAGGCACTTACTAGTTCACTTGACATGCAATAAGTCAAATTTTTTTGATCTAATCAAAAAGATAATTACGGATTTGGATTCTTTGGACAAAATTACAATAAAAATGCAGAAAAAATGACCACAAAATATGTTTGACGAAAAGTGTCGAAAATATTTCTATTTGAGTGTTCCTGGGGTACTTACTAGATCACTTAACATGCCATAAGTCAAATTTTTTTGATCTAATCAAAAAGATAATTACGGATTTGGATTCTTTGGACAAAATTACAATAAAAATGCAGAAAAAATGACCACAAAATATGTTTGACGAAAAGTGTCGAAAATATTTCTATTTGAGTGTTCCTGGGGTACCTACTAGATCACTTAACATGCCATAAGTCGAAATTTTTTGATTAAATCGGAAAGATTTTTACGAATTTGAATTCTTTAAATAAAACTACAATAAAAATGCAAAAAACATGACCACAAAATATGCTTGGCGAAAAGTGTCGAAAATATTTCTTTTTAATTCACCTAGGCTGCCTACTACTAGAGAACTTGAAATGCCATTATTTTAAAAATTGTTGATAGAATCGAAAAAATCTTTACGGATTTGAATTATTTGATCATAATGAATTATTTAATCAATGAAAATAACCAAAAAATTTCCTCCCAAAAGACTACACTTAATTTAAATGAAAGCGCATACACACCGAAAGTAACAAAATTACACACGATACAAGGAACACTTGATTAAACAACATCGACCTTCTGTATGTATGTATGCATCCATTTTCGACTATTCTCAATTTTTATATATTATAAAATTCGACATTTAGTTGGAATTGAGTCTCATAAGCAGATGGAACTTGGCGGTTGGTTGTAGGAAAAATAAATTATAATCATAAAATGGTTCTTGGGTTGATTTTGATTCGTTTTGATTTTTTCTGTCGTCAGGTAATGACAAAATGAGAATGAAGATTGAAATTAGATTTAAATCAATTTCCTTTTTAGATCAAAAGAAAAAGAAGTCTGTTTTACAAATGTGTCACGTGGAGCATTATTATATTCATAATGTTAATCGTCGGCATTTACAAGTTCATCACAACATCAAATGATCCTATGGCAATCGATAAAACATACATTTATATTGAGCCGTTCAGTTCGTACTTTCGACGTAAAAATCATACGCAAATTCTACATGATTGGAATGATTATGAGCTCATCAGGAGAGATGAAAAACGAGTTGGGTATGGTGAACATGGAAGTACGTGAATATTTTGATATATTAGCGACATATCATTTTGAATTATTCATTTTTCAGAAATATCATTTTGTCCAGCTTAAATACTCAAAAGAGAGAATTATCAATTTATATTTCTTTATTTCAGCTGACACTTATGTTGACGGACAGGATCCAAAACTGGAAGAATTGTTAATCAGAGAAAACGGACATAACGTATTAGTGAGTGACATGATTGCACTCGACCGTTCAATACCTGATTTTCGTAATGATGAGTGTAAGAAAAAGAGGAACTTGAAGGACCTTCCAAAAGTTTCAATTATCATTCCGTTTTATGATGAACATATTTCAACCTTATTAAGAACCATCCACAGCATCATTAATCGGACACCTCATGAACTTTTAAAGGAAATTATTTTAGTCAACGACGTTTCACGAAAGCATTATGAAAAGCTTGATAATCATATAGCTGTTAAAGGATGGGGAGGTTTAGTTAAAATGATTGAAATGGAAGAACATTCCGGTGTTATATGGAGTCGTTTGGCTGGTGCTCGACTTGCAAGTGCTGATGTTTTGTTGTTTATGGATTGTCACGTTGAGGTCGGCTATAATTATTTACCACCGCTACTCGAACCAATTGCAAAAAATTATCGAATGGTCACAATTCCTACCCTCGACATTATCGATAAAAATAATTATGAGATTTTGCCTTTAGATCCAGCACGTACAGTATTTGATTGGCATTTTCATGCTCAAAGAATTCCATTGAATGCCAGGGATACCGAAATGAAACCCGATGAGCCATACTTTACACCAGTCATTTATGGATCAACTTACGCAATTAGTCAAAAGTTCTTTTGGGAGCTTAAACCAGACTTTGAATTAATTACACACGGAGCTGACTTCCTTGAGATGTCTTTCAAAATTAATCTTTGCGGTGGAATGACCCTCGAACATCCCTGTTCACGTATAGCACATCTCTATCGTAGATTTCCGTACGAAAAACACGAAAATGAAATTGACTTTAAGGCGTCAAATAATAAACGTGTAGCTGAAATTTGGCTTGAAGAATATAAAGAAGCACTTTATTCGAGACATCCGGAACGTTATAATAGAATTCGTGTAGATGAAGAGGACATAATCGAACAATTGCGATTGAAAAAATCTCTAAACTGTCTGCCAATTTCCTATTTCTTTGAACGTCTAGCACCGGATATGCTTGAAAGATATCCAGTACATGAGTATCAACATTTTGCCATGGGCGGTGTAAGTAAATTTGAAATTTATTTTTCGGATGTTGCCTTTACCGAACGTGTGGTATTTTTGTTGTTGATCATTTTGAATGAATGGATGAAAGGTCGATTGCTCACCTATGAATGTATCACTTTCCATCTTTACTCGAAAGAAAATGTTTGCATACAGAAAGATTAATGTTAGAACAAAGAATGAAAGATGATCCAATATTTCTGTTTAATCCCAACGAAATAAATCTAATTCTTCTAATTTATTAATTAAATTTATTTTTAGATTCGTCTCTATGAGAAAAATGACAAATGCATAGAGATATCTGGCGACTCAGACTATGGTGAATCATCTAGACTAGAAGTAGCAGAATGTGATTCCAATATAACTCATCCGCACGAGTATCAATATTTCATTCTACGACATTTTCGCGATATTCAAATACGTGGTCGCTCTGACTGCATACAGAATGCACTACGTGGAAATGGATTCACGTATGCACATTGTCATTATAAGCAAGGAAATCAATACTTCCGATACAATATCGAAACAATGCAGATTTTTTGGGGCCCCAAGCGTAACAATTTATGTCTTGATGTGGATTTTGAGACAAATCAGGTTATTGCTAGTAAATGTGATAAACATGCAAAATATCAAAAATTCGTATTTGGTAAGATTAACTTGTCAATGTTAAAAAATTGGCCTGAGTATGGTGCGAAGATTTTGGATGAGAAGGAAGTAAAGGACCTAAAGGCCTACTACAAGTAACTAGCAATATAGTTAAAAATGTTAACCATGTAATTTTGTAAAATAAAACAAAAGAAACCATAAAACTTGATTGTCGCTGTAAATGTTTTAAAAAAATCCATCACAAAAATTGATTTTCTCCCTACACCAGCTTCACAGTATCCTCAAAGGAACACAAACATGAAAGACTCAAACATTTATACTTTTGTTTTCGTGCAAATTGTACACGTTTCATTACATGTCGATGTAATCTTCTTATAAACGTTTACAAAAAAAGTTAAGTGCAGAGATATAAGATTTTGTTTCGATGAAGTAGAGCGCATTTGTTATTAACCTGATTGAAATTCAATTCTATTAGTAAACCAGAACATTTTTAAACCGAGCAGAACGAGGAGTTAGAAAAAAATTTGCTCTAAAAATTTGCTATACACAATCTATACGTGCAAAAATTGATTGAACCGAATGAAACAATAGAAAATGTACGAATGTTGTCCATGATTTTCATGAGCTCGATTCAATTTCATTCATTGTGTCTGTCAGTGATGAGGGTCATATTTTTGTGGTTGATATGAGGAAGTGGAAAACAATTTTCTTCATAATTGCAGGACGAATTGAACATGAAAACCTTTAGGGATTATAAGCAATCATTATGAATGTTGTCTTATTTTGTCATAAAATGCTCATAATGATCTCAAATTTGGGATCTGTTTGTGGGAGGATGAAGGATAGAATCGTCAGGGGAGGATGTTCATAAAAAATACGGTGACAGCAGCTACATTAAATGGTACATCCCAATGTTGCATACTATTATTCATCTACCGTTTCGACCTCCAAAAATACCACTTTCAAATTCCCTTATGTTGGAACATTAAACATCGTCGACAGTTATTTATTTGTATTTTTTATTTCTCTCGATTTTTATGTTCCATTGTTGGAGGGTAAATGTAGAGTATGTAAATTTTTCGCTGTATACATATTTGGATTTCTACTTTTCTACTGCTGTAAATCCCTCTGTTCTTTCCCACAGACACGAGGATTGTGAACAATTTTTTTGACTTATCATGCAAGAATATTATTTTGCTGTCAAATTTTTCATTTCTGCTAAACGAGGGAAATTTGTTTACGGTGATGAAATTTTTAGCAGCTTGCTCTACGTAAGGTCATTAGATTGTTAATACGATGAGGAATTCGTTGACTTTACAATAATATTTGCAAAAAACATGAACATTATGCTGATTTTCTTTTTGAAAATGTAGGATAAACTGCTTATCACTCGTATTTCCACCGAAGGGGGTTTGTACCCTCAAAACCCCACTAATCAAGAATTTACAATTTACTCATTCATGAATGATAAATTCTCTTTCTTGTATCATTCCAGAAAGACTGATTCGCCCAAAACTAGAAAATGAAAAATATTCCTGCATAGTTAATTTATTTATGTAGATGCAATCGAATAAATAAACTCAAACATGTGTATTGTCGACATGAACAACTCATGTTAGTGAGAATTTGCAGCAATTTTTCTCCTTTAAATAAATACCACAAATTCCTCTGGTTGGGTTTGTTTATACATTCAAGAATAAACAAATTTTCATTAATGAATATTTTCAGTAAAACTTTTTGCAGCTTTTTTCACGTAGATGATAAATCGGATATGACATAGTTTAATTATCTAGAATATCTAAGTGACCGAAAATGCATATTGCGTATTGAATATAAAAGTGTTGGAATTCTCTGTAGGTTTTGAGGGATCTGTGGATTTCTGTATTGCTTTCAAAAGACTAATTTTACCACTTAACCAGATTTGAGAACATTATCCAATAGTTTAAAGCTAAAATCTTGAAAGAATCACACGAGTATTTAAACAAGACCAATCTTTTAATTTTAGAAAAATATTGACATCAAAGAAAAAAGTTGAAAAGAATTTTTAAGGCAAGCTTTTGAAGTAAAATTTTAAAAATCCAACATAAAAAAAATTCACATGTAAAAGTTGTGCTTCTTGTAGCATAAAAAGGAACTCAAGTTGGTGAAAGACTTGTAAATACAAAAATTTTTTCTTGTAATTTTTCTTGCCATTTCATTGAAAGAATTTCCTTTTTTTTCTCATAACATTAAATCCCGTATAATGTTCATATATGTACTCTTGTGGTATGAAGGAGTTTGTTTAAGGGTGATTCTACGAATAAGTTTCATCAAAAAAATCCGTGTCAATGATGAAAATTTCTCAAAGTATTTTTATTAGCATTTCCCCATTATTTTCTTAAAATCTAATGTGTAAATCCTATAGTTCAATGATAATTATGAATTTTGATGAAATTTACACTAGAATTATTCAATTCTAGCTCAAATTATAATGAATTTAAGTTTCAATATTTGGTAATAAATTCTGGAATTCTCTACAAATTACTCTGTTTCACTTCTGAATTTTTTCGTAGAATCAAAATTGTAGCTTAATTAAGGCTGCTACAAGTACCGTTTTCACGGAGATTGAAATTTCCATCTCAAACTATCATACTGTATAATTTCTTTGAATGGAAACCTTACCAAATAAAAGAAATTAATGAAAACATTTTGGAGATTTAGGAAAAAAAAATTTTTGTGAAACAGAGTAATTCTTCGTAGAATGAAAATAATTCTTTAATTAAGAACTTTTGATACATTTAAGTGAGCCTGATGTGTAGATCTCATTGAAATCTACCATTTAAAATATAATTCATGATAAATAATGCAACAGAAAGAGAGAAAAATCAATTTGGAGATAAATTTGTAGAAAAATTAATTCGTAGAATCGCCCTTAAACAGAACTTTTGAAGAGAAGAACGAGAACAGCATAAGCGAGAGAGAAAGACATAAAAAGTGAGCGATAAAATAAAAATTGTGACATAACATGACACTCAACTGAAGTGAAAGGGAAGTAAAGAAAAACAAGTAGGAAAGTACCAATATGTGACGGTATCACTGTCAAACGTATGTGACTTTTCACGAATTCTTACATCTTTTATAGATAACGATGTTGAGTCTTTCTTTGTTGGAAGCTTCAAAATATATTTTAAATGAGAAAAATTCTAGAATCGTTAATTCATGAAGTTAAGCATTTAGAGAGTGGGAATGGACATGAAGCCAAATAGAAATGAAACAAACTGATTACTTGCCATATATAAAAGATAATGCATGTAAATTGAGGACAATTGAGTATACAAATAAACAGTCCACTGAACAGAAACCAAACCGATCCCACAAAATCCTTTTTTCTCAGAAAAACAAAATTGTTGATCGAAGAAGTTCTTTTGAGGGATTTTTTAAGTACATATATATGAATGCAGGAAGCAGATGAAGCAGGAGAAAATTCATCATAGTAAATTTTTCATTTTCATTTGAGTTAACAGGAGAATATAAAATAATGTCGTAAAAATTCCATTCTATCCTTGTTCGTCATGTAATAAGTCTACTTAATGTCATTCAAGGGATGAAAAGCTGTCAAGCGAAAGAGCGTTGATGTATGCTATGTATAGAAACATGCGGTAATTTATTGGAAATCGGAAGCGAGGATTTTTTTCTTAAAAGCTTTCTCATTTATGCACTTAAACGTTACGCCGATGCGCACGCCTGCTTTTTGATAAAAAAGCTTTCATATATGTTACCATATGGTACAAAATATTCTTCCTATTTTTTTCCTTTTTGGGATAAACAGTTTAGAATTTATAGAATAGATGTAATAATAAGAAATTACTGAACCTTCTTGAGACAGTATCAATATCGAGAGCTATCAAAGAAATTTTTATCTCATAAACCATTTTCCTTTCTATATCCATATTTTTAGGTACATTTTGAGAATGTGTGCAATTGATTTGTCTCAATAATAAAATTGATTTGTAGAACTCTTAAGCACATACAACAAAATGTTGAAAAAAGGTTCCTTTAACGGTTTTCTAGGTATATGTGCTTAATATGTTCTAAAGCATTTCAATTATTATTGAGTTTTTAAAACTTTTCATTATATTTTAAATAAAAAGCATCTTTGATCAGAACACAACTTCCTTACGATCTATTACAAATATATTTTCTTCGTGCTGTAATATTATGAGAACAAGGAAGGCATTTATGTTTTTATAAAGGAAATATTTTGATGGCATATACAAAGAAAAATCGATTTTCGCTCATGTATGTAATACTTTGTACCTTCAATTTCTTTCATGTAGTGTTTACTTTATCATCGTTTTGAATACTGAAACTTATCCCGTCATGTAGTGTGAAGAAAAAAGATGCATTGAGGTTTTCCTCATCCTCGTATTTTTTGCTCATTTCAATGAATAAAAGTTCCTGAAACTTTTTTTAATAGAAACTTTTCTCACTTCAAGTTTGATGTCATTTTTTTGTGCTTCTTTCATATTTTTCTTATATATAAAAAGCTTGCAGAAAATAACTTTCTGCTGTTGCCTCTTCAAAATCCTATTATGAGGAAGTGGAAAGAAAGTTTTTTATTATTCATCTTTAATTACGATGAATTCTTCCATTCCCATTTTTCTTGTACTTCCATAATTTATGGCTTTTCAGTTATTGTTCTCACATTTTTTCTTGCTGTTCGCTCTATGCTGTCGATGATATGAAAAATAATTGAAAGGAACGAGAAATAGATGAGAGTAAGTTGTATATTATACCGAGGGAAGAAAATAAAACAGAAGTAAAAGTATTAGGAAGAGATAAGAAGAAAAAGCCAATAATCTGTAGATAGCTGAGAGTTATCTTGCGGTAAATATTATTATTTTTACGATGGTTTATCACACTGAGTTCAATAAATTTATTCCATTCAGTTCTCTTTTATAGATAAAAATTCTACCAGTGCATGACCAAAATTTAAGAGATTTTCAAACGTTTAATATTTTACAACAAAGTTTCTTGCAATTTGTTCCCACACTTTTAAAAGTTATTTGTTCGAGACTGCTTAATGCTACCCTGTCGGAATAAGACATAGAAAATCCCCTTTCAAAAGTGCTTTTAATAATATCGTTGTTGAAAAAAGAAGCGAGAATCGCTGTGTGATGTTTCAAATTTATGTGACTAATTTATAGTTCTTGATGAATAGCAAGCAGAATCAAGGATTCTATTCAACCATACAGTTGTTTGTGGCGTTGCTCTTTCATTATGTTTTCCTTCCATTTCTTGATATACTCTCACACTAGACTTCCTCGACAATATCAATAGTTGAAAAAAATAATTGTAAAGCACTCTGGAGTAAGCACGTATTTTTTGCCTCGAATTCACCACAAATGAACAACGGATGGTAGGAAAATGAAAATAAAGAAGAGATGAAAATAAGTTGGAAAATAGAATAGAATTTCAATAAGATCAAAAATCAACATTTTTTCATGTCATTTTCTACTTGAGTTGATCTCTTTTCAAGTCAATTTTTTTGTCATGAAATGAAAGACAGTCAATTTAAAGTTGGCAGAGAATGTGGTTAGTAAAAATGACAACATAAATTAACATTAAAAGGCGCATTAACTTAATAGATTGTACTTAGCTGGAGATTCATTTTTATTAGAGCCTAAATTGAATAAGAAATCCCACAAATGAAATTTCCATCTGACATCTCCAAGCAAAAGTTGTCAAAATTCAACTAATAACACAACCTTCTCAGAATGTAGACTTAAAGAAGAGGAAACAAAAAAGGAAAGAGAAAAAAGCATAAATCTGAATGACAAACAATGGGAAATGATAACGAACGAGAGTACAGAACTCAACACACAAAAAAAAGCTGAGAATGGAATTGAGGAAAAGAAGTTTATGGATGTAAAAGGAAATTAAAAATCCTCTATGAAGAGGACACTTTTTCTCTCTCATTCTTTGTAAGGAAAAAAATAAACAAAGATAAAATGGAATTGACATTTGAGCCTTTTATGTCTACTTTTTCGTTCATTTTTCTTCTTCACAGCATTAAAATATCGACTTTTACGACAGCCTCTTAAAGACTTCAATTTCAGAGCCAAAGATAATGATGATTTATAAAATTTAATTGTGTCTTAAAGAAGATTGGATTTATTTTAAGACTTTTTCTGATGATCTTTACGTTTTTTGAAACTTCAACTTTTTTATTCTTAACATTTTGATATTTTTATTCATAATTTGTTTTTAAATTAAACACGAAACCTGAGTTTTGACACGTTTTGTCACAGAATTTCGTTTGCTTCTTTTGTTTGGATTGTTACAAGATCTCATACCCACTCCCCCTCCCCCCCACTTCTTCTAAAGCGCGAATGAGCAATTAAAGAATTTTCAACGATTGAGAAGAAATAATAGATATTTTTTTAGAAGCAATTATAGACAGAGCCAAATTGAATTTGCTCACCTTCTTGATGTAATAAAATACCACGCAAATCAATTAAAAATAATTGAGTTGGTTTAAAGGTACTTTAGTATTTCGATAAATATTATTGTGTGCAGTTCATAAATATTTAAATGTTCACCAAATGTGGTCTCATTAAAATTAATGTGCTTTTAAAAGTCATCAGAAATCAATTATAATGAAAAAGGCTGCTAAATTATTTCGAAAATTTTAGAGGGTTAAAATATTTTGAAATTTTACAAATTTTATAAGCGGATATAGCTGCAGAATATAAATATGAATTAACTGAAATGAAGTGCTATATCATTTGGAATTGAATTTATCTCGTCTGTCCAAAAGGTGTATAAAGCACATTTAGGAATCAAATTGATAGTTATTTAATACGAGAACTCATGTGCGTGTAAGTGTGAACAAAATTCCAATCTCAAATTGCTGTTCAATAACAGGCATACTATAAAATTGCTGAATTTATTGTCCAATAAAAGTCATGTAGAAATTGCGATAAATGTCTTTTCACCATCGCTCGAATGGATACTTCCTCGCTAAACATTCATAGATGCGTGTTTAATTTCATAGAGGAACTGAATAGTCGCATGATCTGATTTTATTAACACCATTGACTAGAAAAATTGCTTTCGACGATTTTCATTTGATTAGAGAAAGGCTGAATATATTCGCATAAATTGTCTTCCTTTCATATAAACATTGAACATTATTATGGTCATGACTGCAGCATCCAATCCTTTCAACATCATTATTGAAAATAAATGGAGATTTGCGAGGAGAAATGGAAGGGAGCGAGAAAAATTCCAATCAAATTCAATCAAGTGTGAAATAATTTCAAATGCCATTTTGCTGCTGCTACAACTTTTCACCACATTTGTCTAGCATAATTGGATTGAAAGATTGTATTTCGGCTAACTGAAAATTTTTGTCCCATGATCAACAATCGTACAATCAACGATAGATTTATTGATTTGGAATTTGATAACAAAATTTTTGGTAAATATATAAAAGCAAGAAATATGCGCTTCCTTCATCGATGTACTATTATTGTTGTTCCAATTTTTTATATTGTACATTTACTGACTATAGCTTGTCTGTGGTGGAAAACAATTTTTTACTTTTCTATATCTATTTATTTTTTTTTCAATTTTATCTGTCGTCATGCAGCATTTCACATTTCTTTCATGGTTTATTGTCGCTCGCTCTTTTAGAGTTTGTAAGTATATACGACAAGTTGAGGGGTGAAATTGTGAAAAATTGAAAATTTCCAATAATGATATGGTTGAGGATAACATCCGTAATTTTATAAATGTCAGCAAATAGCCTTAAACAGTTTATCAACTTATTTACTTCCAGACAAAATTTTTATCCAAGTAAATCTCGATTTAAAAGCAAAAAAATTAGCACCAGAAACCTCAAGAAGCTTTCAACAATAAGCTTGAAATATTTAACTCAATTATAGCAGAGCAGATGAGAGTTTTTGCGGCCTCGTCAAAGAAGATGAGTAGAGGAAATTCGTCTCTAAAATCCAATTTTCCATTTGACCACTTTCACAGATACTTTCACAAACATAATTCTATCAACGAGAGATTCAGCAGTTTTTAAACTTCTTCAAGCATTTCGTCTAATAACTGTAAATATCAAGACAGTAGAGTAAGCAAACTGAGGAGGAAATTTAATCATCTTAATACAGACAAATGGCAAAAAGGGCTTATTTCGTTTCACTTATGTTACATGCATCAACATTTTCCATTCCTTTTTGCCCAAATTTTATTGAATGAACTCAGTTTGGTGCAGCAACTTGTCTCACACTAGACAGGAATTTGTACGCCTGTGTCTGTTTAAGTAGAAATTTAATTTGATATTTACTTCTATCATCTCTGCAAACATTTAACAATTGAGGTTTCCAACCCATCCCATGGACTCATTTCAAACTATGTACAGTATAAATATTACACATCACTGCTTCTCCATCTATTCTTCTTCATTTGCAGACTTTCATCATCGTTCAGAAAATTTCAGCCTTTTTTTGCTCACTCAATAGTGTATATTCACAGAGATGTACATGTCTATGAGAAACATCATCAACTCTACCAACAAATTAATTGATGTATTGAATGGAATATAATGATAATGTAGAAATTCAATGGAAATTTGAACTTGTTATATCAAAATTGTTATAGAATTTTCTAATTCAAAGGATTTAAAGAGAAGGGTTGAAGACTTTAAGCCAGAAGAAGGTAGGCACTTTTCTTATCAATAAAATGAGTCCTACAGAGAGGTCTCTGCAGAGATTATAATCATTGGGTACAAATAATGATAACAAAGTTTATGATAAGGATTTAAAAATGATACAGGAAATGACATTTTCTTTTCATTTGAGAACTATCAAAAACTGACATTTATCGGAGTAGGAAGTTTAGTAGTCAGTATGTAATAATATTGTCAATTTATGGATGATATGAAACATGAAAATTTCATATTTGTATTGAAAAGTATAAATGCAAATAAACCTGCAATGCAAAAATCAGGATGGATGTAAAGTCTTTAAATCGATTAAATGTTAAAGCCAAAATTATTTTATATAAATCTTTCATATACGAGACCTTCTACAGTTCAGAAAAAGTTCATTCAATTAATCATCACAATCTACTATTGACAAAGAAGACCCGGCCTTTGTTTAATCGTGTATTGTGTACACTCAATGAACATGGTTAACATGCTTATCCTTATTCAGTTTCATTATTCATTATCAGGGGCCATAATTTCATGTGATGGATTTAATTTGGAACTCCACTCACTATCATTATCAGCATTCGTCGTTGTCTCATTTTCCTCCATTATAAAGGCATTCTCCATTGTCTTTTTATCATCTATAGAGCTATCTGTAAGCACTGATAATACATGCTTCAATTGTTTTGAAAATCTCGTTAATAAAAAGTTGTCATTCCTGAATGTGATGTTGTCATAAAATTGATTTTGGTTTCCTTTGACTTGATACATGTTATACAGATAATCGACATATGGTGCCAAGGCTTCAATCCAGCTCTGCTCTTGAAAATCTATTAAACCCAGTCGCATGATGCACAATAAATTCTCGGTAATTTTTAGCGGTAAATCTGCATATTCAATCACTTTACGAATAAAATAAATTGTCGATGTCAGTTGTATTTGAACTCTGTATGGAGAGACAAGATGTGAGGTTGGGATGAATATAAATTTATATCATATTTTATGTTAAGGGAACAAAAAATTATTGTCAGACTGACAGTAAAATTGACCTTAAGGAACTTATCATTATCAAGCAAGAAGGTAATGCGCTTTAACCATGCGAATAATCATTTTCGTTCACCTGATTTTCATTAAATTAAATTTATAATATTAAAATGGCCACAGGATAAACGTTTTCGTTTCATGTGAATAAATTTCTATCAAAACGAGACATACTACATGAATTTACTGAAATATAAAATGATATAAAATGGGAAATTAATTCACAACAATCTAATAAAGTGGTACTCGAGAAGTGATATTGGATTGCTTGCTAACTAGAAAAGTGTCGAGACCGCAAACGAGAACTGCTTCATACTGAGTTAATGGTCATAGTAGAAGTAGATAAATTGAAAAATCTTGTTGAATAATTTTCCATCAAATTTTTTCATTGGAATTTTTAAGGGATAATTGAATACTGGTTTTAAAATTGTGATTTTAATTTGATGAAGATTGATTTGGAATTAACTTTTAACTGACTGTGAATTTTATCGTATTAATATTCAAAATATGGCTATAAATTGTTTTGTTCATATTTTCCAGGCACTGAATTTTTCTAAGAAATTTCGTTGATCCTAATTCATAAATTCCTATTGATTCGCATGTACACATATAATTTAATTACGGCATTGTATACTATGAATAGGTTGATTCATTAACTAAATTACAGAATCAAAATTTCACATATTTATTCTCACCTACTGAGATTTCCTTTAATGGCTTTATATCTTCCACTCAATGTTAAAATTTCATTATATGTGTCACGCAAAAGCATTTCGATTCCATCCATTGTGTTTGCTGAAGTTTTACCTTGCATTTTTACTAAGAAGCACCTCTCAAAAAGTCGCATTTCAATGGTCTTTGATGAAATCATTTCCTATTATTATTTTTATTATAGAAAAGAGTTTTGATTTTCTTTCTTTCATAAAGTCTATTATTATAACGATGGGTCGTAAAATGTCTGCGGACCCACAAGAAAATGAGACAATGGAACAAGGATTCAACACTTTTATGGATTCTACATGGCAACAATAATAGATACAGGGCACAAGAAAAGAAAGAGAATGGGACATGACAAAAAAATTAACAAAAGCCGCAGCAAAAAGGGACAATGCGGGTTGGACATAAAAAAGCATTAGAATCGAGTAAGCCTTATCAATTTTTCAGAGGATTACGTTCCTAATTCCAACTTACAACAACGCTCTTCATTTCATTTCTCATACTGTGATGCTTCTCAATACACGACAACATATATTCTATAGTTGATGATGGAATCGATTTCACTGATATGGATTTGATGTTTTTATGGTCAACTGATGTTGTGGCTGTTTCCTTTTCTACCTGTGCCAATCTATCAATCATTATATTGAGCATATATGCCACACTAACGAGACTGTTTGATTGTAATCTGATTAAATGATTAAATTAATTAATTAGCTACGGATGAAGCTGTATAAGTGGATGCTATGTGAGAGCATCAGCTTAAGTGTTAAAATTTGTAACCTAAATCCTATTTACCTGTAACGATTCGACGACTTTGCTAAAATTACGGTTACAGGATTTTCAGAATTTAAAATTTTCAAACCAAGCGCCTGCCCAACTTCCGCCAATGTCAGATCTGTAAGTAATGTTGAAAAAATCCACACCATTAAAATTTTTAATTACTTCCTCGTCTTTCTTTCCATACCTGAAAAGAGCACAGAAATATCAACGATGGGTGAGGATGTCAATGTCACTTTAAAAATTCCATCCTTTTGCGGCTGTACAACTTTCACAATGTTTCTCAATGGAACTTCAATGGAATGCCTTAGGATACGAGCGATGCTTTGTTTGTTAATAAATGTCACGACAATAGCAACTTCGCTTGAAAAGATCTCACCAACTTCTGATTCGCTTAAATAAATTTCCGTCTCAAATGATTGTTTTTCATGAGCTTGCAAGTCATTATAAAAGAAATTGCTTTTTGGTATTGCAAATGCTGGATTCTGCAATATATTAAGTTGAATTTGTTCAAGATTAATGTTCGGTATGAATTTCACAAAAAGTCGCATAAATGTTCCATCATTGGGATCTGAAAACTCGAGTCGTGATTTTATTTCCAGATCTCGTTCTGCTGTAGCATTAATATAAGGAATATCTGCAAGACACGAAGAGTTTAAAATGTAAAATTTAATTTCTTTTATATGCTACCGCTTACCAGAATTATCAACGCTCGAATTTATTTCCTTTTCCATTTCTTCCAATTCCAATTTAGATTTTTCGTAATCTAATTTCGATAAGTTCAATGCCGGAACCTTGAAAATGTGCGGTTCCGATCCCAAATAGCCAATTATCAATTTTCCGGTAGGATTCAATGTGACAATTGCACCCGAAAAGCAATTAAAATTACCACGCGCTATTGCAATCGTTTCATCTAGCAATTCTGCACACCAAACCAATGTTGAATGTTGATAGATTAATAGAGATCCATTGTCAGTGGCTACTGCTATCATCAACTTACAGTCTGGTTCTAGTACACAATTAGATTAAAGGTCAATTAAACGGGAATAGTGGTTTTCTAAATTTAATTGAATGCAATTGAATTGAAAATTAAATTCCGTTCATTGCTTCTACATACCAAAGTACCATCCAACTGTAAATGTGCCTGAAAAATGTGTTTAAAATTTTTAGTAAAACTATACATTAGTTTAACTAAATAAATAGTTACAAAATGCAATTGGTGTATAGTCTAACTTTTTGATAAATTTTAATTTTCCAGAGTCCGAAAGACAAATCAAATTGTTCTCACCAAGCAAAATGATCACAGATTCTACACTAAAAAGCCAAAAGGCAGACAATTTTAAAATTAAATAGAATTATCAATAAATCAAACACTTAGTACTTGCTGATTTGATGTGTATTCATATCGAGAATATATTCACCAACGTTCATAGACCATATTGGACTCAAACGTCGCTCGTATGCTTCCGAGAGTGTAAGGTATCTGTGAAAATAGATGGAAAATTATTGCTAAGCTCTGCAAATGAAAGACAGGCGTTTGAAAGCTTGTTTGTTGTTTATACTTTTCACACAATAATTGTGCATTGTTTTGCAAAGATAAAATGAATTGTGCATGTATATTCTAAAAAATCAAAACATAAACACATACCGGTAGCATTCTAAATCCCAATTAGGTGCAAGAATCATAAAGCAATCAATTCTCGGTACATAAACAAAGGATGTCGGAATTGTTCGATTGCCTGGCAAAATGCAATTTTGGCTTATTCCATCCTGTTCAAAAAATTTCAATGAACCATCGAGAAACATGACGCAAATGAACTCTTTCCCTTTAACTCCACCAAAATTGCCTTTACAGAATGTAAAAGTTGATTTATTGAGCTCATGTTGATGTACCAATTGCAATTTTGAATGTTCACCTAAAATAACAGAAGCATGAGATTCATTTTTAATAAAAATGCAATATTCTTTGATAGTAAACAAGACAAGGCATCCAATATTTCCTTAAATTAGTTTGGGTACAAAAATCATCCTCGTGAACTTTGGGTATTTTTGTTGATTTCAAAAGAGCACTTCAATCATTCGCCCACAGTCATTATTTTTTTTACGTCTCTTTTTTATTAATATCCACTCGAGACAATTGTAAATATTTGAGGTAAGCTTTTGTGCCGCTAGAAAGACAATGATATTTTATTTATTTACCTTGCTCAACAAATCCCTCTGATGTCACAAGCGAATATATTGCAAGCTTATTGGGATGTAATATAGCAACCATATTTTGTCGATCCTGCTTTTGTGTACTGTACACAATTAAACGAAAATTTCCACTTAAACAATTTTCATCCATTCCAAAAATGAAAATTCAACTCACTATTGAATAAAATTTCCACATAATACGCCAAGAATTGGTTCATTAAGTTTCGCTTCATATACAATATGCGGATGATGCTCTTCTACAATTGCCTGCTGATTACTCGCCTCCCTATCATCACTAATTGACGGCTGTAAAATTGAAATGTAACCCGAATGTGATGTAATAATAACACAATCCTTCTGCTGTTCATTATTTGCATTCAACCGTGAACAAGTAAGTGAATATGAATCGTAATTTTCATTGTTGTCCGGACACTGATATGTGAATTGTTTAAGAATTTTAAATAGTGACATTTTCTGACTCTATAATTACTGCCGTTCACTTTAATTTAATTTCAATTAACTTTTGACTTGAATTATTTTTTTTTACTTGACGAAAATTTTCTTGTTGTTCCTTTTGTTTTTCAGTTTTTGTTATGATGGATTTATCGTCACCTAGCAACGGTTTGTTTACGTTATTTTCTTAAGCTTTAAACCGGTATTTTAAGTCTTTCCTCCCCCTTGATGACTTTAAAAATATTAAGTTAAATAATTATTTTATTAGTTGTGCTTCACTTTTGGATTTCCTTATAATTCTATAATGAGCAATTAGTACATCCATATAGTATTACATATTTAATTAATTCTAATGAAAAATTAAAGCACAAGTTGAGTCAGAAATTAAAGCATAAAATGTCATTTATTTCAATCTTTTATGCCATCATCATACTCATCATCATTGTCATAAAGTGCAGCCATTAAGTTCAATTAAAGACGAATAGCAGTAAAAGAAGAATTGTAAGTCTGTTTGTTTCATGATGCAAAGTTGACATTTTTATTCTTCCTTCATTCAACATTTAATGAGAATTTCACTTTGACTGTTAAAAAAGGAAAACGGAAGACGGAAGAGTGTGGAAGCAGTAAAATGTAAAAGCTCAATTTTAATACAAGAACTTTATTAAAGAAAATACGAAAAACGTTTTTTACGATGCAAATGAGAATAAAAGCTGCATTTAAAACTCAAAAAACCCGAGTGTTTTGATATTCAAAGACACCAACTGTAAATATCACTAAAGAAGTCATGCTTTGCATATAATTTACATTTTCAAATCAAATGTGTCAGAAAAATACAATATGAATGTGAAATACTTAATGGAGTATAGAAAGCAGCTCCTCACCTTTGTTCTTTCCATACGTCTTTCACTCGTTTTATCTTCTACATGCGAAAGCATAATAAAAGTACTCAATGTAGTTAGTTTAATGTTGCTGATAGGATACTTAACTTTAGTGCTATGTTGACATGTGGGTTGGAAAGTAGCTATATTTTATACTTTATTAAGCACCTCTGTCCCCATCGAGTTCTACCATCCCACATACACAATTGATTTTTATTCTTAAAGTTTCTTGATTTTTTTTTTCATAAAAACTTGGGAAGTAAATTTTCTTGATACTTGAATAAGCACAATAGAACGCATCATTTGCGTTAGACTTTACTAGGCTTATTTATACATTTATCACAATGTTCAAGTGTCATGTCGTTCAAGCAATAGGACTCCACAGTTTTCAGACAGCCTGTCAACAAAAACACCTCGTTGGCTTTCAAGAAAATGTGCTATAAATTAAAATTTTCATCATGTGCATCCAACATTCACATTATCATGAACACATTATAATGATGATAGATCTAAAGACATTCACAATTCCTTTTTTTAACTACATCACATCGTTTGTCATAAAAATAATCCCCTCTTTTTTTGGACGTGCACCATGTCGTCGGTGATGTCACTTTGAATGGTATGTTATAAAAGCATTTGGGAGAGAGGAACGAGCACGATGAGGTGCTGAGTGAAAATTAATGAGATGGAAAATAAAACGCATGCAGAACAGAATTGATATAGAACGAGTAAAGAAAGGAGAGCAAGGGTGAAGATTGAAACTGCCGTTCCATTGCGAATACCCGCTTCTTGTTGTATTTCTTTCATCGTAGTCCATTTGAATCGAAAAAAATGAACAATGGAATTTATGTTGTTAAAAAAGTTAGCAAGATTTTTAGAAGTTGAGCAGTTTGTTGTCATGTCTGCAGGCTAAAATTTTTTTTAACATAAATGGTTTTAATGCTTGAAAATTGTAGTATTTTGGTTAGAATTCACTTTTAATGATTAAACTTAAAATGCTTCATAGATAAGGTCAGATGATACTTTTTTAACTTTATCAGCAACTCTACTGTACATGAAAAAAGTTTTTATAGAAGATTGGACAGATTACGTACCGTTACATAGTTTTGAAATTATGTTCATACAGTTAAGCACCAACAGGCAAACGTATAAACATAAATTATGGTTTTAAATGCTCCACACATTCATTCATTGTTCATTTCTCCTCATTGCATGTTTTATACGAATGTATACATATACATACAAAAATCTACATGTATAGAATATCCAATGAACGAAAACAAACACACAAAATGTATTTAAGTCCGTAGAATCACAATGTCATATCATAACTCATCAGATATTTTATTTTTATAGTGTCCCAAAAATGATGATCTGGGCTGTGATTCTACATAATTGATAATACTTTTTTTTAGTTTGAAGTAAAATACAGCTTTTGAGATTAGAATTGTACTCACCAGGATAATACATAAATGGTAAAAACAATGGTCATGATTCAGGATAATCAGAACAAATGAAATATTATTTTTATGCTGAACAAAATTTTATGTCGATCTAAAATTTCCAACATATGTTTATGACACTATCTTTCTATCCATAAAAAAGAATCAGAACGGAAAATCCTTAAATTATTTTAATTCAATAAAAATCTGTTTTTAATACTTTTGAACTTAAACTTTTTAGCACAGAACATTCTTCTTTAATCTCGTTTAAGGAAGTGCCATAAAAATCCAATTCATAATTAAATAGACTACTCCAATGGATTGTGTTGATTTAGCCAATTTTCTTCCTTTCTTTCATCCTCTTTTTTTCCGTCTCTTGACATAAATCTTTCAATCTTATTTCATTCTGTATTCCAAGTTTTTTTTCTATCAAAAAGAACTTTTTCGCAATATCTTTTAGCACTGTCTCCATCAGCTTCATTGTTGGAAACTATGAAGCTATGAAGATTGAATATCGTTCATCTCTAGAGCTTTTAATTAGTTTCATTACTGCCAAATGATGTAGAAATAAATGTAAAAGAGAAATGTACCGAGCAGCTAAATGCATCTTTAACTACTTCTTTCTATTCTAGTAATTTGATTGTTTAACTATATGCCTCATTGATTTTGATGACGTTCTCTGTGCTTTCTCCGATTAACGTTTGCTTACATTTTGTGGATCTTTGTGACGCTCTAGAATAGCAGCTAAAATATGAAAATGTTAAATTGACTGTGTCAGTTGAATCTATTAAACTAAATCTATCTCTAGTAGCTGAGGATAAAATTTTACTATTTTTAACAGATGACAGTGTGATTTTTAATAGAATTTTTCATAGATTTTTGTTTTTGTCCAATCAATATTCTGCGTAATTTTAGCCCTGGAAAATTTACTAAAATTTATCTGTTCTGAAGTTTCTAGCTCGTATAAATTAAATCATAAATCTATAATATTACTACTATAAGGTTTAAGAATGTAAGGGTTTATCACTTAATACCAGCCCTCGTAAAATAAATGAGATAAAAAACACATAATTTGACAATAAGGTAGCAAATAGTTTAATAATAAGAAGACTGAAAATCTTTTGAGAGTCTCATATATTACAAATTATCATTTCTACTTTGCAAAACATTTTCACGATGTTATTTTATCATTTGTATGAGGTTTTGTGGTTCTTTTTATTATTATTTCAGTTCTGTCTTTGCCATAGAGCAAAAACTTTGTCTTGTGGCATTTCTTCTTTTACTTCTTTCTTTATTTTTTGATTTAAGTTTTTAAGGGTATGCATCATTATTATTACTCTTTATGGTTAGGGTGACCAGATCAGTTTTGGCAAGATAGAGGACAAAAATTTTTCTATCAAAATTTCCTCTTGTTTTTTTTGTTTGTCACTTAACCCCATCTTATCTAGTGTAAAGTTGTTAATTTTTGCAAAAACAGAGGATAGTCCTCTGAAAAATCAAGTAGATCAGCCTTTTTCTTTAAAAGAAATAAAGTGGGAGACAGCATTATTGAAGAACAGGATCAAGAGTCATGTGATAGCCTTTAAAAAATGAAGAAATTTTTTTGTGGCATAGAAAGATGAACGTCATTTCTAAACAAACCTTAAGGAAGAAAAAAAATATCTTTTTCAAAGTTACTGATTCAAAACACAAAAACTTAGTCACTATAAATTTCAGAAATCCCATTAGTTTCTGTTCTACTACAAAAATGAGTGATCATCCACTTTCAGATAAAAAAAATTACCCAAAAAACTAAGTTTACATTTTCATATCTCATTCAAAAACTTTTATAATTTGCTCAAAGATTGCAATAATGATTTAAGGTTGAAAACTTTAGAACCTTTCTCATTAATAAACGATAAAGAAGGAATGAAGAAAAGAAAATGAACATGACAAAAATTCCACCAACGTTTCAAAAAAGATTTCATCTCAACAACTGTTTTATAGCTTTTTCCCAACTAAAACGAACGAAAATCTTTTCAGGATGAAAAATTCATTTCACACACATTCACATAAAAACTGAAAATTATTCATAAAAAGTTTTCAGCAGGAGAAGCACGGGATTACTACAACATCAACAGAAGATCGTAAAAAAATTTCATTTTATCTGTTTCCCTTGAAACCAGACAGTTACAAGCATTTGTTTGAAACAGTGTAAAATTAAAAGTCATAAAGAGTCCTTCTTTGCCTCCGTTTCCTCTTCCCCTTTCACTCATTTTAATGTATGTAGTATGAACAATTTTGTTGAAACAAAGAATTAGTATAAGGAATTATTATGGCGCATTTTACTTTCTACATACAATATATTTTTGTATGACAGCCAAAGGAACCATTTTAGCCCTTTTTATGTAATTTGAAAGAGTGTCAAAAAGGGGAAAATATTCGTGAAATAAGAGAGAAATGTTTAATTTAAATTTATTTAATTAATAATGTAAATGACACGAGGATGTGAATTTTACATTGTATTTTAGTTTTTCCTCCTTGCTCCTGTTTCCAGCAGATTGTCAAAGGTCTTCTCTAGTGTAATTTCGTAATGTACTGCTATTATGCCATAATACAAAAGCGGGTAAGTGAGTGCGATACATATTAAAGTGGAGATAAGGATTAAAGGAGCTAGAATGAATTTGCTTCCTTTTGTTGTAGACATGAAACTGACGCGAACACTTTATGTTGTAATATTTTGAATGAGAAGCTTTTTATCCTACTTTTAATTCATTTTATGAATTATGTAATCTTTGAACTAAGAACTTTGGAACTTACAAATTATATAAAGTATGATTTTGAATGACTTAAAAATTTTAAGGCCTTAGCAAAATAATTCAGTATTGATTTTAATAAAAAAATCTCTGTGATTGTTTTTATCTAACAAAATTTAATGCTTAGCAAAATTTCTCGTAAGAGAAAATTGGACTATTATCATGGTTTGTATTACGAGATTATGGTTACTGCCATTTACATTGAATACATTAAAATGTTGAATAATAAAATGTTATTATATCTAAAAAATATAGAATAGCCTATTTAATTAAAATTTAAATGAGTCATATCCATTCAGTTTTTAAGGATCATGTTGTTATTACTTTAAATAAAACACAGTTTTAGTCAGAATTTTCCAGACATGTCCGTATTTGTATTTTTAATTAGACTGGTTCAGATTTCGTTTGAAATGACATTTGTGTATTTTGCTAGTGATTATGAAACTTATACGAATTATTTGCATTAAAAATTTTCTGCAGGATAAATTTTCACATTTTTTAAAGCTTTATTTTAATTTTTTCATATTTAATCAAACTAAAATTTCCAAATTAATGTCCTTGAATGTTATTCCACCCGAAAAGCAACTGCAAGCAAGAAATAGATAAATATGCACGCTCATAGAAACTAATTTCCTTTATTTCTCGCCTTCCTTCTATGCATATATGTTAGGGTTGAAAGTAATTTAATTATCAAGATGAATATACATCAAAGGAATTATTTCCTCTCCTATTTTTCCCCTAAAAAGCATAAAAAAGGTAAGCTTTCCTTTCATGCTTACTCATATAGCCCATTAGCACAGCAAACTCTCATAAAAACTGGTGAAAATGTAAATTTAACGAGGCGGCATTTATGCTGTGTAAACCTTCATCGAGCTTTAATCATAATTCTATTCTCATACAATGACAATGTTTGAGCTTCATAAACGACCATTTTAGGATGAAATTTTCTTTCTCCTTCAACTTCCTTTCCAAAAACCACAAGCAAGAAATTTTTTTATTGCATCGTCATCACGATTATAGACCTACGAATTGCCATGTGAATCTAAAATGAGAATCTTTAAAAGTCTTTGCTGTTGATAAGCATCACACTGTATAAGAAAAATTCCATCCATAAATTTCTCAACATTCTCATACATTTTCACTTAACAAGACTTTTTTTGTGTGGAGAGGCGAAAAGGAATTTAAGGAAAATTGAAGGCAACAAAATTCAAAATAGACAGGAAGATGAGTTGGAATAGAAGGAAGGAAAGAATGTCATTAATGTGTGTTGAGAATTTCTTTTTCTATCTTCTTGGTTTCTCTAAAAGTGATATAGAGGAAGAGAAGCGTTGAATGTCAACAGCGCTCTCCGTTCATCATTTAATTATGTTAGAGATAAAATTCTCAATAATTTGTTCAATTATTCATCAAAAAATGATAAGAATATTAAATTACAGCGTAGTAAAATGCCGACCCAGTCATCAAAAGTGTCTGCCATTTATTGGGCCGTAACATAAAATCATGTTAAAAGAGAACGGAGAAGGGAAAAATTCAACCAAGATGATAAAAAGGACATTTGAAGTGATAAGACTTTTTCTTTCTTCATAAAACTCCATGCCGGAAATATCTATGGAAATATTTTTCAACTACTTATTGAGTACGGAACACTCGAGCAGATAAATAAGAAGAGATCAAGAATTTATCCATTTGCGAGAAATTTTGAAAATTTCACTTTCTTATTTATTGAGAAGTAGATTTAACAATAAAATAAAAATAAATAAAGAAACGAAGATATAATGCGAAAGAAAGCACAAAAATGCCAATCATGTTAAAGAATGGCAAAATAATAGAAATAAAGGATATTTTTTCTTGCTAACCGATGTCTCACAGGATAAAAATATCTGATGCTGAAATATTTATAAGTAAAGTTTCGACTTCGATTTGAGAAAAGAATTGAGAAAGAAAAATGAAAATCGGAAACAAGAGTGCCGATATTTTTTAATGAATTTTCTTCGCTGAATCATAATTCTACGAAGGTCACAAATCATAACTTATATTTTATGCTCACAAATAATTGATTTTCAATTGTTGGCAATCAACCACCATTATCTAAATTGCTTTTTCGAGAACAGCACGTAGGCGTTTCATCATTTGACATTTTTTCTATCTTTTTCAGCTTCATTGACACTGTAATTAAGTTTTGTCATTAACTTAATAAGAATTGTCGTTTCGCTCTTCAAAAATAGCATAGGAAGCGTGAAATGAAAAAGTTACAAAAAAAAACTTTCCTTTGTGACTAATTGCTTTTTGATCTTGTGCTATAGCTTCTCGTGTTGATTGCTTGGAAGATCGTGTGAAAAAACTTATATAAGCAATTAAATTGAGTTCTAGGGACCAGGACTTCAATTTTCAGCACAATCAATACAAATCAAGACTGAATCTTTAAAATTTTTACAAGGAAAAAAAATTAATAAAGTTGCAGTTGAAAATATTGTTTCTATACTTTTTTATTTATGCTTCTTTTTCCCGTGAGCTTGTGGCATACAATTTATCTAGAGTCAAATTTAATTAACATGGAAAATCTACAAGAAGTCAAGAAAAGGGAAAATAATACCGTTGAAGGTAACTATGAAAGAGGATTATGTCTTTATACTTGTCATACTATTTTTGATTTCATTAATGGCATGCTATTTTTAAAACCTTTGTGAGAGTTGCAAAGTTCAAGAAAGTTGATTATTTTTATGGAAATTTATTCTTTCAAAAAATCTATGGCTTCTATGATAGTTAAAACTGACTTTTTTGCAGAAGAATTTTATTTATTATCAAGATCATTAATAAACAGCGATGTCAATTTTATTACCAACTTAGTCAGTGACATTCATCATTTTACGAAATATGTCGAATAGTATGATTAAGAGTCAAATCTACCTACTACATGGAAACACATTCTTCATATTAGAGAGAGAAGAGAATGAATGTACATCAATGAGGGTAGAAAGTTTCATAAAAGGAAATGTGACTTGATGAAGCTGAGCTGTATCCTTAGAGATTCTTAAGAAGAGCATTAAAATTATTAAATTATTGTGCACGCAGAGACATCAAGGTACCTAGTCATATAGCTTCAGTATATTTACTGTCATGGAGATGATAATTACAATAGGAAATATAACAAAAAATTGCAAATCTGACAGCAACTAAAGCCATTTGGGACTCGCATTAGTTGAGATTATTCATCATGTTTCGTCTATTGTCTCTTTCTTCTTTATTCATTTTTGTCGTCATGACAGGATGTGGATTGCGCGCTGCCCTTAGAGAGATAAGGGTATGGAAAATGAAATAAATTGTGATTATGATAAAAATAGATTTTGAAAGGAAAAGGAAACGAAGAAGAAGAAGCATCACCAGATGGGCTTGTAACATTTGGTACTTGGGTAAATAAATATAAATACACAAAAAAAAATTTATATTTCAACCTAATAAAAATTGTCACTATGCTGAATCGTTTTTTGTTAAGGCGTTACAAAAGATGTCATCCTCAAACAAGAAAAATATTATTAAGAGAGCAACAATAGGCAAAATAAGATATCATAAATCACATTTCAAGAATGTGCACCTTAGTGAGAGTGGAAGGAAAACATGAATATAAATCATATGGAGGAAAACAAGAGAAAAAAACTGTTAAAATCAGTTCACCTTGCATTAATACAGGATTTCAACGGAATGATGAATTGTTCCCCAGATAATTTTTATATTTTTTTTTGTTTAATTCAGAAATATTAAAAAGAATCCAGTTTTACTATTGATTTCCCTAGGCCACGATTATTCAAATATGCTGCTATTTTTGATGGATGTACTTATCTTATTATCATAGAAAAGAGGATTATGTGCTAAGCAGATTAATTGTAAAACTTTTACAAGGAAAACTTTGAGCTTATAGTTTAGGATGTTATAAATAAAACTAGCAGCAATTCGTCATGGAAATTTTAAGTTTCTAACTTTAAATCTTTAAATTCTTTGTGACATTTTTGTAGCTTAAATAATTCAACTTGAATTAAATTTTATGGATGGGACAGAAAAAGAAGTCTTTTAATATTTAATAAGCATGAAATATGTCTACATTACAATCAAGTTTCATCCTAGAGAACAAATTTAAATGAAGTATTTCCGGACCCTTTTCCGTATGTTGTAATGTAATATGATGGAAGGATTCGGAATTCTCTACCTTTTTTGCTGCGTATTTTTCCATTTTTCATTTCCTTTTTCTTGGTGAATGTTGAAAGGTGTGTAAATTAACAATGACATTTCTACGCACATGCATATAAAGCACCATTCCCTCTTGACTCTTGATTTATTCAAAAGTTTATATGAAATTTCTTGTGATATTGTCAGTTATTGTTGACATTTCTAGACTGTGATTAAGGTAGAGAAAAGGAATGGAATTACTTTGATCACAAAAAAATGTCAAGAAGGGTTTACAACATAAATTGCTGCAATAATAGCGTTTATGAAGACAATAACAGAATTGAAGAAAATTTCAATTTAACCTGAAGTCAAGCATTATATGGAGTTGAGTAAAACATAAAGAAACTAAATGAAAGGATTGTGCTTTGTAATATAAGTTGAAATTTAGTTTAGTAATTTATTTATTTAGATCATCTTGAGTTTAAAAGCGCGCACAAGTTTCAATAATATCTGCATTTTATCAATTACACAAAAAATAAGAAAATGTAATAAGACACTTAAGTAGAGCTACGTGCTTATTTAGAAATTTCAAATACAGAAAGCTTAATGTTGTAGTGCACTTATGCAAGAGTGTATTTTCAAGTAGATGCTTCACAATTTTGTAGCAAGTTTAAAACTTAATTTACAAATTCAAAATACTTGACACTTTTTGGTCGTTTTTTAAATCTTCTTAAAAACTTTCTTGGTTGATATAGTATTTCCAGCACGAAAACTACTGAACTAGCAATCACTAAATAAATATAAATTTCAAAAAGAGGCATTAGTTCGCCGATTTTTATAGCTTTTGCTGCAGTTTCTGGAATTTCTCCCTTCAGCACTCTCTGTATCCAAATAATATCATTATCAGCCATCGCACGATTTGAATGATAATCAACGATACCAGTCTCTACATATTGTAATAGAATTTCATTAAATTTTTCAATGAACGGTGAATTTTTCGGTGCCATTAGAGAAATGTAAAATTCGTATGCAGTTTCAGGAATGTTTTCCAAAAGATTCTGGCCCGTATTTGGATCATAAAATTGATTTAAATAATTATCGACATACAAATCTGACCACAGATATGCAAATTTCGCATTATTCATTAGCTGTTCGGCAAAATATTCATGAGATAATTTTATATCCTCGAACGACTGTCCGGAATTTTCAATCAATGTGGTAACTTTGTTTTTGCTGTTTTTGTTGCGAAAAATTGTTGTTATATCCGGTGGCATTCCAATTTCAAAATGTTCAGCAATCAAACCATCAATCGTCGTAATTTTACCGTATACCTAGCGAATTTAATTATTTTGTGGGTAAATCAATATGCAAAATTTTGGTACATGACGCACTAAGTCTTACCTTATTAGTATTTAGATTTTTAGTTAGAGCTGATTGATATAACGTTGATACTATAAGTGTATAAAGTAGAGTTATTCCAACAACAATCCGGGATGCATTTCCTGCTGAATGACTCATAGAAATTCCATGAACTAAAGCTATGATATATAGAATAGACTTCATCAAGGATGATGATTTTAATCGATTTTTCTTTGAAACATTGCTATTGATAATTCTTACTTCATTTTTATTTATAAAGATATAGACGAAGGGTAGAGACATTGAGACACTTAGACCTAGTATCATTGAAATTTTGTCATATCCACTATAAATAAACACACTGAGAAGTTTGTATGTAGGACGTTTCTTGATGATGAATGAGAGCCTCATCATTGTAATCGGTTGTAAAAATAACGATTTTGTGGTGTTATAATCAGCAATCAATCTTGGATTTCCCAACAAATCTACCTGGTCATATTCAAGCGCTCCTAAGCTTCCTGTAAAATTGCCTTCTTCATTTTGAAATCCATACTGTATACCATCCAATGAATCCTCATAAATTATATTGAAATTCAATTTTTCTCCAATTATTCTAATGGTTTCTCCATCAGAATATGAATAATACATTGTTTCATCACTTTCGTCTGCTTCACGTTTGGATATCATTGGAAAATCAAAAATATTAACACGCAATGGAAATTGATGTAAATTTGAAACTCGCTCATTTATAAATTTTGTTATTATTCTAAATTTTCCGACTAGATTAAAAGGAGTAAGTGTTAGTCTCAAATATTCAGGCTCTCGATTTTCTTTATCTCCGCTGTATGGATTATAAAATATTATTCTTACTAGTCCCCTAATCGTAACATCATCTTCATCCTTTTCAATATTAATCATCAAGACTGCTAAATTCAACATTTTCAAATCTTCGTATGCAGTTTTCAACAGTTCCATAGAATCAGTTTCATTTCCGTCCGTCACATACAATAACACTTTCGATCTAGGATTGTGTCCTCCAATTATTCTCAAGATTCCAAGTGCATCATCATATCCTGACTTCACAAACATTCCACTTGTCGTCGGATACGATGATACGCTACTTGTGTCAGTTTCATCACCCAAATCAATTTGAAGAACGTCATCAAATATACTCAACGGCCGAAAGTCGTTTCCTCCAATGCATTTAAGTGCACTGATAGTAGGATCTTCCGAGGAATCAATTACGGTGAGTGAGAATTGGTCCTCGAAGAAATATGCATTGATATTTAGAATTAGATTTATATGAATGCTGCAGTCATTGATTGTATTGAGATATTTTGGAGAAGAAAAATAATTTTGAGCTAATGAGAATTTAATGAGCGCTAGGTATACAAGAAACTTTATGATTTTCAACATTTTTAACGAATCGAAGTATCAAACTGTATTTAAAGTAACAAATATTTCGGTATATATAGAGAAATAAAAATATTTTTTGATATTTTTAATGCTTGATTTTATCTACAAAAATAATGTGATTACTTTACAAAATATATCATGCAAATGCTATGATCCCCATTTTTTATCTATTGTCATACTCTATAAAGAAATTTAAATACAGCTCTCCAAATTTCTCGATGAGCTCAACTTTACCAGTGCTATCAACAAATTCAACAAATCGTGCAACTCCTTCTTGTCCTCTCCATACAGTCGCCTTTGCTCTTGGCATTTCATATTTTATAACAGCATTAGCTCGTTCAACAAATTTCCTCATCTCAAACTTTGAACGCTTGTACATTTGTGCAATTGCTCTTGTATCTGATCTGAATTTTATCGACTCATTGCTCTTAAGTTTTGATATGATTGCATTTACCAAGTCTTTATCCGAGAGATTTTGTTCAACAATTAATGGCTTTCCATCAAACATTCTGTTTCGAGTGGCAATGATTTTGAGCTTTGCAAAATCCAGTCTAATGGATCTGATGTTGGATTTAAACTCGTTCAGAGTTTTTTGCTCTGTAGAAAAATAGATGTAAAGTGATGTGAATTAATCTGATTCTTAGAAAATATAAAATACAGAAGAAGTTTCCAAAAGTTTACCTCTCCATGCTCGAATGCTTATTTCATTCCTCTTCATGTCGTTTCTGTACAGTTCAACAGAATATTTCTCCATGGTATTACTCGTCCATGTGAATATAAAATGACAGCAGTTTAAAAATTCAAGAACATTCTTGGGATTAAGAGTAAATACAAAATCGATGATAGCTTGTTGCATATCATTTCCATAACGATACAAAATTGATTTCATGCGATGAAGATGTGATAATTCATGTGGACGATACTGACCGTATCTTGCTGTTATTCGAGAAGAGTTTTTTGTTAGCATCTCAAACCATTCTCTTGCCTTTTTGCGATCGAATTCACTTGTGATTCTGTAATGACCGACTCTTTCATGAAATCCCTTCAAAATATCTTCATCCTCTTCGATGTACCGTGCCATTAAAATGGTCTCATTGAGTAATTTTGGCTCCATTTGAGCAAGGAAGAAAACACTCATCTTTATATTATTGATGATCAATATTCCACATTTATCGCTTGAGTTTTTCTCTAATGTAGCAAGATTAAAGACATCAAGATCTTCCAACTCATTAGACTTCAATTCTAATAATGCTTCAATAACATTTCCGACATTCATCTTTTCTCCATCAGCAATCCATTTGAATAAGTCATAATCATCATCAAAGACTAATCGAATATGATTGAATCTTATGGCATCTTCACGATTTAGTGTCAAGAGTTTGTTAATGACATCAAGTATGTCATCGTTATTGGAAAATTTCACAATCTCATCAAGAATGAAGGTATGTCCATTTCCGAGTGTAATTGAACCATCCTTATTGATTTTTATGGTAAGAGGATTCTTGTGCTTTTTATTGCGTTCTTCGATTGATGTCCAAAATTTCACCAGTCCTCGTGTCGTTTCCTCTGCTTTCAGATTATATTCCTTACTCACATCACAAATCAAATAAAAAAGTGCAACATCATCTTGGATTTGACTTCTTAGTTTATTAAAAATTTCCGTTTCTTCATCCTTTAGAGATGCAAGGATTGTGAAAACTATTTGACGATGCCATGACTTAATGCACATTAAAAATTCCATGGTGAATGTATGTCCTAGTCATTTTAAAAATAGAAGTTTACAAAATCTGAGTAATAAATTTAGAATGCTATTTACCATTAATGCATATACTCATTTGTCCTGGATCTACCGAGAAAAATTTTGCAGCTGCACCCATTTGATAGATTTCTACTAAAACATCTGACACTTGTGCTGGATCGAGACCTGAGGAAAAATAAATGTTTTTTTCTTCATTAAATCATAAATATCTAGCCATGCTTACCTTGCTTCAAATAACGAAAATAGAATTTCACAAGCTGCTTATCATTATTAAATTTTTGTCGAAATTTATTAAAATCATCTGCCCCGGTTTTTCCAAGTGCAGTTGAATAACCATTTAATACTTGATTGTGAATTTCTCTCACCATCTTTGCAGCTGGCTTGTAAGAAAAAACAGATTTAGCCCAAAATGCAACGCTAGCTACTTGCATTAACACATCAACTGGAGTCATTTCATCAAAATGAATTGCCATGTAAGCGAGTGAATTGGCGACGGCAACGGAATTTACTGTTAAGCTTGTTCCATTTATCACGTTGACTAGAAGCTTAAAACCTTGTGAAATATTTTTTCCTTGAAATGCCAAGGACGAAAGACGAACAGTAGCACCCATGGATCCAAATGATATTACATTTGCTGAAATTCCAAGCCATAAACTAAAAGTTTCGTGACTTTCAAGAGGACTTAATGATTGTCCGTGAAGTGCTCTATCAACAAGATGATATCCTGATCTTGCTGTTGTATAAACAGCACTTCCCACGCCAGCAACAACAAATGGAAGTGCCATACCACCTGATAAAAATAACGTTCCTACTGCTCCTGCAATTCCAATTATTCCCGTGCCTATATCAGCAGTTTTCATAAATTTTGATGTGTTAGATCCAAAAGGTGTACTTTTACATCTTGTCTGTATAAAGCCATTACTGTTCCGTTGAAGATGCCCATCAAGAGGATAAAGAACTTTTCCCGGTGGCAAAACATTATTTTCCTTCCAATCATCAAAAGTTCTATAAACTCTGCCGACATTATCGACAAATTTCCATCTCTTTTCAATGCGAGCTTTAAATCGAAAAAGGGCAAGAGAGTAGAGCTTTCCTTCCGAATAAAGTTGAATTGGTAAAACAGTTATATAGTTACGTTCATTTCCTTTGCATTCCTCAATAATTTTTTCAACAACTATGTCGATTGCCTTACGTGAATCGTCTTTAAAAAAGCACAAATGTCCATCTTCTGCTTCCTCTAATTCTTCCTCAGTCCAACTAGATGGATCACTAAAATTCACATTAAGTGCAATTCCAATGGTATTAAGAAGTTGAGTTCCTTCTAGAAGTTCAGGAACATCACCTTGATTGTCTCCTCCTCTGTCCATATAACGAACTACATTTTCATGAGCTATAGTAATCCATTTCTCCTTATCGATTTCCATGTTGAAATTTTATAAAATATTATGATTAATTAAATAAGGCCTTGTTCCACCACCAGTGAGTTTTTGGTAAATTTTTGGGAATGTCAACTTCTTTTAAAGGATAATGAAGACCAGATTCAATCCAATGATTCAAAATGGAATCAAATTCGTCTTCGATTGAGCTCAAATTACTTAGTTCTTTTAAAATTTCATCAAATGTGGAGCTGATTTCTTGAAAATCGTTTAAGAGAAATGCAATACCTGATCGCACTCTATAAACGGCCTCCTTTGATGATAAATCAGTAAAATCAATTTCTTTTCTTGCGTAAGCTGGAATATAATTCGCAAACCAGTTTATGTGCTTGGTGATAAATTCAATAATGTTACTTCTTGATTGAATCACTTTTGTGCGAATATTTTCAGGTGGATTTTTTGCAGCCTCACTCTCTCCAAATATTCCAATTTCGTAGAAAATAAGAAAAATATTTTTGAGATATTTAATTGAAATGTTACTGTTTTCTATCGAATAATTCGTTAAAGGTTTTGATGGATGATTTTCCAAATCGGCAAATCGTTTTTCTATTTTTAGTAAGCGACCGAGAAGTTGTGGAGTCATTTTTATCGCGTGAGATAAGTGAAATACCTGTAAATACCAAAAAAGCCTCTAAATAAACAAGAAATTGAGTAATATCGACCTATGACAATAGTAAGAAGAGAAACTCTCAAATTTATAATTCCCGCGACGATAAGATAAGATATGGAATTACTTTTTGCCAAACTGAATCATAATTTCTGTATTTAGTTACTTAAATATTATTCTTTCTGTAATTTCATCACTTTTATTACCTCTTTGCGATTTAATTCATCATTTTATGGATAATAAATGAATATGGATTGAATTTTTATCAAATAATACAACTTTGGAATAATAAAACTACTCAAATACGTTAAAATAAGTATTCACGTGTAGACTCTTCGGAAGCAATTTTTAAACTGATTTAATTTCCATGCGAATCGCAAAAAATTATTGGAATTTCAAATTTTTGTAACTGTTTAAAAGTTTTTGTCAAATTTTCTTCGGAATTTTATTTAAAATTGATTTTTGGCAATTTTGTATATGTACGAGACTTTTAATTTTTATCTTACATAATTATTTTCAAGAATCATATTTAATTTTCTTATATTGTACAAAATTGGTTTAATTTACTGGAAGCAAGAAAATCAGATAGCTCGATTTAAATTTTTCAAAACCGTTAACGTATCTATCTTTAAAATTTTCATTATTTTACATGAGCTACATGTTATTTGATGTAATTGCAATAAGAAGAGATGAAAGGATTCTTTAATGTTTATACACTCAGCTTAATAGCTGAGCTTACTCCTTTAGCATTAATATGAACAAGCTTTTCAAGGTTATTTATTATTTCTTTCCTTTACTAGTAAAAATATAGGTTAAAGATGAGATATAGTAAACTGGTTGATCATAAAAATTTATATAAATTCATTTTGGTGTAAAAGAAAAACTCGACTGAAAGCGATTTTTGTTTTTTTGGCAGTTTTGCTTTGTTTTTGGTGACACTCCTCTTTAGTCTGCATTGAGATTTCACGTTGAAAAGAAGTGAAAAATAGTCGTGTTGATATAAAGAAAAATTGAGGTAAAAAGTTCATTCATAAAAACACAAAGAAGGGCGGGAATTATTCTGGGAAATAATTATCAATGCACTGTGAATTCATGGAATTAAAAATAATTCATTAAATTAAAAAAAAACTTAATTCTTCATAATAACTTTCGCACTACCTAAAATTTAAAGGTTTGAAGATTGCCAAACTGGACCTTTTGAACTGGACATATATTTGAATATAATTTAAATAAAAAAATAATTGCAGTCTTCAAAACAATGTGTGTATGACATAGTTTGTGTTTGAAATTGTGTTGTTCATTGATCATGATTGGGTCAATTCTTTTTGTTTGAAAAGTGTTAAAAATTTAAAACAATTAGTAGAAAGGTATCAAAAGACAATTTTGATGGTCTAAATATGTTTCCATTGCAATTTAAGATGCTTCACTGTTTGTAATCTTAGGTTTTCGTCTTTTGAATTTGATCTTGTATTCTTTTAAGGATCTCAGTCTAAGGGTCCTAAAATCAGTTAATGAAAAATACAATAAATAATTTTATATAAAGGACCACAAAAGCTTGAGCTCAGACAATCAGATAACTGACGAAAATCGTGATTTAATTTTAGTAAAATTTAAATGAGCATACTGTCGGAAATGAACGTTGCAACATACTTATTTTATCGACCAGAGAAATGCAAGATGCAAGAGTTACATAATTTTTGATATTTCTGAAATGCATCTTTTAAAATTAAATGTTATGGCCCGTCAAGGCTTATTGTATAATGAAGGAAAAGAGAAATTGATGCATTATAAATGAGGCAGTTGAATTTCTTTTTCAATTTATTTATATAAACTTTTGCAGTTTTAATAATGGTTAAAATCCTTGGAATTGATGACAATTCGGAAGCATTCTCCCTTTTGGTCACACTTGTTTTTGGCGTTTTTCTTTTTATTGGAACAATGGCACTCTACATGAAAGTAATGGGTGACAAAAATCGACAAGATGAGGTAAGAAATTATTACTATAATTTGAGTTCAATACATTTAACTTTCGTTTCAGAATCAAATTCAACAGCTTAACAGAGAGGAAATCAGTAACCATACAAAGGATGAATAATTCACATTAAACACATTTTCACACTACCATTGCTAGATTTAATTGAATATTCATGTATAACTTGAAAAAAAAATAATAATAAATATCCTTTTTTAAATATCTAACTGAGCTATTTCATTGTAATTAAGTGACCGTACCTAAGTGCATCTCATGACTCCAAAAACTATACTGAGTTCTTCCCATACCCGATATTTATCAGATGCAAAAAAAACGATTTCTAACTATTAGATTGTTATTTTTAGGCACAGAAATGATTCATTCATTTGGACATTTCTTAAAAAATGTCAAAACATTGGCTCAAATTTAACTCATTCATTAGTCATCAAACATAAACGTGTTGATAATCATATCTCAAATTTTATGACATTTTTATGCAAAATTATGTAAATAATTCAAGTTTGATCATTGATTTGTTAGATGCTGCTGTTAGCATGATTTTCATGATTTTTGAAAAGAGGCACTCGAATAAAAAATGCATAATATTTTTTTATAAAATTTTTCCATGTTGCAACTTTATTAAGAAGTTACAAATATTTTAAATAATGGCAATTGTGTGTTAATGACATGATGTTGCTTCTTCAGTGTCGCATTGTCTTTTTAAAAGGCGATTTTTGCTTTCAAAATTAAAACAGCATTTGCATTATATTTAGGGTAACTTCTATTTAGTTATGATAATGTAGTTAAGTAAAGAGAAAATATCTATATGGACATCGTGTTTGGTTTCATAAATTTTTGGACTTAAGAAATCAAAGCGCTTGAAATTTTGCATACCACTGACAACATCTACTTATCGTTCAAAATTCCACGTTTTTAATAAAAATAAAACTAGTTTTTTTGTATAATAAACATTCCTATATTTTGTTTATCACGTTATGATAATATGAGTTGATTAATTATATTTTAAACCCTTTAACTTGATCAGTCTTAGAGAAAATAACGAATATACAAACGGAAACAGAAATCAAAAATACTTTTCTATATAGCTTAATGAGGCTTAAAAATTCTTCTGCGTTTACTCTCTTTCTCTCTGAAGCGCATGGGATATAATTAATTGAGAATCATCAGCCGGCAAAACACAAAATTTTCAGTTGTGTTAAAACAGTTACACATGCCTTGTGTTGGTGAATAAAACTTGATTTGGAGAAAAACAATATATTATTGTGAATGAATGGCAATAACAAAAAAAAATCAGTTTGTTAAATATTTTTGTGTGTTGAAGACGTCATTTTTTTCTGACAGACAAATTACAATAACAGGTTACATAAAATATTATTGGAACCAAAAAAGAAAAGTTTCAAAATTTATTTTAATTATTTTCTAACAATAAAAGATTGACGATAATGGAAATGAAGAAGACAATTCTGATAACTGGAGCAAACAGTGGCATTGGCAAAGAGACAGCACGAGAACTAGCAAGAGATGGTTCTAGAATAATTTTGGCTTGTCGTAATCTTGAATCAGCGAACCAAGTTAAAGGTAATTTATTTCAAGCTTCACAATTTTTGTTTTTAACTTAGGTGTTTGAAAATTTAATTTTCAGACGAGATTGTTCAAGAAACGAAAAATGAAAATATTGTTGTCATGAAGATTGACTTGAGTTCCTTTCAATCAATCCGAGATTTTGCAAAAGAATTTCTTTCGAAAGAAGAAGGATTGGACGTGCTGATCCATAATGCTGGATATGGTGGTGCATTCCAGAAACATAAGAGTGCTGATGGAATTGAAATTACATACGCAATCAATCATTATGGACCATTCCTACTTACTCATTTACTTATTGACATATTGAAAAAATCAGCTCCATCAAGAATCGTCGTTGTTGCTTCAGATCTATACAAACTTGCAAATGTGAATCTTGATAACATGAATCCAGTTGATACGTGGCCAACATATTTGTACTACAGTTCAAAGGGTGCAAACATTCTTTTTACAATTGAATTGGCAAGGCGATTAGAAGGGACAAATGTGTCTATTAATTGTCTCCATCCAGGTAATGTCTTTAGGTAGTATGCAATTACTATAAATTTATGTTATTTAAATTGTTTAATAGGTATTGTGGACAGTGCAATTTGGAGACATATGCCATTGCCAGTAAGAGTTCCATTTTCTCTCGTAAGATTTTTCTTCAAAACTCCGGCTGAAGGAGCTAAAACTTCAATTTATCTTGCAACTTCAGATGAAGTTAAAACTACGTCTGGAAAATATTTCATAGATTGTCGAGATGCAACCAGCTCCTTAAAACAATATGTATCCGATCCAGAGAAAGCAAAATTGTGCTGGGAAAAATCTTTGGAATATGTTAAGTTGGAGTCAACTGATCCAAAAATTTAAAAATATATATTTTTGTTAAATTTCAATATTCTCAATATTTTTATACATTTGTTAAAAATCAGGAATGAATAATTTTAAAGGTAATAAATTTTATTTTCCATTTTCTAAAAAATTCTTGAATATTACGTATTTTTGTGGTTTTTACTCTTAAAGGTTCTAAAATATTCTATTGACAATTGAAGATGTTAAAAGAAAAGAAAATATTAAGAATCACAAAATCATGTGTATAAAATTTCATGGTATGAAGGCTAGGAATAATATCTACACACTCATGAATATTTATTACAAATATATCAAAACAGATATAATCCCGATTTCCAGTTTAGTTAAAATGAGCAAGAAAAGCTTTTGTTTGTAATAGTGTGATCATTATTTTTTCATGTGTCCATTACTTCTTCGATTAGATGTAGCATCTCTCAGTACTCTCAAATTTTTTCACATTCAGTTGTGTTTTTGAACTTACAGTACTCACACACAAATTTTAAATTCACCTTTCTGATATTTCTTCGTGTTTTACAACCAATTTTTAATTGAAATAAGCGAAAGTTGAATTGCGTAATATTTATTTTCACTAATTAGACTACGTTAAAATTGTGAATGCAACTGTTATCGATAGTATTTAACTTAGTGAAATTAAAGTAACAACTTGTGCAATATTTCCAAATGGAGTACTTTCCTATTAGCATCTTTCAGCTATTGTTTACATCCATTCTTAGTATTATTGTTACGGGATTTATATGCATTCATATATGGCTTAGAAGTACTGTGGGGAAATTTTATTCCAATGTAAGTATTGAGTTTTTAAAATTTGTTGTAAAATCACAAGAAAATTTATATTTTTGACTTTAGGAACGCATGGATGGAAAAACAGTTCTAATAACCGGTGGAAACAATGGAATTGGTTTGGAAACAGTTCGTGACCTAGCACGAAGAGGCGCTCGAATAATAATGGCGAGTAGAAAAATTGATATGGGGAATGAAGTTCGAGGTAGATTTACAGAATGTAAAAAAAATAACTTTTTTTTTCTAATGGAAATGTTCATGACTTTCAGACAGTATAATGAAGGAGACTGGTAATGAGAATATTATCGTAAAAAAACTTGATTTAAGTTCGCAAAAGTCAGTTCGCGAATTTGCCGATGAGATTGTTAGAGCAGAGAGAAAAATAGATGTCTTAATCCACAATGCTGGTTGTGCAAGTACTTCAAATAAGAAGAAGAGTGTTGATGGAATTGAAATGACATATGCAACCAATCATTATGGACCATTCCTTCTTACACATTTGTTGATTGATTTATTAAAAAGATCTGCGCCATGCCGGATTGTTATTATTTCATCAGCTTACTACAAAATTGCAAATGTTGATCTGTCAAATCTAAATCCACTTGAAACGTTTCCATTTTATTTATATTATGTGACAAAAACTGCAAATGTGATGTTTGGATTGGAGTTAGCTAAAAGATTAAGAGATACAAAAATTACAGTTTTAATTGTTAACCCCGGCATGGCTAATACGGATATTTTTAAGAAAGTTCCATTTCCATTAAATTTAGTAGTGAAAAATTCTTTCAAAAATGCATGGGAAGGTGCTCAGACAACAATTATGACTGCAGTTTCTAAGAAACTAGAGGGTGTTAGTGGAAAATATTTTTCCGACTGTAGAGAAGAAGATCTGATGAGTTTTGTGAAGAATGAAACAAGAAACAAAATTTTCTGGGAAGAATCTGTGAAAATGTGTAGATTGCGTCATTCCGATCCTATGATTTAAATAAGGTGTAAGCTAACTATAGGAAAAATTCTGTTCAAATGTGAAAAGTCATTATTCGCGTTAAAACGAATGACCTAAGTGCAAAATGTGAAACAAATGCTTCTCATCATGATATATTGGAATACTTAATGTTGTCATTAACAATAAGACTTATTTTTGAACAAATTTATTGTCGTCACAGGATCAATAAGCAATTAAAAGCTTTTAGCTGTTTAAATAAAGTATCAATAAAATTAAATAAATCAGACAGCGTGGTGTTTATCTTCTATTGCTTAATAATTATTGTTTTTCATGTCCAAAAGACTTCCTTCCATCTGATCGTTCCAGTCTCTCTTAGCTTACAAGTACATTCAAATATTAACACATTTACATTGGAAGCTCTATTATGAGAATTTCGGAAGAAAGAAGCAACAGAAAATTTTCTTCTCAGTCTTCAGTCTTGCTCGAGCATTGCAATCGTTCAGTCTTATTTTTTTGCGTACTAAAGTATTGAATTTCAATTTTGTTGTTGTGCAATAAGTGAAATTTGATTTTTAAGAGAGCAAGCACTATAGCAGGTAATTGTTTTTTTTGGTAATAAGTGTTTAATAAATAGCCTCGAAACTTCAAAGTAAATCTGATTGAAAAAAGTTATAGCTGTGCATAATGAATTGTGGACATAAATTGTACAAGAGAAAATCAATTATCAAGCACTTATTACTGCTTTTTTTCTCTAAATCATCAAAAAAGAAGAATTCTATTTAAAGCGAAATTTTGCGTGGCTTTTGATGGCGTGGCACTTACAGTTTTTGGAGAAAATTTTGCTTTTTATGATTTATTTTATGCTGGTTCTACGTTTTCAATAATAATTCTAAAGAAAACCTTTTAGAAAGATGAGTTCTGTTGCAAAAGATTAAAGTTCAATTTCTGCTCAATCAAATGTTAAGTAAGCTCATGACGTGTAACTTACGTAATGCTTATTTTTGTAATAGAAACTTCGGCCTTTCTGTATAACATACAATTCAATGAAACAAGTACCACCAAACAATTGATGGCCGAAGCTCGTCGTAATTCATTTCTTGACCATGAAATAACATTATAAATGAATGAGATTCGAAATTTTGAGGAAAAATCATTATGGATGTAATCTTGAAATACGAATGAAAAATGTAAGCGATGTTTGTAAAGATACATGAAGATTCATGCATAAATGAATATTGATGATTTTTGGTTTTTGAACAAAAAATAAAGTTGATAATCTCCGAAGAAAAGCCGCAAAACTTGTTTCTGATTATGTTAAGTAGAAAGGTTTATCAAAATTTTGATTCGAATAGGAACACGTGTTGGTCAGTTTTAATTCAGATCTTAAGTGGAATCGCGTAATTTTTTCTTTCTCAAAATCATTTTGATGATATTTCTCCAAGCTGCTTCTACAGACAATGTATCCAAAGCTATTAATGAAAATAGTTTAGAAGTTAAGACTTCAGGTTGTCCAAATTGGCTAATTCTACTTAAATTTTTTAATTTGATGTAACTAATTATTTCTTCACATTTTTATTATATTATAATTACAGTCAAAATGGCTTGGTACGAGATACCCAATACAAATGCAGTATCAATTTATAGTGCGTTGCTTTTCGGCGTACTTACAGTTGTCTTCGTTTTTCGTTTGTGGCTTAAAGCAACATGTGGCAAATTCGAATCAAAGGTAAGCAATAATACGATAGAAATGTATGAGCAAAAAACTCATGAGAAAATAATAATCTTTAGGTACGAATGGACGGCAAAACTGTACTTATAACCGGTGCAAATAGTGGTATAGGTAAAGAAACAGCAAGAGATTTGGCTAAACGAGGTGCTCGAGTTATCATGGCATGTCGAACAATGGAAACAGCTAACAAAGCTAGAGGTGAGTGTCTCAATATCATTCATTAGATCAAGGATGTATCTTCTAACTTGATACAGGTTAAAAAAATTAATGTTTTTTTCTTTCTAAACCTGATTTTCTTTTTAAAAGTAAACAAAATTCTTTCTTTTCGGAAATGTCAAGTTAGAAGGATCATCCTTTGTATTTTGCTTAATTTAATGCACCAAGATAGTTTTCATTAGTCATACATTCATTAACCATGAAAAGTTAATTTTTTAAAAATTGGGTTGTGTAAATATTTTAGTAGCTAAATGGCCATGTATTCATGTAGTTTATAGTTAGTTCATTAGTTAAATTGTTAGGGATTGCTCATTCTATTCTTCTTTGGCTGCATACAATGTATAATTAACATAACATCCACACATTCAAACCTTGTTGCAGATCAAATAATTAAGGAATCTGGTAATGAGAATATTTTTATAAAAAAACTTGATTTGAGTTCTCAAAAATCGGTTCGTGAGTTTGCTGATGATATTCTCAAATCAGAAAGTAAAATTGATGTTTTGATCCACAATGCCGGATATGCCAACACTTTTGACAAGAAGAAGAGTGTTGATGGGATTGAAATGACTATGGCAACTAACCACTATGGACCGTTTCTTCTTACACATTTATTGATTGATTTGCTCAAAAAATCTGCTCCATGCCGAATTGTAATAGTCGCATCTGAATGTTATCGTTTTGCTCGTCTTAATTTAAAGAATTTAAATCCGATCGATACAATGCCTGGCTATTTGTATTATGTAAGCAAATTTGCAAATATTATGTTTGGATTGGAACTGGCAAGAAGATTGAAAGGTTCAAACATAACCGTTAACATGCTTCACCCAGGAATGATCGATTCAGGAATTTGGAGAAACGTTCCATTCCCATTAAATATTCCAATGGCATTCATGAAGGGATTCTTTAAGACAACACAAGAAGGAGCTCAAACTTCACTCTACCTCGCATGCTCAGAAGATGTTAAGAACGTTTCTGGAAAATATTATTTGGATTGCAAGGAGTGGGATCTTCAATCATACATTACTGAAGAAGACAAGCACAAGATTTTATGGGAAGAAAGTGCTAAGATCGTCAAATTGACTGAAAAGGACTCAAAAATTTAAACAAATATCTTAGCTTAATTTTTTAAGTAATTGGGAACACTCCGGGATACATTTAATACTTTTTAATCTCTTAAGTTCAGATTGTTTCCATTTGGCGCAACTAAAAGGAGAAAAAAAATTGTAAATTCGTTGGTAATACAAAATGTCAAAGATCTATAAGTTTCTTTCTTGAATTTTGCATTACTATTCGGATATAAGAAAGTCCTGCTTTAATGATTTTTTTAAATTATAATTTAATATGGAAGAGATAAGGCTTTTGGGATCTGATAATGATAATTATTTTGTTATTAATTACTTTCGGTATTACTCGTAAATTTGTTTAAAATAAATTTTGAAAAGCTTTCAACATATACTGAAAAGCTTCTGATAAAATGAGAAAAATTAAAAGTTTATTACTTATAGAACTAGAAATGCTATCGACTGCTTTTGTGAGTAGAAAATTGCATGCTTAATCAAAGGAAAGTTTTTAACTCTTAGACAATAGAAATTAATTTTTTTGATTATAATCATGTTTTAAGCTATACATCACAAACTCAGACGTTTATCACTTCTAAAAATGCTTTGGCTTTTAAATTTTATAGAATTGTTAGTTTCATTAATAATTAGCACCATCGATAAATGAAATGAAAATGCATTTGCTGATCTCGCGCCTCTCCCATATTTCCAGATGAGATAATAAACGAATCCGGCAATAATAATGTCATCGTGAGGAAACTTGACTTAAGTTCGCAGCAATCAGTACGGGAATTTGCAGCAGAAATTTTAGCGACAGAAAAAAGACTTGATGTTTTGATTCATAATGCTGCATATGCTGGTATTTTTAAGCAGAGAAAAAGTGTCGATGGAATAGAACTAACGATGGCAACAAATCATTATGGGCCTTTTTTGCTTACACATTTACTGATAAATCTAATGAAAAAATCTGTGCCTGCGCGCATTGTTGTGCTCTCATCAAAACTTCATCATGTATCAACTATGAAAGTTACTAGATTAGAGGATTTGAATCCTATTCAGGGACCGCAGAGCTGGTTTCCTGGACAAATTTATCACAATTCAAAATTCGCTAATATTCTTTTCACATTTGAACTTGCAAAAAGACTAAGAAAATATAGAATAACTTCAAACTGTCTTCACCCAGGGATGGTTGATTCAAACATTTACAGAAATTATCCGTTGCCATTACTAATTCCATTAGCAATCTTTAAATTTTTTATCAAGAGTCCAATGCAAGGAGCAAGAAATGTCCTTTATGTCACATTATCAGAAAGGCTTGAAAATGTCAGTGGAAAATATTTCAGAAATTGTCACGAGTCACGCACAAATGCTCGAATATTTAACAAGCATTGGCAATCCATATTGTGGGAAGAATCGAAAAAAATGGTTAAACTAACAAGAAATGATCCTCAAATTTAGGCTATAAATTATGTAACTAACAAAAAAATAAGGCTAATAATGTCCCAATTGATAATTGTCGATAATTCTGTGAAATTTTATGGGTGATCAAACCAGTATTATTACCGAGACCAGTGTTCCTCATTTTTTCAGTTGATCGCAATTGTGCGATTGTCAAAATTTTCTATAATTATTTATTAAATACTAATGAATGCATATTTTATGTCATAAAATAAAACAATATTGATTTTTAATTGAAAACTGCTAAACATTTGTCATAAAATTATGAGTGTATGTAGATAATGATTTTGCTGATACGTGTTTTTAATAATTCGAATTTGTAGAATTTCTAAAGCATGTTTATTTGACCATAATATCCCAAAAAACTTAAAATCCCTTGCTTATTGCCTCATTTGTATTCAATTAAAAATCCATCATCATGTAAATTCACCAGTCTATACTTTGTTAATGAATAATAATAGTCAAATTAGCAGACTTCATTCAAAACATATTACTGTTAATTAACACTTTTCACCAATACAAAAAGAAACATTTTTTTCCAGATGAGATTAAAGAAGAGACAAAAAATGAGAATTGTGTTGTTTATCAACTGGATTTGAGCTCATTTGAGTCAATTCGTGAGTTTGCGGCAAATGTAAATGAGAATGAAGAGAGACTAGATATTCTCATACATAATGCCGGTTATTCAAATTACTTAACGAGGGCAGTTAGCAAGGAAGGAATTGAATTAACAATGGCAACAAATCATTATGGCCCTTTTTTGTTGACACATTTGCTAATTGATTTGATGAAGAAAACTGCTAGAAAGAATCCTTGTCGAATTGTGGTTGTAGCTTCAAAAACTCACACCTTATCGTACATGGATCCAAATAACGCCTTTCATTTGAATCCTGTAGGACATTTTCCTCCATCTGATTTATATAGCAATTCAAAATTTGCTAACATTTTATTCACCATAGAACTTGCACGTCGTCTTGAGGGAACTAATATTACAGCCAATGCCTTACATCCAGGTAAATTTAAAACTTTCAGAGCTGAGTAAATTTAAAAATAACTATCAAACTTATTAGGTGTCGTGGATACAGGAATTTGGCGCAATATGCCATTTCCAATGAACTATTTGTTCAGTGTAGTTCGTTTGTTCTTGAGAACACTTGAAGAAGGAATTCAAACAATTCTTTATGTTGCATTATCTGATGACATTAATGGTGTTTCAGGTCGATACTTTAGGAATTGCCGGGTAAATATTTTCAATCAACATAATTATTTTAGATGACTAAATCTTTAAATTTAAATTAAAGTACGGAGTTCCTAGAAGCGACGTTTACAATACTGATTGGCAAAGAGTATTATGGAATGCTTCAAGACAAATTGTTAAGTTGAAGACTAATGATCCTTTTATATAAGCAAAGTTGAGTAATTGACATTTATTATTGGAGAATAAATAAATTAAAATCGAATTGTATAATTTTGTTTTTCAATACACTCTTCATCAGATTCATTAATAACAGGCAGGACAGCTTCTCCTAAACGTTTTGGCTGTGCTCGTATCTTCAACCAATTTCTATGACTGATAAAAAAGATGTGCGATAAAGAATTTATCTTATTTAGAAATAAAGGAGAAAATACCTTTTCCAATTTTTTATCTTTCCAGGCAATTCAAAGGGTGTTTCAGGACGCTTGACATATTTTTGAGAGACATATTTTGGCTGAGCAAGAACTGTTAATCGCGGTAATAATTTTGAAATAGTGACTCTTTTAACATCCATAGTGGTAATTAATTTTGATGCTCTCTTTTTGGGTGCTGCCAACGATTGCAGCCGTAACAGGTGTCTTTTCCATGCTTCCGCTTGTTTTTGCTTCCTATCACTAATTATTGATTATTTATTATCAGAGTTACTATCGACATTTTTACACTTCTAAATTACCCTTTTTTGCCATATAAAGAAAATTTCTCTTCATAAATAATACTACATTGATGCTGCGGATAATTAAACTCTGATGAATACGTTGAACAACATTTTTGATTGCCAAAATAATCCATAATTTAACTAAAGATTTATTAACGATAAATTTAAAAAAATATCCAAAAATAAAATTTACACGAAATAAAAAATTAAATTTTCAATGATCACTGTGGTACTATTCGTGGTTGGGCGAGTTGAAGAATTCTTGGTGTGGGTTTTGCTTTTAAGGCTTTTGGACTAATAGCAGGCTTCTCCTCATCATCGTCGTCATCCTTCATTTTTGGTTTAGACAATTTTATAGTTCTCTCACTTAAAGATGCCTTCAAAGCTCTTTTAACAACACCATATTTCGTTATTTCTGCTGGAACAATTTTAACCTTCTCTTCATGAACAATTTTTGGTCTTGCGAGTACCTTAATGCGATCACCTTGAAATGATCAAAGTTGAGAATAATGTTTTTTCAAATTTTTGAGTTAATACTTACTTGCATTATACTTTAATGCATTCGGATTAGCATAAAAAGTTTCCTTTTCCTCATTTCCTTGTACTTCACTTTCATCTTCTAGTCCTTTAATTTGTTTGGGTATCGAAAGTTGAATCATTCGCTTTGTTGGTATATAAACTTTTGATGAATTTCTCACACCAGACTGAAAACCATAAGTTGGTCGATGTTTCTCTCTTGGATAACGAGGTTGCGATAAATTATAAATGGAAGCTTCCAATTCACTCAAAGGTACAATTTTTTTCGGAGGCTTCTTAGGTTGTGGAATCTTTTTCGGACACGCTCGCTGTTTAAGCCACTCACAATGCTTTTGCCAATCAGCAGCAGTCCATTTACGACGAGGAATTCTTGTCTCAGTCAAATGAACATTTGCAAGTCTGCTGTACATTGTCATCATTGAATAATGGATGAGATTGTTAATGTTGCCTAATTTTTCATTATCGACTGTCTTCCTATAGTCTTCCAACGATGCAACAAGCTTTCTTACTTTTGGAACTGAAAGCATTCTTATTCTTGTTGAAAGATAAATTTCTCTCGAGATTTCGATATTTTTATCTAAGTTTCTGCCTTCATTTGAAACGAATTTGGGTGTGTAATATTTCGGCTGTGCCAATGTTCTGATTCTCTTGTTTTTGCATTTGAATCTTTTTTGCCTTTTGTACTTCAGATGATCAGATCCAAAATATTTTTTGCAATTCAACGGTCTTTTGCCAGTTTTCAGTGAACAATAAAATCCTTCAAATTGGCTATCAACAGTTCCACTTGTCACATCCTTATCCACATTCAATCCAATATTCTTTTCACAATCCATCATTTAAAAAAGTGTACAAAGCGTAGAAAAAATTACAAAATGATATTTTTCAAAAACTCAATGTTAACTACGTTTCTAACTGAATTTGATTCATTAAGATTTATTGACTTTTCACTCAGGCAACAATTTGCTTGAAATTTTCATGTTTTTAACATAATTTTAATAAATAAATTTAGATAGTTACGGACTAAAGAACGGTCAATAGATTTAAAGCGTGAGAATAATTGGGGTCTTTTATACAATTTGGTGGGAATTGAAATAATAATGATAAGGAGATCAAGAATGGTAAAAATAATATAACAATCCAATTGTTTAACAATCTACGTTATTGTATCATCGATGATTCTTGTTTTGAGTGTAATTACTGACATTATTAATTATGTAATTGCTGTTTCTATGTAATTTACTTTAAGTTTAAGATTACAGCTCTTGTAAATTCATTTGTTGTTGCATTTCCGCCAAGATCCTTTGTGCGTACTTTTCCTGCCTTCAAGACATTATTGATAGCACTATAAATTTGCTCACTATAGTGGAGTAAGTTAATATGACGGAGCATCTTTGATGCGCATAACAACATTGCAGTTGGATTAGCAATATTTTTACCTACAGCTTCGGCGAATGTATGGCGAGCACCCTAAAAAAATGACAGGATCAAAGAAATGAGCAAATAAGGGACTATAAATAATCTTACAGGTTCATAGACTACATGCTCAGCTGAATAACTAGCACCAGCAACAACTCCTGCACCTCCAACAAGTCCAGAAGAGATATTGTCAATAATATTACCATAGAGATTCGGTGCAACCATAACATCGAACTAAAAGCGAGAGGAAATAGTAAAAGTCACGTGACGCGAATAATTAAAAACTTCATACTTGATGTGGATTTGACACAAGCTGCATTGTAGCGTTATCTACAATCATTTTTTCAAATTTAATTCTAGGATAGAGCTTAGCCATTTTCTCGCAGCTCCTAAGGAACAATCCATCTCCCAACTTCATGATATTTGCTTTATGGATGGCAGTAACCTTCTTGCGGTTGTGCTTGACAGCATAATCAAAAGCGAACTTGGCAATGCGCAATGATTTAGTTTCGGTTACAATTTTTAAGCACTCAATTACTCCTAAAAATAATAAGTACTTATAGAACTGAACAGCAGTTAATTTTTTTATTCTACCTGGAACTGATTCATGCTCCTGTGCTGAATATTCTCCCTCCGTTTGCTCACGAATAACAACAGCATCAATGCCTTGATGACGAGTTTTTACTCCAGGTAAACTCACTACATGAACAACATTCGCATATAAATCAAGTTCATGACGAAGCTTCATGTTGAGTGTTTGAAGTTCTCCAGTATTACTGTAATCAGGTGTTGCTAAAATACCCTTCAAGCAGATTCTGTTCTTTTTGATAGATGCAACAACATTTTCAAGAGGAGAACTCAATGCAGGATTAACCTCTGACAGGAAAAAAGGTTCAAAATCGACAGGAACATCGGCAGCTTTGAAGAGTTCTTGCACCGAATATATCAATTCTGGACCGACACCGTCACCAGGGATTAAAGTGCATGTTGTTCGTCCTTCTGGCTTTGTGGGACTAGCTAATGCAGCAGTTGAGTGAATATTGCGTGACGAAGCCTTTAAAATCAGCAATTTTTTAAAATCAATGTTTTTTTTCAAGGAAATTTTTTCATTGTCCGATGTTGCATAATAATACTAATTTAAATTCTAATTCTTACTGATTATCACTATTTAACTCACCTGAATCAGACATCTAACAAAACTTCTTGTTAATAGAGACATGCTGCTATATAGCTTTTAAGTCCTCAACTATCTAAAGATTTTTAATTTGAGTATAAACAGAAGAGCGATGAAGTCGGGAAAAAATTATTTTTCAACGCAGAGGGGTACGGAACTTGAGAATTTTTGAAACAAAAAAAATATTTTTTTTTCACAATGATGACTAAAATGTAAATAAATCAGTTTGCTATGATGAAGCATTTTTTACAATCCCTTACAACAGCTTTAAAATTTATTGTTTTGGACGGTATATTTTTTTATTTTTAGACATTGAATGATTCTGCAGCACATGATTTTTTGTTCTAGAACATTCATTCTTGTTTTAAGTTGTGTGTTATGACATGAGTTGAAGAAATGGAGAAAATGAAAGAGCGTGAAATTAAATATAAACTACTTTTCATCCAAAAAGTCTACCCCTCGTTCAAGAAGTTTTCATGTAAATAAACGCAGTGGAAAAAGTAATAAAATTTTAAAGTTTTTTAAAATTAGTACAAATTAGCAAATAATTAAAGAAGCTTAATTAATAGACTAAAGACATGATATTAAATGTAAACAGTGAATTTATTTCTTGGAAATAGACACTTTTCTTATCTTATGAATGGTCAATAAATAAACATCCTTTAGCGTTTGAATTATTTTGTGAAGCCCCTTGGAAACCTACGTAAGAAACTTTGTAAAAAGCGTGGAATGATAATTTAAAGTGACTTTTTTCGATTGTTGAAAAATGCAGTAAATAGCTTAAATTTTACATAAATAAATAAACACTGACATAATAAGGACTCTGTTAATCATTTTCTTGTACATAATTATGGAATAAGCATAAAAGAGGTAATAATTTGAAAATAATTTTTTTTATTTTATTCGCCATTTTTGTTTTGATTTCTTGTGTGCTCTGAAAGCAAAATTTTTTTTTCATTTATTTCTTCACATTGAGAATATTTTTGATTAATTTAAAAAAATTTAATGTCTTTAGATAGCCATAAAATATTTCCTTTGTTTAATATATCAATTTCACAGATATTATTGTTGTTTTTTCACTTTAAAATTTTCAAAATTCTCAAACCTAACCTCAAAGTTATATAATTTTCATAATACTATATCAATCGATTTATATTATTAATTTGATTTTTTCTTCTTTACATCACATAATTAGAGCAATCAACTATGGACGCATATCAAAGTTTTGTGAATGTTGACGAAGAAGATTTGCTTGATGAGTTGCCCGAGCGACGCGCATCGCTTTATAAAAGTGATAAAATTTCATTTTGTGAATCAAATAAAGACGATTCAGGATTAGGAATAAGTGATTCGTTAGAAATGTTTAGAGAAAGTGTTGAAAATCAGTTTTTGGAGGAATTAAGTTGTGAAACTAACGATGCAGTCACTCAAAATGACAGTAAATCAATGCCAGAACTTATTCCTCTATCAAACATGACTCACTCTCCAAATGAAAAGCCTGCAACAAAATTTGTTGGTAGCACATCAAATGAAGAAAAATTGCCGGAGCTTCAACCTATTCCAGTCATGATTATGGATGAAAGGAAAAATTCATTTTCTGATGACAATTCGAATAAAACCATGACCAATGAATCTCGACGTTCATCTACTTCTTCATTTATTGACTCGCTTTTGGATAAGCTTCGTCGAAACTATTCCGAAAGTTCAGCATCAGATATTTCGCCAAAGAAAATTTCAAGTGAATCAAAAATTAGCGATGACGATTTACTTGTCGAAATGGGAAAGACAGTTTCCTATACAAAATCAGAAAATCCAAATATGTTACCAACTCCAGTTGTAGAAAATCAATCAATTTCATCAGTGTTTGTAAATTCTGCAAAAGAGTACGAGGAAGCAATTGAAAGAAATAAGCAAAAGAATTGCAGTAAGCATGACGATAAGTCGAAAATGTCATCAAAATCCCAACCACCACAAATGAAACCACCAAAATTCCCATCGAATGTTAAACATCCACGAACACTCGCACAAAAACGTTTACTTCTTGCCAACAATTTGAGTTTCTTAATGATTGAACAAGAATCAAAAATATTTAAACAAATTCAAAGAAAAATGAACGGCAAGGACATTAATTATCAATTTATTGATGATTTATCCGAAGATGAAATTCCTTTGAAGCACGGTCCATGGAAAGCGCTATCATGGTTAAAAACGGAAGAAGGCAATTATATTCAACAGTATATCACAATTGATGGCCAAAATTACAAATTAACTGGTTCCAAAGGTAATCATAAAAGCAAGTATTTATTACCACAATCTTCTAAACCATTCCACAAGCACCAAACAACTTCACTCAGATCAGTAAGATGCTGTGAAGGTGGCAAAGTAAAAAAGCGAATAATTGATAATTTAGTTAATGTCGAAAGCATTAAAAAATTCATACTTGAGGGGAACTTAAGTCCATATAAAAAGCTGGAAGCAAAAACCCTTTGTAATCAATTAAGCTTAATAAAGCCTCGACCATTAACAAGGAAGATTGAACAAATCAATAGAAATCGTAGATTAACGGAGAATGATGAGGATAGTGCATTCCTGGGCGATTACATGAATATTGAAATGCCTGACATAAAGCTAGAAGTAAGGCCCCAACATAAAATCCCACTAGATTCAAAAGCTAAGCAATACCTTAATGAAATAATTCCATATCGTGATTTAAATGAGAACTGGATTAACTTTTCACTTTCTGCTCTGTCAACAAAAGATGAAGCAAAAGATGTCAATGAGACATTTGAATTCACAATCCCTTACCGTGATAATAAGCAGCACATTCTTGTTAGAGAAATAATAAAGCAGAAAGACTCCATTGATACACAAGAAGAAGACTTTGCTGAGTTTAAATGGACATTTGCTGATAACTGTGATAAAAATGACATCCTTGAGATGGAAATAGTCGACATAATCAAAGATCTTTCAAATAGTGTTTGCATCAACCTTAATGATGACCTTTTTACAAAGGATGATCCATTCGAAAGATCGTGTCCATCATTAGCTCCTATTAAACCTAAAGAAGCCATACAAGAAATAGCATCAACATCTAAAAATCTGAAAATCGATCAATCAAAGAAGATGCTTCTTGAGCTTCGTCGACTCAATGCAAATGTCGTAAAATCGGATTCATCACGTGTAAATGATGTAAGTTATTAGATTGTTTTACTAGTATCTCTTATAATAATTTTTAATTTTATATAGGAGGAAGACATTAGACGTCACGCTCTAGCACACCTGGCAAAAGATGAGAGGGATCTAAGACCGACAGTTATTGTAACAGATTCTGATACAGTGCTTTTAAGTAACAAGAAAACAGAAACGCGTCGCCAAAAAAGAGCTCCAAAAAGATACTCTGATTACATGCAATCTGTCGTAATTGATGGTAGTGAAAAGGAAGTAGAGTTTGAACCACCGAAAAAAATTAAACCAAAGGAATTGATCGATGAGCCATTTAAAACTAAAGCTCAATACACAGAAACTGGAATAACTCATGAAGAAACAAAGCAGTTGAAAGAGGCAGTAAAGAAATGGATTCACGTAAATGTTGATATTCAAAAACTAGAAAATTTAGAAGACATTCAACCTTGGTGCATGCTTCATAATCTTTATAAATGTTCATGCAAAACTATTGTTCCTAAAGAAATGCCTTTAGGACAAACTAATAAAGAGATCACAAATATACTAGATAAAGAAACGGCAGACATCATTGAAGATCCTAAGGAAATTTCAACCAATTCACCAAGAAAAGAACCTTCAGAATGCAACGAAGAAATAGAAGTTGTTGAACTTTCTAGCAAAGAAAATGATGAAAATTCAAGAAGAGTTTTACCAATGGAATCTGATAAACCACGAAAAAGTATCTGTGAGGTCCAAGACGATATCGATATGGAAGAAGAAAATAAAGAAAATCCTCCAAAAATGGAAATTCTGAATATTTCTGAACTTGTAAATGGAGGAATCGGACCAATTTACATAAATATTTATGATACCAAAGTTAATAGGCTAAATCAAATATTTCGTTCAATATTAAACAACAAAGTTGCCCTCGTTTACCTTGATGGACTGGGATATTATTTAGACATGAAGAAAATCGACGTTATGAAGCTAAAATTTGATGAAATTAGAGATGAACTTGATCATCCCGTATTCATTATTCGTCCGAAAAATTATAAATCAGATGAAGAATCACCGAAAATTTGTGGTGATTTTGTGAGCCTTCTATTCAAAGATGATTCTGAATTATTAAAACAAATTATGGATAAGAGTTTACTGAAGGAAGTATCAAGGATTATAGAAATTATTCTTCAAAGTGTTCGTAAGAAAATTGAAGCTCAAATTGGTGATGAACCAACAGATTTTGTAAAAGAGCAGCTTTCGTTAATAACTAGAGATCGTTTGAATTCAAATTCATCTGTATCATCTGCTGATACATCACCATTACATTTCGATGGGAAGCAGCTTGAAAGGGCTCCACCACCTGGCTTTGAAACAGAAATGATGAAGGATTTTAATAGAATATTCTCAATGAGAATGCAAAAACTTTGTGCCATTATTAGGTCGAATTCATTAGGACTACATCCGTTGGATGGATATGTCAATAAATTTTATATTTACAAGTGGAACTTACTTTTACAATCATTTGAAGAAGATTTGATTAATATTTGGCAAGTACGACTAAATGATGAGGTTGATAAAAATTATTTCATGTACATTATAACAAACACCTCAAAACCACCTAATGTTGAAAATGCAGACACAGAAAACATCACAAACATTAGAAGCTTACCATTTAGCAATATTTCAGCATTGATTAAAATGATTTTATTAAGAATAGAAAATTCTAAAACAACAAACATGACAGTCTTATTATTTGGATGTAAAGGATACTTCCGAATTTGTGGATTATTGAATAGTAAAGAAAATTATTTTGACGGAGTTTCTGCAAAGCCTACGAAACAAACACATCCTCGATTAACTGCCAAGATACAGAAAGTTTACAACATTTGGTATGGACTAAAGAGAGCTAGTGCACTTAAAAGTAACACACACCAGTGCTTAAGCAATGATCAGGAAGTAAAGGATGAGAATGAAAAAATAGTTGCTGAAACAAATGCCCATATGAATGAGGCTAATGACGATAAGTCAAAAGACACCTCAAAGGTAAGAACACTGAAGAACAGTCAACAAGAAAAAATAAGAAAAATTAATTGTAAAACTTTTTTTTATAGCAACCATCAACATACAAATGGTTTCTCTTTAATATCTCAAATGATTTTTCTGATATTTACATCAAGCAATGGAAGAACTATTTACCATACAGAGTTATAATGAAAGCCATAAGTCAAGCACGATATAATCAGCGAACAATTAGAATTTTGGGTCCAATTAATAGTGCGAAAGACACACCTAGGATTTTTGCTCTACCAAATGCTCCTTTGAAGTTTAAAAAAGAAGAAGGTCAAAATATGACAGGAAATTTTTTGCTATTCGGACCTTATTTAAGAGAGTCCAATTCTAATTTACTTCTGATGCAGAACGTTGATGGGAAAATGATTTTACGTGATGATTATGAGCAGCAAAACAATATCCAAAGGAAATCGCGAACACGTTGCTTGTGGATTTATGCAAATTCGCTAAAATGTGTTACAGAGTCCCAAATCGAATCTATTCAACCTGCTTGGCTTAAAAAATGTAATAAAGTTAATCAAGGAAATGGAAACGATGAAAACTCTTCGGACTATATTCAACAGAAAGCTTTAAAATTTCAGTCAGATGAACAAAGGAAGAAGTTAAAAATCTCATCAATTGCTGGTGGTTTGAAAAAAGTATTGTAATCGGTTTATTTTGTTACTTGATATTTGTTAATTCTAAAGTTTTTTTTAAGTTGACCTTAGTTAATAAAATTAATTCCATTTTTGAGCATAAATTACTTAGGCACTGTTATTGCTCGAGCTCATGTTTTCGAGATTTTTGATGTGATTGTTCATATCATGTTGCAAAAATTTTACAGCACGGTGTTCAATCGCTAAACTTTCACTAAAAAGAAAAGTCCTTAAGACATTTAATTTCAACAATATATTAACATTTTCATACACTCGATCAGAAATTTTGTCATGTTTCTTTGTTAAATCTGCGATCACATTCTCACGTGATTTTCTAAAAAAAAAAATAAATATAACAAATCAACAACATAAAATAATGGTGATAATAAAGTATTGTGTTCCTACATTAAGTTTATCAATTCATTGAGTTTATCCACAATTATTGTCATTCCATCAATTGTGGCTGATTTGCCTTTATCAAACTCTTTAAAAACTGGAATCACTATCGTGACTTTGTTACAATTTTTGCACATGTGGTCTCCCAAGCTATAAAATAACGTACATTTCACTATTTATTCAAAATAAGAATCTAATTGGATGTATGAGTATTTACGATTTCATTTGATCTATGCAATAATCATGAATAAAATGTTCACAATTTGATGCACAAACGAGATCACCATCCAAGATTGATTCTTGACAGAATAAGCACTTAAAAATCATCCTAACTGATTGAACGCACGTTTACTAATGAATTGTGTACGACTGAAATATGATATCTACCTCTATAAATGAATTTAATTATCGCTTCTAATAGTTTTAAATTCATTCTAAGTGACACTGAAACATTTTTGGAATATTTTTCTCTGTACGCGACTGTGATTTTCAGATTTGTCACATTTTCATCAATATCAATCATTGCAACAATTTTGCTGTATGTGCAGCTGATTTACTTGGTTTATTAGAAAGTTGTCTAGATCGATTTTTTAACGGGTTTTTATTTTTTGAATAATTCCAATAAGGCTTGTTTGTGTGTGTGAGACTGGAAGTTTGTTTTGACTGAAGAAAATTCAATAATTAAATATTTAATTAAAGTAGGCTGATTGTTTAATAATTTATTAGTTTTCTTGAAATCAGAGCTAAATTCAAGTGATTTTAAATTTACCTAGAATGAGGAATCTCCTTCAGATAAAAAATTATTCTATGATTAGGAATTTATGGTAATAACTTTTACATAAACAAATTTGTTTTTATTAATATTAATGTATTTTTCATTAGCACATTACCACAATTAAGGTTTATTCAATACGTGAAGGATGAAAAGCTTCATTTAGGATTGAGTTCTGTAAGTGACAATCATCACATCAATAATTAAAATATTTATTATGTGAATATTTTACAGCATAATGGCGATGAAATTATGGAATTATCAAAATATGGATATCCAAATAACATGAGACAGTTCATAGAGAAGAAGATACATTTAGATGAGATAAAAAGCAGAATCGAGTGCTTTGACAAAATTAAGACATCAGATGTTAAGCTAGTCGCTCCAATATTAAATCCACAGAAAATTATTTGTCTTGGCTTAAACTATAAAAGTCATTGTGAGGAACAGAAAATCGAGATTCCAAAAGAGCCAATTTTCTTCAGTAAATTTCAATCTTCAATTATTGGTCCAACAGATGACATTATAGCGCATAAAATAACAACGAAGATGGACTGGGAAGTTGAATTAGCAGTCATTATTGGATCTTCAGCATATAAAGTTAGTCGAGACAATGCGATGGATTACGTTTTTGGATATACAGTAGCACAAGATATAACAGCAAGAGAATGGCAGAAAAAGAATGGTGGACAATGGCTGATTGCTAAAAGTATGGACACATTCTGTCCTTTAGGACCATCAATTGTTCATAAAAGTGAACTTGACGGCTCAAATCTTGCAATTAGATGTAGTGTCAATAATATTCTTAAGCAGTGTGGCAACACAAACGATTTAATATTTCCAATTGATGACATTATCTATCGACTAACAAAAAGCATTACTTTATTTCCTGGAGATGTCATTTTGACGGGCACAACTGGCGGTGTTGGGGTATTTCGTAATCCACGAGAATTTTTAAAAGTCGGTGACGTTATTGAGAGCGAAGTTGAAGGAATTGGGAAGCTTATCAATACTGTTGTAAGCGATAAATAAAAGGACAAGCTTAAGGCCTAATACACCAAAGCTTTTAAAAGTATTTGACTTACTTGGAGTTAATTAATTCTATTGAAATTTATTAATTCTCTATAATTAATGACAGTTTTTCCTTATAAATCCCAATCTTTTGGCTTTCTTGCAGTTTTCCAGAAGCTTTCTCGACTATGATATGGTCTATAAAGGTCATCCACAAAGTACTTTGGCTTCTTGTAATATTCGCCTGCCATTTTATCCAGCAAATGAGACTGTGTGGCATTACAGAAGACATGTTGTCTGGCTCTGTATTTTTGTGCTGGCGATTTTCTCCAAATTCTCTTGTTACGTCCTGCACGAGTACGAATCCATATTCCCCAATCAAGGCGTAAAAATCTCTTAATCTGAAAAGATCCAGTCCATTAGATAATGTCCAGTATTGTCGGTATTTTCTAACTTTATACTTACAACTGCCTTTACACTTTTCCTCTTTGCCTTTCTTAATGAGAATTTTGTTAAATTTCTAACGATCGTTGATTGACATGGCTGAATTAATGACTTTTGAGCTAATATTTGCGTATTACAGGCTGTATTAATTGCAGGAAATTGGATATTTACAGGCTTAAGTGAAAACTGTGAGAAATTCCTCGCGAAAACATTACAAGTGTTGATTTTGACTTGATTCCTAGCTAATGCCGCGATATTTGATATTGCTGTAATGAAATGTGTTGTTAGCAATAAGTTTATAGTATAATTAATGCAGAAATCACCTGGAACTAATGCTCGAAACATATTTTAAATATTTTTTTAAAGCACAATTTTTCAATATTCTTCCCAGACTGGAATAGGGGCCATTCATAAATGACGTCACACACAAAAAAAACGAGATTTTAAACCCCCTGTCACAAAATTTTCATTCAAAAATTTTTCTTTTGTATGGAAGTGTCACACAACGTCAGACTCCCCTGAAAATTGGACGTCATTTATGAACGACTCCATATTGGAAGTTTGAAAGGTTATGTGTATTGGACCGAAAAAACTTCCGAACAAAGTTGACGAGAAAAAGTGAAAAATAATTAAAATCTGGATTTCTAAGTAACTAAATTAAATAATGAATCGCATCCTGCTTCAACGAACGTGTAATGGCGTGAAATATGTAAGTAGACCAGCAGATAAATAATTAGATATAAGGTAAATTGATTTTGTTTTTGTTTAAAAAAATTATGCAATCAAAATCGATTTATTTGACACTTTCTTCCAACTTGTTATCTCTGCTAATTTTAACTTATTTTTTAGAGTAAACAGTCAGGAGTTTTCCTACGTCATTACAATAGTTCGCGAATGCCTCATTTGCAGGAAGCTGGATTCGGAAAGTTTCTCCTGATTTTGTCTCCTATTGCTGTCTCCGGCGGTATTGTTGCATACGCAAAATATGATAATGAATTTCGTAAATTGCTTGTCAAAAATGTTCCGGCTATTGAACCAGTATTAGAGGTATTTATTGACGACAAAAATCCATTTGATGATGTCTCGAAGAAATTTGAGGAATACAAGTCGACTGTAACATCATCTGTGAGCAGCATAACATCATCAGTTAGCAACATAACGTCATCAGTCACAAATCTGTTTGGTAGTGAAGAGAAAAGTATGTCCAAATTTATGACTTAGTCATTTCCAATTATATTTTTTTTATTCCTCTTTTAACTTTTTAGAGCCGGAGAAACCTTTCAAATATGAGCCAACGAGCAGCTCTAAAATTCCATCAGAACATAAGACATCGGCGGTACCCGTTTCACAACAAACATCTACAATTCCGGTTCCATCACCTCCAATTTCTAAACCACCAGAAACATCATCTCCAAAAGAAAAGCCAGTTGTTGCTAAGAAAGTAGCAGAAAAACCGAAAGAAGTTGAGAAGCCGTTAGAAATGGAAAAACCGAAAGAAGAAAAGGTTGAAATTCCAAAATCACTTACTGATTTTGAGAAAAGTGTAGAAGTGGCTGCAAAAGTCGCATTAAAGGAATACAACAAAGCTGTCAATGTTCTCAAGACATACAATGATGAGGTAAAGAGGATTGTAGATTCAGCAGTCGAAAATATTGATGTTAATGCATGGACAGCATTAAAGAATAAGACATTGACCCGTGATGCAGCAGTTGAGATGGCCGAACAAGCTGCTTTGGCTGCTCGCAAAAAGCTTCAAGAGCTTGAACAACAAATTGAAAATAATGTTGTTAATATAAGTAATGAAGCCAAGGGTGTTCTTAAGAATCATATTGAAGGTTTTAATGAGCATTTGAATGCAGCAAAATTAGAAGTGATGAAAGCAAAACAACTGGCTGGAACAAGTGAGAATTACTGGAGAAAAGTAGAAGCTGCTCGTGGATTTTTCGTTAAAGAAATCGAGTCACTTTTTGGTGTAAACTTAAACGAGAAAACTCTTAACTTATCGAAAGAAGATGTCGATCTCTTCCTCATCAATGCATATTCACACGTAATGGCTTATCAGAAAGAGCTTCAGAAACTTCAAACTGAAGGTGAATTAAAATTGAAGCGTGCAATCGATGCTGTTCGTGGATCCGATCATTCGGAAGCAATAAAGGCACAACTTGCTTATGAACTTGAGAAGGAACGAAGGGAACTTAACATCCAAAATCAATCTAAGGTAAAACTAGATTATATTTTGTCATGTAAAATATGAAAATCTTATCGAAATTTAATTTTTAGATTTTGAGAATCAAGGCAGAGACAGAAAGGAACTTGAGAGATCAATTGAAGAAACAAATCGAAGCTCATACTGATCATTTGAATGACGCATTGTCTCAAAAAGAAGCAGAAATGAAGCGCTTATTCAACAGAGAAATGGATGAAAGATTGGCAAATGAACGTGCCTCATACAACACACAATTAGCAATAATGTTGGGCAAAATCAAGGGAATGGATTCGGCATTGAAAGGTAATTATGCTAAAAACTCATAAAGTGTCATTAATTAGACATCAAAAATCAAACATAAACTGTTTATATTTACACGCTACAATTAAGAAATTGACGAGGAACTAAAAGGTATAGATACATATTTAGAACTCATCGTTGAGACGCACAGATATAATTACTCATAAAATATTTATAATTTGAAAGATTTTCACAACAAATTAACTTCCATTTTTGTCTCTATTTAAAGAACGTGCTGATAATGAGAAGAGTGCCTATCAAGCGCAATCACTTTGGGCATCTTGTCAAGCACTTTGGTCGAGTATGCGTGAAGGTGAGCCGGGAAAATCGTGGCGTGAACAATTGCGTCCATTAAAAAGCGAAATTAGTGCTGTAAAGTCTGCTGCAGAAGGTGACGAACTGGTTGCTGTTGTCATTAATTCATTGCCAGAAAAGGCACAAAATCGTGGCGTTTTTCCAGAAGCTGCTCTTCGTGAACGATTTGTTAATGTCTTCAATGTAGCCAGAAAGCTTGCTTTAGTTCCATCAGAAGGAGCTTCTATTCCTATCTATTTGTTGTCATTTATCCAAGGAATTTTAATTGCTACTCCATCCGATCCAATCACACAAGATGAATTGCTGGATAAGGAATTTGACTTTAGCAAATTGGATACATATGATATTACAAATAGAGCAAAGTAAGTCCAATTTATTTGTCAATAAACATTCATTTCAATCACTTTCTATCCTTCATTTGTTTAGATATTGGATGGATCGAGGCAATTTTGTGCAAGCACTTAGATACATGAATTTGCTTCAGGGTGCATCACGTAAGGTTTCGAGTCAGTGGATGGAGGAAGTGAAATTACTTTTAGAAACACAACAAGCAGTTAATTTACTTATGGGACATGCATCTGCCAACTCTAATCGATATTTATAAATCAACAACAAGCAACCTCGTTTTAAAAAAAATGAATAATAAAATTGGTTGAAACATCAAACCCATCCAGAGAACTGGATCTTCTTTTTCTTCATTGTAAATAGAGAAGACAGCAAAATTGATTCAAAATTCAAATTATTAAATTTTTGCTCCTGATATGTGAATTAGAATAAATAATAAATTGAATGAATATTCCTAAATTTGAAGACATCGTTGTGCTGTGCCCTTCCTTCCTCATTTCAGATGCTTATTTTAACGAGAATTTTAAATTTGAATTTTATGCAGCTTAACGAAACTTATTGTGTCTTGGCTAAAATTCAAATTTAAAGTCTAACGGTTTTTAACGTTCTATACGAAAGTAAAGTGCTTCATTTATTCTCTACGAAATGGTAATTCATATGTTAATTTAATTTGAAATATATAAAGCTATCAAGTAGAAATGTCGGGCAATTTATCATCATAATCTTTCATGTCTTCCACAGCACATGACGTATGTTAAAAATAAGAGTAAGCAGTCATTTTTTTTATGCTTCTGCATCATTTCTCTTTTTATCATAGTGATTTAGTGCATTACTTGGTCTTCTGCTCTTATCAAAAGATTCTCATTTCTGTCAGCTAATGTTTTAAGGTAGTATGTGACATGTTAAGCTTCTTTCTTTTGCATCGTCAAGACATGACTTTAAAGCTTCATGCATGCAAATTGCAGCTTTATAGTCTTAACTTTAACCATGACCTGTAAAAATAATATTAAAGCTTAAACAATTCATAATTTGTAAGAAGACGTAGAATTAAGATAATAAATTTTATTCCTATATATCTTAAAACTTATTCCATTATGTTTTGATATAAAATTTTAATTAATCATCTCATTTGAAAGTGCTTTTCATTTTAACACGTAAGATGCCTATTAAAACAGCTGCTTCTGAGACTCTTCCTTATTTCTTTTTCTCCATTCATATCTGTATGTTTTCACAAAAAAAGCCTCAAATGAGAATATGAAAGTTGCCCTACAGCCATAGTTTGACATAAATAATCTGTTTGCTTGAGTGAGTGAGGTTGGCATGTTAGGAAAATATCAATTCTATGTTTATAATACAATGCTAGTTCAGGAGTTGATGATAAAATGAAAAATATGAGCTTTTGTGTTTTTTGTGAAAAGTTTCCAACCAGAATCCTCTCATGTATGCTTGCTGCAAAAAGGGATTATTAGAAGTGTGTTGCCGTGATTTTTGATCTCTATTTTTCAATTAATTTTCACATTTGCAACATAAACAAGTGCTTCAAAATAAATTCATCAAGCTATCAGGTTTTATACGCCATAGACAATTAATCTCAGTTGAGAGATGATCAAAGTAAACTTATTCAAATTAATTAGTCAATGTTATTAAATTTATACTTGAAAGCCTTTTATACCAGATATACCGAACATTTTTGTTCAGAATCCTTCAGAGCATCTGCAAAATTAAAGTCACGAAATTCCCGAAACATCACTTGAGAATCCTTATTCCCGAAACATCACTTGAGATTCTTTATTCCTCTTATGCTAAATGTTTACTAAGATTTGAACAAGTATGTTCGATAGTTCTGGGTTTTGAGTGAAAGCTCAAAAAAGAGTAAAATCTAAAATGTTAATTAGAATTAAACTGTTAATGCTCTACAGATCTCATTTGAATATTCATATTATTTGATCTCGCAAATTTTAAGAAATTAAGTAATTTTCGATGAATATACGTAACCATACGTACTAAAAGCCTAGTTTATATAATTTATTCTCATCATAGGATGAATAATTTAAAATTTAATTCATAATTCATTTTTTGCCATATGAATAGTCACACGCGTAGATTTTCTTCATCGACATGAGAAGTTCCATCTTCAGAAAATATCAATTTTTAAGATACAAAAGTCATCCTATTTTAAATCATGACATTTACCTTTTATTATGATTGAAATAATTTTTGTCATATCCATTGAGAATTAGAATGGATTTTTCTTCAACTTGACATCCATTTTCCCATAAGATTGTTGATTTTTTTTTGTTTCATTCGAAAATCCATATTAATGTTAGATGAGAAAAAGAATTCATACATGCTACAGTCATCTGCGATATTCGGTCATGTGGAAATGGGAAAAAGGAATCAAGTCCTTTGCAACAAATCAATTTCAATGCTCTAAAGGCTTTTTAAAATATTCCAAGAGATATGAGGATAGATATAGAAAAGAAAAATGTGTTTAGATGACGTCAGTGCTGCAGAAAGTCGTTATTAAATATCGAAAATCTGACACTAAATTTTTAAAACTTACTAAAATCCTACTTGAATTCTACCAAGCAAAAAAATTTCAATTAAATTTTTGGATCTAAAAAATAAAAATATTGTCACGGTAAATTTTAGTTTCACGGATATCAGGTTTCAAAGGAAACAAAACAATACTCATCAAATATTAACGCCTGAATTGTCATTGTCACTACACTTTTTGTTTTCATTCATCCTATTCAATTCCAACAGATGCTACCATATCATGAAAATATAAAAGTACCACTAGCTGTAAAATTGCGTATAAAGGAAAGCTTGTAAAAGCTTTTTTGTGCACTTTTGTAATACAAATAAATTTTCCGAATTTCCTTTTCCTCTTTACTCATTGGCTGGCTATATAATATTTGCAAAATAAAGACTCCCTTAAAAGTCCTGGATAAGGCTCTGGTTCTGACCAATTTTGATACTTTTTAAGCAAAAATCTTCTAAAAAGCAGATAGTCATCCTATTTTATTACCTATCGTAAACACGAATTTCGGTCCAAACGAGAATATATTATATGCGGGGCTTGTTCCTCAGAGGATTCCCTAGAATAATCTTTGTGAATTTTTTAACAGAATTGCTTTGAAAATTGATTTGGTTCCACTGCGAAAAAAAATTTATGTCTGAAAAAAATTGCGCATAAATTGAAAAATTTAAAATTATGCTTTTTTTATGCACTTACTTTATGCCCTTTCGCTGATGGCTATACTTTTTTCCATCTCACTTCCATTCCGACATTTCAAATCCGCTTAAAATTTTGTGGCAGTGACGGAAAAAAGAGAGATTGAGAAATTCACCAAATATCAAAATTTATTTTGTAGCATTCATTTGGAATGTTGCCTTTTTAACGATTTATTTAGTATTGAGAACCAATTCATCATTTAATGTCTTTTAAAGCATATTTTATGAATGAGGAGAACAAATTCTTGCATGTGGTTCTTGATATAAAAAGTTTGTTAACATATGGCGAGTAATAATTTCTTCTTACTGCTACAAATATATATTTAATTCTCTCGATTGTGTGCTTTCAAGTTGAGCTAAACATTTCTAAGTACTTTTTCAATTCAGCTGGTTTTGTTATTTCAACCTAAATTTATGTATCGCGAGACAAAAATGAAGATAATTGAACATATTCAAAATGTGAAAATCACAACTGGAAAAATTGCATTAACTTATTCTCTTGTATTTTTATAAATAGATAATGTGGAGGGTGAGATTGGATATTTATTCAGCATGATGCACTCGACTGTAATTTATTCTGCACAATTTATTCAGCTGTGTTTCATCGCTTATTTATAACCACTCAACCGCCAGTAGAATTCTTCATATTTTCCCAGTATACTGCAGATGCGATAAATTAATATCCTTATTATGTCTTGAAGAGCCCTTTTTGTCTTGAAATTAATGAGGAAGGTTCTGTGTATTTATAATTTCTACACGTTTCTACTCAATAATACCTTTAAACTTGCACTATGGAGAGCAATAGGTGTGAATTTATGACTCCTCAAGCATTTGGGATTAAACTTTATATTTCATACAGGTCATATTTAACACTTTCAGCAGTCACTGCATGCATAAAATATTCTTGTTGATGTTTATAGTGCTTCGTGTAAAAAAGTCTCTTTTATGGTCGCCGCCAAAGGAGTTTTTAACTTTTTTTCCCTTTCTGCTCTCTTCCCGCATTCACCTCAATGAATTTTTTATCATTTTTATACATATACATTTTTAACCCTTAAAAAACTGTTGTTGCTCACTGCATACCGTAAGTATTGAACAAATTTTCCCATTCGAATCAATTTTCCTCTCCTTTTTTGTTTCTCTCTCCTGTCTGTCAATGTTCGCTTGGCTCCGTTGAAAGAGCTTTCATATTATTATTTCGAAAAAGTACATTTTAAAAATTTATAACGTTCAACTTGTGTCAATATGAAATGAAAACGAGAAGCTTCGTGAAGATCGAAATATGAAAATTGAGATAAGCAAGAAAGTTAGTGACGTGAATGTCAGAAGAAGCTTTTATTGTAGCTTCAAGCATGTGTTAATATTATCTGTTCATAGAAGTCGCTCTTTACTTGCAAGTCAGAAATTTTAACACAATTTTTATGTGTGGATGAGCGGAAAATTTGCTATATTAATTCAAGAATGTATCCAAAAGATGCGAGAGCCTATAAAATATAAGATATGGCACATACTATTCGCGTTATACAAAGTTTTAAACATAAAATACTCACCGATGTAAATTAAATAACCTCCTCCTTATTAACCATCTAAATGCAAATTTTTCTGCTGCCATATAGTATAGCATATAAAAATACAATTTTATTTTATTATTTTATCTCATTTTCACTCCCAGATACATAAAAATCATACTTCTGTTCCTTTTTTTTATCTCGAACAGAAGTAACTGCTCGTTTTGGAGGTCTTTTTATGCTCATATCATTTCAAATGGAAATTTTTGATTTGATGAAGTGGAATGCATAATAAGGTTATTTGGTGCTCATGATAGAGAAGTGGGAGACATTTACATGGAAAAAAGAAGAAAACTTTGAATATGAGTTTTTTTGAGAGAGCTGTAAGAGGATGTAAGAAAGTTTGCTTATGAATATTTTATTATAGAGATGAAAAGCTATTCCTGTGTAAAGATATCGTCGCCATGAAGGGTTAGATGCCTCTCGTTAAGATTACTATATATGATTTCCAGTAGCTGAATGTTTATGTCGAGTGAATTTTGTAAAATTAAATTAAATATTGAGGAACCATAGGCGAAAATATGAAAATTTTATGTAATTTTTCTAGTCTATCAAAACATTTCATCATGAAACCCATAACATTAAGATGTCTATCCCATTGAATGAACATCTTTATTTTGTGAAATTTTCTAATGAAAGAATGAAGTAAATGTATAGAAAGATTTCATGATGTAGTAACAAAAGACATGATTGTATAGAAAATGAATTGATACAAAAGCTGCCGTCTTTTTATTTAATGTGTTCTTTATTTCTATGTACAACAAAAACGCGATGTTCATGCCTATAAATAAATTTGCTTTGTTTGAAATGCTGAATTATTAAACAATTAGTAGATCTTGTTGCAGGAGCTAACAGTCTAGTGGATGTATATCTATAACAATAGAATCAGATATTATCTAAAAGGAAATTTACTGAATAGAGATGCACACATGCTCTATAATTACTTTAAGCATCTTAATTACAAATTGTTCTCTTGTGTTTTATGTAGCGACAACGAGCGAACGTTATAATTTTCCAGCACATTAAATCAAAATGTGTTTTTGTTTCGTCCTCGTATATATACAAATAAAGAATTGCTTGAAGTCTCAAAATAGTATTTTTTTAAATGAACTTTTAATATCTTGTAATAAAGTTAGTTTAAAGTTTAAACCGAACAATAATTTTGAATAATAAATATTGTGTTTATATTGTGCATTAATTCTTAATAATTAAATTTTCTTATTCAATAAACCTACAAAAATACAAATATAAACTCTTGAGTTTATAATCGTAGCACGACAGACACATCACGTATGTTTGTAGTCTGAAGATTGTCATATTCTCTTGTGAACTGAAAAAAATGAAGCATCATTGTGCATATTTAAAAAAATAAGTTGAAAAAAATTGCTAGTTGAAATTCACAGCCATTTATCCTGAAGTCTTATAAAGCTAGAAAATTACGTAAAATTAAATTAAATTGTGATTTTTCAAATTCTTACGACAAATGTGTTGAACATTGCAAATTTGTGCATGTTGTTGCACTTTTTTCTATCACCATATGCACAAAAACTATGTTTGCTATTCGAATACAAAAAATTGACTCCAACTTGAATATTGAAATGTGTGGAAAATCGAAAACAGATTTTGTCATCAGAAAATTTAAAATTTAAATGCAGCGAGAGAATCATGTTGTCATGAATCAGAAACAGTCTTGCATTTAAGGGCAAATGAACACATTAGCAATTTATCTATGTATTTATTCATTTCATTTAAAAGGATTTAAATTTATATTGCATTATACATATTATGTAGTGCATTAATAATTTATTCAAATACTGTCGAATCAAATTAACTTATATTCCCAATTGCTATTGTTAGAATACAATAATTCTGTATTATGTCAACAAAACTAATAAAGTCGGAAATGGAAATGCACACAAATTTATACGTCAATATCTTTAAAAATTTCTACATTAAAAACTTTTCATATAAACGGAAATGACAAGGATTAAGAACTCATCGGCATTTAAAAGTTAAGTTTCTGAAAAAGGCATTTTCAAAAACGGGCCGTTTTCCGTTAAAGGCCGTTTTTGAAAATAAAAACGGAAAGGGGTCGTTTGCAAATTACGTCACGCTTTAGGGGGGAGGAGGGGTAGAAGAATTTGTGATACTTCAAACACAAAATTTTTCTTTCTTTGGAAAATTTGTGATAAGGGGAGGAGGGGGGTTGAAAAAGTCGTTTTTTGCGTGACTTAATTTGCGAACGACCCCAAAGCGGTCCGTTTTTGTCAATGTATGAAATTAACAGTCAATTAGATTTTCTTTCGAAGAATTTAACTTTTCTCCGAAATTGTATTTTCAATTTGCGAGATATCAAAATTATTGCTAAATTAAGTATCCACAATCCATTTTCAGTTTTTACAAAAAAAATTCAGCCTATTTAGTCAGAAACATCAAAGTTTGAGTTAAAATAGTTTAGAGTAGCTTCATTCCTTTCAAAATCCAAAATGATGTCAGTTCCATATTCAGGCACAGCTAAGAAACCTACATACCAAATTTCAGCTCATTTGGCCAAAATTAGAGCAAAAATGATTTTAGCGTAGATTCTAGCCCTTCGAAATCCAAAATTAGATCGGTTCTATATTCAGCAACAACTAAGGAACCTACATACCAAGTTAAAGCTCATTTGGTCAAAATGTTCTTTTTCTATGAAAAAAATAATTTTTTACGTTCACAAATGGACTCAAAACCCTAAAAACTTATTAGTTTTGCATTTTTCCCTATTTGAAAAAATAACTTTTTTCGTTCACAAATGGACTCAGAACCCAAAAAAACTTTAGTAGTTCTGCAATTTTCACAATTTGAGAAAATAACTTTTTTCGTTCACAAATGGACTCAGAACCCAAAAAACTTTAGTAGTTTTGCATTTTTCGCTATTTGAAAAATATAATTTTAATCGTTCACAAATGGACTTAGAACTCAAAAAACCTTAATAGTTTCGCATTTTTCACTATTTGAAAAAATAATTTTATTCGTTTACAAAAGACTCAGAACCCAAAAAACCTTAGCAGTTTTGCATTTTTCACCATTTGAAAATAGTAATGAAGCGATAATGCTTCATCGGCATATTCACACCTCTTAAATTTTTTTCGTTAATAACACGAATTACGTTGAAACCCCAACCACATTTAAAAAACCTATTCAACCGATATTAAAATTATTGCTGGATTGAGTTTGAATTGAGCTTTTCTTAAAATTAAAAAAAAAATGTCGGAAGTCCTTTATCGAGAGACTTAAGAACATTTTTACATTAGCGGTCAGTATTTGATTAGCACAAAATAAAATTTTACATAGTTGTAGGCCCTTCGAAATCCAAATGGCGTCGGTTCCATATTCAGGCACAACAAAGGAACCTACATAAAATTTTTTAGCTAATTAGGTCAAAATGGAAGCTAAAAATAAGCAGAAATTAATATTGATGAAATTTAATATAAAACTTTAGGCAGTGAATATTTACCATCTGATTTTTTACAGTACGATCTAACGATTTACTTCTTAAGATCTTAATCTTCTCATTTTCATGAGCCACAAAATGGAAGGAGAAAGAAACCGTTGAAATAAATAACAAAGAATATAATTTTCTTCTTTTTTGTTCTGCTCTGAAACAATAGAAATATCCAGCATAATGGTTGAATCATTTTGGCAATATCGGCCTAACAATAAATCCAACAATTTATCAACAATACTATATTTCGCTTTTCTTCAGCATTATGTATACATGTTCATAGATTTTTTTGTTCATTCTTCTTTAGAATGAGAGGCTATTATTAGGACATTTTATTCGCTTAACAGAATAATGTAATAATTTACGCTTAATTTGTCTGTCTATAATCCGAGAGGATATAAGGATATAAAAAAGGGTTTTATTAAAATGATGACCGCATAATTAGAAAGTCTAGTTCAACCAGTTGCAGGGTTCAGAAGAGAATGTTGGATGAATGATTTTTTTTGGCAAGCAAGCATGAGAAAAATCTTGGTGCCAATTTTTATGGTAGCATTTAAATAATTCTTATCAAATCCCAATGGTGCTGAAAATTTTCTTTTAAATAGTTTCAGTCCACAATTTATTGGAAGAGTTTCTATGGTTAAAATTAAATTTATTGACTAATTAAAGTTCCACAAGTTTCTGAATTTATATTCCGAAATTTTCACATCGAAATTCATGCACCATTACCTACCACAATGATATATCCTGAACAAGATTTTGAATTGTGAAAATATTTAGATTTCATGGGGTTTCACTAGATTTCACTAATAATTTACAAACATTTCGAATATCTTAATGACGTGTAAATGAGAAACTTCTTAATTAATTCAAACGTCGCTATTAGCTGCTACAGACTTTTGTACTTTTATGTGCATGCGTTAAAATAATTTATTTTCGGTCGTAAACTAATGAAACAGGAAGGGCTGAGAAAAGCACAGAAAATTTTTGGACACGCTGCATTAACTGCAACAATTTATGTCAAATGGATGGCTTCTGGCACTGAATCTTATTTATGGCGTGATTGCAAGCTTGAATGGTAACGTGAGGGTTTACATGAAAAAGCATTTGTGCGGTGATGGTGGAAATGCATGAAATTTCATACGATTTCAAGTAAATTCCATTTATGTTGCAATAAAAAACAATCAATCATAGGATTTTATGCGGAATAGAAAGCGGCTTGAAATTGCTTTTGGCATCTCACATTTTCGGCACCTCGCATTTCAAAGGAAATTAATATTTTTTGGCTTTTCCCTCATAATTCAGAATCGTATTGAATTGTAAATGAATAACTGGGAATAAATTTATGATATGAGGAAATTAAATTTGCTGCTAATGCTTCACGTTTTCTTTACCAAGCACAACACATTACTGGCTTTTATTTCTTCCTTAAAATTAGCTTCGATATCATTTTATTAAATCAACTGTCGATGTATAATGGATGAAATATTGGAAATAAATGAAATTTAATCTCGAATTGAGAAGTATTTATTACATCACTGACTACTATAAATTGGAGAATTATTTTACTTCCATCAATGATGTTCAGCTTTCTTTACTTGATAATCACAGCTTTTTATCGATGTGAGGATGTTTTTGCTAACAATTTGCCAGTCTGTCTGAAAGGAATTTAATAAGATATACTGCATACTGCATACGATTAAGGAAATTTAAGAAACACTCGAAAAAATGCGCACAATATACGATCCACAGTAAAATTTGCAATTTTCTCCCTTTCATTAAGCTTTCACTGTATCACACAATTAATTCTCAACTTTTATACGACCGTGACAATTAAATCTCCCCAATAGTCTTATAGTTTCGCAGCATGCTGCATTGAACGGAGAGACGAATGGAAGTTTTGCAATGACTTTGTTTACTAATTGAATCCATTATCACAGATCCATATCATGATCTGCTTAATGAACTAAAATTCAATGAAAAGATGCTGACGTGCTGGTTATTTAATAAGCTCAATTAAAGCTCTGAGCAGCCTAAAAGTTCATAATATCTTCATTAATGTGGATATCTATCGATGCCATAAAATATTATTTCGCAAAATCCGATTTATATACGACCGTTGAACGATACTCAATCGTTAGAATGTTATAAAAGTTAATGCTTTAATAATTCCATTTAAATAGAGGTTCTGTGACAGTAAAAATCCTTTTGTAGAAATTTATGATGTCTAGCATGTGAATGGACGATCAGCTAGAAACTCTATATCTAAATGTTTCCATTTGATTACGTTTTTCATCCACTCAAAGTAGTTGACCCATATTATATCTCTTATTGATGAATTATTTAATTCTCATTCTATGAAACTTTTGCAAACAAACAATTTTTTACTGCGTGAATGATCTGAATATTCATTGCGAATTTTGTGTCAACATTTTACATTTTTTTCTAATCACAGTGAAATTAGATTGGCGGGTTAAACATTTTAACCCTTCTCTTTTCGCTAATTAGGGTAGTTTTAAGACACAAAAAGTTTAATTGAATAAACAAGCAAGCCCTGATACATTTTAATTTTTTATGTTGTTTGCTAAAAAATTTTTTTTGCCTTTTTTAGTTACAGATTTCTTTTTTTATCACCTAAAAATTGACTGAATGAAGAGGAACTGAAAGGAATAGAACAAAAAAATCGATGTGAATCTAATTAAAAGGTTGGATTGAAGCGCATTCATGAAGGACACAAAATATTATGTAACAAAATGAAGAAATATAACTTTTTGTATTTCTATGTTCAACTTTTTTTGCTTTGCATGAATTATAGATGGCTTAATTTTGGTTTATTGAAGATACATGACATACTGATGATAATAAATTATTCTTCCAATGTAATCTTAATTGAATTATTTAAAAATTACCTTCTTCTTTATATTTAATGGCTTTTTGTGAAATTTCTCTTTGCGGAGGACGTAATGGGAAGTGAAAAGATGGAAGCAGCATTCTCTGAAGACCAATAAAAAAGATGGACCGAAAAACTTTATCGAAATGGAATTTAGGAACAAATCAAATTAAATAAAGAATGCAGTTACAATTGATAATGTGCTTGCTATGTTTGGACTCATGAGTCAAACTCTCGTTAAGTTGGTTGGCTGACATGATGAAAAGTTCTGGTAAATTTTGCCCTAAGGGTAATACAATAATTTCATATATAATGCTGCGTAATATAATAAATAAAGCACGTTGCTTTCTTTTAAGTTGTTTTTAAGGCCTTATTATTCACTTTCCACCCCAAATATAAAATCTACAGAAAGTTTTGTATTAATTTGACAAAGAGACCTGTGAAGCGAATTTTCGCAATAAATTTTCTCTCACATTTAATTATTGGCACGTTCAAAAAATTTACTTATTGTGAATAACAAAATTCGTGCTGTGCTTTTATCATTAATTATTCCTATTTAATCGTAATGTATGGCAAGGAACGTAAGTAATTATAATTGCATGTAAAGTGAATTTAGGCGCATATCTTTAAAAAATTGTTGATCATTCCGGATTTCAAGTAAAATTTCTATTATATTTCCAGCAATAACCTTAATAATAGCGACAGATATGTTAATTAATTATTAAATTATATTCATCAATTTATTTTCATAGCTACAATGATTCAGCACCTGAGGCTTCATAACAGTAAATTATCAACTATTATGATTATTGGAAAACTCTGCCTTAGATTATCTTAATACTCAATGAATAAAGATCATTAAAAGCTAATTAATGTTGATTCAGTAAATAAACATAATATTGAATAGCTTGACAAGTGGATTATGTCCATCAAAATTGATTGATTAAATTTTATGACCATTCAGAAAAGTCTCTGAAAAAGAAACGTGTTTATCGAAAAATATGAAAAATGTCCATGTCAAAGTATAGAATTAGAAGCGGACATCCAACGAAATTTCGCTAATGCAATCCATAGACTCAAATAGTATGATTTTTACATTTGCGATATACAGCCTTTTGTTCGAAAATAATTGATGACGTCGAGTGTACAGTGAAAATATCATTAATGAGGCGTGTGCCTTGCATGCTAAATTGACGGTAATGTATATGGAGATTTTTCTCATAAATTATCAATTAAAATGTAACGAGTTTGAACTGTTTAATTGAATGGAGAACTTTAACCCGTCATGATTAGCATATATGCTTTTCAGCTTACCTTTTTATTGTTAAAAAAGGTTTAACATCAATTCATCATTCAAGCATATCCTTTTCTTGAACGAAATTTATAAAGAATTGAATATAATAATAGCTTGTTTCTATATTACATTTCAAAATCCTTTTTTTTTTTTAAAAATATTTCATTTTTTCTTATAAAGCAGATTTTTAAGGTAGAAAATTCTTATTACGGATGAACTTTCATAGAATTAATACAAAAATTACCATCCACTAAGGATTAAAAGCATTTAATCCATGTTGCTAAAAAAAATTATCTGATCAGCTCGTGAATCTGCTAGATTTTCTCCTTCTTTTTCATATTTTTATAATAATAGGGTACACGTAAGAGGAGAGAATTTTTTATAATGTATGGTTATATGTGTCATCATCATGCTTGAAGGTATGTAAATTTTTTATTCTTCATATCTATTCTGCTTTTTCTTTTTTACGTTTTCATTCAGTGAACATGATAGTCATTCAGCTGTAGGTAACAGGCTCTTTTTTCATTTGATATTTGTAACATAAAATCAATACGTTTGTCTCACTCGTCTTGTCTACATGTCTCTTAAATACTTCTCAATTTGATATGCAGTGTTGATTTATCTCTAGATGTGATTAATTATAGCTCTTCAAGTACTTTTGTTTAGAATGTAACAAAAAGCTATATTCAATTTATGAAAGTTAAGAGGAAAATGACAACAATGATGACTGAATCCAATTGCAGTCAGTACAAACATTTGCGCAAGAGTATTGATTAGGAATTGATTTGAGTTTAATTGAATTTGTGAACAGCAGCAGGCATAAGCCTTTTTTATGCGAATATAAACATCCTTCAGCATAATACAAGAAAAAGTTTCATTTTTCTTTATAGCCACAATCATTATTGGTCGATAAAAGCAACAAAAATAGAATTTTAATTAAAATTTATATTGAAGTATTATCTCAATTGATTTATAATTTTTCTTCTGTTGAATTAGGGATGAATTGAAATTTGCTATTGCGTAATAAATGAAAAAGCAAAAAGCTTCCATCTAATATAAATTTAAATTATGGATATAATGCTTTTTAAGAGCTTTACTAATTGATAGCGTTTGATTTTTTATTGGCTTTGATTTTCTTTGTAAGATGTGCGTCTGTTATTGATGAAAAAATTATAATAATAAATATGTATCTTACACTAAAAGTAATATCATATTTTATGCACTGGATCGTGATTGTGAAATCGAATATTTTGTATAAGTTTTCTTAGGATTATAAGCATGCACAGTTGACGCTCAGCGACCATAAAACATCTTTGCTCAATAAATTTCATCCAATTTTCATATTTAATCTGCTCATATAGTCGCGATAAATAAATTTATTGCCAGAATAAAAATGCGAGAGAATCTTCAAAGTAATGCACACGTCTTTGTGCTAAATCTCAATAGATTTGTTTGTGATATTTGAATCTAAGTTTTGTCGTATATCTTCTTTCTATACAGATCCTTGTATCAAAGAAATTCGTGTTGAAAAATGTGAGACAAGTAGCGCTTACTTTCGCTCAAATAATTCTCCTTTTTCCTTCAAATAAAATGTAAAATATTGTGCTATTTTTGCCACTTGAAGATCTATTTGAAACTTTTTTAAACGAAAAGTTTCAAAATTACAATAAACTTGATAAAATCAGAAACCTGAAAAATTCTTCTTAATAAAAAATGTAAAATCTGAAAAATTGAGAAATCGATCGCGCTTCATGGCAAAAAATTTCCAAAATTTTTCGGAATATTTTTAAACATTTAAAAATGAATAAAGTTCTCTATGTCATCACAAAAGCTTCTCAATGTCTTCAAACTTTTTAATTAAATTCATAAGAGAAAAACAGAACGTACGACTTTTATACCTTCCATGTTGCTGCATATTTTATACAAAAATAATCACACAATATTTTCAACGATGTATGGTTGAGCTTTGTTGTCGTTGGGTATTTTTATCATCCATAAATTGTGCAAATATAGAGATGACAGAGTCAAATAAAAATTTAATTTAAATGATTTTTTACTGACTGATGATATATGCGCTATGAGGATGGATTATAAGCGACAATTATTTTTGAAAATCATTGTGTTGAATGATAAATGAGATTTTAATAGCAAACAATTGTATAATATCCTTTTTTAATATTATTTATAATGAACGAATCCCATCAACCATGACAAATGAAATTTTATGGAAAGCAAAAAAATGGGAGAAGCTTAGGACGTGTTGAAAATTTTCACATTAAATTTATTGATAAATTATACTGATGATTTAATCTTTAGAAAACACATTGAATCAAATATAAATCTTTTCAATCTCCCCCTTAATCCTTTTGGTGAAACTTTTTTTTACTCTATCGTTCTTCTCATTCCGCCGCTTCATATTTTATAACCATTATCATCACTACCATCAGAATCAGCATCATTTTAGATGATAATCGCCTATCACATAAATCATTCATAGTGTTTCGCATAATCTTTGTTGAAATGCTGATGGCAGTGTATTCTGAATGTTCTTTCATCTTTAGGAGAATGAATTTCGTCTCTTTTTCATCCTTATTTTGACATACTTTTTCAAGGATAATATTGAGTCGTCATTTATATTATGGTTATGCTCCTGTGAATCGTTGTCTTGATATTATATACATATAAAAGTGCACAAAGCATTTTTCTCAAGCAATCATTATCATAAATATCTAACAATACAAGACTGTATGGATAAATAAGAAATTTTTGAAAATAATTAAAAATATTTTAATACTCTTATTTGATATGAACCATCCTTAAAATAATTTTGGAGTTAATAATGGCTTATTATGCTAGAAAATGTTCTTAATAAAAACAAAGAGACAAAAAATAATTTTGCATCACATCATAATTTTTCATTTTAAGCAATTTAAAGGCAATAAAAAAGATTCAATATAAAAAAGAAGAAAAAATTGACAACGTTAGAATCTGAAAAAAAAAATCCATTAATATTGCTTCCTATATTAATAACGCCTTCCATGTTATCGAAAATTAATGATGTCATCGTGAACAATTCATTGAAATACTAAAGTTCTCATATAAAATATAAGTGGGAAAAAATGTCATGATAAATTTTCATTCTTTACGCTTTTTATCTCGTAAACTTTACGCAGAATATAAACATTCAGTCGCTTCTGTTTCATTAAAGTTTAATATTCTGGGTTATATGAATTATGTCAATGGTCTTTTATTCTTTGTCTCCTTTTATGAACGATGCTTTTACATCTCTTAAATGTTTATGAGTGTAGAAGATAAATAAATATTAAATTGAGAAACATAAAGATAAAGCAATAGCAGCTATGATATACAGCGCCACATTAAAGATAAAGAGAAAGACTTTAGATATATTTTGAAAGCAACAGTGTAATGTGTTGCTCGTTTTGAGGATCTTCAATTTAATAGCACTCGTTGGCAACCTGAAAAAATTCAATTATTTTTTATTTGAGACCTATCAGCATCTTATATTGAACAATATTAAAAAATTAAGATTTGCAGATTATCTCCCTCTGTAAAGTTAAAGATAAGAATGTGATATTACTAAAATAAAAGACACTAATTTTCCTAAAACTTTAGTCTTTATTAATGCATTTAAAAGATTTTTTATTTAAATTTCTTATACTTTTTATTTAATTTATAGGAATTAGTAACCTAATAATTCCGTTCTTAATACTTCTTTTTTTCAAATATTCATCATTTGTGTATTATTCTGAAAATTTGTAATTAGTTGATCAATGAAAATTTACATATTAATGCGTGGGTAACTCTATGTTTTAGCATTGGCAATTATTTTTTAATTAATCTATTATGAGGCTATGTATATCATAACAGAATTGAGTTTAACTTATTAATAAAATTATTCAAAAAAAGAATATATTAATCCCAAACTGACACGCATTGAACGAATAGCCACACAATTAAATTAAAATTTATGATATTACTTCACAAATAAAACAAAAATTGAATTATGGTCTTTTTAATTACTGTAAATAAAGAAATTTTTCAATAAAAATCAATATTACTGTAGTTTTTTTTTAAATTTTATGTTTGACAACTAATTATTAGTATTTTTATTTTTTAAAGAACTTATTTAACACAGATTCGACTTTAAAATTTAAAACTTTAAAAATCTCACGCTGATAATTAAATATTTAGTAACAAGGTAATTTTTTAACTCATTTAAAGACCACAGAAAATAATTTTGTAGTTTTTGGGTTTAAGTTTGCTATTAGGAAGTTTTCTTACGATAAAATTGATATTTTAATAATTTTAGATGTTTTAATTTTTTTATAGAAATCAATAATCTATCAAAGTATCAAAGAACATGCAATTTAAGTAAATATTTTCGAAATGAATCGATTAATGGCTTTGTCTGTTTCTCATATTTCCTAAGTGTAGATACATTTTCAGTAAATATTTCATTTAAATATAAGAAAATGTCTTATTTTAAATCTTTATTTTTATAATAATATATATTCTTAAATCTCGGATTCACAATATTTTGATGACTCTCGTTGTTATATATTCAATAAAACATTTATATGAGAATATTCGATTTCTTATTTCCAACCCTCTCCATCGACTTCTCATCCTCTATCATCATTCTTCATTCATCCAATTGAATTCAAATCTTTTTCAAGTTGATTTCGAAAATGCAATTCAAATTTTATGATTGAATATATAAATTTCTTTCGTGTTCAACCATTCTCTTCTGAAATCGAATTTCAGCATAAAAATGTCTATTGCACAACGATCTTAACAATTAAAAACCCAAAAGATATCTTGAATGATAAATGAAATATTCGAATAAAAAATGAAAAAGAATTGAGAGCAAAGAAATGAAGATTCTTTTTTGCTAGATCATGTTAATTAGGTTTTTGTTGGCTTTGCATAATTTATGGAAGGTTGAATTTTATCTGTGTAGCTTTAGGCAAAAGTCACAGTCGAACAAAAACCTTTAAGGAATTTTTTGTTTTTATTAATATTCTTCACGAAAAAAACTAACTTGCCAATATGAGAGTTAGGTATGTAGTTTTTGCTTAATTTTCATTTTATTAAATTTCATTTGCATAAGGAAGACAGAGCGAATGTTCTTCTTATCAAACTAATTATCTATTAAATTTGTATCTTTTCTTTTTTTACATTAAATGTTTAGTCTTTAAAATAAGAAAAATAAATTTCAAAAAATATATTAAATTCATTTAACTTGAAAATAGATTTTATCTTTAAAATTTTCAAAGTTTATTTGAGTTTACCAACCTTTTTTAAAAAATCAAACTTGGAAGAGCTGAAAGCTCCCATAAAAATAATATGAATAAACAGAAAATTGTTTATTTTTTGAGTGAAAAGAAGATTTTTTCTCATGCAGTTGGCATCACTCGTAAAAGCCACATTTTATATAAATGAAGATTGAAATAAATTAAATTTTATTACAAAAACATAAGCATATGACAAGGATACCCGCATTCCGTTGAAGAATGGTTTTTTCCATGAGTACACAAGCAATTTGTTGGAAAAATTTTATATTTAATATATGCTTATGTGTGGTAGTGTGTGATAATAGAAATAGTTTTAGATATGAAAAGAAATTCTTCATTCCTGCTTCGAGCTCATATAGTTTAACAGAAAGTTCTTCTCTTTGATTAGTAGCTAATATTTTTGAAATAATAAATTTCGACTATGCAGCAATCTAAGATGAATGTTTTCATAGCATGCATGTGAAGAAGATAAGAAAGAACAAAGACATCTCATGAGCTGAAATTCTTTATCAACTTTATTGAACTCACTTCACTGAAATATTTTTGATAGTTTAAAACTAGCAACAGAAGCATATATTGTAAAAATATTATTCAAAGATGTCGGATTAAGATTTTTTGAGTTTAAACACATCTAAAATTTATGGGGTGGAAAATCAAGATCTTCATTAGTATTTATCTCCTACTACAATTTTTTCATTAATTTGAAATAAGTATAAATTGAAAATCAAATAAGTTAATCAATCAAAACCAACTAAACTAATATTCGCCAGCTATACATTCAATATAGCAGTTATTTAGTACTGCAGAAATTAGATTTCAAATTTTATTAACTTTTTAGTAAGCAATAATTCATTAGTTCAATCTACTTTAATTTGAAGCGCATTTAAGTAATTAAAACTTCAATCAAAAATTTAAAAAGTCTGGTTCCATTTTTACTTTATCAGCTTATATTTTCATGTTTTTTAATCATTCTTGTTTAAAATAATCTTCATCAGCATTACTTTTTTGTTTAGAATATCTCAAGTGATGTGTATCATTTTTTTAGACTCTAAAGTGAAAATCTTTATATCAATTATCTTTTATTTTGTATCTTAAAATTTTAATTTAGAGTTAGAAGAGTATTTAAGTAGAGAATTGGAATCCAATTTGCACTATTTTAACTTTCTACTTTCATATTTTAATGCTTCTTTCATTTCGTTGTATTTTTATACCAAGGGTTTTAAATTTTTTACTTTAAATAACGTTTTGTTTTTAAGAAATTTCGTAATAATGGTTTTGCAGGAACTGGTCAAATATGAAATGAAAACTTAAGTTTTATCTAAGTTAAGGATGCAACCCTTGGCTATTAATTAATATCATTAATATCATTCGACTTACTTTCCATTTCTCTCATATTTTCTTATTCATCTTATAATTGATATATAATTGAGACTAAAATAACAGAAATGAGAAGAAATCTTGAAATAGAAGCGATAGTTGAGTCATTGCAACCATCCATTGTGCAACAATAAGTGCTTGTGTCCCAAACATCTGGAAGGAAAAGAGAATATTGTAATAATCAGAAAATATATATTGTAGCGATAATCTTAATTGTAAAGAGAAAAGTATAATAAGTGAGAGAAATATTCTTCCTTTTTCCGTTCTACGAACACGTTTTATGCATGATAATATATTTCTACAAACGTTATGTTTCCCATTTTTCTCTTACCTCTCACGAATGTTATTAAATTTAACTTATAAAGTGAACGAAAAAAGAAAAGGAATCAGGATATATGTGCGTACATTGGTATATTTCGAATCTCATTCAATATGAACACGTTTATCTCTAGCGCTTCATTTAATATTCAAACAACAATGTAAACAGAAAACATCAAGCTATTGCCATGGAGATGTATCTTTATCACGTATTATGAAAATTGAAAATTCGTAGAGATTTCCACAATGCTCCGTATGCCAGATATTCACTGTATGAACGTAGTATACAGTAGTTGTATGTTATAATGTGATATTTAAAACATGAATATGAGATGCTCGTGAGAGTATTAAGAGTTGAGGTGAGAAGAGAAAATGTTTTCAAATGACATAAAAATTTCTTCTTTGTGGCACTAACTCCTCTTCTTATTTCATGTTTAAATGAAAATGTTTAGAGGTTCCAGATCGAAATTCTCAGGAGAGCTCTTTTGAAATGTGATATGGAAATGAATAATTAAACCGTAAAATAATTTTATGCTTTTTACGAACTGAAAAAGCTTTTCGGAAAAACTTTATAGCATATCAGGTGTTTAATGGTTATTGAATAATGGACATACAACAGAAATTCAACATAATCTTTTATAACCTCTAATCCCATTTCTAATATAACATTCCCGAAATGGTTTTCAACTTTAAACCTCTACATGTTCACGTAAAAGCTCTTGAATAAAATAACATCATCATGATTGAGGTAATGAAAGAGTTTATATATGCAAAGTGGAAATGGAAAAAAGTTAGAAAATTGGTTAAAAATTAATATGTATAAATTGTCGCGATAGAACTTTACCTCCCAAATAAAAATAATCGATCGTTTATGTTTTCTTTAAATATCCGGAGATTCAACGTGATGAAAAACAAATTATAAAAAAAAGTTTATTGCTCTTACCTTTTTCTACACAATGTGCTACACAATCTCTCACTGTTGATAATCCAGTAACGTATTTCTGTTGAACAAAATAAAATGTTAAATGCTTAGCGTGCTTATGCCCAAAAATTACTGCTGATCTCATAACAAAAAAAAAATCAAAATGAACTCAAATGTAGATAATTCTTCTCGAAGGTATGAAAATATAATTAGAATAAATCAAAATAAAACTGTGAGAGTTAAAATGAGTCTACATAATGTGTGATTATTAGGATAAAAGCTTGTTCAGCATTTGTTTTTAGTGCTATAAATGTAATTTGTGAATTTAATAATAATAAAAAATTCATAATTTTGTATGAATTTTCGTTTTATTTTCATTTTTCTAAGTTTTTCGAAGATGACCATTTGTCATTTTTAATTTATTTTTTTTTGCTCTTTCGTAGAACAGCCGGTGAAATTTATAGCTGGGAGGGTACAATTTCTAATAAATCTCTGACTTCTATGATTTATTAGTTGCAACATATTTTTAAACAATTTATTTTCTACATTTAAAAAGTTAATTTTGTTCCTTAGAAGGTAGATATATTGCGACAGAAGTAAAATTGTGTGTGCTTGAAGATTTGACTAATTTGATAATACTTTAATTCTTGTTACTGTTTCTAATTCAACCATAGTTTAAGCTCACTGAATTCCCACAGCTTTAACCACTCTAGAAAAACTTTTTTTCTTCTTTTTTTTCAGTCATTAAAATCCTACATGCTTGATAATTCATATTTTTTTAACCTTACAAATTTTCGTATTCATAAAAAGTGTTGATGTCAAATTCTGTGATGAACCAGATGTTAAATTTATATTTAATATATAAAGCTAGGCATCAAAATGAATATTTAACAGCTGAGTATAATTTCTTAATATTTTATTAAAATTTTTAATCAACGAATTTTCTAAAGAAAACTTTTCTTGATTATGAAATGCTAAGCTTAAATTTATCTATGTCTAAAATGTGAAATTAATTATGAAAGATTGAAATGGAAAACCTATGGTTTTATGAGCTTAAATCTTTCCATTGTATAATACAAATCCAAGGGCAAAATGCTAAATTTTGTTATTATACATCATCTAGGATAAATTGTATTAGGTTTGATGGATCGGTGGCTTTTAAAAAAAATTCTATCAAATATGTAATATGTACGAAAACCAAATGTAATTTTTGAAGATGAATTCGTATTAAAGTATAAAATTTCATCATATAAAATGGATAGGGAAAAAGTCGATAAAACATATGAATACAGATGAGGCTTTCTTTGAGTTATCAGTCTTGTCAAAATAGATTTTTGATATTTGCAGATTGATGAGATTTTTTTTCATTTTCCTCAAGACAGTTTATAAGCGATTCGATAAGTTTACTTTACAATATTTGTTGCCATTGTTCTCTGTCGTGAAAAAGCCATGGAAAAAAATTTGCGGTTTAACAAGCATGTAGAACATTCATTTATCCAAAACAGCCTTTTTACACCAAAAAAAATTGCACTACATGGAGAACAGATGTCATAAACACGTAAACATAATTTTCACATTATATTTTTTAACACGATTCAGAATAAAATGCGTTTAAGAACAAATACTTGCACTAAGTCTATTCCTTTACTTAATCGCACAACTTTTTACATTCATGCAGCTCATTATCTTGTATCTGCATATGATTTTCTGTGTGATAAATCACTACAAAAATCTAAAGTTTATCTTGAAATAGCTTTAAAAACTTTTGGTTCTCAGCTCTACATTATGCAAAAGTGGAATGAGAAAAAGTAAAAATATCTTCTCATTTCTGAAAAAGCATATTTTTTCCATTATGTGTCATGATTTTTCTTCTATTTGATCTGTAAAACGGAAGTGAATAAAGAAGTTTGCAAATATTGTAAAATATTCACTTTAGGTAAGGATGAGATTAAACATATGGATTTTCAAAACTTTTATTTTAGTGAAGTATTATGAATTGGTAAGATACGTTAAAAATTTAAGCAATTTTCAACCACTGGGTTGGTTTTACTTTTTTCATTATTCCACAAGAAACTCGAATGAAAAGCAAAAGTTTTTGAAGCTTACTACAAATTTGAATACTGCTAAAACTATATTTCACTTGAAAATAAAGCACGTCAAACAAAAAGAAGAAAAAAATACAACTTTTCTCTTCTGCTTTTAATTCTTTAAGTGCAATGTTCCTTATGTTGAAAAATAAATATTGTCTTACTTTCAACAGTCATCATCAGATCAAATAAAGTGTTTTATGAGTAAAAGTGCATTAGTGCACATAAATTTTGACAAAAAATTGTTTTAATGCTTGTTTAAAAATTGTTATACACATGACTACTTCGTTTAAATTTTCTTTTCTTTCTTTTTAGATCATAGAATACAAAACTGCAACTACTCATTAAATACAATGATGAACTATAACTTCCAATAAAAAACTTCCCTTTGTTTCACGAAGATAATGAAGGTGAAAAGGAAATAAGATTGTATGCGCTCTTTCTCAGAAGGTTCACCGATGTTCACTGAATTATATTATGTCTTTTAACACGGAAAACCATTTACTTTAATGGAGTGAAGGAAACAGACAACTAAAAAGTTTTCTTTGTTCGTTAGTTTTGCAGATGCAAATAGTGCCAGAAGTAAAGTAAAAAGGTAGACTAGAAATTTTCCCTAATTTAACATACTTTAATCTAATTATCGAACTTAATTTCCATGCTCTATTTCCAAAAGCATAAAAGCTAATTCTGAGTTTCCTTGGATGCAGAAAAACATTTTGATATTACAATTTAAATTACGAAAATAGTTTTGCAGCTTACAAATTAACTTAAATTTCCCTTTTTTTTTATTTTTCTTTCAGAGTTAGTATGGAATGCACTGCAGTAGAGTAATCATTCTAGGTTGTGAATTTTTTCTTCATTCTCTTCATTATTATGCTGATATACAGGATATAGTGTATGTATATACAGTACGAGCAACGTAATACACAATGTACCACAAGAGAATGAAAAAAAGAAACAGAAACAGTCGCTATCATTAAATGAAAACTGGCAAAAAAGTTTTTATAAGCAAATCATAAGATTAGGCGCATAAATCTTAATGATGATTATTAATATGTTATTACTAAAAAATTTTGGTTCCCAACGTTTCTGAATTGTATTTTTTTTTGTGTAAGAAAATTATTTTTTAGGAAATCAAGATAAATAGAATAACTTAGGATTTCATATAAGAAAAATTTGTATTCCTTAAGAGAAATGACAAGCAGAAAAAATACGCGCATTAAATTTCAATTTTCGATAAAGCTTGATATAAAAAGGAACAAAAGAAAAATAATGGTTTGCTTCATTTTTACAGAAGAGAGCAATAAAAGTGATTATCTTAGTTCCGCTTACACTTAAATGCTTTTTTCTTCTTCTTTCATTTTCTCATTTTCAGTTTTTCTCCCTGAGATTTTTTTATATGAAGCACACACGCACGGAGCTTACTGTTAAATGTTGGACATTATTATGCTTAATTTCTTTTTATTATCCTATAACACAGTTTCTTTTTTCAAAACGATGAACAAGAAAAGATGTTCAGCTTGGAGGATATTTGGACATCATCAGTGAGATCATAGAAAATAAAAATATAAGGGAGGCCTATACAGTATTTTTTTAATTAAGTAATGTCTCGTAGAGCTTTATAGTGGCGATAATTACATTGCTTTTATTTTGACATAGTAAAGAAGTATTTGCCAGTAATTGCAAAATAAAATAGTTATATCGAAGCGTTTTGAACTGATTTTTTTTAAATTATCAATTGTTTTTTTAAATAAATTGAGCGATTTCCTTTGACTACGAGAGAGAGAGGCAAATATGAAAATTGATTGAAATGGAAAATTGAAATCAATTGATTGTAAAGACTGTTCTTTATGTGAAAATATCCATCATAATTCTGGTTGAAATTTATTGTAGATCTTTTTTCTTTTTGTTAAACTCTGTGAAATAAGCAAAAATCAGAATAAAACAAAAGGACTGATTTGATAATGGTAAAAATAAATAGATGATATTGGAAATATTATTGCTAAATTAAAATTTGTGTTATTGTTAGGAAAGAAAAAGAAATAAAATGTACTTGACTGTGCTTAAAAGTAAGTTATTGACCGAAAGATGTCAGAAATCTTACTCAACAAAAATTCAAAGATAATAATTTCTTTCCAATTCTTCTTTTCTTAATAATACTACAGTGAAGTTTTCTTTTCTTAAAGAAATTTTTTTGCTTATCATGCACAGCAAAAAGTAAAAGTTATTTTTCTCTTTCACGAATGGTTGAAATTTATGCACAACAAAACAGCAGAAAAATATTTTCTTAAAAAATTCTTGAATTTATTCATTGAGAGATCATTTATATTTCCTTGATTCGTTTTTGGAAATTATTTTATTGGAGTTAATTTCGTAAATTAAACAATAATTTTGGCAATGATTTCCTTCTATAAAAAAATCTTTCCTTCAAATAACGTTACAAAAAATGTTAATACTTATTTAAATTCAAGTCATAAACTATTCAGGAAACGTCAAAGACTTCAGAAAATTTATAATACTGTACATACCCTGTTTTCGAAACTTTTTTCATTTTTCCTGCAAACAGCATCAAAACTTTTGTAAAATAAAATAATAAAATGTTAACAAGAAAACCCTTTCTGACTGGCATGTTAATGTTTGTTTCAAAGTCAAGGGTCATTTTGAAGAGAAAAATGAGACCGGTGTTAAAAAGAAAACGAAGAGACAATAGGATATGAAAACAAAGAGTATTGTGCACATTTGAACAAACAATCAGATCAAAATTAGGCAAATATTTCAAAATATGGAACAAAAATCCTCTTTAAAATGAATTTCGGGTATGCCAGTTTTAAAAGTGAAAATCTCACAAACTCTAGTATCGATTCTTAATTGCTCATCCTAGGTTTGACAGTTTTTATCTTCAATTTTGTTTTATTTTCTATTTTTTTGTTTTTTATTATGATAAAAATGAGGAAATACGAGATTTTTTGTAGAACTGAGCATCACTTAAAGATAATAGCTTTTGTTTTATCATCACGAAACTTTTTCTCCTTCCAGTTTTCTTTCACACTTCATTCTCTTTATTCTGACCTTTGTCGAAGTCAAACGGATTTGTTACAATGTACTTATGTACAAAATTGTTCTTAAGAGGATTGACGAGGAATAAAGATGAAGACATTTGAATTTTTATTGTTGTAATTTTCCCTTTGAAAATTGCAAATAAAGTGAAAGTTTTTCATCCTTAAAAACTTTCTTCAATTCAAGTTTATTTTAGAAACGCAAAACATTTTCCTTGTTTTTATGAGATGTGTATCGATTTGATCGAATTCCCTGTTTGGGGAAGTAACATTTTTTTGCTGTTGAGTTAATGAAGAAATTGTCATTTCAAAAAAAACAATCATTTTTCATGTAGCTCTGTCGCATGGAGGTAGATCCCAAAAACAATAAATTAATGTAAGAAAATTGCTCAATTCCATGGCCAGCATTGAATAAATCTTCCAATTGCTATCAATCCTCAATGTCCTTAAGTAATAGTTCCGTTCAAACCAATTTACCATTTCGTTTGCTATTTCTTTTGTATGAATTTGTTACGTTACTCAAATCATATCGTGCTGAAAATACATAGGGTAAACGATCTATTTTTTCGAATGATTTTGCAAAATTTTGGACATGAAAAATGTTTTTAATGATAACTCTTTAACCACAAAATTTGAAAACTCCAAGAAGAGACACGCTTATTAAGGAACGTAAAAAGTTTTATTTTCAATCATTTATTTAATTATTTTCTCATTGGAAGCTCCTCAAAACTCTCTTCAAAGTTAAAATCTATTAATTCGAATGAAAATCTATTTTTTCGAATGGAAAAATTAATTTTTTCGAATGGTTTTTGATCAGCAATCAATGCAAATTTTTCATGAAAAAATATGTAAACAATAATTATTTTGGATGGAAATTAAACATTTTGCTTGTTGTATCACCAAATTTTATAATATGCATGGACTAAATGAAACTTCCTTAAATTTGTCATCTGAAAAATAATCAATTGAGGCAATTTCAAGCGTTAAGACTTCACATGATTTTTCTCATTAATTTTGGTCCAAATGTCGTACGGAATAAGACATATCATGTATGTAATACATGCTCCAATGCAGCTTCAATTATAAATTCAATTTTGATGTTTTCAGGAATCTATAAAGTTATTTAAAAATTGACTATAAATCATCAAACAAAAATTAGCTACTTCTAAAGCAAATTTTGCAGGCAGAACTGCTTTAAATGAGAGTTTTTAAGACACGATGCAATATAGATCCAACTTGAAGCCGCTTGCTTACAAAATCCTAAAAAAACAAAATCATTTAGAGGATACAGGAAGTATCGCTTGTTCCTTGAATCCTTCCTTTGAAATAACATATTCATATTTGGTCTAAGCATGTAGAATGAAAGGAATCTGACATTTTTCCTTCAAAATTAAATTCTTAATGCCGTTCTTCATATGAAATTCCGTGCATTTCTCTTCAAAAAAATAATTTAATTTGTTTTGTTGACAAACAAAAATCCAAATTTCATTCGAAAATTTCAATGATGATTCTGATTAAAAGCCATTCGAAAAAATAAATTTTCAAAAAAAATCATTCGAAAAAATAGATTTAAATTTGGGGTTTGGTAAAATGACAATTTTTCCTTAATGGATGAACAAAATCACTTCAAACAAATTTCTATTAAAAGAAGTGACAAGACGCCACAAAATAAGTCATACTCATGAAATTTATCTCTTTTGGAAATATGATTTTTTTCAGTTCAAAATTTTTTCAAATTTTGTATGGAGAAAAGAATTTTTCAGTTTGTGGTTCCTTCTGCCAATGAAATTAGACATAATCACTTCAAAAAGGTAGAGCAGAGTGATATTTATGATTCTGCATCTTTCCTTTTTTGATACTGCCAACTATCAATGAATGATTATTACTTTTTTGTTTTTGCAACACCATTCGAAAAAATAGATCATTCGAAAAAATAGATCGTTTACCCTACACATTTCATGAATGAAATCAATAATCAATAATACCTACTCCTTCCAGTTCTCATTTTCTCTTTTTTATACAGAACATTCCGAGCAAAAAATTGACTAATGAAATCAATGCAGCCTATTGATCATAATTTTTATGAGTGTTGAGTTTGTGTATTGTGATGAGATATTGACGTTTAATACCATTAGTTTTTAAGTTAAGTAGCTCAGAAATTTTTAAAATCTTAATAAAAATTGTATGAATGAAAATGTAAAGTAATTTTATAATTTCATTAGGTATTCACAATGCTGTAAGCGTTAATCTTCGTTTCTTGTCACGTAGCAGATAAGTGAAATTTTCAATTCTGTTCAATTCGATGCCTCTTCGTCTTCTTCCCTTTGAATGTCTCGATTATGCATCATAAATATGTCAATCAATCTACATCATTGAAAATCTGCTCAATCTGTGGGAAATAACAGGCGTGAAATTTTTCTTGAACGAAAAGATTTATGCTTGTGAGATGAACACAATGCTTTGAAAAGGAAATAAGCGGAAGCCGTTGCATCAAGATTCGATATTTCTATATGTTCAATTTTTTTCTTCTTTCCTTTATTGGAAATTTCACTGCGAGAATATTAACTCTTTCAATTTATATCTGAACCTCATTCATTTATGCTGTATGCTTTATATAAAAACACATAGAATAAAAATTCAGTCACTAATTCAGTAGGCAATTTTTGAATTGTAGATTTATAGAAATAAATAAGATAATAAAAATATTTTTCATTGAGTTTTTCTACACCAAAAAATTTTTATTATGAAGACATAAAAAATCAAATCATCTTAATCATGCAATATATAATAAATCACAGCTTAGTGTATCGTTACAATCTGTTTTTAGTATTACATTTTCCTTCTTCTTCGATTATTGAACAATTGGGTTTAAATAGCGATTTGGCATTTGAATAAAGAAAACATATCGCTCAATATTGCTTAGACTAATTTAAAAGAATCAAACTGAAAATAAAAGGAAAATCCAATAAAGATCGTAAAATTTTTTATGACTTCTCAATAATGTGACTGACTTTATGCGAATTTCCGCTTGCTGTTTTTTAAATCCATAAATTTAATGGATTTTTTTCTTCCTCTCCATTTTTCTTCCATATAAAATAGTTTCTATTGAGATTCTTTGCTATTCAGCCATAATATCACTAATATTATTGATTCGAGAAAATGAAGATTGAAACAGATGATGATTCAAGCAGATTTTTCTGTCACCACTTTATATGAAATAAAAATATTGTGTGACATAAAAAACCTCACTTTGGTCTATAAATCTAACTGTTCCATTTCTGATTACGTAAAAGAAATTGAGTCCGAGTTGACCAATAATTCTGTATAGTCATCTTTAAATAACATCTGATTGTGACATTTAGTGAAAAATCATCCATAAGATCCTATTTATATAAGATCCATATTTTATCCATATTAAAGCACATGCTGCTAGGATACTGCAGTATTCTCTCGTTATATGTTTAAACACTACATACAATAACAAATCATATGTTGTTCATGTTCTATTGATCAGTATAATCTATGCTCGAGAAACATGATGCAAAAATTACTTTATGACATGGCTTGTTATTATCATTACAATAACACAACATGGCGTTGATGTTGTAATAAAACCATAACTTATTGTAATCCTTAATATTGTAAATTTCATAAATAAATGCATGAAACCATTGAACACGCATTAATTTACTCTCTTATAAGCTATTCCCTGAGATTACATTTGTGTGGAAATTTTCAAGATTATCTCGGGAATATGATATTTATTTCCTGGTTTTATGATTTATGAATCACTTAGTTTTTCTTATATGTACGAACCCTGTATTCTCTATCAACAATTTGTTAAACAAATAACCAGCCGTTTTGTTGTCTTTATGCTGTTTTCCATATACCAAACAAATTTAACTTTTCACCAACACTCGACAATCGAGAGCAAAGATATGATACTAAAGCTGAACGATAGCTATCAGAAAATATAGAAAAACAAATAAAGCACTTGTTAATCGTTATATGACGATGATAATGTTCATTTTATAGCAGTTCAAACACAAAATGTACTATGCACCGTATTGTATTAAAAATATTATCATATGCTCCACATAAATTTATTTCTATATTCAATATTAATTTCATTTTTATAGAAATTTTGATTATCATTGATAGATAGTAAATTTATTAGTATAAGCAAGCTATGTCACAAATATGAACTATAAATTCTCATGCGGATGAGAGAGATGATTTCAAGCAGATTTGTTAATATTATTACTTTTTCATTTCTGATTTATTGCAAATGAATATTCGTTCAAAATTAATTTTAAATTTAGCTAACATTTTACAATAAAAACCAAAAAAAATATTGATTGGCAAAATTATAGATTCAGCTCAGAAATTTTTTGGTTTCTCAGTATCCCATCTCTTTTAATTGATTGACTGCATAAATTTTGCTCAAAAATATTTTCAAGTATACTGAATTGGAAAAATGAAGAGTTCTCAGATGCCACTCACGTTCATCGGCACTCAAATGCAATGAAAACCACTTTGATATGAACAGGAGAAGAAAATTGTACATTAAGCAGAATGAATGGTCATTTTTATTCCACTGTGAATAAAAACAAGTCAAAAAATAAAGAGAAGTTGGGCGCATTTTTCGCGGCAAGAAAAACATAGTCAAACCTCAGCACGGCTATTTTGTATCAAAATCCATTGTTATTACAAATAAATGAAATTTTAACCAACGGCAACAAAAGAAAAAGGACAAAAATTCAATTAAATTCAATGACCAATGTAAATATGGGAATGTCCTATTTATTTTCATTACTCGTTTTATAGATAGCAGAATTTTATTGCAATAAAAACAAAAGAAACGTTGATGATGATATAAGAGCTTTGAGTACCATAATAAAAATTTTTTGACCCGTAAACAAAATTTTCCTTAATTTTATGTAATGAAAAACCGTCAGAAATTTTTATTTTTATAATTAGAAACTCTCAGTTTTAATTATTCGTTAAATTTATCAGAATTACTTGAAAATTTTCTTTTAATTAATATCATTGGCTTAAAGTTGTCATGAATCATTTAACAAGTAATAATTTAGATGTTTTTGAAAATTTTCATTATGTATGTTTCTATGGCCTTAAGTAGAATGCTTTTTAAGCTTTGTTGCAGAGTATAATAAAGAGAAAAAAGTGTGTGTGACGTTGGCCAGAACAGGTTCTCCAATCGAATTGAAACTTTGTCAGAATTACGTCCATATTACGTCCATTTACGTCCCACATTAAAATATTTTCGTCCTATCACCTGGAACTGGATATAGCGCATGCAAGATTTGGGCATTTTTCCCGCGTACTTCACTTTTTTAGCTGGAATAGATAGCGGAACTGAACTTTTATGAACAATTTATATATTAAAAATGATCTACTATTTACGTCTAATTTCGTCCCAAAAAATTTTTTGGAATCGGAAGTAACCACTCAAAGTTATGGACTTCCAAAGTGTACGGCTGTGTCGCTTGTGGACCAAAAAATTATTTTTTCTTAAAACTAAATTATTACATCATGTTATATATCAAAACACATCTACTTTTTTCCAGTAATTCAAATCTGGAAAAATAATTTATGTCTGACCTTATGTCTTGGACTTATGGCAGTTCCAGTACGTCAACTACCTGACCATGACAAAAGTTTCAAAGTTTCGTTATCTGAGATAGTTATGATTTCTAATATTCTTGAGATTCTATTACATGTGTCTATTAAATACATTTAACTAATTTAAAAATATAATGAAAATTCCATTAGGTTTATTAAAGACAATATTTTTAATCAATTAAAAATATATTTCAAAATATATTTAATCTCAAGAATATTAGAAATCACAACAATCTCAGATAACGAAACTTTGAAACTTTTTTATGGTCAGGTAGCGGACGTACTGGAACTGCCATAAGTCCAAGACATAAGGACAGACATAAATTATTTTTCCAGATTTGAATTACTGGAAAAAAGTAGATGTGTTTTGATATATAACATGATGTAATAATTTAGTTTTAAGAAAAAATAATTTTTTGGTCCACAAGCGACACAGCCGTACACTTTGGAAGTCCATAACTTTGAGTGGTTACTTCCGATTCCAAAAATTTTTTTGGGACGAAATTAGACGTAAATAGTAGATCATTTTTAATATATAAATTGTTCATAAAAGTTCAGTTCCGCTATCTATTCCAGCTAAAAAAGTGAAGTACGCGGGAAAAATGCCCAAATCTTGCATGCGCTATATCCAGTTCCAGGTGATAGGACGAAAATATTTTAATGTGGGACGTAAATGGACGTAATATGGACGTAATTCTGACAAAGTTTCAATTCGATTGGAGAACCTGTTCTGACCAACGTCACACACACAGAAAAAAGTCTGTTTATTTGCATAATGTTTGAGAAAATTCCATGACATCCACTCCTTATTAGGTCTTAATTCATACAAAATTTACATGTGTTTTGGAACATTAAATCTGAAAAGTTTCCGACACGTGTGTTTATGTAAAAAGTTCATTTCATTATATTGAAATAAAGGATGGTGATTATTCTAAATGAGATGAGAAATATTTTTACACGTATTTACGTGGATATAAATTTATGGTTTTTCATTCTTCACGCTTCAAAACTTTTACGGTATAATGAGAACAAATAAAAATAAAATGGAATCAAGAAGCATTAGGGAAAGTTGTGTAATAATATGTTGTACATATTATAACAATATCCTGAACAATGTAATATAAATATTTTTTATTAAGATGTGAATGATAAAGATCTCAAATGGTGTTGTGTATGTAATTTTAATGAGAAAAAGTATGATTATACTTTTAATACACAATGAAATTTCAACGTGAAAATGATACAAAAATATCAAATTCAAACGTTGTTCATGAATAAATATCAGACAAATAACACATCACAAGTAACACAAACACTGATTTTCAGCTCCATTTTTCTTCACAATGAATTTATGGTAGATAAAATGTGAACAAATGGGTTTATGAAAGGAAGCATAAAACATTCTTGTTAAGAACTAGAATAATATCCCGTCATGCATTCCCAACACAATTTGTTTTCAAAAAGTTCTTTCCAAAATGAAAAAGTACAAATGTACAGAACTTCAAAATTTGCAATTGATATTAAAAATAAGAAAATTCATTTTTGTAAATTGAAATATTTCTCGTAATAAAAAAGACAACATGACAGCTCCGAAGCCTGCCACTAAAAGGAATTCAAAGTCAGTCAAGTAAATATCAGGTATGTTCTCCTCATGAGTGAACTACACGAACCTTCAATAGGTCGAAGAAATTTCATTAATCATAACATTCATGAAGGTTTAACGTATAATGTTCGTAAAAGGATCTTTTAAACGTATATTTTCAATTCTACTTTTTAAAAATTCAACAACGAGTTTTACTCTTCCAAAATATTATTTAATGGTTTTAAATTTTTTCATGCTTTTTCTTGTCATGGTTTCTTATTTAAGAATGTAGTTTGACTTCTTTATTCCATATTTGCTACATAGTCCAACGAAGGATAAATGTATCATTATATTCACGATACTAGGCTTTGTTAAAATAATGATTGTGTATCAAAAACAGCAGATACATTCCAATTTTTTATGAACAACGTTTTGTTGCCATTCTAACCCACATTTGTTATTGGCTACCGGATATAATACTTTCATTACACAACCTTAACAGCTTCCATGGTTAAACAAGCGTAAAATTAGCTTTTCCAAATGATTTCAAATTCTGACTGTGTACGGTTGCCTTTTGTGTCTTTTCTAATAGAATCAAGTCATATTTGACTTTATTTGGTTTATTATCTAAACCTTTTGGATTTATTTTCTCATATCTATGGTTTTCACATAGAATTTGTAAGCAGCTTTAACTTTAATAGTGCGGTTCCAACAATCAATTAATCATTCTTTATTAATTCTTACAACTTCGCACCATACGTGCTATGTCATGAATTTTAATTTGCGACTGACATATGCATCATTATTAATATTTTCACTTGTTAAAGAAAAAATTTCATTTAAGAAGAAAACAGAAAGCAAATATGAGAAGATAAAGTTTGTTAGCTTGAAAAATGAAGGCAATTTATTTCAGAGTTTAAGATTTTTCATACATTTTAAGCATAGCAGTCAGTCTGTTTTTAAATAGAAAACATCAAAATAATATATGCATTATAGCTTTCTTATTGTTACAAACACCTTATGTTGTCTTTTTTGTTTTAGTATTACTATTCCAAATAAATGAGTTTAAATTTATTAAAGCTTTAGACAATAGTAAGTGTATCCAATGGGATATGATGATATGAGTGTTTCCATATAGAAATGGGAAAACAGCAATTTTGACATTTTTAATCATATTTCTGATCCTTTAAAGCTTTGTATGTAATGTTTGGTCTCGTTAGAAAGGTCTTACTTGTGGCTATTCAGAACTCAAAGAATTTTTTTTAAAAAAGTACCACTGTGCATTAGTGGCCTGCCTCAAAGGTGGTCAGAAACATGCATTTTTCCTACCCATTTTTCAGGCATAGACCAAAAAAATTTTTTATATCTTATGATTGTTTTTGGTAGAGTCGAGGACATACTAGAAGGCAGCGGTGACCGAATTTGATTTAGTCTCTTTAGTGAAAAGATATGAAACTGCAAAGTTTTGAATATTGGCGATTTTTTTTTATTTTTTTAAATACAAATTTTTACATTTTTTGCTATAACTTTTCATTAACACGACGAAACAACTTTTAGTTTTCGGTTTTAAAGCTTAAGTATACAGGGTTATTTAATAAAAATAATTGAAACTGGTTTTGTTCAGCATAAACTATCTTAAAATTAGTTTTAACCATTTTTCAGGGTAATTTTGGTTTGATTTTTATACTTAATTCAACAAAATTGCTTTTAAGATAGTTTATGCTGAACAAAACCAGTTTCAATTATTTTTAATAAATAACCCTGTATACTTAAGCTTTAAAATCGAAAACCAAAAATTGTTTCGTTGTGTTAACGAAAAGTTATAGCAAAAAATCTAAAAATTCGTATGTAAAAAATAAAAAAAAATCGCCAAAATTCAAAACTTTGCAGTTCCATATCTTTTCACTAAAGAGATTAAATCAAATTCGGTCACCGCTGCCTTCCAGTATATACTCGACTCTACCAAAAACAATCATAAAACATAAAAAAAATTTTTGGTCTATGCCTGAAAAATGGGTAGGAAAAATGTATGTTTTTGACCGCCTTTGAGGCAGGCCACTAATGCACAGTGGCACTTTTTTAAAAAAATTCTTTGAGTTCTGAATAGCCACAAGTAAGACCTTTCTAACGATACCAAACATTATATACAAAGCTTTAAAGGATCAGATATATGATTAAAAATGTCAAAATTGCTGTTTTCCCATTTCTATATGGAAACACTCATATAACAAATAATATAAATTTCGTACTTCAAGTTAAGTTACATGCATATATCATTTTGATATCAAGATTCAAATAGAAATTTATAGATTACCTAAGAGAAAAAGAACCCAACGAATTTGTTATTTTTAAGTTGAACAAACGTGGCTTGAAATGAAAACTAGTAAAAGCACAGCATAAAAGAAGAAACAGACAAGAAAAAGGATTGAAAAGATTATAAAGTTTGAATGAAATCCCTTTTTAAATTTAAAATTCGGATTAGAAAAATCCATTAAAATTTTTTATCGCAAATGCTAAAGAGATATAAAAGTTTTAATTTTAATTTAAAACAATATTTTTCATGTGTGGATTAAGTGCATTCCAAAATCTCATTAAAGAAAAGTTTAATATCAAAAGCACAACAAAAATAAATTTTTACAAATAAAATACCACTTCTTTATTAAGAGGTGGAGTGAATGAAACCCATTAAATGGTATCAAAATGAATATTGGAATGGCAATCTATAAATTAATAATCCTATGTAATCTTATTTTTATGTATTAATGGTTTTGTTCACAAAAATAGCTTTTGGAAAACAATTTCCCTAAAGGAATTTTCTACCTTTTATATATCTATTTCCTATTTATTCCGTGTAATTTATTTTCACCAATAATCTCGTGGGAACTTAGTACATACTTATTTATGAACATAATCACATACGCATATACATAATAAGAAAAAAATAAAAGTCGAAGATGGAAATGAAAGAGATGGAAAAACTGGGAAAAACCTGAAATTTCCATTAATATATCCATAAATTTCAAATAATCCAACAATTTCAATCCAATATATTTCATCATAAATGACTTGCAAAAGCTTTCATTCACATAAAAGACTAAATCAGATGATTAATATGTTTTCATTTGCATGTTCTTACTCGGCTTTCTATTTTCATTCTTCACATAAACATCTTTCATATAACAGCTCCAGAAACCTTTTCCTCGTCTGATTTCATCCAAAAATAAAAACATTTTTCGTCTTTCTCATCACATTATTCCTTTATTCTCATTCATGTCTCTAAAAATGACATAAACTATTTTTTTATAGAACAAAAATAAACTTGTTTTCACCGTACACGCTTCAGCTGTATGCTACTAAAAGTTAAATTTGCGACGAAATTAGAATAAGAATAAGTGAAAGTCGTGTTATGTCACTAACAATAACGTAAAATCTTTCTCACGAGCTACTATAAATCTGAGTATGACTATAAAAATGTGATAAAAACTGAATATTTTACCAAAATAAAAGTATAGAAATTTTTTATTTGAATATTATGGAACGGATGATATCCTCAAACTTTATTATTTGTTCTAAATTGTTCCACAACTACACTGAATACTAATAAGTTGAAATTTAAAGCTTAGAAAAAAGTTGTCAATTGATCATTTTTATTTTCACCAAAAAATTTCTCTTAAAAAGATTTTACTACGCCAAATACAAAAATCCAAACTTGTGTTTATTTATTATTAACGATGCCTCGACTCCCTCACCTTCTTCAGTCATTTTAATGTCAACATTTACTTAATGTTTTTTTACCTTTTGAAATATTGATACTTTGTACGCAACAAATCTTAAAAATTCCTTTTCGTGACGAAAAACAAAGCATGAAAGATGTTGATAAATTTCAATATTTATAATGACAAAAAGTGCCCTCCCTTGTTACATCAAGTAGCAATATTAGCTTCTTGTCCTTTTCTGGCTGTATTTTCTGTGTACACATAATGTTAAACTTTTTTTGTAAAGTAGACAAGTAATTTGAATAGCGAAGGTAAAGGTAATTTATTTGGAAGTGTGGCTAACAAAGCATGAATAAGTAATTCAATAAATGGTTGAAAAATAATGGAATCACTTTAAACTCTTGACACAAGATTTGTGAATTATTGATTTTTATGCATCTTTAATGAGTAACATTGTTATGCTGAAGTTTAATGGTTCTAATGTTTTTATTGAAAAAAATATACAATCAGTCATAACATAATGCAAGAATTAGTTAAAAGAGTATGGAGTCTTGTATATTTTTTAAAACCGAAAATCTTTGAAATGAATACTATGATCAAGGCTTCCCAGCTTCTAATCTCTATGGAGATTTTTAATCTCTATGGGATTAAAGATTAAAAAGATTAAAGATTAAAAGCTGGGAAGCCTTGACTATGATTGTTTAACATCACAAATGCGGCCACTTTATCAGCTATTCCCGAATAGACAAAGAGCACGTTAAGAGCATGCTCAGATTTTTGCTGAGCATGCTCACGAGAGCATGCTCTCTCATTCAAAATTGATGCCACTACTTTACCATGATGAGCATGCTCACTGAGCATGCTCATGAGCACATTGTGAGCACATCGTGAGCACATTATAAAATGCGCGTATAATACGCATGCGCACATAAATGAGCACACTCTGAGCATGCTCTAGAGTACACTCACTGAGCATGCTCAACAACGTGCTCACTGAGCATGCTCAAATAACACAAAATTAAAAAAAAATTAATTAAGTTAACCAATTTTTTTTTCGAGTTGACCGGAATTTTTTGAGTATTTTTCAAAGTTGTGTGTTAGTAGAATTAATTATTTTATTTAATGAATATTTGATACTTAGAAATTTTTCCGGTCACCCATCTTTGTTTGAATTCGTCCTTGCGTTGCTTAACTTTCGAGATCTCGCATTTTTCCTTGAAGTCACCATCTGTAAATATATAATAATATAAATATGGCAAAAGACATATTTAAATTATTATATTTTTAAACATGCTAATTTCAAGGAATAACGGTTCTACACAGGTTCTACAACATTTAGGACACAACTGACAATTCATTAGTTAACTTAATTAACTTTTTTTCCTTAAAAATATCTGAGCATGCTCAGTATGGTGTGCTCAGAATGTGCTCAAGAGCATGCTCAGTTATGTGCTCAGGTGAGCACGTTCTAATTTAATTTGTAAAATATCTGAGTATGCCCAGTATGTGCTCACGAGCATGCTCAGGAATGTACTCAATTGAGCATGTTAGATTTTTATCTGTCACATTTTTTGTTGTACTCAGGATGTGCTCGAGAGCATGCTCGAGAATGTGCTCAGCTGAGCATGTTAAAATTTAATGCGCGAGATCTCTTTGTTGTGCTCAGGATGTGCTCAAGAGCATGCTCAAGAATGTGCTCAGCTGAGCATGTTCTAATTTTATTTGTCACATTTTTTGTTGTGCTCAGGATGTGCTCAAGAGCATGCTCAAGAATGTGCTCAGCTGAGCATGTTCGAATTTTATTTGTCACATCTTTTTGTTGTGCTCAGAATGTGCTCAAGAGCATGCTCAGGAATGTGCTCAGCTGAGCATATTAAATTTTTTGAATTGAGTATACTCATGAGCATGCTCAGGTGAGCGTGTTCACGTGAGCACATTAAATAAAAAAAATTATTTTTCGAGAGCACATCGAGAGTATGCTCATGAGCGTGCTCAGCTGAGCATGCTCAAGTGAGCACGTTAAACTGCAATTTTGAGCATGCTCAGTAACGTGCTCAATTTCGTGAGCACGCTCTTTGTATACTCGGGATTGTGTTTTGATTATAAAATAATTCTCTTAAAGCTTGGTTATAAATTTACTTTCCAAAAAAAATTCCCACACCTACATTCAGAACTTTTACAACAACAATTAATATAAAATATGATTCTGAAATTGCTTCCGCTCCCAGAGAACATTCACATTATTTTCAAATTAAATTCAATTAAATTCAAATTTTAATCCTTCGTAGTCATGGTCTCAAGTATAAGATATATAAGTATTTGAAAGCCATAGAAAATTAAAGAGAATATGATATGAGAGGGAAAGGAAGGAAGTTCCAAGAAGATAATGGTTACTGAAAAAGAATGTAAACTTTTTCTTTTAAATTTATTGTTCTTTTAAACGTAGGAAATGGTAAAAGCTAATTTGTGGTTGAAAATAAAACTTTTGTTAGAAATGGTAATTGATATTAGATGTGAAGCTCTTAAAACAGAGATCTTTAACATGGAACTAAAAGTGTTGTATAAATTTAAAAGGGTATATATACTATGCGTCTAAATTTTGTAATTATTACTTCAAATATAAAATGTTTTACAATTTCTTTGTTGCCATTTGCTAATTTCCTTTTATAGGCATCTATATTAGTTTTAATGTATAGCAAACTTTTATGAAAATTACTTTTTTGGTGTGATAGTAATGGAATTAGTTAAGGCTCACGAAGCATTAAAAGAAATATAGTAATAAATATCAAAGTGCATATTCATAGATCTAATGGTTAGACCTCAAATCGATAAAAATTGTACATAGTAATTTATTTAAATAATTAATATGCGAATTCATGAATAATTTATACATTGGATCTATTATTAAATAAAATAATATCATTATGACCAATAAGTCACTGATTAGATATCTTAGTCATAATACTGAATAATAATTAGTCTATAATAATCAAAATTTATCTATGATGTGGACGTTTTTGGATACAAACAGAATTTATAAATGGATTTCCAGTGATTTATAAAGGAAATTTTAATCGATAAATCATGAACTCTATATAATTAGATTAGATTACTACGATACAGTCGATATTCCTTCTATTTGAACATTCATAAATCTTTCAAACATATACAATACCTATTTGGTTCATTTCAAGCTTTAAAATTTTCTGCAATGCTGAATTATAAATGAAAAGTTATTAAAATTTTATTTCTATTCATACATTCGAACGAAAAAAAAATTTAATTAAACATCATGAATGACAAACTGGCCGTATGAGAAAGTTTCTAGGACAGCAAGAGAGAAAGAAGACAAAAAATAGCTGAAAAGTTAAATAAGGAAAGCACTTTTTTGTATTTCCCAACGCTTAGCTTTTTAAAAAATATATTTAGCATATTTTCTGTATAGCTATTAGAAAAACCGAGAGATATAGGAGGAAAAAACGAAATATTTATATAGGAGGATAAAGTTACAAAGTCATTAATAAACTGTTGAAACATTAACGCATTTATCGTATAATTTTCTAATGGAATTTCAATTGAGTAGACAGTTGGACAAATGGTTGACATTAAAAACGTGTATTCATAAGTATAAGCTAAAAAATTTATATATTTGATGACATTTGCAAAATTAAAATTATAATGGAAACGAATCTGAGGGGAAATGAGAAGAAACAAAAAATATAAAAAAAATCTTAAGGATCTTTATATTCTCTTACCACACAAAATTTATCGCCCTTCCCTGGACATTCCTTGAGATGTAAATGTGCTGTGGTCTCGCTATAGTTCAAACATGGTGTAATTGAACCAACACCATCGTTAAATTGTCCACATTGGTAACATTGTAAGCCATTTGTTGAGGCGATCGTAAAAACTAATAGAAGCACTAGGAAGAGCATTAATGAGCAATAAGTGGCCATTGTCGTTTTTGTGGAGTTGTTTGTTTTTCTACTTCCTCTGTAATTTCTATCTCACTTGTATGCCTTTTGTGATTAATTGCCAATACACACAAAAATAATGTACAGTGGGAGTAAAGTGAGCAATCACTTAAAATTGAAGAACACACAAAGGATCAATAATTTTCACACTTATTTATATCTCTCGTGCACTAACAAATGGTTTCCTTCCACTTTATTCTCTTTCCTTTCTTTTATTCTTTACTCACTTTTACTCATTCAAATATTTATATGTTAAACAATTCAATCAATTTTATGTATGTCAATAATTGATCAACCGCACACAATACACGAGTTTTCACGTTAAAGAATGATGAGATGATTAAGTTTATTACTTTTTTGTGGCAAATAATTTTTCTACTTTTTTCAAATGTACACTTTAATTTAATTTTCTAATCTCAAAAAAATTTCATAAATATCCGTTATGTAATAATTTAATATTTTCAAATATCTGTCACTAAATTACTGTTAAGAACTGAATATTCTTTATTCTTTTATGTCTGATCTGGTCAAAAGATGCATGTAAACTGAAAAACTTTGAAAGGTGTGGAATGAATATGATGCTGCGAAGAATGTGCTAATATTTTTAGAACAACACTGAAATTTCTATTAGAACAATGACTCTAACGTATTTTGAAGCTTCCGCTAAAGCTTAAAAATTCTTTTTTAAATTTCCAAAAGATGTTCAGGAAAACTTTTTGGTGCTTCAAGTGACATCTGATTGAAAAAATTTGAATTTCAAAAATGCTCGACATGCATACAAATGAAATGCTTTAAAGACATACAAAAGAAAAATATGTCCTGATCCTTTAAAAGAGAATGAGAGTAAAATAAAATTTTCTCTCTTTTAATTTTTAAAATTTTTCCATGTCACATTTTTAGATTAATTAACGGTTTCTTTTACTCAACACAAGTTCTATTAGTAATAAAATTTTTTGTTGAATTATGTTAAGTTTATTATTTATTATTATATAGTCCATTTCATAATTTAATAATTTAACAGTGCGGAACATGAATTTGAGATGAATAATTAGTTCTGTATTTGTCTCGTTTGAAAAAGGGTCAGGCTTAAGGTAGTGTCACGGATCTATTGCAAGTTCTTGGCAGTGTCGCGCTCTGAAGAATTTGAGAAAAATTAATTTTCCAAATTAAGAAATTAAAAATTTCTTTATATATAACAATAGCTACATTGTACATTTTACACACAAAGATATAGATGTGTATATTAATAACGTTCAACTTACTCTATCTTTTATTGTCCAATGAGTGGCAGAAAACCAAGAAATTCATTTTAGTTTCACTACTTGATACGAACATCGTTATTGTCGTTTCTATATTATGCGCATGCATGCCCCATCCAAGTTTTTCCCCTCAAATTTTTCGCAATTCAAAAGCACGAATGTTTATTATTATATCACATTCTCATTTTAGCTTGCAACGTAAATTTGCTTTAGAAACATAAACACAATTGCTGAAAACAGAAACGAGAACAATAAATGTGTGGATTTAAAAAACACATTTTATGACAATAAATTTGCAATGAGATAAAAGGAATTATTTTTTTATCCTAATGCTAATTGTCATTCAGATTAGCAATGTGTTATTTCCTCTTGTAAATGTTTGTCACAGACATTTTTTTAATGTATCACGAAAAAGTAAAGATACCTTCATGTATGTCAAGCATTTTTATCCATTTATCATCGAAAATAGCATCACGGCAAATTACAATCACTTACATTTTTTTCTTGTTCAAAAATTTTCTTTCATTTCCCTTATTTCCTCATTTCATCATCACAATGAATATATAACATGCATATAGAATAAAAAAAGGAGACTAAGAGGAAAAAGAAAGAGAAAATCTCATTTCCATAAACAACAAAATCACATTTCATTTTGAAGCGAGGTGAGAATGTCAAAATATAAAAATAAAATGAAGAAGAATGAAAAATGAAGAGAAAATTAGTCAAAAAGTGATAAGCCAATGAGTAAAGCGCATTTCACAAATTTTCTGCTATCCTGCTGTTAAGCAACATGAAGGATATAAAAATTTTACTATCAAAGCTGGATCTGACATTATGTGAGACCACAAATGAGGGATTGTATTCGAATTTTCTTATAGTAAAATGTTGACTTACTAAGAAAAAAAGCAAAACATACAGTAGATTTAGAAAAAAAGCTTGCCATGTATCGTTGTAAGCTAAGAAGAATTACTACAATAAGACACAGAAAATGAGGGAAAAATAAGCAAAAGAAAAAAGAAGGAAACAGTACTTTTGCACTTAATCATTTTGTTGTTTTTATTGCAAGTGATATAAGGGCAATGAAACATTTTTTACACTGTCTTCAGGCTCATTAATCTCCTCTTCTGTTGATGGTGTAGATCTCCGCGTATCTCCGTTTTTTTCTTTCTTTTTTGCATCCTTCTATGTCAAGTGGAAAAAATATTTATATTATAAGAAAATATCTATTCATCAGTCTGTCTGTATTTCTATCATCCATGTTTATCTGTTGTGTACTACTTAGCATTGTTGTTGGTATTTCCAAGAGATGATGAGGAAGGTGAGTTTACAAAAAATTACTACAAATAATCTTGTGCATATCTACTTTGTCTTTCTATTTAAATTTCTTTTTATTTTATTTGTGTTCATGATGAGAAACGAGGAATGAAAAATTCAGGAAGTATGAATAGAGAAAAAGAATAAACTGCTGACGGGATACATCGATAGATAAAACTTTTGCACACTCTTCAAAAACAAAACTTTCGAGATTTTTAAGGAACTAAAGAAGAATTTTTTTCTTGAGGCTCAACATGTAGCTCTTCTCAACAAGTCGACCACTTAAAAATGAAACTTATCACATTTAATCTGTACAAGCTTGTTGTACAGAATAAAATGAAAACACGAGAAAAAATGCTTTTTCACAGGTAAAAAATTACGATTATGGCGCGTGAAGTGAACAATACAGCCATTTAGAAAAGAGAGTGAAATAAAAAGTAACAAAAGATTTTTTTCAAGAATGGAACTTCTCTCGTGTTTGAAAGTTTTGTAAATAAACACAGTAAATGAACAAAAAAAACAATCAAAAGTCATGAAATGATCTTAGTCAGATTCACAAGTTTAACAGAACTCTCGTGTTAATTTGAAACTTGTTTTACAGCGCAGTGTCTGTTCTGTAGAGCTAGGATTAGAGAAGCTTTTTTCATGAACGCATCGAAATGCATGGCAGAATTTTTTTTGTTAAAAAATCACAAAATTTCACTGTTTTAACATTTCAGTATATACAGCAAGTCATTATCGTTCAGGAGTATGTAAAATATTTGCGAAAATCGCTTCATTGGAACTTTAAAAGGGGCACACACAATGTACACATAATGTTATGCTATGTTAAGTGTAATGTATATGCATTATATGAGGGCTCTTAATGGTGAATGAGTAGTGGCATGTGGTTGTTTTGGTTTGGTTGGTTAAAAATTTGCTTTCTCATGTTTTCTATACAAATTTACAGGTGTATATAAAATTAAAATGTTAAGCACCTTTATTGTCTGCGAAAATGCCATTATGTGTTACAAAAAATATTTTAATTTTAATTATTTATTTATTGAACAATTGTTGCGTGGTGAAGTGAAAAATCTTAATCAGCAAAAAAAATTATCGTAATTGTCTGAAAATAATTGAACGACAATGAAAAGAAAATTGAGCAAATAGAATTGTTTTCCCGGCAACAAATGTCAAAAAAATCTTTTAGCTTTTTAGAAAATCGAATGAAACATGTATGAAAAATTGTTTGTTGGCACAAAAAAGCGTAGGAAAAGCGAATTTTTTGCTTTGGTGTTCAAAAACGTTAGAAAAATATGAAGGGAATAAAAATAAGCGAAAATTTTAAAGCAACATAGTTAAACAATTTTACGAAGTTATCAATAATTCATTTTGACCAATAACTGCCATACTTATAGATATGACCCAAAATTCGACTGCGTGTAGGTTGTTAAATGATGTGAAAGAATTTCTTCTAGAACTGATCACATCAATTGAAAATGTGTGGGAGTAATAGCGTTTAAATCATTGCTATCCCACAATTAAAATGTTCACAACTTGTTTCTTTTTTTTCTTTCTTTTTATCGAGAAAATAAGAAACGAAAAGAATAGAAAGAGGAAAAAAGTTAATCGCGAAAGCTATTATACCTTTTCATTATTTTTTGCTTATGGTAAGGAAAATTTATTTGCACGCGATTACAATGACCCGCTTTTCTTCTACCGCCTGCCTATTTATCAATTTCATTTGTTTCTACCGCATTCTTTTCAGTTCTGCCTCCTTCTTTTCTTGCCTTTTGTTTTTCTGATGTTGAAAGAGTATTGAGTTATTTCTGGGTGTGAGAAATTATATTATGAACAATTATTTGATAACTTTTTTTTGACTTTGAGCGCTTTTTGTTGAACGTTATATGAGAATTTTTTATGTTTTCTTGGGTTTCTTCTTCTTTGTTAGATTCGTATCAACAGGCATCAACAGGCATCTAAATTAAGGATTATGAAGGAGAATATTATTTTTGAAGGCTTGAAGTATTAAATAAAAAAATTATTCATGCATTTATTTAAAACTTTCAACACAGATATTTTACAAAACTTTCAAAAATTGTTGTTAATACATTTTCATTTCTTATAAAAGAATGGAACTCGTGGAGGAGAGTAATCATATCCATCACTTTCTACAACTGTTCTGCCACAATCACATGGTCGTTGTGGGGGAATTGATGGACAAATTGGACATTGAATTGGGAATGGTTGAGTTGGTGGTCTACAAATATTTTGATAAATTAATGTTGACAAAATAATTAGAAAATAGGAAAAAACTTACGGAGGACATAAAACTGGCGGTTGTGGGAATGGACATTGAATTCCTTGTGGACAAGATGGACAAATTCTTTCCGGTGGGCATTCTCTTTGTTGTGGACAGAATGGACAGGGAGGTGGCCTGGGGCATTCTCTTTGCTGTGGACATTGAGGAGGTGGAAAATTACGAGGACATGATGGACAAATTGGGCATTGTTGCGGTGAGAATATGGCTGGACATCTAGGACAAATTCTTTCAGGAGGACAAATTGGGCAATTGCGTTGAGAAGGACAGAAAGGGCATGGAATTTGTGGCGGAGGAAGAGGACATGATCTAGGTAGCTGTTGTGAAGGACATGGCGGTGGTAAATAGTCAAGCCTAAAATAACAGGATAAAATTATTTACTTTATTTTATTAATCGAATTTATACTTACGAAATTTGGGCCTGACTTCCGAGGAAATTCCAAGTCACAAACAATATTATAAAGATTTTCTATAAAAAAATATAAATTAACTTTAACTGGTTTCTAGAATAAAAAGTTATAATTACCATTTTTAAGAACAGTTTTTATAAAAATTATCACACACTTTTAAGCAAAACTCTATCTTAGACGCTTGACGGTGATATAAAATATCCATCGATTTGCAGTGATTTTTATAGTTTTTTAAATTACTGTCATTGCTTATATCAATATATATTGCATAATATTAAAATCGATCTAATACAATGAACCCCTCTCTTTATTTGAATTCAACTCATATAGAAGTATAAATTTAATAATTTGCGCAGCATCATATACTATTTTGTTTGCACATTTACCGAGTTTACATACTCTTTGACGTCTTAAAGCTGTTGATTAGTTAAACTAATAAATAAATTTTTAAGAAATAAAGATTTTGAAATTTCATTCAGTTTTAGGAACTATTTTCTTGTAGAATTAAAATCATTACTGCTTAAAAATATCAAAAATATACAATCTTAATAATAATATTTGTATTGTAATCAAGCATGCATTAAACAGACAGAAGACAGATGTAGTCTTCTTAATGGTTCATTAAGTATGTCTTAATATTTGAGGTGTAAATAAATGGATATCGAATACATCAATGATTTTCAGGGAATCCCACTATGTGATTATACAACTGATTGACAATCTTTAATTATTAATGACATATAGGCTCTCGTCATATTTAAAATTATCAAATACAAATCACATGAAAATAAATTGAGCAAACCTCGAAATGCTAAGAAAAATAAATAAAGAGCTGGAGAATTAAAAAATATTCAATTATAGTTCAAGTGGCACAGCGGCAACGAAACAGAAGTGAAATGTCTTATCACTAAATATTTCCGGTTTATTCTATAAACATCTTCCTCATTATTCTGAATTAATTTCAATGAAAAATAAGTGAACGGGATAAATGGAATGAATTTGGCAAAGAAAAAGTTCAAAATCAATTGAGATTCCATTAAATAAGAATATGTAATTTTTTTGGTAAATTGTTAGTAATTTACTGTATTATTTTTAACACCATTAACTAAGTCAACATGCAAAATGCGAGGAAAAAACTATATAAAGAAGATTATATTGGATAAAGCTATCATTCTTAAATCACTTCATAGTGGCTTTCTTCCTTCTCATCATAAAAAGAGATATTTATAGAAACAACAATACTGCTTATATGTGACTACAGTGAAACTTGTATCCAAATGCTATATCCAGACAAAAAAAATTTAAAATTTATAATGAAAAATGACGAAGATTTTTTTTTGCTCTATTCTCAAAGTGCTCTCGTTGAATTATTGATTTTGCAGCTTTTGGAAGATTTTCAACAACATTTGCCATCAATATCTCAACGATAATACACGATAAAAGTCAATTTATTTACCATTTCTATTAAAGATTGCAAGCAACAGCAAAACTATAGAAATGAAAAATTGATCGTATTCTTCACATATGCTTGTCTATCTCACTTTCTCACTCTTTTTCATTTCATTCCGCTACACATAACAAGATAGAAGTGCTTCATATGAAGATGTTGTGTAGTCTCATTTCGAGAGATTTTCCGATTTTCTTTCTATTCCTTTCTCTTTCACCCAAAGAAGCTTGAAATTCAATGATTTATCAAATAAAACAGCAACAATGCTGGTAACAACAACAAAAATTATGGGATATACAGCAAAAAAGGAAAGGCAACTACAAGGAGATGAGTACAAAGTTGACTGTTTGGACTTCTTTATGGCGCATTTTTTCTTCGAAAGTGTTAAGCAACATTAATTTTGAAGACAAAATTTTAGATAACGAGCATGTTCATACATAATATTGCGCTAACAAGAAAGAAATCTTGAAGGAAAAGAGAGCAAAAAAATTGTTTTGCAATAGACAAGTTGAAGAATCTGATTTTGGGGCGGAAAACAGATTGTGTGTACACTAATCGAATAAACAATTGAGTGGATAAATAAAAATAGCTGTACGAGAATTGAATGATGTTTAGGCATTCGAAAGGAGGCATCATTTTGTGTCGACTATGTGATGATGACTTTTGAAAGATGTAATAAAATTGTGTGAAATTAGGAAATAGATTTTTTGGGTCACTTTAATGGTTTTAATGGAGAAACTTAAATGATGGGTGTTCTTCCTTCCGGAAAATTGTAACATTTGCTATTATTCTGAGTTTTAATAAGATCATTAATAGTCATAATATCATTAATTACTTAAAGTTTCACCTCAAATCAGAATATTTTGGTCAAAAAGTTTTTTAATGAATTTTTAGATAAAATACTTAACTTCTTTTTTTTTTAAAAAAAACAGAATCTACATCAAGCTTGAAAATCTCTGTTGTTAAGAGTCATTATAAATTTTATCTGCAAAAACGACTTGACATTTTTTCTTAAATAACAAAAAAAAAATTTAACAGCTTAAACGATTCACAAGCACTTCAAATATGCCTTTATTCTCATTCTTTTGTATGTGTTGATTATCATGAAAATGAAGAGTGCAGAAAAGAATTCATTGTGCCATGAATCATGACAAATTTCAACTCTTGAGCTACTCTCATTACACACATAATATATAATATATGTTTGCAAACGTTAGAACACAATATTTCTCGTTGTCAGTAAACACGCCTGATACTACATACTTCCTGTACAATAATTTGTAACACAGAAAATGTGTTCAACATATCATTTTACAATAATGTAATGTGATAAGATTATTAGAATGAAGTTGTAAATTCTGTATATTCTCAGTCAATTTGTCAAATTTGAGCATAGAGTAAAGGCATTTAAATAATAATAAGTAGTTTTTTTGATTTAACATTGTAACTTCGAGTAATATATTTATTTTTCGCACTTAAAATAAAATTAATGGTCTTTTGCAAGAAAACTTTTGAGAATTACAAAATTAGCTGGTGTATTATTTATCCTCTTATTTGTTGGTTTGGAATATAGTTGTCAAGTCCATTTCTTAATCGATCTCTAAGTTCTTCCAATCTAGGGAATCGTTGTTCGAATTCTGGTTCCTTCTTTTCCTTTTCTTTTTCTTTTTCCTTTTCTTTTCCACTTTCATTTGAAACGCATCCACTTCCAGTGCAGCAGTTTGATCCTGGGCAACAATTTGATGTGCATCTACATGGAGAGCATGGAAGCCTATTTTAGACAAAAAATATTTATTAATTTTAATAAATTCAAAATATTAAAATTGAAAATAAAATTTAAAAATAAGTAAATCTTACCATGGAACGCAAGCTGGGCATGAGCAGCATGAGGGAGGTGGAGTTGGTGGTCTAAATGAATTATAAAGATTTATTAAAACTAAAATCGTTTTAAAAACAAAAAAAAATCTTACGGATTGCAGCAATTGTTTGAACAGCAGTTTGTTGGGCATCTTGGAGGGCACATCCACCAAACTGAACATGGTTGACAGCTGCATCCTGAACAGCAGCCGCATTCATTTCTAATTAATTAAGTTTAAAATAATTTATTTTGAATAAAATAGTTTTTTCAGGTTTTCCTTACGGGCGAGTAGTTGTTGTAACTTCAGTCGTCGTGGTAGCTAAAAATTAATTTAAATTATTTCATTTAAATCGTAAGAATTTTATACAAAATAAAAAATTTCAATAAAATCTTACTTTGCGTTGTGGTGGTTGCTGAAAATAAATACAATATAATAATTAAAAAAAGTGAATGAATTTTTTTCGAATAGACTACATTATTTTAACGTTTTTTTCGTTAAACCCTAGCAAATTATCGAAAGTTGTCAATCAAGGAGGGAGGGTTTGACAAAAACCAAATTCAAAACTAATTTTTAAAAAACTTACTTTCTGTTTCAGTTGTTGTGGCGACTTCTGACTGTAAAGTTAAAATTATAAGAAAATTATAGAATTTAAATAGCTTCCAATATCCTTACTCCATCAGGAGTAGTTCCACAAGTTGGAGGACACCAACATGGCATGCAAGGCATCCACCACATAATTTGACAACGAGTAATGCAAGAGCAAGAGCTGGAACATCCCATGCCTGTAAATAAATTTATTTGAAATTTTAATAAAATTTCTTTATCATAACGAGAATGACTTACTATAGTCAACTGGAAATTGACTGCGTGACATTGCTGTAGGATTCATTGAATTCATGCCACCCATTCCCATACCCATACCCATATTTGGCATCATCATGTTTGGCATCATCATGTATTGAGCTGATTGCACATCATTTTCCTCATCCGAGACGATTTCATCTTCAAATGCGAATGCAGTATAAATCAAGCACAATACTAACAGGTCTAAAAATATGATATATATTTTAATTCGATTTATATTTATTCACAGTTTTAGCTTTTTCACTTACACTTCATTTTTACACGAAAGTTTCAAAAACAATTACCCGTAAAGATTCTCTAAAGTACTAACTATTTCTCAAAAATTTTAACCAATTTATATGAAAACTAAATCATGATAAAATAACAAATAGTAAAACTAAAAATAATTTAAGATAAAAAAATTGAAACTTTTAATTACTATTATATTTTTTCATAAAACTATAGTAAACTGATAAGAAAAACACTGATATAATGAAGATTCTTTTTTAGTTGACATCATTCTCTCTTCTGAACTGTAGTTTCTAAAAGTGTTCGACCATACGTCATTAATATCTACCATCAGTGGTATAGTAAGGAGAGATGCGGTGTCTCAAAAAGCCTACAAATCATTATGCCGTCAAATTTATATGGATGAACCAACAATATGAGAGTGGTGTGGACAGATATATTGAAATCTGAACTTAACGTTTTTTTTGTAAATGTTATTCTTTTAAATTTTACATAATAAAGCCGAAATGCCGCTTAAATGAAAAAATAAAAAAAACTCAAATTAAAATTCCATATAAAAGAGATTTTTTTAATTTGTCTCTGAGAAGCTTAAAACGGTTGAAATTCATTAAATTCAAATCAAAAAGTTATAGATTTGAAAAATCGGAAAAAATCATTCATTTTTGGTGTCTTAAATTCTTAATCAAATGAATGAAATAGAAATGACATCACATGAGATTCTTTTCGAAAAAACCAAAAATTACCAATTCTAAAAAAAGGTCACGAAACTCAATTTTTGCATGAATTTGCGACAAAAATAATTTTGGTGTGTCAAAAAAAAATTAACTCAAAAGTGTGTCACCAGCAAAAAATGTTTTTAAGACACTGGACAAAACAGTTAGGCAAGGACTAGAAGTAATGTTATATTATATCTGTATCAAATAATAACCAATAAGAGTTTTTCTTGTACTTCTAAGCTGAAAAGTAAAATCGCTAATTACACAAATTATATGAAAGACTAAGTTTTAACATCTTTAAACTTTTATTTAATATATAAAGCAATGAACATTTATAATTTTTAAAATTCGCCTTATTTTTATAGGTTCAAAACTTTAATTGCTTTTTAAGCATGTGTAGCAGCTTCTTCTCATTTCTGATTTAAATTTCTCCTGGAACAAAAATATCTTTGAGGTAATCAGGGTAATTTGTAAAAGGTGTTTCCACGTTACTTTGAGGTTCTGCTGCCTGTTGAATTTCTGCCGTATTTTCAACTTTGTCTACAGTTTCTGCATTTCCAAATCCTCTTGCAGCACAGCATGAGGCACTGCATGCTGGTGGACATACCTAAAATAAAATTATGATGAATATTTATGTTACAGTTAGGTTTTTATTGATTACCCAAATTACTGTGCATGGTACGCATGAACATGTATTGTCGCATGGCCTGAAAATAAATTATTTTCTAACCTCTACATAAATTATTTTATTAACAATTATCTTACTGTTCAATAGGCTGTGGCTCCCACCAATTTGGCGGATTTGGCTGAACGGGCTGTTGAGGCTGTTGTTCCCACCAATTTGGAGGGCTTGGCTGAATGGGCTGTTGAGGTTGTTGATCCCACCAATTTGGAGGGTTAGGGATTGGCTCTGGCAAAGGATTGATAGGATTGTTTGGTCTTTGATTCCACCAGATTGGGGGTGGTGTTGTCTGAGGTCTGAAAGTATATTGAGTTTTCAGAAAACTAAATTTATACTCATGGTTTGTCAAATGATTATTCTTACGGATGAGTAGGGAATCCATTTGGATTATTCGGGTTCCAGGGATTAGGGTTGCGGTCGATCCAAACAGGAGGAGCAATTGGTTGAGGATTCCATGGGGATGGTGTACTGCAAGGTTGACTATGTTTTATTCAAAATATATGTGTCATTCTCGGGAAAAGTTAGATGAAATCTACGTTGCTAGAAGAATCTCTTGAACGGTAAAGACAACTTCTTTCCGTCTAAGAGATTCAGCTAATAATGTAGATAGGACATTTTTCCCGAGAATGACACATATTTAAATTTTTTTAATCATTTTATATGACTTACTTTGGCGGCTGTGTTTGTGGAGGATGAGTTGGGTGATTATTTGGGTTATTTGGGTCTACCCATTCTGGAGTTGGCCAACGTGGAGGAATTGGATTGTTCCAGTTAGGACGTCCGTTCCAAACTGGCCGTGAAGTTGTTGTTGTTGTCGTCGTTAAACGAGGGAAATTGGGAAATCTTGGGGGCTGTGTTTCAGGCTCCCATTCGATTGGAGGGAATCGGTTGTTATTTTGATTGTTATTTTGATTATTTCTATATTAAAAATTTGAAATTATTGAATTTTCGGATAAACAGTTATAATGAAAATAGTCTTACTGGTTATTATTGTTATTATTATTGGCACATGGTGGTGGGCTATTCAAGAAATTGACAAAAAATTATTATTTTCTTTAAAACTTATTATTTAATATCCTCAACTTACCAAGCGCAAGTGCATGGGATCCTAGAAAAACAGGGTCATTAGTAACAAAATTAATTTATTTAATTTAAGAAATAGCTTACCACCAATACATAACACAGACTGTTCTGCAATTGCATGTATTGGAACATGAAAGGCTATAATCGACTGGAAAATCTTCATCCTTTATCAAACTGTAGTATTGAATAGCTTGTTGAGGTGGTGCCATGTTATTTCCCACTGAGTATCTCATACGTGTAATCATATTGACTGGAAATAAGTTTGCAGCTTCTATTTTGGATTCTTCATTGTTAATTTGAATTTCTTCTTCTGCTAGTATAATAGGCACTAGCAGAACTAGTATGAAGAGGTCTGAAATTATAATAAAAAAATACTAATAATTTTAAACACAGGTAACATTAATTAGCTTACACTTCATATTTGGTTTAAAATTGGAATATTCCTTGTCTCAAGTCTGAACGAACTGACAGTATTTTCTTCAGTGAAAATTACTTTTATATTACTTACAATCAAGATAATGACTTATTTTTGCTTATTTGTCCAATTTGCTTCCAATTCACATTACTACAATTTGTTATCAGTTCTTGTTTCTTGTAAATTATCAGTTTTTGTCAATAGTGGGAAAACTTATTTACGTTATACTCATTGTTCTGCAAAACTTATCAAAAAATTTTGTTTTGTTGTTTTATATTTTATCTTATTTTGTTCAGAAACATAGCAAAGAGAGGTCTGACAGGGCTGGAACTTCTCTACTTTCCTCCTGTAAAATATATCCGAATTAACTTTTTTACTATTTTATTTTACACTTTTTATTATCTTTATAAATTCAGGTTTTAAGTTAAACTTTTTTAGAATTATTATTATTACAAAAATAAATATTTAACATAGTTAACGTAGAAAAGCGATTGAAAAACATATATATTGTTTCATTTGCGTCATAATTTATTTTTCACAGAATATCATATCAGTAAGAAAAGTAACAAAAAACTGTCAAATAAAACATTGAATTTTCTGTTACAAAAATTGAGCGTGAAAAATAAAATTTAGTTAATTTTTCTAACTCTTTTATTTGTACGATTTGACAAATATATCATTTAAACTATGTTAAAATTAATTCAACTCGACATATGTGGTCACTCAATTTTATGTATCTTTTATTTTTGTCTTCTTTTTATGAAACACTAAGCAAAAACCTCAACAAATTATCGGTAAAATCAAGCACAAAGCATTTTTTATTTATTCATACGTTTTAGTATCGTTGGTCACGGCGATCACGTCTTTCAAGAATATCTCTAATTTCCCATTCTTCAAGCTTTATCATGTCACTTGTTGGAGGGACATAAACTGGATCACGTCTATCGCGAAATCTGTCAGTGTTTGAAATTGGATCTCTTGGAAATCTTGGTGGGTAATCATCCCATGGGTCTTTTCGATCTGGAATTCTGATATCCCATTCAGGAACTCCATTGTCTAATTTGTCGAGCCATCTATCACCCAAGTTTATGTCTTTGTTTGCAGGTTATATGATATTAATATAAATATTTATGAATAAATATTATTATACATAGATCATCACACATAGCTCAGTTTATTGCTCAAAATTTCACGAACACATTAAAATATTTTCTAAAACAAATATAATTTTGAAGAATGTTGATTTTTGATAAATTAATTATAAATTTGCGAAAATTCGACTACTGTAAGTGATTTTTTAAGAAATTTTGCTAGTGTTAGTGATTTTTTTGAGAAATAACTATCTTTAAACTTGTATGAAGGCATATCATACAAGTTTAAAGACAAAAAAAATCACTTACAATAGTCGAAATTTCGCCAAGTTATAATTAATTTTTCAAAAAATCTACATTCTAAGAAATTATATTTGATTTAGAAAATATTTGAATCCAGGGGTGGCGAACGGTACTTATTTTTTCGAACTTGGTACCTTATTTTACCGTTAAATTTCAAATTTTGAACTACGAAACTTAAGGTGCACTAACATAAATAGAATTGTATTTTTTTGAAAAATTTACAATTAATCCATTAATTTATACTTTAAAGTTTGTCTAAAGCATTCATTTATCTTCATTAAGACTGCATTCAGCATCTTATTGTATCCTGTACACAAAATTAGTTGAAATTAAAAAGTAAAAGCTTTGTTCGCCACCCCTGGATTTGAATGTGTTAGTGAAATTTTGAGCAATAAACTGAGCTAAGGTATACATAATAATTCATTTTTTCATTACCGTTAATTAGAGATGGAGCTAACGTTGTTGTGGCTGTTGAACATCCACTTCCACTGCAACAGTTTGATCCAGGGCAGCAATTATTCATGCATCTACATGGCTGACATGGCGTCCTTAAAATAAAATTATCTCTTCTTAATCAGCAACATTTTTTAAAATATAATCTTACCATGGAACACATGTAGGACATGAGCAGCATTCAGTAGGTGGTGGAGGGGGTGTTGGGTTTCTAAAATTTTTGTACATTTAAAAAGTGACTTCAACAAATATGTAAATTTTAATTTTTTTTACGAGTTACAGCATCCCCCATTACAGCATGATGGTGCACATGGTCTTGGGCACATCCACCAAATAGTACAGGGTCTTCCACATGAGCACCCTGAACAGCAGTTTCCTATTAATTAAATTAATTTGTTATTTTAGTTTTCGTGAAAAACATTTAACACTTTAAGCTTTAAAAGTATCAATGATTCATAATATTGAATCTTCTACATGAATTATAGTAGTTTAATATCCTAAAAAGCTTAATTAAGCAAAATTCGATTTAATTATTTGAATTTTTCACTAACGGTCGTTTTATGAAATGGCGTAATACTGATTTAAACGAGTGTCTATACAGGGATATAGACATTTGTCCACTCATTTTTTCGCTCGATTCCCGCAGAATTACATTTCAGAATAAAACTGGTCAGATAATTAAAAAATTGAGTGGACAAATGTATGTCCATAGAGAAAAAAATTAAATATACTAAAACTGTTCATGAATAGTCTTTGATGATACTTACGGTCACAATTTCTAGTTGTTGTTGTAACTTCGGTCGTTGTGGTGGCTAAAAATTAATTTTTATTATTTTATTTAAATCGTAAGATTTTTATACAAAATAAAAAATTTCAATAAAATCTTACTTTGCGTTGTGGTGGTTGCTGAAAATATAAAAAGTTAATAATGTTCAAATTCATGTTTAGTGGAGATCCCCTACCCCCCCCCCCCCCCGGAAAATTCTTTAATTTGCTAAAGGTTTTGAAGAAAAATACTTGAAAGTTCCTTTGCTTACTAAATTTTTCCATACAAAAATTTCGATAATCACCCTGGAAATTTTTTTGCCTACGCCGATACTTCTTCCGAAGTATTTTCAGTTAAAATTTTTTATGGAAGTCTTGAAAAATTGCATAGCAGTTAGCATAGTAATTTGAGCCAGTTACATTTTGAGCTGCTCATATCCCTCCTCCCGATAAAAACTTACCTTGTGTTGTGGTAGGTTCTGTTGTGGTGGGTTGTGTTTGGGTTGGAGGTGTATTTTTATCTCCATCATCACAGCACCCACATCCGTTACATGGTCCGCAATTGCATGGCATCCACCAAATCATCGTGCATCTTTGCCGGCACATGCAGGTATTGCCGCATCCTCCCATTGGCATCATCATAAATCCAGCGGAATCAACGTCAGTGTTAGCCTCATTTTCTTCAATGATTAAATCTTCTGCTAAAATAGCATGAGTGAAGATTAAAAGTACTAGAAAGTCTGCAATAAATTTAAATAAAAGCTATTAAATTTGCGTTTGATTTTGTTCAAAGACTCCTTACACTTCATGATACTAAATAAATTTTCAATAGTTATTGTAAAAAATGTTTGCAGTTATGGCAAGAGCGACACTAACTGACAGTCAAATCTTAAAATTGAAGCATTTTATATTGCAAAATTGTTATCAAAACAAGCAATCAACAAGTATGCATCAATTTTTTTTTCCTCTTCAGTATCATTAATAGATGTTTTCCTTGTGTAAATCATATGTTCCGGCAATTTTTTTGCTCGTTTGAAATTTTTTATTGCAAAAAAATTATCGGTTAAAATGGTCGGCTTATTTCAAAGAATACGAAAATTGTAAACATTTCAATGTCTCTAAAACGACTCGATAACTCTCTCTAATACTTTTTAAGCAGCAAAGTAATTTAGATATTGAAAATTTAAATCCTACAATTATGTGTAAATTACTATTACCTTTAGTTTAAATAAATCTATTAATCTTATTCTTTTCGACTTTTTTCCTTTTTTTTTGGTTTTTCTCTTTCCTCGTGTTTTTAATCAAATTTCAACTGATTTTGTCAGTTCAAAAATTCTGACTATTTTTTTATGGATATATTTTGGGATTGAGGGGGATTGATTTCATATTTTATGAATTTTTATCTAAATAATTTCTTTTCACTAGAAGTTACTGTACAGTTTTTTTATGGTAAATTCCTCACTTCGTGCGCAGATATTTTAAAAACTGAGAATGATCTTATATACTCAAGATATTTTCTATAACATAGAAAGAATATTATATTAGAGAATTTAAAAATCACTAATGTGTTGATGATAAAGACTTTATTTTTAAATACTTTGATTTAAGTGGAAATACGACGTAAATTGAGTTCCACAAAATATAATAGCAGAAAAGCATCATATAGAAATCTTTTTTAAAAATATACGTATTGACAGAAATCACCTAACTGCTTCGCATGGACGGGAAAATTTCAGGGTTCGTTGGGGTTTTTTTAAGAAAAAATTTTGCGATCGCACCTAAAAGTTTTTTATATAATTAATAAGCAGAATCACTAAAATTAGTTTGATAAGAATAGTTAAAAGAAAAATACCCTTTTAAATATGAAATTTAGTCTATTTTTTTAAAGCTGTGGACAAAGTTATTTTGATTATATGTAAAGAAAAGTTTAAGATATAAAAAGTTGAATTATTATATTTCATCAGATTTTGCAAAAAGGTAAAATTTTATTTTCTAAAACTGAAATATTTGATACACACTTTGTTTATTCATATATTATTGACAATTATTAACAACAGCTATTGTTTGATCCATTGCAACAGTTGTTTGATGAACCATTACAGCAACTTTGATCACTATAGCTGCAACATGAAACTGGAATAGGCACAAAAACTGGAACTCTGACTGGGACTCTTATTGGAACTCCCACGACCATACTGCTGGAGCAACAAGATGGTTGGCATGATGGTTGGCAAGACCAACCTGAACATGGTGAACATGAGCAACCGCCGCAGCCACCCCATTGAGCCGATTGAATGTCTACTTCTCCAATTTCACCTTGTGGTGCTGCAGTAACTGCACAGATGAAGAGGAATGTGACCAATAAAACTAAAAAAAACTTTGTAAATTTTACGCGTAACAAAATTAATAATTTTTTTATACAAACATTTCATGTTGACAAAAACTGTTTAAACAATGCCTGAACCTCTTAAAAAATTGTGATATTTATAGGAAACTAAAATCTCGATAACAATTTTTTAATTTTAGATATTGCGATTTTCGGCTTTTTTTATCATACAAGATGTAATTGATACATCAAACATTGTGAAATCTTTTATATTTTTTACATTTAAACTCAATATTTTTAAAATTTAATCGAATAGTGCTACAATAAAATAATAATAATAAATGCCACAATAAATGTATGTATGTATGTACCTTTGTATTTAATTTTCTGATATACTTAAAATTTAATTACTTATACCGAACATGCTCTAGCTAGGTACTACTAATATAAAATAAAATATATAAATTTTAACAAATTTTCAGTATTACAAATTAAAAGCATCAGAAATTTTATTTTAAATCTTTTAAGGGCAAATCTACAGATGCAATTTTTTTACTGTCAGATTATTATTTTTTAAAAATTTCAAAAGTTCCTTATTATCTGCAGTTCTTTTAACTTTAATCTTGTAAAGCAACTAAAAATCTATCGTTTAATAGTCAAATTAGCTTTGTTACTACTTTAATTAAGGAATTATTAGAGTTTGAAAATGTTTCTCAGTTGCCTTTACGAAAATTTAATTTTTTCCTTTTTCAATTTTTCAACTAAATACACATTTTAAAGACATGAAACTATATATATATTTACGCTCATTAGAGCTTTACAATTATGCCTTTTTTATTCTAAATAAGAATCTAATTAAAGAGATATTTAACAAACTTGGGTTTCTCAGTTGCCTTTTTTTACTTATTTTTTACAAAATAAAACCAAAATTTTTACAAGATTTAGCTACTTGTTTTATTAAATAATGATTAAAGCAGATTAATGCATATAAAGAATTGAAAAATATACTTAAAGCATTTGTGGTGTGATATTTGAACATTTAATTAGTTAATTTAAGCTACTTTTTTTCTGTCTATTTTGTATCAAACAGTTTATACTAAGATACAATAAATGAATCAAATTATAAAAAAAAAATTTAACAAATTAACTATTCAAAATATACTTAAAGTGATTAACTAGGGAAGAAAAAAAGATTTAAAAAATTTTGTGTCAAAATTTTTCAGTACCGTTTATCCGTAGATTTGCCCTTAAATGCAAAAGTGGATGGGATGTGTTAGGAATGTGATCAAGCAAGATCTGGTTAAGACAAAATCACAGACACAATTACAAATTACAATCCTGAAATTTATGAATAAATAATTAAATAAACAAGTAAACCTATGTGATCCAACATGGATCTTATTTTTAGAGAAACAGTCTGTCTTTCTTAAGGAAAATAAATTTTCTCGCACTTTTCGAAAGTTTGATTTTTTTCGCATATTTGCATAACATGGTTATGGAACGAAACTTCCAAACTTCAACTTCAAGATTTTATTTAATGTTCGTGAAATAAAATATAAACAGCATTATTTCTCTAATATTAAAAGCAACTTTTATTGTGTTTTGAGCTTGTATTTTAAAAAACACAAATCAAAATAGGTTTAACATTTCATTTAATGTGATGAATTTATTTTCCACAGCAGCTATTGTTAGAACCGTTACAGCAGTTTGATGAATTATTACAGCAACTATTATTAGAACCATTGCAACAGCTTGATGATCCTCCACAGCATCCAGAGCCACATCTTAAGTTGCAGGTATTAAAAAGATATTAAAATCAAACATTAATTTTCATAGGCATAATCTTACGTTGGTGGACACATCCAGAATATGGGCATCATACATGGCATGCATGAGCATCTGTTACAGCAAGATCCTCCATTGCATGGTGGATTCGTTGATGCACCACCATCTGGTCCTGGAGTACTTTTCATGAAAAGAAAAAAGCGTATCTTAAAAAACTGAAATATAATTATAATGTGATTATTTTTTACGTTGTTACAGTTGGAATTGTCGTTGGGATCGTCGTTGGAATCGTCGTGGGAATTGCTAGATTTAAAATAAAATTAAGAAAAAATAAAATATAATAATAAAATGTGAAAAAATTAAAATTTTAAAAGTTTTTTTTAATACTGTTTTTTTAAACTAATAATTATTTAAACAAAATTATAAATCCTTACTTGTGGGGACGGTTGTTGGAATGGTCGTTGTTACTCTTTAAAGATTTTTTTCAAAAATTTCACATAATTAAAATATAAATTTTTACATAGGAAATGAAAGTGTCATAAAATTATTAAAATATTTTTTTCAAATAATAAACTTACTGATTGCAACATCTATCTCCGCAGCAGCCCCAAATACATCCATTGCAGCCGCATGGTGGTGGGCATCGGCATCTGAAATGATTATCAATATTTTTAACAAAAAAAATCATGAGACATTAAGAATCTTACTAACGTGCATGGCTGCCACCAAATTACCGTACAGGTTTGACGGCACCCACAGGTGTTGGAGCATTGTAAGCCATAGTCAACTGGGAAGTCCTCATCCTTCATATTCATGTATTTTCCAGGATTTAAAGCTCCTTGTTTTGTATCAGAACTAAAGTCCATTGAATTTTGTTTGTACATTCCTTGTTGGTAATAATATGGGATATGAGAGTTATATGGGTTAAATTGATTCATTCCGAACTGAGCTGATTGTATGTCCTCCAACTCATTTGTTGGAGCCGCTGATACAGCGCATGCTAGTAAAAGTGTTGCGATGCAGTCTAAAAAAATTCAAAATAGTTTTAAATTAATTATAAATGAAAATTCACTTACACTTCATATTGGAGACTTGAGATGTACTATCAAATTCGCACAGAGAATTTTCTCCTTTTATACTTCTGCAAGTGTGCAAAATTTTTACAAGATAATTTTATCGTTTTATGTTATCATACAAAACAAGTAAAGATTTCCTCATTCTTTACGGAAGATTTTTAGAAATTTTGTTAAACACATGTTATTGTATCTTCATATTTTTTATTTTGTCAATTATTACGGTTTTATTTAAAGAAAGTTCATTTAGCTTCAAATTTTCGATTGAAAGTCAGCAAATAATTAATATTTTTTAAGCCAATTACCTGTGACTTTAAAAAATAAAGGAACTTTTTTTCAATTCAAAATCAGTGAAGAAAGCTAATGATTTAAAACCGCATAGCCGATTAAATAATTAATTATTTTCTTAATTTTCCACCTTCCTCATCTTCTTTTTCTTACCTGACTTTCATGAATAATAATTAATTTGACATACATATCTAGAGGGATAATGAGATGAGTTGATGAATACGATTTTTTATTTTAATTAAGACAAAATTTGACAAAAGAATTGCATAAAGCGGTAATACGAGCTAGAGAAAGAGATGATTCAGTATTTTAATGAGTAAGAAAATGAAGAAGGAAAGAAACCTGGATGGTAGTGAAAAGAAAAAGAATTTTAATGAGTATTCACGGCCTTCTTTGTGGTATGCCAACTGAGGCTGTCTAATTAATTTATTTATTTTGTTCTTCTATTATTTTTGTTATTCTGCCATAGCTATTTTCCTTCATGAAAAAGTCAAACTAGTTGCCAGAGGAATTTTGGAAGAAAAAGCTGGGTAAGTTAGTAAAAAAATGTTTATTTTAAATCGAAATCTCATTTAATTCAAAGTCTTATTCTAGGAAGAGCAGTGCATTAAATAATATTTTCCCAGGTTATTTTCTCGAAACAACAAGCTTATTATTTTTTATTTTGGTGATGGAAAGCTTACGACATAATTATATGCCACATGAGCCTTTACTAAAAATAAAATCCATAATTTCAATAAATGCTCACCTACACTCTAGCTATTAAGAGACCTGTCACGTCAAACAAAATAAAGCATGCTGCTTGACATTTAGCTGTCTTGAGTTTGTTTGAGATATTAATTCTTCTTAATGTATTCACCCTCAAATTCAATTTCCACCTTTCACAAAAACATCGTAGAAAAATAGAAAAGTCACTAAATCAATTTACATTTTTCGTGGCAAAATATGAAATCTCAAAATAATATGAAAAAGTTTTCACGTGTGAATGTGTCACGTTATGTGTATGATACATGAAAATGCTTCAGTCGAAAAAAAATATAAAAAAACAGAAATGAGAGAAATTTTTAATTAAATTTCTGTCAGATTATGAAAGATTCATTACCATTTTGTGCTCTTTAATTGCTTGATATTCATGTCGTTGCACAATTTTCATAGTTAAAAATCCTTTTTACAATTGTTGGCACATGAAAAGAGCCAAAAAAGAGAATACGGAAGGAAGAATTTTTAACAGAAGAATTACGGCATGTCAGGAGCATTTTATTCTCTCACATCACAATGTTATGTAATTGGATCTTTCTTTATCCATTTTTACCTCCAATTTTACAGATGTTAATTAATTTACAGTAGCAAAAAAACCGGTAGAAAGGAACACAATAAGAGCAGAAAAGTTTCATGTTACGTGAAATTACTTCAGGCATCTGTTGCAGAAAAGTTGTGAAGATGAAGAAATGTGAAACATAAATTCATTTGGATAAAATGCGATTCCAATTACGTCAGTTACAGCAAGGTATACACGTATACTTATGCAGTTAGGTCGAATGAATTAATATCAGATTCAGTAAGGTCACTTCTTGACTCGATGATGGTTGAGGTCAATTAAACGTCTATTTCATGTAATCTGAGATTATAAGTGATAATGTTTGCAATAATGAGGATGAATATTACATTTCCGTCTTTACCGTTGTGTTATTTTGTAGCTACAATACTTCATGGTGGTTTCATACCTGATTTATTTAAAAAAAATATATATTATAGAACTTTTATAATTGTTGCCAATATTTTCAATTAATCATCCTCGGCATTATTCTACAATAAAACTCTACTTACCAGCATTAAAGCATGAATTTTTTGCTCCAACTTTAACATTGTAAAAATTGACTGGTATTTTATACAATGGCAATAAATCGCGAAAATTATTTTGAAAGTATAAAGGAAGAGCATTCGAAAATTGCTATACATTTTTATGCTTGTTACAATTTTTATGTGTGTACGGATTAATTTTATTTGCCTCGGGAGGGTTTTTATGAATCTTCTAAAATTGTTTGTGTGGATGTATAAGATCGTCGAGGAAAAGATGGATAAACAATGAAAATTTCTACGCAGAAATAGATACTAAAATGACTGAAAAAAGGTATACAAAACATAAAAACTGCGTATTCTCTGGTAAAGGCAAGTATGGCATAAATAACTGCACAGAACTTGATGGTTTCATCTTCAATATCTGAAATAAATCAAAATAAATTTCTCCTTGCTCTTTTCCTTCCTCACTTTTTGCCTCTTTAATGCGGCATAAATTTTTATTACCTTTGGATATATACATTCGAAATAAATTTGTTTCTTCATGATAAAAAAGAAAATTGTTGGAAGATTTTTCCATCCTTACCTTTTTCTCGCTAGAAAATAAATTGAATTAAAAGACAAATTTGATGAGCAGCTTGAAATGGTTTTTTTTTGCTCTGATAAAATTCATCATTGGATGAGAAAACATTTAGAAATAGATTGAAGTTTTTTGTCACTAAACTTTAATTTTTGCCGTACTTTATCACGTTTGCATACATAAACATTCACAAATCACACAGTTCAGTTGTGTTTTCAGTCGACAAAATTTCTATTCATTTACACATCCCAACTGAATATCCTTTCAATATTAAAATTGGAAATTTATTTCGAATGAAATGAAAATTCCGCATAAAATAACGGAAAAATGTAGATTTCAATGAAAAATCGGAATCTAGAATGATAAATGTTTGGCAATTTAATTTTGAAATTATAGTTCAGATTTAACATTTTCATGATTTACAATTTATCGGATTTTTAATCTCATTAAGAGCAAATGTAGCTTGTGAAACTATGAAAATATTTGATAATTTTCAATACATTAGAGAATTTCATGTCGATTGAAAAGTGCATAAATTTATCTCGAAATGAATAGTACAAGTTAAGTGTTTATATAAATTTTGAGGTTTCTCATTTGAGTAATTGTAGTATTCAGTTTCAAAGCCAAACATAGATAAATAAAATTTTAAATGAATAAGAATACCGTATGGATTATTTAGCAACATAAATTTTTGGATTGTTTTACCGTATTTGAAATGTCTCTCATTGAAATCTATTCATACTAAAAATATCATCAAAACCATTTCCATACAAAACGCATAAACTTATAAATGACATCAGACAGAAATATTTTATTTTAATCTCGTTAGACCAGACGACTATGGCGGAATCTCGAGACTTTTTCTTAAGGCGTCGTAAAAATTCCCTCATTCCCAAATCGCGAGGAAATCTTTTTACGTTATCTTATTGGAAATGATTCACAGACTAGTTTTTATTACACAAACTGAATTAAAATGACAAGGAACATTGGAATGCTAACTTAGAATTATGTTTAAAGATGCAACTGAAAAATATTTATGACTGTTGTTATATCTAAACGAAACTTAAAAGCAATCTACCAAACGGCATTTAGTATACGTTGTCAAAGCAACGTGTAACATAATCAAGTTTCAAACTAGAAAGACGAGCGGATGCAGAAAATCTCAAGATTACTCAGCGATTATGCATTTTTCTCTTCCATTCCTAGTGCTGTAGTCGACATCATGGATTGTTCCTATTTTGAATTGCAAAACAACGAGAAAGAAATATAAACTATGTATTTTCATGCATTTGAGAAAATGGACATAAAGCACACAGTAAATGAAATTTCTTATGCTGAAAATCTCTTTGCAAGTTTTTCAATTTATTTTTTTTAATCCCTCACAAAGAATAAAAATTTTATTTCACAAAGAATTTTTCCATTTTCAAGTTCTTAGTTTTCAAAAGAATGTGATAAAATACATGCAAAAATACTAGCACATCTTTATTTTATTTCTAATATCTTACTGGCTATAACTCTTGTTGTAGATTCAGTTTATGTTGACAGAAATTTTATCGAGAACTAATTATATAACTCTTCTACATTCATACAAGGGCCGGTATAAAAGTTTATTGCTTTATAGATTTTGATATTAAAAGATTTTTCGATTGTTTTGAACAAAAGATAGAGCAATGTCATGTTTGATGTTTGATTCAAAAAATATAATGACTTTAATATTGCAGAGTAAGAAATGCAAATAAATAAAAATCACTCTTTATACCACGTAAAATATTATTTTGAAGATTATCAATATCCGATACAAAAAATACGTTTCAAAATTTAAAATAAATTGCACATGATGCTAATGCCTGTTACTTTTCATGTAAACATGAAATATTCAAACTTTATTATCATAATTTTCAAACATCAACATATTGCAGGGAAGAAAGTTTATTTTTTCCATTTCATGATAGAGAAAGAGAGAGAATTTTTAATTCCTTCCCTTTTACATCTGGTACCATGTGTTTGTATGACATCATACTAAATATTGACTTTGTTATTTCAACGAGAAAAAAAAGTATATAGAATGAAGGAAAAAATCCCTATAAAACACCGTTCATAATAAAGTTTGAAACTTTTAAGAGAGAACAAGTTGACATGGAAGTGAAAGCAGATGAACAAAATTTTATGCATAAAAAATTGAATTTTGATCCAGGCAAAAATTGATTTCGTCATAAAAGTACTTCTAAAAATGGCTACGGCTTTTAAATTACATTAAATTTTCATATCAGTATATCCCAACTCATTATGAAATTTTTATATGTTTTAGAAATTTCATAAAAGAACTTTTTTGCGATGAAAATTTCCGTCCAATAAAAGCTTGCAGGAGCCTCAACATTGAGTGAGCAAAACCATCCGCACAAACAAAACCGTAAATTATCGCGACGGAAACCCGAATGTAATTTATGATCAGCGTTGGTGGCGTTGGAAAAAGAGCACATACCTTAATGTTCTGCTTATTTGCCTCTCAATAGCTCATACCCAGCTTTTTGAACATTTTTTCACAATTCCGTAACTACATAATTGAGCAATTTTAATGGAAGGGATTCACAGAGGGTGAGCACTTAATTAATTTTTGAGTCTCTCTTGTGTGAATATGTTCGGGTGAGAGAGATAGGCAGAAAAAGTTTAATGTTTATTAACTCCTCAAAAAAGAAAACAAAGTCATTTAGACAGTTACCCACTTAATACGCCCATTCAATCGACCCAGTTTTATCTCACCAGACAAAATTTATTGGTCATTAAAATCGAATTCAATTTTGCCATTTTTAAATGAGATTCTCCAAAAAAATGGGTAGTAATAGCGGTAGCATCGTCATGAACATACATTTTTGGATCCATTTATGTTATGTTTCGTCTATTAAACGCAAATAGCCTTTTTTATAGAACAGTATCGTACTATTCAATTAGGTCGTTGTTTTAATGTCTCCCACTTACTACTACGAAAATGTTACGCGTAGCTGATTCTATATGGTTTTTTGGACTTACTTTCACATAAATTTAAGACCAGGGTGTTCTTGATGAGCAATTTTACTACAATAGTGTGTCAGTGTTCTGAAGCTTAGTCAATTCATTTTCTAGATAAAATTTCACTTTTAAATATTATTTATGTTAACTGAATAAATAAATTTTTGCTTTTTGTTTATGTTTGAATCTAGTATTTGTGTAACATTTACTCTTATTTCGTTATTCAATCCAAAATGTCAAGTATTCAAACAAATAAACAGCTTCAAATATTTCTGCGAAAAAAGTAATCAAAATAAGAAAAAAAAATGTTTTATTTTCAATTCACAAAAAACAAACAATACATTTATCGTCTCCAAGCGTCCCCATTCAAATTAGGAGTTTATATTTCAATATATTGTGGCAAAAATAAAGAGAGAGAAAAACAATGTACTCAAAGAAGAAATCAACAGCTTCAAAATGTCAACTGCTGGAATGTTTGTAGACACTTTTTTACATCTGTATTTGAATTGCGAAGGAAAAGGAAGAAAGCGTGGTATTATGAACTGCTATGGGATTACATTTGATACTTCATGAATGTTTGCTTATATGTTTGTGAAATGTGAGAGATGTAAAAGTAGCTTTTAAGGAATTTCACATGTTTATTTCGAAATGTTTTGGGAAATGATGTATTTTGAGATATGATCGTATGGCTTTAATGTCTTAAAATCTGAAAACCTTTACGATAGGTTTTTTATAATTAATAATTTTTTTGGACTAATCACGTGCAAGAAAAATACTTAAAAGATAAAATTTTATACTGAATGCAAAAATTTATTGATTGCGGCTTTTGAGGTCTGGTAGCAACTAGAGAAATGTGACTAAAATTACTAATGAATGCAGCTTTGTGTATAACGAATGTCGTATTTGGGATTAATAAACACAGAATGCAACGTATTATGGGAATATAGAAGCTTTTCATCCGTCTGTGTGTTATGCAAACACAATTTTATGATTTTTATTCCATGACAAGAATAATAGTTGTCATTTCCCATTGAGATTTGATAAAATAATTCCAAGTTCTTCATCGCTTTCCTTTTTCTATAGTTTATTAGTCGGGATTTTAAACAGAGCTTTGACTAATATGAGATCATACGTATACACATACTTTGTTTCAATGCAAACTTAATATGCTTGTTTCAAATTTATAAAAATTTAAATGCTGTGAATGCAATCTTAATCTTCTAAAAATACTATAGTTTCTGTGTTGGAGAACATAAATTTTTTTAAACAAAATGTTACATTGTATTTCTAGTTGTTTTGTTGATAGTGTTTTTATAAAAAAAAGTATAACATCAGAATTATTGGAACAGCCTTGAAACATGGTCATAGTTTTATCACAGATAACAGAAATTTGCTAGATATTTCATTTTCATTTCTATTGTTTCACTGATTATCAATTTTAGTCATTTTAAAATTTTACCTTTTCAGGATTGCAACACAGCTTGAGTATTAAATGTTTATTTAATAGCTTAATATGATTATGGTTGTAATTTTTAGTCAACAATATAGGGTTAAAAACTCTGTTAATTAATTTTTAAAAAGTTTTAAATAAAAAATTTCAAAAATCAATAGTATTATTGACTGAAAACACAACTCATCAAAAAAGCATGGAATTAAAATATTATTTCATTGTGACTCAATGATACGAAGCCGAGAACCTATTTTTTCAATTTCCACATAATATGTACATATTAAATTCGGAATCGTTATGAAAAATTTATGTATGTTCGTATTAAAATAAATTTTAATTAAAATTTCATTTTGTTCATTCAATGTGCAAGAATAAAGTTGAATTAATGTTTTGTTCTTATTGTTACTGATTTTTTTGAATGAAGAGCCTGAATCTTCATTTTTTATACATATATTTATATTTTGGTTTACTTAAATTTAATTTTTTTTGTTGTTGTCAAAGCTCAAATGGTATCTCATTATCAAAAACGAGCAATGTATCTTCTTTCAAAAATATACAGATATTTTTGTGTAATTTAATATACCCTTTGGCAAGAAGAAGGCAGTTAACGAGGAATCAGGCAAGTGTGCTCGAATGAAGGCGAAAGAGTTCATTTGGAAATGCGGATCATACTTGAATGAACTTTGAGAAAGGGAACAAAGAACGAAATTTGTGCAAAAATCCTCTTTTTGCTTTATTCAAGAGCAAGTCAGTGAAAATTGCTCTGAACTGAAATAATCCGATTCGAGAGTTGATTCTTTTGCTCATTCAGTTTAATATTTTGAAAGCATTTTATTGCCTTTGCCTTCTCTTTTCTTCTATAAGAAAACAATCGAGGGAATTTGTCTCATTTTCCTTTTCAACAAAATCGTAAAAAAATAGTATTGCCATCGTACATATGAATGAAAAGACATTTATACACAAAGATATGTGACAAATATGCGATAATGGAAATAGAAAAGAATGACATAGAAAACATGATAGGAAATTTCATAATATTATATGTATAAAGTAGTGAGCTGAAGTGGCTCGGTGGCGTAGTGGTTTAGTTCTTCGGTTCCTATTTGCTTCACACCGACATAGCGATCATGGGCTCAAGACCTGGCCGGGGAAATTTTTCACTTATCGTTTTCCGATTTATATGTGCTGTAAATGAAGCCTTCCATTATGGATTACAGACAGAAATGTCATCAAAGGATTGGTTCGAATCCCACTATAAGCTGTAGGTGTTAGGCGCTATACGATATTCTTATCTCATATTTTCACGTTTATGCCTATGATAAGTGATATTGTAACGTTGAAATCAACGCCCCAACACTTCTTATAGTGGAGTACAGGGAACATCTTATCTTTATATTTATAAAGTACATTGTAAAGTAGAATTGCTTGTCTGGGGTAAGAAACTTTTAACTCATATTTTCCATTTTTATCATTCCAAAAATTGTTCGTAAGCTTTCATGTGTAGGTGCGCTTTGGATTATTAAAAATTTTCGCTCGTTTGTTTTCATTAATTTACCCTCACTTGACTCTTCAATGCGCTCTTTTATTCATTGCTTAACTCGTTTTCGGAAATTTGAGCAAAGCAACTGTTTGCTTATCGATAAAGATTCCAATTTTATTCAATTTCTGTCAACTTGAATTGCTTTTCAATGAACCTCTTAAGGAATTCTCAGCGCGCAAAACATTTCCATTACATATACTGTATCTCCATCTCACAGCATTCCGTTCGTTAGTGATAAAAGCTTCTTCCATTCTTCTCGGCATGATAGCAGGAGAGACAGCAAGCGAATCTTTGCAATAATTTGTATCAATTTTATTCCATTCATATTCATATAAATTAATTTAAATCACATTTTAAAATTCAAGTCAATTGAAAATTATCCTTTTATACATTGCATATTCTATGCTAGAATGTGAAATGTATAGTGCTTCCATTTTCATGCAACGACCTGAATTTTTGATATCTTGGAAGCATTTTATATCGAGAACTTTATTTTTGTGCTTACTTTTACTAACTGTCCTTTCCAGTCTAAATTTTCATGAAATTAATTTAATATTTTTGAATAAAAAAATGCGCCTTAAAGAAAATTTTCAATAAAAGTTAAGTTTAATCGATAAATTAATGAAACGAATGAAAAGCAACTGCACATTTGACAAATTTGAATGAATTTATGTTGTAGAAGAAAAGAAATCAATTCACATTTTAAAACTTAAATAGCATCTTATCCTTTCAATAAATAAATAAGCATGTGCTTTTCATTCTATTGAAAAATTTGGAACAATAAAAACTAATTTCATTTATGAGTGACACTCGACAAATGTACATTGAATTGAATTGAATGGATGGATAAATTGAAAAGTGAGAGATAGGATAAAGTGGTTTAGCAAATATATGGATGTCTAGATTGAATAAAACGAGAAAGAGTAAAGCAAAATATTTGCTATGTAAATGATAGCCTGTTCTATATGTCACCTATCTATATATATAAAAACGCAGCACGAATAATGATAAAAAATGTATGAAATAAAAAAAGATTCTCTATCATATTAGTTTTGTTTATTCAATTGAAATAAAATGTTTATTCTGTTTTAGGTGAATGATTTTGCCTTTTCGAATAGCTTTGGAAGAAGCCTTCATATTTATTTACATTTTGTCTATGCATGGGTTCAGTTTTAAATGATAAATGTATTCAATATTTAATGCTCGAAGCGTCAAAATGCGCTTTCGAATGCGACTATGTTAAAAAAAATTCATGTATATCTTTCACATTGTTATATAGTTTAATAAAATTTTGCATAGACACATGCAGGATAAAGAGTTTGAGCAATATAAAAATCAATTTGCGACAACGAATTTTTGTCTCATGCGATATAAAGCAAACTCATCGATTAAATCAAATTATGTTTAGAGAATGACAGAAAAATAAATATTTCGTTTTGGAAGTGAGAGAAGCTTTTACACTTTCAAGTGACAGATTGACAAACAGATTTTATTTATTGTATGAGAATGGAAAAGAGAAAATTTCATTATAGTTTTGTTGCTTTTATGTGCTAATGTTCACATGATATTAGCTTTCTTTATTTGATGAATTTATTTGATACATTTTCAATAAATAAAAATTTATTACTGTAAACTTTCTGGAATCTTGTGTAGATTATTTACAATTTGTATTGCGAAATTCAACAAAAAGCTGCTCACATTTCACAACAAATTACTTCCAAGTATTTTCATTTTAACAAATATCCATGATATTTTGTGCACTACGGTTCTTAAATATAAGAAGTTTGTAGTAATTAAAAGATGCAAGGAAAAAATAACGTAAAATCACATTTAATTTTCTTTTATCTCCATCAGCAACGAGGTGGAAAAAAAGTTTCAAGGTAGCATGTTCTTCTTCATCAACTTTCTTGTAGAAAAATGTGAAAAAATGTAGAGAAGAAAAGGTAAAAAAATGAATTTGGTAAAAAGTTGAAATAAGAAAGGTATAAAAATGCTGGTGGTGCAGAAATTTTTTTTTCTTTACTTTATTCTTAACAATTTCATCTCATAGCATATTCCATTTTTGCTCTCTTCTTTAAAAACCTCTTACTAACATTCTACTCTTTCAATGTTTAATTTTTCATCTTCTCCTAGTTGCAAATAATTAATTAACAAACAATAAAAATGGAAACAATTAAAACAGTGCTCCTTCTTGATGTTGGTCGTACTCCTTCAGTTACATCGTTATTTTTTTCTGTTTTACGTGGTATGCTTCATTGCTGCAAGAAAAAAAGGTATATGTATCTGCTTCACCATCTCCATTTTCGTTTATCATACCCCGTTATACAAATGAACGAATTATGGTCCCCAGCCAACAAAAAATTCTTTATCTATAGCTAAAATGTTTACTGCTTTAATATAAAAAAAATTTAGCATATTTTTTTGCATATCTTTTTACAGCTTCGTGTCCTCATTTTAAAATGAGTCGAATAGCAACAAGTGTAAATTTTCAAATGGAGAATCTTTTAACGAGTTATAATTAAAAGGTCTTGTGTTATCACAAGTTTCATTAAATTATTCTACGCTGCTGAACACCAGAATCCCTTGACTCTTCATCTGGGTTTGTTATTCCTACATTCATTAATTCTATTCATTAAAAAATGTTTTGAATTATCAAAGAATGAATAACATTTCTTATCCTTTACCTCTATTCTACTCTGTTTTTATTCTTCTTGATTATAACTATTCTCTACTCTCTCTATAAGAGATTTAACAATTGAATGTTTTATGCGAGATCTAATTAAAGCACGTTCCCAGCTTTGTATTTATTCCTCATCTGTCTCTTTATATCTCCTTCTCTTTCATGGTGTTTCATTTTGGTATACCACTCAACTCTTTATACAATAATGTAAGTAATTGCTGCTGAACCCCATCTTCAGGGCTAGCACTTGCATGAGAATGAATTGTTTTCATTTTAGAGATGAAAACTAAAATAAAAGGAGAATTTATTTATAAATAAATGAATCTGTATATTCTCGAGGTTGTATGGAATTTACAATGCAGCTAATGAAATGAAATTTGCAGCATCATAGTACAACTTATGCTACTTTTCAGCTCTACTCCCGTTAATTTACATTTTTTCTTTCTCATTGCTTTTAGAGCTCATCATAAACAATTATGGTAATTTATTTAAAACATTATTTCAATGCATTTTATTTTAGCGCATTTAAACCGCAAAGAGCATTACTATACACTTTGGTATTACAATGGTTTAAGCGAATTTGAATTCTAAAATTTATTAGCCTTTGAATTACACTTAAATATGAAATTTCTCCATTGTGATTGTTCCAAACTAAAAAAGTCATAAACATGCGTCTTAGTCGTTTTTATCAAAGAATTGTTTTTTATTTACTCACATTTCTCACAGTTCTCATAACAGAAATATAACTTTAACTAGTTATGAAAGGTGCAAAAAGATTGAAAAAAGCTGAAAGCAAGAGAAAATAGTAAGGCGACTTGTCTCATGCAAAGTTGCCATCATGTGCTATAGTTTCAGTTTCAATCTATACAAAAATGAATAATTTAATTAAATTAAATAATAATAAATCACTTTTGTTTAGTTTTATGCTAAAAGCCATGCAACTGAATTTTTCTGTATGTGTGTATATATGTCTCTGATGATAACAGATGGATTTGTTTAATATAATAAAATGAAATGAACGCTATCGGGGAGCGGAAAGGAAATTTTTGTTTCAACAATTCTCTTTAATATTTATATGTACGCCTTTCATCTCCATACGCTCATATTAAATATGAAGATCAACACTAGGATCGCTCTAAATGAACAAACAGAAAGTGATGCAAAGAGATAGAGTAGGAGGAGACTATAAGTAAGGTACGAGAAGATAATAAAGATGAATTATGAAAATTTTAATATTAAATAGCGAACGAGACTAAATGACGCAATTCTTTGGGTATAGTTATTGAAGGAATGAATTTAATGATGATAATAACAATTTCTTTTAAACGACCTAATATTATTCACACGACTCTCGATTTAATATTAGACATTTCCCTCTTCTTCTTCTTCACTACTGTCGAATGCGAAGAAAGAGCAATTTAGAAAGGGCGAAGTGATTGCAATTTACTTTAACCACCTTTTTTCAATTTCGAAAAGTGAGATTTAATGTAAACGTTGTGGTTCAAACTCCCCATATTTATAAAATATACTCAAAACACGAAAAAATGAGAACTAAATGTGGCCTTTCACAATTTTCTCCTTTTTGGTTTTTGACTTGCCTTCCCTTTTCACTTTATTAAATATCGTTGGTTCTTTTAAGAAAAATAAAATACATAAATAAATTCAACTCACGTTGTAATCCAATTTTCAGTTTTTCTTTTTTCTTCTTTTTCGTCTTCTTTTCATTCTTTATTGAACTCAAGAAGCTCATAAATTAATTCTTAATAATATGAAAAAAAATTTAAAGGGAAATGTTTTTTTAATAAACATTATTTCATTATGATTATACCTCAGGGGAGACTGACTTGGATGGTTTTCTATCACGATTAACACAAATTATGAAGAGTAAATTTTCAAAGCTTACTGATTTTTTGGAAGATTTTTTCATTAAGATTCAAATCATGTTTTCTGTGTCGATATATTACACCAGACTTATGAAACTTATGCTATATTACATTTCAAATTACGAAAGAGAAAACTTTTGGGGTTCTCTCATTTTTCAAGTATATCTTTGCATCTATAAAGACTTAAGCAATTGTGTCTAATTTGAGTGTGAAAAGAGCATCTCAAAAAGAGATCTTGATGATTTTTTTACCCAATCAATTGCATGATGTCTACCCTCTAATAGTCGGTTAAAAAAAGGGGAAAAAATTGAAAAAGAAAACCAATCGATTTCCGTTATCGAGAATGAATTATGATGTGTATATAGAAAAAATTGTGTGCAATAAAAGCCAGAAAAAGCTAGAAAAGTCACATAACAATAAAATCAGGTTAAATGCTCTGCTATCAATTTCAGTTCTTTTTTTTTATTCGCCACACTTTCATAAAGAAGGAAGGAAATTAAAAAAGAAAATTCAATTTTTTCTGTGTTTTTTCTCTCCCTCATTTTCTCATCTTTCCTATATATTTTTTTTATTCGAAAATATTTTCATAGTAAACGAGACAAGAATGAGAGAAATTTAATGGTTGTTTGTGTGTCGCATTGAAGGATTCATGGAATGAAATTTATGTCGATTACAGTAGGGGACAACGTGACGAGACATAACGGAAAAAAATATGGGGAAGATTATTGAATTTGAAACGTCAGAATTTTTGCATTAAAATACTATTAATTATTTTTTTTTCATTTTTTTTGTTGCATGCTTGCTCAATTATTTGATTCCACTTTGCACATTTCAGCATGAATGCTATCTTATTAGATCATAAAATTTAATCGTAAAATTCTTCAACATGTTGTGCTTTAAATAAAATCATTTAAGTGCTACGATTTAGTACGAGATGTTATAAAATTCTGAAAATTACGAGATGATTTCTTGCCATTTCTTCCACTGTGCAATCACGTCGACCTGCTTTTTTGCATGTTCTTCACCTCTTCAATAGCATTTTTATGTGCCGTTTTGCTTTTTTTGACACCTCATTCTTGATTTTTTCACTTACCTCAAACCATGCACTCGTTGCCTCTTTTTTTTCTTATTATCGTTTCTTTTCTTCTTTCAATCCTCTTTTGAATAAAGATAAAAAAAGAGAAGAACCATCAAGAACAGATCGAAGCATCACAAATAGTTGCAGCAAAATTATTGATCAAAGCGCAAAATTTTGTATTCCATGAAAATTATTCATATTCAATTTAAACTCGAGGAAAATGAAGATTAATAATATAAAGGGGTATAAGTGACTCAGTGAATCCAGCTGAGGGCACTACAACTCTAAGCGAACCAAAATCTATTGTAAAGTTTAAAAAAAATGAAGAGTAGTAGCTGCTTAATTTTTTGATCGACACACAATTGTATTCCTAGAAAATATTTGAAAGTCTTCACGAATCGTAAAAATTCCATAGCAGTCAATGTGTTTTTCTCTGAATCATGCATTTGGAAATCGTAAGCTTTATTTAAGAAGAAATTTATTCAGATATTGAAGACTGAAATGTATCTCAGGTTCACACTCACTTTTCCTTGCTTTTCACATGACGTGATCTGCTTTTGTATGCGCTGATTATTATTAAAATCTCTCTATTCAGTTCATGTTGGCTGCTTTAAAATGCTGGTTAAATAATCGTATCTACCTACACATATACGGAAAATTCATTTCAACAATGAGCAAAAAACGAGAAATTATTTTTGTAAAAGGTGTTGCATGTAATTATAGTATCATTATTATACTTGATATAAAAGAAGCTTTGGTGTCGTGGCAACTCATTTGAAAAGGAGACAAAAAAAAGTCGTATGAAGGGAGCATCAATGAATGAGAGTGCTATCATTTCATAATGCGAAAGTATTTTGTTCATAGATAAAAGTAAAAATAATAGAGTTTGCAGCTCCGTTTTACATTAGCAGCTATCGTCCTCCTCCATCTTAAGCAATGTAGATTAATTTTATGAATCATAAAGTACTATAAAATACACTCTAGTGTCATCATCTAACATTTCACCCCTTCTTGAATGTTTTTTTTTCGTCTTCGTTCATTTCTCATTCCACATCAACAAATACATTTCGAATTCATTTTTTATTCCATCCGCTTGGCAGCAAATTTTACGACGATGCTCTTTCGGAGCACTTTAGTTAAGCTTTATATCATACTTTTACCGTTGCCAATTGATGATGCAAGATTAAGTCGTATGTGCTTGTTGAATTCGACTTCCTTTCTTAGTGCTCTACCACCCATTTCGTCTTTTCACCTCGAACTTATCACCCATCACAAATGTATACATTCAAACTCACTCTATACACATATTCTTCTGTTGAATAGCAAAAATCGTGAAATTTAATATCTTGGATAGAGCTTTAAAGTATACCTGGTTATGTAGATAAAGAGTACGAAAATAGGAGGGGAGGTGAAAAGTTTTCTTTATGCTTCCCAAGTGGTGATGTGGAAAGTCATGTATTCGTGTATATACATATGTTTCCTCCATCAGTGATTTATGTGTTTTTCTGTTTATATTTCTTTCGCTCCTGCACTCTCATTTTGCCATTTTTTTCTTCCAAATTAAAAGTTTTTTTTGTGCTCATTTTAAAAATCTCAAATGAATTCGCTATATTTTTTTAAAAAGTATATTTTTGCTTTAATTTAGTATGTTAACTCTATAGATTTATTTGCTTAGTTCTCGCTTCTCATGAGGCGAGTGGAAGTGGAATACTTAATCAAAATGAATAGTGAAATGAAACAATGCATTTTTGTTTTTAGAGCATATATGATTCTTTAATACTAAAATTCATTACTCATTAAACATTGTTTTGATGAAAACAAATTTGAGTCATTATGTTAATCAGCACTCATTTCACTGCTATGCTTTTGTATCTTCCAATTCTCTTAATAACAACAGTGATAACTTAACCTACAATAAGTTAAGCACTCTGTCCAAAAAATTAACGATTTTTGATATGATCCAAAGGGTTTCAGTTATTAACACACATATCTATGGAAGCCTTTGATGAAACTTTTGCAATATCAGTAATATATTTGATAAAGGAAAATGAAGAAAAGAAAAGCAATAATTATTTCCTAAGCATTTATTGAAATTCTTTTGTAAAGAAGAGAATTGCAGCAGACACGAGGTTTTATATCCAAAAGCTTTTAGGAAAGTACTTATTAGCAATGAATGTAGAAAGAAGTCAATGTGAAGCAAATAAAGAATCGGAAAGAAAATAATAAATTTTGGGATCTTATTCTCAAAAGTATCACATTAAAATATTTTTTTATGAAACTTTTTTTTAGCACTCGATGCTGAAGAATAGATTTCATGTTTGCATTCAAAATGAAATCTATAGATTTTAGAATCGGAAGAAGAAAAAACAGAGAGGAAGAAAATTAATTTTATGATGCTTTTTTAGCTCTCCGCATCATTTCCTTAGAGGTTCGATGAGAGAATTCTATGAAATTTTTGCCATACTTTATCTCACCACTCAGCTATCATATGTCGAATATATTTTTTTTATTTAGAGGATAAAAACAGTAAAGAAGTAGATCAGGAAAGCATAGAAAATCTGCAGAGAGGCAAATTGATGGTGGCAAGATGGAGATAGAAATAAAATTTAAAAATGAGAATACACATGAGAACAAGGTAGCAAGAGAGGATATACAGATATAGATCTAGTAGTGGCAAAACAATTTTCAGAATGCTTTCGAAATTCGATCAGCAGAGCGAAAATGTAAAATAAATTTTCCCGTGATGTCGGATATACTCCCTCGATGATATCAATAAATAAACGTGAAAGCTATATGCGATGGTAGAAAAAGTATAAAATTGGAAACAGGAGTACGATATCTTCATTGATTTGTCTTCAGTATGGTTGGCTCCAAAAATCCCAGCAATTCGGAGTGTATATGTAGACTGTAGCTAGATGTATTATTTATTTATCAGTAAACAATCTGTTTTTCTCCCATTACTCTTGCATCCATTGATGGTTGACTTACAATAGATAAATGAACACACGTACAAAACCACATAACAAACAATCGATTAAGTAAGTGAAAAATGAATTAACTTTGTTAGCTTTAAAGGTAAACATGTTTATAATTTATTGTATCCGACGTCCATGGATATTTTATTGAAATTTTTGGTAAAGCTACTTGCAATTTTGGTGCCACATTTAAAAACAGAAAAATCAATTTCCACAATACACACAATTAGCAGAAGTAATCCCATATTCGTGGAACAAGTGATTTATAAATTGAATAAAATTAAATGTATCACTTTTGCAAAAGAATAAAATAAAAATCCTCTCACTTTTTTTGTTGTTGCTTTATACGAAAAAAAAACGACGAGCTTGAGGCTTAACCACACAATGATAATATGGATAGGAAGCAAAACAGGAGGTGGGTGTGAGTGGAAATGGAAATATTTTGAGTGTTGATTATTTAATTACTGCATAGTATGTTCGACATGCATTTCGCATTTTCACTCATCGCCAACAGTTATTTATACACATATTAAAAGCATCCCATGCGGTATGTGTTGAAGCATATTCTACAATGGAAACACTGAATAGTCATCATCATGCGATGAATTTACCAGAAACCATTTTCCTCGTTCTATATCTTGTTATATCAAATGATAAGGGGATTTTAATATTTCCACACTGCTGTTTATTATGTCGGCATTGTTTAAAGTGCTGTTGGGGAATTTAGTGGTAAGTGGCATGTGATTTTTTGATCAATTCTTCTATAATGCATTTTCCTTCAAAAATTTTCCAATTTGACAATCAATCCCATGACGATTCGAAAATTACATGTTTAGATTTTTCATTCATTATGAATTTATTGGAAATTGCATTCGACCAAATGCAGATGTGCCATAAAAATTTTATAATGAGAGGTCATGATAATAAATTTCCATATTTTTGCAATAAATAGAAACTGAACTGCTGTTCAAATGCCTGCATGTATCAATATATGATGTTAAAAATGTTTAAACAAAAAAAAACATCAAAATTTGGGGTCAGGAAATGACTCGGCTGAGGAAAGCTCTAACTTTATTAGCAGTATCTACATCTACGACACAAAATTTATTAAAGGAAAACATCCAACATACATTTTCAATAACAATCAATTTTATTCATTTCCAATAATATACACATCCCATTTAGCTCATAATCCGTAATAATTTTCCTTGAAGTGAAAATTGAGTTGATTAATTATCACCATCAGTGACTTCATTTTCATAATTTTCTGCATGATATGTAATCGAATCGTCGTCGTCATCATCATCGTCATCGTCATCATCATCATCGGATATATCATCATCAATCATGCCTGTATAGTACAACACGGCACGTGGAATTACTCGTTCCTTCAAATAATGCCCAATTTCAAAGTCGCTTTCCAAGTATTCCTGTTTAAGAAAAATGAAATTTGAGATAATTTTTGGTGTTTAAATTTTGGATAGAAAAATATACTTTCCTTTACCTCAATTTTATCATTCTCGTCCGACTCATCCATTCGAAGCTCGGGTGGATTAAAGAAATTGAAAAACGAATCAGTCTTGAACAGACGAGCAGAATATCCCTTTTTCTTCAAAGCTTTCTCGGTGACATTTTTTCCAGCATTCCACATAATTTCACATCCAATTGATTTATAAATCTCGGGACCTTCGAATGAAAATGGATCATCTTCGTCTGGGACACATTTCATCAAGTACGTTTTTGTCAAGACTGAATTTTGAATGAATTCATTTGGTGCAAATTGAAATTCGAGTTGGAATGAGAGATTTGGTGAGGTGTTTGAAAATGCCCGGACATCAACTAAATGCTTCAAAATTGGTTCGTCATGTTCTCGAATCATTGATCGAACTTCAGAGACATTTTTAAGCACGGTCATCCAAAAGTTAGGGATTCCATTTTCAATTTCTTCTCCCTCCATTGGCACCAATTTTTCAAGCTCCTCAGCCGACAATTGACATTCATTATCGCATGGTTCGTGTAATCCGTTGACGATGTCAGAGCGTTTCTTGAAAATTTCATCATGTTTGCCTTGAAGTTTTCTTTCCAATTCATAGACACTTTGATGAAATTCGGCGTCCAAATTGATCGTTTCCTTTTGTAAAACCTTCAATGCATGAATTCTTTTACGAATGACTGGATGCAAGTCAGCGATAAAGTTCTGCTTGCAAAATGAAAAAGGAAAGTCATTGGTTGAAAATTCTGGAAAAGTTCGTTAAAATTTTTTCACTCACCTTGCGTTCATTTTTCTTCATTGCCAAATATTCGTTCATTAAATCGTTCAGCTTCTTTTCAGCATCTTCGTAGCCTTCAAAATTGGTTTCGTTTGATGTAGATGCCATGATTGTGGATTATTTGATGATTTCTAACAAAATATGACTGGTCTGATTGAAGTCAAAATTCAAAGTGAGAATTTTCTGAAAAGTGAACAATTTCAAAGTTTACTGAGATTGAAAATTCGTCTTTTTTTATCACAATTAAAAAATTATTCTTTATTAAATAAAAAAAATGTTGAAATGAAAAGAATTAATAATCGGCATTGGACAGGAAGTCTGGTTTTCGCATGTTTGCAGCCTGTTCCTTTCGTGTTGCTTCTAATTTAGGACAATCTGTAATTCTGTGACCTAAACCGCCACAATAAGTACATCCATCAGACAATTCTGGATTCTTTTCAGTCTCTGAACACAATTCTGCAAGGAATTGAGGAACTTTCTGCTTAGCTTCAATCAATAAATATTTCAAATCCAGCAGTACAAAGTGATCCGTTGATTTATTTACAAACGTTGTTGCTAATCCTTTTGTTCCAGAACGTCCTGTTCTTCCAATTCTGTGGACATAATTCTCAATGTCATCAGGCATGTCATAGTTAATTACATGTTGCACATCAGGGAAATCAAGTCCTTTGCTAGCGACATCAGATGCTACTAACACGTCCTTTTCCTGATTACGAAATTGCTCTACAGCTTTTGATCTCTCTTCTTGATCCTTTCCACCGTGAATTGCCACAGCTTCAACGCCTTTTAATAGCAAATATTCATGAATCTGATCAACGTCTTGTTTCTTCTCAGCAAACATCAGAACTGGCGGAGCTGTTTTCTTTAAACATTCAAGTAATGCGACCATTTTTGCTTCCTGCTTTACATACTCGATATCTTGACCTACATTCATTGAGGCAGCACCAGCACGTCCAACATTAATTGTAATTGGCTTAACTAATGCAGACTTTGCAAAATTTTGAATCTTTTTGGGCATAGTGGCTGAGAAAAGAAGTGTCTGTCGCTGCCCCTTAAAATATGAGAAAATAGTACGAATGTCTTCCTCAAATCCCATATCAATCATTCTGTCAGCCTCATCCATGCACAAATATCTACAAATCGAGAGATTAATCATTTTTTTGTCGAGCATGTCCATCAGTCGTCCGGGAGTTGCTGTCAAAATATGGCATCCATGGTTAATAACTGCCATTGTTTCAGTTATAGGCGTTCCACCGATTGCCAAAGCAGAACGAATCTCAGGCAATCCAGCTTGTTGTAAATGTCCGCAATAGTATCTGACAATGTCGTGCGTCTGTTTAGCCAATTCACGTGATGGACAAATAATAAGTGCATAAGGACCTTCATTTGGAACGAATGGCAATCGAACCTCTTGCTCTAAACAGAACATAATAGCTGGAAGAACGAAAACTAGAGTTTTGCCAGATCCAGTGAATGCAATTCCAATTAAATCACGTCCAGAAAGAATCGTCGGAATACCTTGAACTTGAATTGGTGTGGGCTTTTTGATTCCTCTCCTATCAAGTCCTAAAAGGATTGGCTTTGGAAACTTCATATCCTTAAATGTCTTTAATGGCGGTGGAATATTTTCGCCTTCAGCAAGTATCTTCATTTTATGTCTAATTGCGTCATGTACATAAGCCGGTTTCTCTAAAACATACCGTGGAGGACGCCAGCTTGTCTTTATTGGATCTTCATATTGAATACCTTTAGCCAATTCAGCAACACCCATCAAAGCCTTCTTCTCAGCAACACTTTCCAAAATTTTCTCCTCCTCTTTTAATTGCTTCTCAACCTCACTGATTTTCTTATTTTCTGCGATTTTCTTCAACTCTGTATGTTGATCAAACAATGAAATGTTGTATTTGCGTCCCATCTCTTCCTGATTCATGTCTGAATCGTGCTCATTTTCACTGGATGATTTTCCAATGTTCGCCGCTTCATTTGATATTTGAACCAGTCTACCTAATTTTAACAATTGCTGTTTTTTTCGTTCCTTTACCGGTACATACGGTGTATAGCTATCATCTGAGTCCTCTGCTTCATCCTCTTCCCTTCTGTATCGCTTTATCGGTGGCGCGTTACTTGACATTATTAAATCTTTAATTATTTTTTGTGTTTGCTTTTTATTCGTTTAGAAATGTTTACAAACAAAAAATTGTCTACAGAAAGTAAGGAGGAATAGCTGTTTTAAAATAGAGAGATTAGAGCGCTTATTTCCAAGTTTGTGACAAACAGACAAAATAAGGCATGAAACATGCAAGCTAAAAACAAAAAAGTCTACAAATTTATTGAAAATTTACTTTGATAAACTTATTTTTGATTAATTAAGGTGTTATAGTGAATTTAGCTGCGTAATTTCTCCTCTGTTTATGTACTTGGCAAGTTTCTGACACAGAGCAATATGACAGATTCAACAGAAGTACAGAATAGAAAGAGAAAGCTTGAAAATGATGAGACTGAAGAAGAAAAAGAAGAAAACATTTTAATATCAAAGAAAATTCATTTATTGGAAGAACGGAAGCAACCAGAACTGCTGGATCTAGGTAAAATACTTCATTATGCTAAATTAAACACAAACTAATTATTAAAATCTCATTTAGCTGACGAGCTGTTGATGGAAATTGCAAAAAAATTGGACGGAGAAAGTTTGCACAATGTTTCACTGTAAGTTAATGAATATTTAATTATCTAATATGTGCCTAGTTAGTTGAGAATAAAAACAAAAAAAAAAAATATTTCAGTACATGCTCGCATCTAAAGAACTTGATTCTTGACAAAAAGCTATGGACGGAAGCAGTTTTTGCTTCAAAGGATCTCGATATATGGGAGATTTTAAAAAGACTTAAGTATTTGACTGTAGGAACTAAAAAGTTGAAAATTCAGGGCGATAGTAAGAAGGAATTGATGGAAAAGCGTCCGTTAAAGAATCGACAAACGTTCAAGGAAATCATTAAAAGAATCATGTTGCGTTCACCATTCATCGATAGTCTTCATTTTCATCAGATTTGGTTCGATTGGACACGAGATTGGACCATAACTAAATTCCCAGCTAATCTCAGGTCTTTAGTCTTTACCAATTGTATACTTCCAAAAGATCGCAATAGAATGAGCCGTACATTTACTAATATATTTGATCATATGCCTTGTCTTGAGGAATTGAGACTAGAGTATTGTAACTTTTTTGAGCCTAACGATCTGATGCCACTGTCGAAAATTCAGGAATTGAAGATTTTAAGTCTTCGTGGCTGTAAACGATTTCGCAATTGCGTCCCGTACATTTCCCTGTCGTGTCGATTTGGATTTAAGAAGCTGGAAGTTTTGGATCTTCGTGAAACGAATATTAGTGATAGTGAAGTGCAATGTTTAAATGCTCTCAAGACATTAAAGGAACTGTATTTGGAGCATACAGATGTAGAAATAAATGATGATGATTCAGACGACGATGATGATTTTCAGCATTTCTTTCGAGGCATGCGACGTCGTCCAACTGAACAAGTTCCAAGAGAACCTCGAAACGAGCCACGGCCATCGACTTCCAGAGATGTTGTTGTATTACATGCCGATGGAATTCAACGTATTCGAGATGAAGCATTAAATCAGCCATCAAACTCGTCACAAAATAGACTTGAAAACGAAAATCCACCGGCAATGAGAGAAATTGTCATTAATACTGCTGAAAATCAAGGTACAGAGAATGAGAATGTACAAAATATCTCAGCGATATCTAATAGTATTGACGAAAGTAATGATAATTCAATTAGTGCCCCATCTTCTCCGGAAAGTATGTCTGATTCTCTACCATCGGAATCGCCGACTGAAGAAGTTCAATCCAGGACAATATTTATTCAGGCAAACATTACAGAAAATCCCAATCAGAACGCTCGCTTACAAGTCATCATAAGTGACGATATTCCACATGCAAGGTAATAGTTTTTTGTGACCGTTATGCCTTACTAGTTACTAATTATTATTACTCTTAATTGCAGTAGATTCTTGTCATTAGCAAGAAATCGTGAACATCGCATATCGGCATCAATCAGTGATCGTGGGATGTTAGCATTTGGCGTTCCACGTTCTAATTTGATGGGAAATTTGATATTCCTTGGGAATCAGCAGGCAGAATTGGAAAGAAATACATATCTCGAGAGAATTGTATTGAGAAACTTTAGAAATATAACGGACACGACATTATCTCATTTTGAGACTAATGCTCCGCGGTTGAATTTTTTGGATGTGCGTGGATGCTCGCAAATCACTAGAGATGCTGTAGAAAGATTTAAATTAGTGCGTGGATCTTGTCAGATATTGACAAATTATGAAAATGAGGAATGAATTTTTTTTATTGAGATATATTTTTGTGCATTGTCAAGATTTAAAGATATTTCTATCACACAATATGAATAAATGAAACTAGATGAATTTAGATATTTGTCGTAAATCTACTTTCGTTGAACCTTATTTCGTGCTGCATCTCCGCCAGCCACAAACGTTCTTTTCAGATTGTTTTGTCTGGATCTTCGATATTCTTCAATAATTCCTTTCGAAAGTTCGCCGATTTGCCTCATGACTTCTGGTGAATATCTACATCCCAGCATTTCAATGTTGAAGAATAGTTGAGCTAAGCATATCAACTCATCCTCTGTGAAGTTTTTCTTATGTGCTACATGTAGTTGAAAAAAAAAATTAATTAACAAATTAAATAACACATTTTTTACATTACCTTCCATGAAATCCCTCTTCAATTGCCAATGTTCATCACTTTCGTAATCATTTTTGTACTTTTCAACGTCCCAATCAGACAGATCCGACATGTTTAATTATATTTTTTTAAATGAAAAATGCGTCCAGAAAGATGCTAAGTAAAAGTTTTATGAAAATGAAAGTCTCCAATGATTGGATGTAAACAAAAAAGTCTACAAACATTTTGGAGACTAACAAGGAATAAAATTCGTATTTTTTTAGACCGAGATCTTTTTTAGTGAATTAAAATACAATTTTAATAGGATTAAGATAGAATGACATCATCAAGTAGTCAGACTTCTGAGGAAGTAGATTTCAATGTATATCGTAAGGAATATGAGTCGGCAGAACATTGGAATTTAAGGAAATGGTAAGTTAAAATAAAAAAGCATGACTTTTTTAAATCTTATTCAATAAATTATGCATTATTTAAGCTTTATGATACATCACTGGGATAATATCGATGATGAGGAAGAAATCTTATGCTGTGCACAGTTGTTTGTGAATATTGAATTCCTTGGATGTAGATATGCTGCAGAGATTATGCAAAAAATTCACAACATGTCAAATGAAGTTCCACAAATCCGGAAATATCGTGAAATTAGAAAGAATAAGTTAAAGAGGACATTTGTTACTGCACAAGATGCAATTCAGGCTAAATATAATAAGACAACACCAAAATCCTTTGAAGTAAATAAGACTTTTGCTCCTAGTCACTATCAACCGATGACAAATTATAAACATTTGAATGTCCCGAAAAAGGACTGGAATACAATTGATGAAATTGATTGGAATACGTATGTTGAGGAAACTATCCAAAATGGACCATTAATAAAACTCAGTGATGCACAAAAGTCCAAGAACTTGAAAATCTTGTTAAGAGATGTGATAGTTTTTGAGAATGATGAAGAGAATGACATCAACTACTGCTTAAATAAAACCACTGCCTGCATAAGAAAAGTTGGAAAGCTTGATATCAAATTTGATGAAGATACAACGACATATTTTTATGTCTTCAAGGATCAAATTATTGCTGAAGGAACTGGTGAATCTAAGAAGGCTGCAAAAAAGGCAGCTGATGAGAATTTCCTTAAAATTCTCCGAGCAAATTGCTACACGATTCGCTCAAAATTGAAATTCTATTCTGGTGAAGATGTAATTAAGAAAACAGGAAATAAGCCAGTTAATGAGAAACCAAATCAAATACAGGAGGGAAATCTTGGCTTTAAGCTCCTATCAAAATTAGGCTGGAAAGGAGGATCATTGGGTTCCAACGGAACTGGAATAATTGATCCAATTAACTTAGAAATTAAAATCGGACGACTGGGTTTAGGCAGCGAAAATGACAAATTTGATCAGAAATACTTTCGAAATTTACTCCAGAATTTCAAGCAGAATCAATTGGAATATGACCTGATATTTTCGTCTGAATTCAGCAAGGAAGAACGAGCATCAATTCACCAGTAAGTTAACTAACAGATACGGGTTTAAATGTCTTTATTCTGTCGTTTTTTTAATTTTTATTTAATAGAATCGCAGCTAAATTAAATTTGAGAACAAAAAGTTATGGAAAGGATAATTCACGTCACTTGGTAATCTCGACTCGAATAAGTCCACAAATCTTACGTCAAAAATTGATTGAAGGCGATGAGTATTTGAGAGAAAAGTATGAGCTAGTTCCGCCGTCATTTGTTAAGACTGTTAAACCTCGACTGCTTTAAAAATTGCCATCAAATGATATGTCATCATTGAACTTCCGAATTTTCTTAATTAATTGAGTACAATTTTCCTTCGTCTCACTGTCTGCATTTTTCATCAGCATTTTGAAGTCACCCTCATTTTGTGATAACTATAAATTATGAGATTAAATTTATTGACTAATAATAAAACTAGAAACAGAACAGAGTAAGTGATTTTACCTTTTCTCTTACTTTCAAACAAAAGTCATTTGTTTGTGAATCTTTCAGCAGCTGATTAATTAAGGCAACGGCTAATGATTGAATTTCTGCTGTGTGATTTCCACTAAAGCATTTAATGATGTTTTCGGCACTTTTATCAATAGATTCAATCAAAAATTTTCCTTGCTTGGTAAATGTCATGTTATAAAGGAGCATGATCATCAATCGTTTAAGTAAAGTACCGCCAATATTTGTCATCGGAATATCGCCCATATATAGTATGACATTATTAAATAATTCGTTTCTTATGTTACGTTCAAGTACAAACTCACGTCCAATATCTTGTGCCAAAATATTGATACAAATGCCAAGAAGTGATAATATGAATTGGAATTCATATGATTCGACGTCAGGTAATTCAATTGTGTAAGTTTCTCTAAATGAAATCATTGTCCTGTTCACAAGATTCAAAAAATGATTCATAGTTCCAGTTTCGATATACGTTTCGATTGCTTCCAGAGATTTTGATGTTTTCCACAGCATTTTCGAAAGAACAGATCCAATTGCCGCCATGTATGTCATACTTAAAGTGTTTTCTTCATCCAGCTGATTATATTTTGCTTCTAAATCCTTATTCAATTTCGTCTGGATCTTAAGCTGTTCCTTAATTTCATTTGTCATTTTCAACTGTTGTTCATATTTTTGCTTCATCTCGATATGTTGTTTCTTTTGATCCTCAATCTCTTTTTTAAGTTCCTCAATAGTCTTCTGGTCCTCTGATTGCTGCTTTTCAGATTCTTTTAAAACTAATTAAATTTTTTTATTGATGAATTTAGAATTTTTATTAATAGCTTACCATCAACAAGTGCTGTAATCTCAACATGAATATGATCCACGTATTCATTGAGGTGCTTACAATAGGTACGAAACTCCTTAATTATTTTCTTTTCCTCTTCGTGTTTGAGTTCAGAAATTTTTGAAAAATCCTCGAAAAATCCATTAATATTCGTAATTAAGTTCTCTATTTCACGTGACGCGCTTGTCAAAATCTTAGTTTGCTCAATTAGAACTTCAGGATAGTCTTCCTCGTTTGTTAAATCTAATATTTCACCGTCTAACATTTTTAAATAATTTTTTTTGCAGAAAAACAAGTTTTGGCGGGAAAGTTCTAACGTTGATACTTTTTAAAAATCTAGCAACCGTTGAAATATTTTTTCAATTGCATCACATTAATTCTCAGAATATGGGAAACTTTGAAAGTAAAAATTTTATTCCTTTCAATAAATAATATTGTTTTCAAACATTCCATTCATAAATGCAGTAAACAGCTCCAATGATTCCACTTAATTTTGATAACAAATTTCATGTTAAATTGCTCACAAATCTTCCTGAAAGTAACTTTTTCTCAGTCATAACTGGCTCACGTAGAGTAATTAAGGCATCTCTCTCACGAGCACAAAGAAAACATCATCTCATCATCTTTCCAAAAGTTTCTTTCCAAAATCGTATAAATTATAGCTTTAATAAATGCTCATCGTTCATTTATGACTTAGTCGCCTACCAACTGTCTGCCATCTCAGTAACTTAACTCGAGTCGTAAAGTGTTAAAAACTCAAGGAGTATAGGAACTCAGTGGCAAAGGTTTTTGCTGATAAATACGCTGTAAGTTCATAAACATTTCTGAATAAATTCATTGAACGGGAAAACTCGAACTTAGCTCATAGCCAATAGCATTGAAATTTTATTATTGAATAGATTTTATCATCATTAAATTTTGCATACATGCATTGGGTAATAAAATGCAGAGCATGTGAAAATAATGTTAAAAAAAATATTACCATAAAAGTATATTTCCATAACAGCACATCGCTATTTAGCTAGATAAATTGCAAAGCATCAAGATTAATTAATACGACATTATCACCTTTTTAATCTATTTTTATTATTTTAATAACTATTATTCGATTATATCGAGCTACACAATAGGTTCCATTAATTTATTGCTCATGCATAAAATTTCAATGTGATAACAAATAATTTTGTTGTGTTTTTTTTTCTATTCGATTGTGTTTACTGTTCACTTGACCTTAGAGTAAAGCTTTTCTACTCATTAATCTTATGAAGCTTATGTATTGATGTCACATGTCAATGAGTGACTGAATTAAAATATCGCAATTTTGTTTTGCTTACTCGCTCATTTTTTTGTTGTTGCAAACAAGACGTGCTTATTGTGATGAAGAGATACTTAAATAGTCAAGGGTAATAACCAAAGAAATGGTTATGGAATATTTTTTAATGGGATAATATTCTTGGAATTAATCATAATTGAACTTGGAAGCGAAATAATTCTGCACACATATACAGAGACGATGCACCCTGCCGTCTACATATCCACTCATAATCTCACTAATCTATACAAAAACTATAGACGTCTATAGACAGTGTGTATTTATATATACTTTCATAGCTGTGCGTAGACTGTCATCGACTGTTGTGGTTTATTCAGTTAATATTAGCTTTATGTGAAATGCTATTCACTTACTTGTGATAATTAATATTCCCTGTTAGATAATTAAATTTTATTTGAGAATCAAATGAGTGATTGTGAATGCTTTTTGCGCATCTGCATTTCGCACATATATTTGTTGATTTCTCATTGGATTCACATGAAATGTTTAAGTATTATATGTCTTTTTAAAGGTCTCTGTTAGTACTATAAGTACATGCTACAACTGATTTTGGAAAGTTTGCGGAACTGCCAATATTTTGGTTCCAATGTTGACCAAAAAGTACAAATTTAGTTTCTGGTGGATTTCTTGAGCTAGGCTTATTTGTTTTCAGTAGTTCTACTGCTATTTTAAAGTACTTGAAAAACCTAACAATCTATGCCTTAATACAGAATTTTTGGAAGTGCTGTTCACTAGTTATGGACGAAGAAAGATCAGAAATTTTCAAAATTAAAATGCAAATTTCTCAGCATCTAAGCAACCATTTTTTATGAAATCTTCACTAAAATTCTTATTTCAAAGCCTACTTTTATAAACGAAATCAAAACAGGGCTTATTCATTAGTTTTGTCTCAAATTTGAAATCTTGTACTTTTTCTATGCTTTCAATTTATGAATTTTTTTCCTTTGAAAAAAAAGTTGTGACAAAACTAATGAATAAGCCCTGTTTTGATTATAGTAATAAAAGTAGGCTTTGAAATAAGAATTTTAGTGAAGATTTCATAAAAAATGGTTGCTTAGATGCTGAGAAATTTGCATTTTAATTTTGAAAATTTCTGATCTTTCTTCGTCCATAACTAGTGAACAGCACTTCCAAAAATTCTGTATTAAGACATAGATTGTTAGGTTTTTAAAGTACTTTTAAATAGCAATAGAACTACTGAAAACAAATAAGCCTAGCTCGAGAAATCCACCAGAAACTAAATTTGTACTTTTTGATCAACATTGGAACCAAAATATTGGCAGTTCCGCAAACTTTCCAAAATCAGTTATAGCATATACTTATAGCACTAACAAAGACCTTTAAAAAGACATATAATACTTAAACATTCCATGTGAATCCAATGAGAAATCAACAAATATATGTGCGAAATGCAGATGCGCAAAAAGCATTCACAATCACTCAAATTATACCGTTGCCTTCCAAAAAAAATAATAAAAATATGGCGAGAAATATTTAGCATTTTAACCGGCATGAGTCAAGAAATTGATCAACAAAAATGTGTATTTACCCACTGATAATGCTAATAACATTTCCTATCTTAATGTGATTCATAACACGACCTTTCCAGTACAACAACACAGTCGTATTTTAGCCGAGAATAACTGACGCACATGCAATTCTCTGTTGATGTTTATAATTTTTTTTTCTTCTCATTTTTTTTTTCGTTTTAGCTACTCAGACAAATAAATTTTATACAACAGAAAAAAAATATACAACATACTGAGAGAAGCACAAAGCGAGAAAAATGAGGAAACTTTGCGGCTTATATTCAGTCGCGTTTAGGTAGTGTAGATCAAAAGAAGTCTGAAAAAATTTCTTGTGATTAAAACTTTTTTTATTGGAATTTTTTTAGCGTCCTAGTGCTAGTTTGTTCAGTTTATTGTGGTACTACACAAACCCGTCCAGGAAATAGAGTCATGCATCAAGCTTTTGCAAATGCCGGTACGAAAAAAGGCCTCGAAATTTGGCGAATTGAGGTAAGATAAATAATTTAATTCACTTAGTCTTATCGTACGGGCGATTTATTAAACATTATCAAATGTTTTACGAACTTTGCATCGTCACGTTGTTTATGCTATATAAAAATATTGTTAAACAATATCGCGAAATCTGCCACTATCAAACTGATAAAAAAGTTAATATATATTTTTTTTTATCAAAGTATTATTTGAATTGTTCACTTTTATGGTCTATGAGCACCAACTAAAAACCTTTCATTGATTTTCAAAGTGTAAAATTTTTTCTAATTAACAAAATCAACTATAAAATACAACTTTTTTTTTCTCGACATGCGGCACATTTAATTTTGCACCACAACCCAAGATTTTGAACAGTTTAACGAAATAAAATTTTATCGATTTTTTCGTCTATTCCCCAACTGGAATGGTTCCAAATTGCATATCATTGCCGCTTCCAAATTATTGTTCAAACCCATTTATCGACCATATTTGTTTTGCAATCTTGCTTTTATCTGAAGTTTCCCAAAAAAATTTTTAAGTAATAGGAAACACTTATGAAAATAACAAGAACACGTGATAACTTGTTGCTTCAGTGTGAACATTTAATTATTTGACAAATTGCTATGTGAATCATCATTTTCACAGGATAAATCTTTATAGATGATTACATTTAGATTGATTGCTGTTTTTACTGAGGAGATTCAGTCGTACTGTAAGATAAATATTAACACCGAAGATAAATTAATCTTAAACAAAATTTTCAAAAATTCGGATAAAAATGAATTTTGCTTGCTTAATGAAGCAATAAAATTAAACAAGAGTGGAGTTGTGAAGATGTAAGGCAGATTTCCGACAAGGAAAAATAAAGTAATTTTTACAAACATATTTCCACATACCATATCTAAAATTAGATACTGATATTTTTGATAGGATAATACTAATCATGTATGTGAGGTGTCATTATACGAGTAATAAACTACTAAGCGTTGATAAGTTTGTCATCTATGAGGATGAAGTAATATAAATCTAAAAGTATTATAATCTTGTAAAATTTAGAAAATACCCTGTATATCTGCTGCGTAGGATTTCATCGTTGATAAACATATTAGAACTATTTTTAGAATTACGCGCAGTATATTTTGGTTAACGAGACATCGGAACTTAATATCATATAACATTAAGTTGGTATTTATGATGAATTTTCCGAGTATTTGCTAAGAAAATGTTACATGTTGTGCTGGCAAACACGAGTCTACACACAGATGTCAGACAAAATTTTTTGCTAATGGACTTCGTTTTAAATTAAATTTCCTTCAAATCTGTTTCGTATTTATGCTTGTTTAGTACTTCTTTCATACAAGATGTTTTGAAAAGTTTATTTTACTGAAAATTAATTTTTCGTTACGCATGCAGGTGCAGGTTTAAAATAATTCTTTAACAAACCTAGTTAAAGCTCATATGTCATGACTTTAAAATGTCCTTTGATGGGGTTCGTTCAAAAATTACATTTAACTTTTAGAGCGACTGTGTGATAACTAAAGTTATCAATCAGTAAATTGTTTCTGTATTAAATTTTTGGTCATTTGTAGTGAATCAATTAAAACTTTAATTGTACTTAATACATTTACTACTGGATCTGAGTAATTAAAAAGTAATTCAATAAGTAATAATTGAGATAACGGGAAAACCTTTAATTTGTCATGTGAGAATTTTCATCATCAACCAGCATCACAAGTATATGATTTATATTATAATTATTCTCTAAATGTGACGTAAAAGATAAAACCCGGTTTAGGTTTTAATCGGAAACGGCAATTTCTTCTTCATCTTTAAAAAGTATTTTGTATGGAAATGCTAAATGGTGGCGAAATTTAACATCTAAACAAAATCGAAGAGAACAAGTTTTTGCACTTTTTTCGGAGAATTCGTCTTGTTTTTTACGCAATGTCTGATTCAATAAAAAGTTTAGCATTGTGAATGATTCACAATAACACATACAAAAGACCTATATTGCCATTAGAAATTCCCACTTAACATCATGACGTAGACAGTCTCAAAATCAGTAAATTGCGAGTTATTAAAATGTTATTGTTAATTAACATTGTTATGCTTATAAGGTTATTCCAATATTTTATTTATTGTAACGCTTGGTTAGTCAGACTTGAATTCAAAGTGATATTCTATAAATGTATTACTTGACAACATGAATGAGTTTAAAATGAAAACAAGAATGAAATCGTGTTCTAATGAACCTCGGAAAGCATGTGCAGAAATTTCAAATGGTGAAAAAGACTAAAATTGGAATTATTTTGCATGCATAAGATGAGGACAAATGTTCAGATAAAAATCTCATTAGATTTATGAGTATTGTAAATTTCACGTCTACATTAGATATATGTACGACACATACGAAAGCAATAAAACTGAAAGCGACATTTAAAAGCGGTAGACCAATGTTGAATGTAAATTTTTTTTCGGCTGTTCTGACTTGATATCAAAGTTGTGATTTTATTTAAAAATATTGCATTTATGACAAGTTATTGTCATTTATTAATTCATCTCCATTTATTTTCCTATTTACAGAATTTCGAGCCTAAAGCATACCCCAAAAATGATTTTGGTAAATTTTATACCGGCGATTCGTACATCGTGCTAAATGTGAGTCATAAAATAATTTTTAATTATTTACGAATATTTACATATGAACTGGTTAGCGTCACAATAATTTTCCTCATTTTCTCTTCATATGTATGTTGAGTTAATTAATTTCTGTCCTTTTTTTTTTGTTGTTGGTCCCCATTTTGCAAATATTAATTCCATGCATTATGAAATTTTTAATTTCAATTTTCGCTTTAATAAATTTGTGTGTGTGTGTAGAGCTTACGGGTTGTAGGCTTTCTACAGTCATCTAGTAGCTGTATATTCATGACATAAAATGCAAATATGATAACAATTTGTCTGTAGGCTTCCCGGAATTCTCGTTCCAAACTTTTATCAGTTCAATATTATTTTAGTAAACCTAGAGCTGAAAAAATTAAGTTAGCGCATAGTTTCAAAAACATGCGCTGTAGAATTTTATAAATGTTGATACCCTAACTTCCTCTTATTTGCAAATTGGAATCGTTTTAATATTTGTCTGATTAATTTTCATAATTGCACAATTAGCAATTTATGGTGGTGCATTTAATCACATTCAGAAAAATAATAAATTATTTTGCATTTTTAATCAGACGATGGAAAATAAGAATAAGCAATTGTCATGGGATGTTCATTTTTGGCTTGGTTTGGAAACCACACAAGATGAAGCCGGTGCTGCTGCAATCTACACTGTCCAGCTCGATGATCAATTGGGAGGAGCTCCTGTTCAACACAGAGAAGTTCAAGACCATGAGTCGCAATTGTTCCTTAACTACTTCAAAAGTGGCATTCGATATATGCCAGGTATAATCATATTTTTTAAAAATTCAGAATCTAGAATAAACTTCATATTATATTTAAATTAAAACTCACAGGCGGTGTTGCTTCAGGCTTTAAAAAGATAGAAACTAATGCTCATGGTGAAAAACGCTTGTTCCAAGTTAAAGGAAAGAAGAACATACGTGTTCGTCAAGTTGATTTAACAATTGGTTCCATGAATAGAGGTGATTGCTTTATTCTTGATGCTGGGAATAAAATTTATGTTTATGTTGGACAAAAGGCTAAACGCGTTGAGAAGATGAAGGCAATTAGTGCTGCAAACCAAATTCGTGATCAAGATCACAATGGACGTGCTCAAGTAGAAATCATCGATGAATTTACAAGTGAGCGTGACAAGGAACATTTCTTTGAAGTTTTGGGATCAGGATCACCAAATCAAGTTCCAGATGAATCAACTGCTGAAGATGATGAAGCATTTGAACGCAGCGAAGAAAGAATTACTGCACTATATACAGTTTCTGATGCAAGCGGTTCATTGAAGGTTGAGCCAATCGCACAAAAACCATTGAAACAAGAAATGTTAAATACTAATGACTGCTTTATTCTTGATACTGGAAGCGGTATTTATGTTTGGGTTGGAAAAAAGGCAACAGAGCAAGAAAAGAAACAATCTATTTCTCGTGCACAAGGATTCTTGCAAACTAAGAAATATCCAGTATGGACCAAGGTTACAAGAATTGTTGAAGGAGCGGAAACAGCGCCGTTCAAACAATACTTCTTTACATGTAAGATAAATATTTTTCAAAAACCCATTATTTACTTTAAAGCACACGCGCTAGAAAATTCAGCAATAAATATTAGCGGAAATCTTTTGCTTGCGGTGTCATGTGTAGTCAAAAAAAAATTTTAATCTTCATTTTCTGTTTCCATTAATGTTAGGGAGAGATCATGGTGCCTCACATTCACGTCTCATTCGTGCTGCCAATGATGATGATAGCGATACCGCATCAGATGTAGAATTTGATGCCTCAGTTTTACATAAATTGAAGAAGAGTGGAGGTAGAGCTATTGGTTTCATGCCAGATAATGGTGAAGGAGATGCTGAAGTTTTCCGTATTGAAAATATGGATCTAGCTCCAATTCCTGTTGAAAATTATGGATTCTTCTTTGGTGGTGACTCATATGTTGTAAAATATGAGTACAGAAATAAACGTGGTGGACATGGTTATGTTATCTATTATTGGCAAGGATTGAATTCAACAGCTGACGAAAAAACTGCATCAGCACTACATACAGTCAGATTGGCAAATGAGTTGGGAGGAAAAGCAATTCAAGTTCGTGTTGTTCAGGGCTTTGAACCTCGTCACTTCCTTAAAATCTTCAAGGGAAAAATCGTTGTGTTCTCTGGTGGAAAAGCATCAGGTTTTAAAAACATTCATGACCATGACTCATATGACGTTGATGGAACAAGATTGTTTAGAATTCGTGGCACATGTGCAGAAGATGTTCGTGCTTCTCAAGTTGAGGAAGTTGCAAGTGCTCTTGCATCAGATGATGTCTTTATTCTTGAAACTCCTAAAGATACTTTTATTTGGTACGGAAATGGAGCTAACGATTTTGAGCATTCGATGGGCAATAGCATTAGTAAGACAATTTCGCCTGACCGCGAATCTGTTCCAATTAATGAAGGAAGTGAGCCACAGGAATTCTGGGATGCTTTGGGCGGAAAAGCAGATTACGATACTGAAATCGATCCAGCAGGCGCACCATTCTTAGATCCACGATTGTTCCACTGCTCAATTCATAGCGGTAAGTTTAGAGTCGAAGAAGTTTCTCAATTCGAACAAGATGATTTGGAACCTGATGACATTATGGTTCTTGATGGTGGTGATGAGGTTTACATCTGGATCGGCCAAGGATCGACAGAAGAGGAAAAGGAAAGAAGTCTTGATATGGCAAAAGTAAGTTTACAAATATTTATTACAAAGATTTAGATTTAATTGTTGATTTTTTAAAGGAATATATTCGTACTGATCCTACTGAACGTAGTGAAGAAACTGTCCCATTAATTCAAGTTCCACAAGGTAAGTTATAAATTTTGAAACGATTTCAAATAATATATTTATTTTACTTCAAATTTAGGAGGAGAACCGAGATCCTTCAAGCGTTTATTCCCTGCTTGGAACGACTTTTTGTGGGAGGTGCGAGGATATATATAAATTTAAGAGTTAACTGTTGATGTCTATTACATTCCCTATCCTATTTTTAAAGCAACTTTAACTTGAACTTTATTTTTGTATAAAAAAATATTTTTGTGTTTTATATGCTTTTGTTGTTACCTATTGAACTATCTAAGATCTTTTATTGAACTTTAGATCTGAATGAAACTATTATGAACATTTAGACAAATTTATTCGAAGGAATGGATATCCAAAAGACGGTGATGATGATGTGCTTGAGTGTTCTAATAACATCCCGTAATCTGATTGGAGTTGTGGTTTTGAAACTTATCTAACACAAAATTTACTATTTTGTTTTCTGAATTGTTTGCTTCTTTAGTAGTGTGCATTTTTTATTCTATTCACTTCTTAAAATTTGAGTTTATCATAACTTTTGGTGAATTTGAATTCAAAATCTAACAATTATTTAGCATGGCATTTACAAATTTTCTTCTAAATGGTGTTTACAGAGTTTACTTATGCTATCAGGTTTCTTGATATTTTTCATTGACGGATTAAAACATCGTGATTAATATTTGAGTGACTCAATCATAATACTATTTTTTATTATTCTACAGGATTATATTTCATACGAAGAATACAGAAACAAAGTCATGGCACAAAACAATTAAACATCCACATTATTTACATCTTCTTTTTAAAATACTTTTTTATTATATATCAGAGAATAATAAAGTGAACATGAAATTATAACAATAAAAAATGCTTTTTTTTAAAAAGATTACAGAATAAAAAACTACTTCTAAATTTCCAAATGAGAATTTAAACTTCAAAATCATTTATTAATCTAAAAATAAAGTATGACAAAAGATGAACAAAATATTTCTGTTCCTTAAAATCTGTTCTGAAAAATTTTTATACAAAAATCAGTTCCACATTTTCTCAGTAGAATGCGCAAATCATTCAATTCCATGTTTGCGGTGAACTAGCGACATCTTTCATCGAGCATTTCGATCCATGAGAATGAAGCATACACTTCACTCTCTTTTCCATCCTAATTCTCTCTTGGTTTAAAACATCTGATCTGAAAAATAAATTCCCCCTCCTTCGTACTCATAACTCTATTTTTACTACATTTGTCTTTTAAAAATCCTCAAATTATTGGTTTCTCTTTCCGCATCATGAATTTTTGAAACATAAATAAGTATGAATTTAGAAAGAACAATTGGATGCGCATGTTTTATTTGAATGATGCATTATACTTGAATTTTAAGTTTAAATATATTTAAATATAATTTACTTTTCCAAAAATCCTACTAACCCTACAATTACTTACATTCCCGGTGAGAATTTCAAAGGACACAATGACATTTAAAAAATAAATGTAAGTTTTTGAAATAATTCAGTTATTGAAAAATAGGGAGGTCCTTTTAATGAAATCAAGCAATGTGTGGTAAAGGAAAAAAGTCTTTTGTAACTCAAATAGGAAATTAGTAATAAAGAATTTGAAAATATTGAATTCCATGAATTTTAAATTGGTCTCTTTTCAATGCAATGGTCTGTGCATAGAATTAATTTAATTTAAAAATTATTTTGATTTCTATAAAACTCAAATTTCCTTTGCGTGATTAATGAATATTTCAGATGATTCACAAATTTTTATGATCAAGTGAAAGGGAAAGTAAATAAATTAACTTATAGAGTTCGGTATATTTTGGGATAAAGAACAACATTAATAAAACACAAAGTGCTTTCTATTCATGGCAACGCAATAGATGTACATGAAGTGTGTTTCAAACATTAATGAATATGAAAATACACATCCATTCTAAGCAAATAAATGACTGATCATGAGAGACCAGATGGAAGATTTTTATATTTAAGAATATATATCTTTTTTAATTATTTGTTTTGTTCCAATTCAATGTGAAATAAAATAAGGCATTGAATGAATGAGGAAGGGCAAGAAGTCGTTGGAAACAAAAACTCATCAGAAATTCTATTCTATTTATGGGATTGCACAGTGATGATATTTTGTATACAGCTCTTGTGTCATTACAATTTTTATGTCTTTATTTTTATTCTCATTTTGAGGGGTCATGATGATGAGACAGACACTTGAGATGAGAGTGAAATGACACTGACTGCATTGACTGATATAAATTATTATACAATGTGACAGAAATTAATAATAACACGACAATGACTTTTTATGGTTATTTGATTTATGGTGTGGAAATATTTCCTTCTTTTACATTTTTTTTCTAAATTCTGTTTTTTTCTTTCCTCTATTTTGGAAGTCTTTCTTTCTTTTTTTATTTCATTTATTTTCTTATGTCATATTAAATTTATTTCTACATGAATGAAACCGACTACACTTCTATGTGTGAAGATTTAAAAATAAGTGGATTGTGTTTGAATTTCCTTTGCATTTGCATAAATTTATTCCTTCATTTTCAAGAAAAATGCATCGATAAATTAATTTACGAAATAATGAAGGAATTTTGACTTCGATTCAATAAGTTTTCCCCAACACTTAAGTATTGAGTTGTGCATACTATATTTGTGGATATATATAAATCAAAACCCTTCACTGAATATTCATGAGCAACAAAAAGCGCATAAATATTTCATTAAAACAAATTTTCCAAATTCTACAGAATTTTTTAAACCCATTCTCAATCCCACATGAAAAATTCTTCTTTCTATGACATTAAAAATCATAAAATTGCTCATGCTATACAGTCATTCGAGTAAGTAAAATCTATTTCAATGCAATGTCTAATTATATTCACTTCATATTTCTTCTTCTCTATTACTTCTCATATTTCCATATAATTTTCCTCATTGAATTCCATTTTCTCATAAAATCAAATACAACACAAACTTATATGTTTGCTTATGAGATTAAGTATGCATGACGAATGAATGAATGATATGAAGATGATGAATATTGAATCATCCAAAATATTATATTGAATATTTTTGCAAATCTTATATTTGAATTCTTAAGCTGTTTGAATTTTTATGAATGCATCATTGAATTTTATCGTCAATATTGCTTTTTCGAGAACTTTCTTAGCTGATCAATATAATTTTCATTCAAGTGTCTCTGAGGATGTCTTATGGAAAGTTTTGTCTCTAAAAACCAAAACTTATAATTGAGCACTTCAGATGGAATGAATTTGAAAGATAATTGGTCATAGAGTACATAAATAGAGTAACATGATAAGTCATGTTCTTTGAGGATATGTCAGATTAAGTTTCAGTGAATAAATTACGTAATAAATGTAAATTATTCATTTTATTGCCAACAGAAGTGAAATTACCAATTAGATGCGGAAAATGTGCAGCTTAGTATAATCAATAATATCATAGTAGAAATGTTGTTAAATAAATTTCTTCTCTGTAATAAAACATTTATACAATTTATGCAAAATGAAGAAACTTCTGCTTATATAAACGCATTTAATATTTTAAACTTTAAGTCTAAGGATCAAAATAGAAGATTGGCTTAAATATATGCTAATAGTATAACATTTTCTTCAGATATATGTAGACCCACATCATAAACAGTCCGATAAAACTAGTAATAAATGTTATCAAAAAGTTTTAATGAAGTCATGACGAAAATAAATGTTAAATAGTGCTTGAATCGCCTTTAATCACATAATAACTTTTATGTGAGAAGAATGGGTTAGGGACATTTGTTATTAAGAACGCAAGTTGCAGGCTAACTATAGCGTGAGCATGTTAAAATATGTATAAACATATAAATTCAAGCATAGCATATTTGCCTACATGTGTAGAATGAAAGCTATAATGAATGATTATCATATTAGCGAGAAAATGCTGACGTATATGAAGCACAAAGAGATTTCATTTTATGACCTATTACACTATTTTTAGTAATGTGGGATAGTTTCGTGGTTACATATAGACAATAGCTCCATGAGATGATGTACATGAAAAAACAAATTTATATAAAGGTTCTCCTACTGAAAATATATTTGCTTTAACACAGGAAAAATATTTACGAACCCCTTTTAGTCAACGACATTCCTTACATAACTTTCGAATGCTTACTGTTTCAATACCCCGAAGGTGAAAACAGAAAAGTCAACAGAAGGTTTTCAGGCGACTTATTTAGCATTTTTTATAGCATTCCTTCCAATTTTCCACCTTCCACATATTTCGTTTACCACTTGATTGTGTGTTGACGAGAATAATTTAAAATTAAGCCGCCTCTTGGTGTTGTTATGTTTATTCCTTCCTCAGTTGAGCTTTTTTGTTGTATCCAATACATTACGAATCTTTGTGGAATAAAAACACAATAAAGTATAACGTAATTATACCGCACAATAATAAATCTGACAAGTGTCGCTGTGAGATCGTGCAGTGGCATGATTTTTGAAGCATGAAAATTTCACATGTTAAAAGAAGAATGAAAAGTTTGTTACCCTTTCCGCACATCGTGCGTTTATCGAGAAACCTTTGGGATTTGTGAATACAAATTATGAAATGTTTTGTATTTTAAGATAATGTTACATTTTTTAAATATAAAGTCGTCCTTAGTTAGAAGCGATTCAATTTTTATCATGAAATTTAACTGTACATTAAATGATGAAAATTTTTTTTTATTTAAATTCCTTGATTATAAGAGTAATTTGGGTGTATGCTTTTATATATGACATCTTGAGATATACGCCTCTTTAAATTGTAAAGCGAAAGTAAACAAGAGAGTAAAATCAACTGTTGTTTATTTAATAATTAACTAATTACGTACAGAAATTTATTGCTTCTTTCAACTCACATGCCACGGCATCGTATGTAATATGGAGTTAGTGCTTTTAAAATTGTACATACACAGAGATCATGTAAAGTGGAAAAGGAAGAAAAAAATGCTAAAATTTGTGTCATACCACAATATTTATCGCATACCACAACCCCTGTGTTGAATTTTACGTCTTCTTCTCACTTATTTGGCTCAAATTTTTTTAAACTTCCATCTCTGTCTTGTTACTTGTTGTGTTGTTGATGCTACGCTGTGAATTAAGTGAGAGAAAAAAAGTACACGGAAAATATTTTTGGGGCGACATAAAGCACAGAGTGAGGTGGAGAAAAACAAGCCGTATTTTTAAAGCTAGCAAAGAAGTTGTTGCTTTTTCGAGAGCCGCCTGCTGTTGCTTTCAAGGATTCATTCACTTACATTCTACCTCATATATGTGAGAGCATGCAACCATATTGTTATTGTTATTATCATACATACATTACTTTCTCATACTCATTGAATTTTTCTTACTGTGGCGCGCCATTAAATTCCTCCTTTTTATTTTTAACTATATCATACCGTGGTCATCGGCATCATACGGGTTTATACATTTTTAAATAAAATTGAAAACATATACTTCTTGGTTATAGTGTTCAAGAGTGCATTGGCACGCTGCATGCTGTTTTATAGTTGATTAGTTCCATGCTGAACAATTTTTCAATGGTCATGACTTTATTAACAATGCTTACTGTTGCCTTTCATATGGTTTCAACATAATAAAAATACAATTATTTATTTAAAAAATTTACAAATATGGTCTATTTTTTGTCAATAAATTCTCTGTTCAGTTTATTGAATTGTGCCCTCTTATGTAATTACATTAAAATGACTTAACTGAAGATTAATATGTCACGACCTGAAATATCATATGAAAGCAATTACCATAAATTAATTTTATGCATCTTAAACTCTTGTTTTCAGCACCCGTGCACATGCATCACATTTAAACATTTTCAGGAAAAGAAGAAAATTTTATGACTGTGAAAAATCGAAGGAGAAGAATAAAGTTTATCATAACACGCTCGGCACTTTATAATCTATAACTGTGTGAAATGTGCTCCAAGCAGTTTTTTTACTACATCATTACTACTTCATCTTTTTATTCACAGTATCCATTAAATGCATTTTTCTAAACTCTGCTCTGCTCTTTATAACAGCTTCATTTGTGTGAAATTATTTTTTTATTATTGAAAAATGGAAAAGTTTGTCAGTACTTTGAGTATAATTTTTAAGAAATTTTCAGTTTGGCAAATTTCGTCAGAAAGTCCAGAACTTTTTTACTCCAAAACTTTTATTATATGAATGAACTGCGTTGTAGTTATATTGATGACTGAGATGAAATTTTATTAGTTTCAAAAGTTTTTGAATTGAAAAACAGAATCTCTGATGTTAAGATCTAAATTGAAATTTATTTTCAATGTACTTGTACATATGTTCATTTTTTTGCATTTTAAATAAAGAAGATGAAGAGAAAAAAGTTGCAACTTGATAGCATAAATTATAAAGCTTTTAGCAAACATTCATCTATGCAAAGATACGACTGCATGTGAAAATGTAGTTATGTGCATTATTATTTATACACCGGATGGTCTATCTATGTTGAGTACATGATATTTAATTACTAATAGTTCGATTATAATAAAATATATAACAATTATTTATTTGTTTCATTCATGAATTACCTATATAGTTTTCCATATATTTTTTGAAATATAAACATAAAAATTCTTTGTGCTAATAAAATTTTAATTGTATGATAACAATCCAATTTTAATTTGTGGTAAAATAATATTTTTTTAAAAATTAGAATGGATTATACATTTTTATAGCATTAAAACTGGAATATTATACTAATTCAATAATATTTCAACGTAATTCAAATTAAATTCTGTCAATTTTTCAAGAGGATTTAATGCTTCATTAGGCAAAAAAATTATAAGCACATTAATTAATTTCAGTAAAAGAGATTTTTCACTTTTATTTATATTACACGTTGAGTTCATTTTTGTTGCTTAATTTGTTTGTTTTATAAATTTTATAAATGGATGAAAAGAAGAGGATGAATGAAAAGCGAAATTATAAAGAAATATGAAAATCTGCCACTCCTCATAAGCATTACTTTGTGAGTCAATCAACACAGGACTGTCATCATTTTCTCTTCTTTCTTTATGAGTTATGAGTTCATTTTTCTCGATTTTTCATATGCTTCTGTAACTTCATAGCTACAGAAATTATAGTTTATGTATATTTTCTCTACTGCTTCTTATGTAAATAGAAAACAACTCTCCATGGGAAAACAGAGTGAACCTTAAAGTGGAGCAAAGAAAAAATATGTAAACAAAAATTATTATTTATGCTGTTTTACTTAAAAATAAATTGAAGATTATTTGTTGAGCTATTTTAAGTTTTTTAATCAACTAAGGTAATAAAAAATTTCTATATTGCCTTAAAAAAATTAATAAATTTAACAAATTTTTGAAAAGTAAATGCGCGTTAGCTTCTTAGCGTTAATAATACTCCAACTTACCACTTCATTGCAAAGTAAAATGAATCAGCAAATGAATGAGCGAGTGAGATAAAAAATCTTAATTAATTAGTATCTTGAGAACGTTGGTTAGCTCTGCAAAAATTATAAATAAATTTAACATTTTTGTGTACGAGTTACGTGCAACTTGATTATAAATTTTATCTCCATTTTTCTAATAGCTTTCTTCAATCGTATTGCATTAATTTATATGGCCAACCATTTGAACTACTTTAGAAAATGTGCATGTTGTAAATGTAAAGAGTTCAAAACACTCATTCTGTTGTTTCTGTTATACTTTGCATCGATTAAAATGTTTATAAATTTCATGCTACCACATCTTGATGTTGATTATGTGACAATTTCTTTAATACGTTTTCTTTTATAATTTACGAATCGCGACCTTCCATTGTTAACAAAAATTTATGTATTCTACTTTTCTAATTCTACAAGATTATATTATTTTACGTGATTCAAAATGATTTGTGATATTTATTTAGGACTTAACATGTTAAATTCATGGCTTAAGGAATGATGTAAATTGTGATTGGCGTATGAAAGTCAACATTAATTAAAATCCCATTTTGACTTTTATGCTTTTAAGATTGAATCAAAAAGTTTTTCTTCATTCCTTCGTAGTAAATGTGAAAAATTATTCATTTCAATCTCCATTTCTCCTTCCTCTTCTTTCACATCACAGCATCAACATCTAGTTAAAAATTCCAAACAACATTAAAAAAATGTAACCAAGCTTAGTTATTCCATTAAAACCTATACAGTTTTTAATTGCATGCTCATGAAGATTATTTATAATTGAATAACGAGCTGTGTGCCTCATAACTGAAAGCTTATGTGTTGAAGTAAAAGTTCTCTTCTAATGAAGGTGGTATAAAATGCTCTTAAAAAGCTCAAAAGTGTAAAAACTGTTGGAGAGAGAAAAAAAATGTACTCAGGCATATAAAAAAGTTAATAAGGTAATCACAGCCTTATGGGTATGTTATGAAATTGTTACTTTCCTTTTTCAATAGTACACTCGTAGCTCCCATTTACATCCTGATTAATACATCCCTGTTGAAAGATTAATTACGAAATGTTTTAATGAGGTTATCATGACGCAACTTACATTAATACTTGCTTTGGTATAATACATAGTGGTAACACATGAAAGGGAGTTTAACGCATTACAGAAAAGTAGAGAGAAAATGTACAATTTTTGTTGTTTTGAATGGAAAATGTACTTTCCATAAAAGTAAGTCCTTAGCATTAAGCATATATAGGCTTGCATTTGTTGATGATAATGATATTACAGGCAACAGGGCAGAAAATTTATGATTGCGATTCATGATTTTTTTTCAAATTTATTCATATTTACTCCTTCCAATGCCCACAATTTTTAATGAGAAAATTTCATTATGTATACAAACATTTTTATTTTCATGATAAGGGCATGGTGAAAAGAAACCTTTAGAAATAACTTTAATCAGTACTTTGAGTGCTGAAGAAAAATTGACCAATTAAGATCCAAGATGACAAAACTAAGCAATCATAAAAATTTACACAGTCTACAAATTTTTAAATTAAACAAGATTTACACAAAAATCATTTCCATGTGCCACAGTCATTATCCTCATGAGCCTTAAAGTTTTTATTTTACAAATAACAACATATGGGTTGTAGTTTTACTGTAGTTGTAGCGTAAAAAGAAGAAAAATATGTTGAAAAATTGACTACAAACACGAAATCATTATCAGCATGGTGACATCGGCTGCACTCACAGAAAATGACTGTGATTTCAGTAACATTCAGCTGTAATAAGATATTGTTTGCTATTAAGGTACTCATTCCAATCCGTTTCAGGTGAGTGTATAATGAAGTCTCCTATTCCAATTTGCTCCTACACTGCGCGACATCAGTCAATTAATCATCTTCTCATATCGCGCGCGCTTCTTTAGCTGGAAGAAAATTTTCTCTCGTTTTTTAATAAAAAAAGAAATGTTGACAGGTGCTTTTTATGTTTTATGCACATATAGTATAAAAGAAACATTGATAAGGAGAAAATTCTTAAATGACAATTATTTAAGCTATCCTCCGCACTGAGCGTTACGTTCACTTATAAATATTTCTTCCCCTATTTGCTATTGAAAACACCACGCAATCGCGTACGAGGAATTTCGAAAATAACAAAAAGTCAAAGAATGCAATTTCAAGGGAAGAATTTGTTTCATGTGATAAGTATTGAATATATAAAGTGTATGACGGTATGCATTCTATAGAAAATGCGCCGCAACTCCCGAACATGTCACGAAGTTGTATTAGAAAGGAGCCGAAAATGAATCAACTGGTATGTTCGAAAATATTTCTTCTATGCCGCTTCGCAAATTGTCTGTTTTATTTCCTCAGTTCTACATAAACATTTGACGTATTCGGTCGTGTGCGTGCGGATTTTTTTTTTCATTTTTCAAGAACGAAGGAAAAATTTATTGAAAAGAAATTTTCTCATTTCGGTTGTTCTTTAAAAGCAATTTCTCATATATGCGGTTGATGGTTTTCCATTCCGTCTTGGATATCGTTCGTAATGGAGAAAAGTAAAAATTTATAATCGCGGAAGAAAATTTATGTGAGATTTATTTCTGTTTTGTATGCGGCAAAATTAAATGAATAAAAAGGCGAAAAAAATTTTTTTCGAGGTGAATTAAAGTGGAAAAGGAGAGTGAAAAATGAATTAAATATTTTTATATCAAAAAGTTATTGTGGTTCCATTCTTGCTTGATTAAGCAAAAAAATTTTAATTGTCAAGTGTTTGAAAAAATTACAAAACTTACTGATCTTTCTGCATAATTTGAATAAAGTTAAACAAAATATTTGTTCATTGACACAATTTAAAATTCGGAACAATTTAGAAGTTAAGACAAATTTAGGAGAGTTGAAAGTGTTTTAATTTGTCTTAATCGTTTAGCTAATATAAACTTGTTATTGGTTTTTGTGGTAAAATAAAACACAAGTTGAAAATTTAGTGAATAAAGGAAAACAAACTAAACTAAAAGTAAGGAACTTTATTTATTTTTTAATTTAAATATTTTATAAGGGTTCAAAAGTTGAGAATATGTAGAACACCCGTTTAAGATTTAATTCATAAAATTAGTTTGTTCAAAAATGTTAAATTTTTGAAATTTTCTATTTCATTTGTTCTCATGTCATAATTAGAAGATAATATTACAATGAAATTTGATATGAAGGTAGATAATTAATTGTTCAGGAAAAAATTAGAAGAATGAATGTTTAATGCTGCAGAAAAAAGAAGAAAAAAATCAGATAATCAAATCTATCAAAAACTACGTTACAATAAAACATGAAAAATATTGAAATTGGACACTAAATGTCAGATGAAGAATAAACAAACTCAGAAATAAAATGGAAAGAAGAAAATGATTTTCATGATTGTCAATAACAAGTAACAAGTGACGACAGAGAGTAACAAAATAAAAATAAAAATCAAATCAAATGTGTGTAAGCAGTAGTAAACATCAACAGCAACAGTGAAATAAGAGTGGAAATAAAAAAAGAGTAGAAATAAAGACAAGTCAGACCATACGCACAAAAATTTATATTTATTGATAATACGACACTGTAAAACTGTCAATAAGTTTATGTTGTAATCATACATAAAATTTCTCTTTCTGTTTTGTACCATTTGGTAGATCAATCTAAAGAAACTGAGTATTTTCCTGTGCGAGTTATTCTATAGAGTATAATTTGTTGCGACATAAGTTTGAATCATCAAAAATTATAAACATAAATTTCTCTCTCCATGATTCTTTTCTCCATCCGGGATGAATAAGAAATGAAAATAAATTTTTCATCTCCTAGCGGTTTCAATCATAAATTATATATATAAAAAAATATTTTATAAATAGTTGTAAGACTTTAAAATTTATAATTTTAATAAAATTCAAGAGAGTATAAAAGCCATCAAAACGTTTATTTTCCCTAAAAATCCTAATTAATTTCTTAAAATTATTTCTTAAAGATTCATAAAAATTCGACTTTTAAATTTTTAAAACTTTTTTTACCGCGGAATATAGCAACTCTCATCAAATATGCAACCAGATCCAAAAAAAAATTAATTATCATAAATAATTCTAATTAAAGTAATGTATGTATGCTTGATGCTCCAGATTTTACTTAAACGCAATACATCTTTTCTGTACTGAAAAGAAGAAAAGAAAACTCTTTAAGAAAAATCCTTCATGTAAAAAACTCAATTAAAATCATTCTTTAACCATGAAAACTCGTGGAACAAATTTTCAGGTACTTTTTTTACATTTCTCAAATTACTCTTGTTATTAAATTTACTCCGAAGACTTTAAACGTCTGTGGTTTTTGTCTTGTTTGCTTGTTGTTATGAACATTCAGCGTCTCATTAATTTTATTAAGTAATGCAATTATTTGGAAAAAGTTAATCATTGAACTGATGCGAGTTCATCGACAATTTTAGAGAGTGAAATACAGAATATCTATTAAATGCTACTCTAAGAATAAGATAATTGAAGAAAATGTGTGTTATCAAAACCATCGATAATCATTCAAGTGGTTATTTTATCCATGTTGATTGGATAAGAGTTACTCGTAAAATTCAATAATTATGATTAAAAGAAACGGCTTTTATCATCAAAGCTATCTCGTTTTAACAAGCCCCGAAATAATAAAGATGAGAAAAATCTGAAATATCAAAACTTCTTCTTAAGACTTCTTATAATGACATTTAAGTTGGCAAAATTCTTGTATTCCAAGTTTACATTTCTTTCATTCTATACCATCATTTTTTGTTTCTTTGATAGCTTTTTTGCCGTTCAGCAACAAATAAAGTAGGTATAGGAAATGAATAACAAACGAAATTTTGCCAATTTTTTTTCTTGTTCATTTTTTTCTTTTTCGTTGTTAAAAATAAAAGAGATGAAAATCCACGAACAGATAAAAACTTTATAGAAGTATACTTATGCAATTATAATACATACAGTCTGACGCTAACGGATACGATTTTTCTTTTTTTTATTCTATAAAGAAAAATTTTTCTTGTACTTTAGAAGAAAAAAAAGTTTTCACTAAGGGAAAAAGGAAAAAAAATCGCGAATTGAAGTGAAAATTTTTTGTCAAGTAAATTTGTCAAACTTTTTAAACAGACATAAATTTCTACACATACACTTTGTCCATTTTATTGAATCTGTTTTTTGGATCAAATTTAAAATATTTAAAATATTCAAATTTTACTTTTGAAATTTATAGCATAAAATGCGTCATTTTCATTCTAACTAAGTTAAAATAATTTTGATTCTCAAACAGAAACTGAAAAGGAGAACAAAAAGTTGCTGAAAGGCAAAAGACTTTCCCTCATTTCCTCACACAACACTCAATTTCCTTTTTTACATTACAACTGATAAAAAAGTACTTGGTTTTAATTGTGAAAATTAGAAAGTCGAAAAAAGAGCTGGAGGTGAATGGTGGCGGTGTAAATGAAAAGAATGGGAAAAAATCGGAATGAGAATAATTTATTTGCGAAACACTTGCGAAGCATCGTCAGATAATAAATTCCAGTAATTTTCTTTCCTTTGCCATATATCAAAAGCATTTCGACTTGAGCTTTTACTCATCCTCTTTTCTGTGTAGGCTTGCCTGTTTATGCAAGCAAAAAGTAGAGAATCTCTACGCATTCTTAATACTATACATAAAAAATAACATACCATGAAGGAGCATGAAAACGAAATAGAGATGAGAGCAATTTTTCTGTATTATTTATTGTATAACATTAAAGCTGCTTATGCGAGAGAATTTTCAAATTATTTTATTGTGAATTTCATGAAAAAAAAACTTAATTGACCGCATATGATTAAATATTTGTGATTTAAAAAAATCATTTCTTTGTGCAACATTAAAATTTATTTTCAATATTGAAATAATTCTTTTAATTATGGAATTTTCATAATTTTTGTATATTTAATTCAAATATTTCTGAATTGTTTGTATCTAGTTTTGAGAAAATTTAAAATTTAAATAAAATTTCGTTGAATTCAAAAAAGTTTCGAAATTTTTTTCCTTTTGATCATTTTTTTATACATTAACATTAATTTCTCTACATAATTTGAACAAAAAATCTTGAATATGTAATTTTCATCTACCTTGTTCCAATGACCGTAATAACTAATTTAAAATTTATTCTAAACCCATACAGTTTTTGAATTAATCATTAATATACGCTTTTTGCCTTTTCTTTCTGGCTTTTGTTTCAGATCTGAGTGAAGTGAAAAGTAAATTAAAGAATAACACAAAAAAAGTAAATAAATAAATTAAACTAAAAAGCATTCAGAAAAAATTCATAAAAAAAGTGGAAAAGGAAGAAAATAAACAGAAAGTGGAAAAATTTTGTGCTGATTAAACAGAAATTTGGAGAAAATTAGAAAGAAGAATAAAATAAAATATTAACAACAGCAAAATAACAATAAATTTTCGGCCTCGGAAAGCAAGTCAAGTTAAATTGTATCACCCACTCGTAAGGCAGAGGAAGGAGAAAGGCAGCGGAACCATAAAAGGTTAGTGGAAAATTATCAAAATAAATTTTTCTTCGTTTTATATTTTCATTTCTGGTTTTGCACAAGTATGTTTACATTTCTCCTTATTTCTGTTCTGCTGGTTGGTTAGAGCTTGTTTTACTTTTTCATTTTCTTTTAGGATTTTCTTCAGTTTACTCGTTTTCTTAAGCCATTGCTGAGGAGAAAAAATAATATTTGAGAAATTTTATATTAAATTCTCAAAAGATCAAATATCAATATGTGGATTGGGTCTGAATAGACTCTTCTGTTATATTGAAAAGCCGAAAAGTAAGAGCTTTGGCAAAAAGCAAGTGAAGTATTAACCATGACCACATCAAATACCAGAAAACTTTTCATTTTCTATACAGACTAAAAAAACAGATGTTTTAATCACATTTCATTTCACCTCGTTCCGCATTCTTCTTCTTACATTTCTTTTTCATGTCCTATACTGGAGGAATGAAAGAGAAAGGGGTTTTTATACAACAATAACTTTTTATTGCCTTGCCTTTTGAATATTCAGGAATAAAATAATAATTTTCCATTTTGTTGGCTTTCTTTCTTTGGCCCCGGCCTTGTGTGCCACAAAACAACAACAAAAAAATTATTTTATTATTTTTTTATTCATACTTCTCTTGCCATTTTCGAGCCTATTCTAGCACGTAATAATAAAGATAAACGTTTTTATGTTCATAAATTTCTAGCTGTCCATAAGTCAAACATAAAATATTACCAATTTTTTTCATCATAAGAATTTAACAACATAGAATTTATGAGTTCAACACTGCTTCTCGAAAAAAACAAAAATGGCTTTTATATTATTTTTAATTTTGACATAAAAATGCGCTTAATCGCGAATATTATTAAAAAAAATTGGTGCTTCTATTTTTTGTTGCCTTGTTACGATGTGACGTATGGAGAAATGAAAGCGTCTGAACGAATTGTTCTGTGTTGTCCAACACAAAAAATGTGAGAAAAAAATATAAATTTGTTAAGGAATTGTTGAGGATAACAAATTGGCAGACCGCTTCGTTTTTGGGTTTGCAACCATCACCATTCATTCTCTCTCTTCTTTTCGCTGCTTAACTCACTTCTTCCTCATGATTATATCAACTCGATTTGTAGCCGCTTGTTATAATTTTTCATGTTTGTTGTTGCTTCTTCTTCTTCTCGTTCTTCACGCTTCCTTCAACGTGCTGTTTTTTTTTTGAAAAATGAGGAAACACCAGAAATAATTTAATTTGTTACAAATATACACAAGTATTGAGGAAATGTGGCAGCAGCAGCAGCGGCAGAAAAGAAGCTTCAGCTTTGTGCCTTTTATTCTCGTCGGATAGCGTCAATTTAGCAGGCAAACGTTTTAAGGGCTTTCATGTTATTTTGCCTATTCTATTTTCCTCCTTTTATTTCTCTTCCTTTTCCCTTCAATCTTTCTCTTACATACTCTCTCACTTACTCGGCATATATATGTATGCCGAAGCGATAAGGAAAAATAAATTGGCACTCGGAGAATTTTTGATAAAGGAGATGGTTTCCTTTTTTCCTCCTTATTTTTAAGGCTTGTTAGGCTCGTTATAGATTAAAGTTATTTTTATTTTCTACCTCCTTCCATTGTTTTCCTTCTTGTACCCATTTCTGTTGCTTTCTATGTTCTGATCTATCAAGCTGCTTATAAAAAGCTTTTATTTGTATCATTTTACAGTTTCCTTTTAGCTAAATTGATTGAATAAATGAATCGTAAGATGAATGCTTTATTGAAGCTTATATAATTTTAAATCTCATAACAAAGCTAATTTGTCTTCTTCTGCAATGAAAGATTTTTTTGATTGTAATTCTATAATATTGGCAAAAAAGAAAATCAAAGAATTCCTTGAATAAAGGTTCAACAATGGATTGATTTTCTTTTCAAGTACTTAAAACTCTTTCCAATTTTATTGAACGCCGATTATTTTAATAAAAAACAAAACAAAAGAGGGTCAGAATAAAAGGAATTTTTATTGATTTCGTTTCACCTTTTCAAGGCTAATGAGAACTATTTTTACAAGGCTGTCGAAAACATCCAAAATATTTTCATCTCATTTTTCCAAAACAACATTTAATTTCAATGTTGAGGACGGAAAAATATTGAATATATCCATTGATAAAACGAAAGCGAGAATATTTTCCTCCGTGCTCTTGTTTAAAAATTTAAAATTTCATTAACTTTGCAGATATCTTGAATGATAATTTGCAGCATCAAGAGACTTTTCAATTATCTTTTACTATCATTTTAAGCAAGAAAAGAAAAAAAAATCTCATTATTATTTATTGAATGTAATCTTTAGCAAGCAAGCAAGTCTGCATGCTATGGAGCATTGAGGAAAATAAAGGAAAGAAAATGGAGGCAAAGTGAGACCAAGAGACAGAGTAAAAAAGAAAAATGTCAAGTGAGTGGTATTGAGTGGGCTTTTTGAGTGGATCTGATAATGAGATCGTCGAGAATTGTGTAAACCAGCTTCGACGCTTTAGATGGATATACATAAGAAGTTAAAGTAAAAAGAATGAAAAGCAATTATCGAATTTTCTTTTTCCACATTTCCTACTTCTTTTCTTTCAAATTTAATTGCCACATAGCGCACAGGAAAAGTATGTGAAGCACACTGCAGATCACAGTTTTATATAAATTAAAAAGTTAAGAACAACTTAAATTGTGTCAAAAACACATTTTTTTTTCTTAAAAAAAAAAGTGTTATAAGCAGAAGACAAAGTGAAGCAAACTTCTTTATATTTATAGTTTAGTTCAATTGAATCCAATGCATAAAAGCAAATAATGACTTTTCTATTCTTTATATTAAAAAAAAACGATGAGCTTACATAAAATCAGATAATAATAAAATTAGTGAACGAAAAACATAAAAAATGGAAGGAGGAAAAATAATGAGATTATTAAATCTTTTAGAATTACGATATCATTTTAAATGAATGTTGAACGAGTTTTATTACATTTCTACTATCATAATATTTATATATTCGTGGTTTATTATAATAATAATTGTCATTAGGTATTCAATATCTTAGCATAGTATCTTCATTGATATTATTATTATGATTAGATTGTCATATAGGTTAGAAATATAATAGAGAAAGTCTATCTTTTGTATATCATCGCAATAAATTCCAAATTTGATGAAATGAAAGCGATATCAAATGTAATAGCAGAATGATATCAATTATTTTCGAGCATATGCGTGCATAAGTATTATATAGCATAGGTGAAATCAATATTTATTGTGCTCTGCTTTTTATATGATTTTCACAAATGGCGGTTTTTCAATTTTCAATATGTCTCATAAAAATAATTTACTTTTACGTTGCTTTTAATCCTATCTAGTAGATGTCCTGCAGATATAAAATGAAATTAAACAGATACTGACAAAAATTTAATAGCACTCGTTGTTTGTAGCTCTATTTAGCAACAGACATTCAAAAGTCAATATTTTGAATAATCATTCATCATATCTCGAATGCTAATACTAAAGTACACAATGGAAATTTTCAGTCCGCAAAAATTATTTTCCATTATTTTCCTTTCATTAGTCATTATTTTTTTAAAACTCATTCAAAAAGCAGAAAACTTTTGAAACAGAAAATGAGTTAAGCGTAAACTGGTAAATATTTATGACAGCTGAACATATTTCTTGAGCTTCCATAACGAACAAAAATTGACAAGTTGAAGGGTAATTATTTTCTTTTCATTTTGTTTTTCGCTTCATCTTCATTTAATAAACAGAAATTTTCATTTAAAATCTCATTGCTTTTAAAATTTGGTACTTAGAATGTAAATATTCTGGATAATGAACAAATTTGAAGAAAAATCAACATGCTAAGAAATTTTTATTGAAAGCTTTCTTTTCAAATTGAAGCCTTTAACATAAATTATTAAACAATAACCACAATTTCCCTTTTTTTTAGATTGTGAGGCTTATAAAATTTAAATGGATTAATATTATTTTTGTAAAATTTAATGCTTTCCTCTGTTAAACAGAATGTATTATTATTTTTCTTTTTCAAAATAATCTAAGGTTTAATACCTAAAACTTTATCTTTTGTAGGTATTCATAAAATTAATTCATTTTTTTAAGATTACTGTCAAACACTTTTCAAATAATTTTTCATACAATAAAAGATTAAATTTACTCATGTAAGAGCTTAACTCCGATGACGCAATAGATAAGAGAAACCTACAATATGATCTTTATGCGACTTTAAATTTCGTTAATGAACTGCTCTAAAAATATACTCGGCAATGTTATTTAATAACCCATTTCAGTTACTCCCTTAATTGCTCATTAATTTTGCTTTCTTCTTCGAGTATTTTTAAAGCTTTTTGTATTCCCCAAGATTATTGTGCTAAATTTAACGCTAAGAAAACGTATCATAAGTGTATCGTTTCTGGGATTTTTTCTCTCTCTACATAATAGAAGTAAACCAGAAAAGCGTTTACAAAAAGAGAGAGGAGAAAGCACTTCCGAATTTATTTCTCATAAAGTCGTTTTCAATGTGAAAAAAATGTATGAGGTAGTAACGTTAAAATCTCAACTTTATTTATTTCTTACAAAAGGAGAGAAAAAAGTCTTTGTTCGAAAATGGAATGAATCTTTCTTCAACGTCGTCTTATGTACTTTTATTCCTTCCTTTAAAAGAATCCTCAATTGAGTTTTGAAATTTTCTTTCCACAATACATTCCTCTTCTATTTATTTATTGTTCGAGTAAGTGCATGTGTAGATGTGTATATATTTCATAAATTGTGACACACAGTACTCCATTACTTAGATTTATATCCATGATCATATATAAGAATGATTTTGGCAATTTCTCACATGATGGGCTTTGAATTTTCCACACGAATTTCTCTCAATTTTCTGCCATTCCTCTTGAAGGATCTTCATGACATCGGACGAGACCATCAACAGATACTTACTCTTACCATTCATGAATCCCTTTCATTGCCTGTGTATGTAGGTTCATGTATACGTATTGAATTTATGTTTACTAGAAGGGTTGAATGTGTGCATTAAGTATATTTAAAGTATTATCGTCATCATAATGTATTGAAAAACATGATTGTTGAAAAGTTTCTTTCCTTTATGATACGTTTTAGCACATTTTTCTGCAAAATGAGATATTGTGACTTTAATCCTTCATGTGGTTCGTTAAAGTAACATAATAAAATACCAAGCTTTCTACTTCAATCAAATTTTTTGAATTTTATCTCTTTAAAAAAAATTCAATAAATATTTTCATTCTACTTAAATTAACGAAAATCGTTAAAAATTATATTATTCACATATTACAATGACCCGATTACAAACATTTTTGCACTAGCTTTTGTTTTCTTTACCAAAAAGAAAAATAACGATAATGGCGAAAAAAAATTTGTGTGTTGTGTGTGTGGTTTGTGCCCCTTTCGGTGTGTATACACAACTTATGAAGCTTTGCAAAATATGCCAGGATGAGTGTTGATGCATAAAGAAATGGTTGATGGTTTTGTTAAATGTTTTGATATGGGAGAAATACAAACACAAAAAACTGATGGAATGATTTGGGTACTTTTCAAATGTCTATACAAAAATTTAATCCATAATTTGAATAATTTTTATACCTTTATATTTTGTAAGAAATTTAAAGGTCTAATGTTGCTTAAGCATGAAAATTCTCATTTAAACTCCATTGAATTCCCATAAATTCTCACACATTCAGTTCAGAAAATACTGAATCATTGTTGAGTTTTGACTCATGATTGAACGAACCAAATACCTTTAAATTCCATTCAAATCGGAAGCCTTCAATTCAAGATTTCTAACCTAAAGTCTGAAATGTTAAGATTTTCTACTCAAATGCGTTTTTATTATTTTTATTTCAATTCATAAAAAGTGATCGCTATAGATAAAAAAAGCCTTTTGTACTTCAATTCAAATTTCTGGGACAAATATTTTTAGAAACAAAAAATGAAAAGAAAGAAATACGTCGATTTATTGAAAAGATTTTTTCCGGCAAATTTCCTTGCTTTTGAGATTTCCCATTCATTCATGCTAATATTGCTACTCTAATGCTTCTTCCTTCCCATGTTTTTGAATCCATGCTTTTCTTGCTCTATGAATTGTGCAGATTTTGATTCAAATTTTTTAGGCATGTATGTATGAAAAATGGATGGAAGGAAAAGGGATTTTTGAAATATTTTGCATATTTCCATCATAAGCTTCAGCGTTTATACGCATTATCTCTCTCAATGTGAAAGAGATTGCCGTAACATCGATGACTGCCGTGTGTTTTGAATGTGCTGTATATGTGTATTATGATTTTTCGGTATTAACAATTTTGAATTTTTGTTGGCTTGTTTTCAACTCTGTTTACTCTGAGGTGTATGAAATATTCAAAGAGAATATCCTCGAGATTTTCATGTAGTGTTTTAAGCAGCTCAAGTGTTATCTCTTAGTTCCAACCTGCAATAAAATTCTTTTCTTGCACTTAGTTGAAATTTAATTTATATGAAAATTGTTTTCCGTTGAAAAATGTACGAAAAAGTTTAAAAGTTCATTTAAACTGAAAAATTCTTCTCTTGTTTAATTGTATAAATTTGAATAAATTTTCAAGTGATGTTCTGGTGAACTTTCATCATAATGAAATGAAACTATATAGCTCCAGAAAAGAGAAAAAACTTGAAGAAGGAATTATTTTTTATATACAATATTTCTAACGAGTACTCAAGTTCATTAGATCTATCCAAATACATGTTATTTGACGCATTTCAAACACCATATAAAAATGAGGTGTTTTGAAAGACATTTTTGGAATTGTTAACAAAAAGAGAAAATAATTTTGCACTTAGGATGCAACTTAAGTTATTATAAATCAGTGAAATTTCAATTAATTTGATTATGAACTATGAATAGGACTATAGTTATAAAAGTCTTTTCAGTATTTTTATCATATTGTTGAATTTTCATTAACAAAGACCTCATGATGGAAACAGAAAGTTTACCATTTCCTTAAATTAGAAATTAAATACCAGAAAAGTTCTTCAAATCACTTCTTGCTTTAAATTGAAATGAAAATAGAAAATTTTCAGAAAAACCTCAGGACTTTTAAACAAAGATTTTACTGAATTAATTTTTTCTACGCTAGATGTTTTAACATATTAAAAAAATCTTGGGCCACATATTAGTTGTTTTTATTTACTTTAAATGGAATGAAAAAAACTCGTTTTAATTTATTGCTCTAAATCTTTCTTAAGATAATTTTCTTTAAAGATTTATGAAAGTTTCTGTAAAGATTTCTTTCTCTTCTTATTTTTCAAAAAAAAAAAAAAAAATCATTATCTTTTTCTCGCTCAATTTATAAGAAAATTTTTCCCTTTCTCTAATGTTGACTATTTGAGGCAGAAAGGGAAGAGGAAAAATAAACAGAAAATGAGAAAAATGAAAATTCCATAAAGTGCTGAAGATAAATATTTCAAAGTTTTTGTTTATAAACTTTCTGTTGCTGTTTCTACAACTTTTGCAACTGCTGTTTGTTGTTTGAGGCTATCAAGAACGAGAAATTGCAATTAATTATTCTTGTCGATAAACAAGCTTCTGGTGTTGCCGCTTGAGGAAGTAATTTTCATTGTGGATATTAAAAATGATGATGTTGGTGACGTAATGTGAATATATAAGCAATAGTCTCCATTGAAATTTGTACTTTTCTGTTTTTGCCATCTTTTTCATTTCCCTGTTTCTTTATTTTATTTGTCCTATGGTATTTATGAAATCCCTCAATGTATTTTACTGTCAATCCTGTTATGTCTGCTATACCAAAGGAATAATTGAAAGTTTTTGTCTCTTTTGCAAACTAGTTTTTAAATTCATAAAGAGAAGAACTTTTTAGATAAAAAATCTGAAATAATCCAGCATAAAATGCATAATTTATTCAGAAATGTAGGTGCATAAAATTTTTGTTTGAGCATTAGAAGTGATTATAATTTTTATTTTTATCTTTTTTTGATGAAAATTTAATGAATCACACATTAATTATGCTATAAAGGAATAAAAAAAATTCTGTTAAGTCTCATTATCACAAGTGTTAAAGAAAGTTCCTTTCAATTATCTTAATGCTGACCTCATTCATAAAGAATGAAAAAGTTTTATACAGTGTGAATAATCACATGAACAAAAACAATGCTTATAAAAAAACAAAATTCTAAAGGAGATAAAAGCAAAGGCAAAAATGTTATGATTTATTAATTAATCTTGCAACATCTTTTTTGTGCTATCCACTCCTTTTTCAACTGGCCCTAACAATTTTTCTTTGTTTCATTTTCTTTTTGTCGGACAAAAATGTAAAACATAAAGAAGGAATATTCATTGTTATATTTTGTTGCCTTTAATGACTGAGAAAAAAAGGCTTTCTGAATAAAAAAAGGTGAAAACAAAAAACTTTATGTCTCATTTTTTCAATTATTTTGTCTTTTTGCCTTTAATCTTTTTTCTCATTAAAATGATTGCAATTAATTAAGGATTTGATTTGAACCAAAACAGATGAGAATTGTGATAAGAGGCAGACGTTGACATTATTTGCATGAAAAAGGATGTTTTTATAGCAAAGAATTAAAATTGTAAATGACAAATGTAACATTTTCTCTCTATAGTAACAACAAAAAATAATGCTGATAAATTTAATAATGCTGCAATAATTAAAGCAACAGGAAATAAGTTTTCTCGGCACAAAGTTATTACATGGTAATAAGAAGATAAAAAAAGAAAATTGCAAACAGATGCTGACTTATGATTGTGTGACTTTGTTCTATCATTGATGAGACGTAAATTTCTAAGTATATGTGTTACTCTCGACAAATGTTTATATGGTAAAGAAAAAAAGAATATCTTCTGTCGTATGAGCCAAAAATGTTTATAGATGAAAGATATCACATCTAAATTCCAGTCTGAATGTCTCCTCACTCATGTCTGCTGTGTGTTTTCTTCCTTTTTTGCTCTACTATTTTTATGTTAGAAGTATGCAACACATTTTTTACATCTGTTGCATTGAACAAAAAGTAACAATTTGATTTGATTTTTATTTGATTTTTAATTGATTTGATTACAATGTTTTATCCATAGCTTTCGAACAAATGAGGTTGAATTCTTACTTTAAATGAATCAACACAATTGTTCAAAGCTTTTGTGATGCACAAACAAGTTTTGCAATTTGTTTTAGATTCCGGAGTATTCATGTATGGTTTCCTGTTATTTTGACTTTTTTTTTGTTAACATCATTTAACAGTCCTTCATTTATCTATGTGCACGCCAATTAACGTTCATCAAATGTCAGTTAAAAGAGTTGAATAGAGAAAGGCAAAAAGTTGTTGAAATATTGAAACCCAATTTGCTGTGTGTATATTTGTATACGATCATGGATATGCTTTATAGTCTTACAATTACGTCTGTCAATTTATCTTTTCAAATATATCAATTTTCATTTCTGTACATATTCATACATGAAAATGATATACACATATGGAGAGAGAAATAAATGTCAATAAAAGTAAACAAATATGATGTGCAGTGATGAAAAGATTTAAATAATTTGCAAAATGGATTCATAAACTTTCAGTTTATATTGATTGATTTGCTGTGATATTTTATTAAAAACAAAATTGTAATAAATTTCATATGATTTATACCTACTTAGTAAAATAGCTCAGAATTAATTTTATTGATTTGTGCTATAATAATCTATTATTCAATATTTTTAATTTAATTACAATACTGCAGATTTCAATTTGCTAAATAAAATTAGTACTAAATTAGTTTTCGTGTCAAAATGTATATCAAATTACGTGTACATCTATCATTGTCACCAATTCAACAGAACAAAAAGTCACAATTCTAAATTTTTAAACTCTCATCGCATCGTAGATACACGGAATGATGATAGAAATAAATTCCTTTGATGCGAGCGAGCGGAAATTCTCATCAAAATTATCTCCCATAAACATCGTAAAATAAATCTAATTAAGTTGATGTGGTGAAAGAGAGTGAAATGGAAGAAAATTTTACAAAGAGCAATGAAACCAAGTATCAGCAATGACAACAAGATTGCTTATGTGTGTGCATGTGAACAAAAATATAAGTTACATGTGCTATATTGAATGAAATTATGTGTGAAACCGCAATTGCTATACTTTTTTACATATATCTTTTACAATTCAAAGAAACATGTACTAGAAATTGCTCAAAGCTTCTGTTATAAGCAATAAGTAAAACGATTTATCATTTATGTGCCATATTATCAATAAAAGAATTATTTTATGAAATAAATCCGTATCCATACAGTCTGGAATTTATTTCACATAATTCAAATTTTCAATTAACTACAATTCATCATTTCTCTGACCAGCTGCAGCTTTATCAACTTCCTCTTTGCTTCATCATTTTTTTCTTGCATATTTTCAGCACCAATTTACTGTGTCTCATTTCAGACACTTGTCGTTTTTTAAATAGTATAGTACTAAAAATATATGCAAAAATAAGTGAAAAAAAGAAAATGAAAATTTTTCCATCTTTCTTTTTTATGCTTGCTTCCACTTTGTGTGGACATTTTATACATTAAATTAGCTCTTGAGAATTTTAATTTTGAAGTTGTTCCATCTCTCTACATTTATAAATATATTCACATTTTTTTTACTTTATTTTTTTCTTCTTAGTTCTTCTTTACTCGGCTTTATATTGCTGAAGCACTATGAAAAACAAACAGTGAAATGAAAAGTTTTACTTGCGCTCGAGTGCTCAAACGTCAGAAGTATAAGAAAAGGAAAGGAAACTTTTATTCAGAGACAGATTTTTGTTTCTCTTCTTAATTGTGCTTTAGATGTTAAAAACTATAGAGAAATTTAGAGCAGAAAGGCAAAACGAAAGCAGGCGGAATCTTTCATTTTAAAAAACCGCCCCTATGCTCATTATCTCTCTTTAATTTTCTTAATTATATATTTTATAAAAGAACAGAGATGACTAAAAGGAAGGGAAAAAAATCTTGCGATTTCTTTTGTGTAAAGAAAGTAAGCTACTTGAAAGTGTCAAATCACGGGAAATGATATTTTCAAGCTCAACACGCGTTTCCATGACATAAAAATCTCTTGAAGCTTACATTTTTCCTTCTTTCCTCATTTTGTATAGTTCTTATGTACCTGAATCATTATATTTATAGTAATTTTTTATTTAAATAAGTTTGGAATTTTTAAATGATTTAATTTTCTGTCAGTCTGAAAATACAAGAAAATATTTCAATCTAAAATGCGTTGTAGACAGAAATGTAATTTAGAAAACGATCACTGCATACTCACTTCCTTGAACAGGTGAAAGAAATCGTAGGAAAAAGGAAATTGTGAGAAGAAAAGAGAGACAGAATTTATATAAACTGAAATAAAGATTTAAGCACTAAAGTGCCAAAGTAAATAAATCTTCCTATCTATTATTTTATACAGATTTTTGAAGGAAATTCTGAAACAGACACAACGATAATGTTGAATTTTCAGAGATGAATTGAGCACTCATTGTGATGGAATTAGAGGATATTTTTTTGTAATTAAAAGCGAAACAATTTAAGGTGACTTAAGGGGTTTCTTCAACTGTGCATAGAAATTTACAGCCCTTCATCCTTCACTTCGATGTTCTCTTCTGAAGAGTGAGCAAATTTCATCTGACGTTTACCTTTCTTTAATTGAGGAAGTTGAAAAAAGAAGCTGCTTTACTTCTTTTCTGAGAATGGCAAAATGATATGCTAAAAGGATGTAATTAAATTCTAATAATGAAAATTGTTGAAAATTTTCTGTGTTAATTGAAAAATTGGATTTTCGTAAAATATAACAAAAGAGGCAGTTGAATCATGTTGAGAATTTTATTAGAAGATTTTAGTAAGAAATTATATGACATTTTAAGCTGATTTAAGTAAATGAAGAACTTTTTGAGAGGAAATAAGAATTAATGAAAATGTGATTAATTTTTTTACATAAATTATAAAATATCATTTTGATACTAGTACTATAATTTTGATAATATTGACTTAACTTTTAATCACTGATTTTTTCAAAGAGTTTCAGTACTTGAATAATTTATGTGACTTAAGATAACATATATGTCTAGACTTATTTACAAAATTAAACTCGTTTACATAAAACTTAAAATACACAGAAAGAAAGACTTTCATTGAGTATTGAAAATAAGGATTGAATTTTCAAAGAGAGATGTAAAAGTTATAATCTCAGAAGACAGGACGTGCAACGTGATAATGCATTAATAGTTTTACTTTTCACATGATTTCGCCTATAAATTTTACTCATTCTTCTTTTACTTCAGCATATATATGTATTTTCTGACCAAGAAGTTTCAACAATTCAACGGAGATTTGAAACATTAGGAAAAGAAGAACAAGTAGATACATGAAAAAATAGATAAAAGTATAAACATCATACATGAGGATTTCTGCTTTCGTTTTTACTCGGATTGAACATAACAAAAAGTATTAAAACAAACTTTCCAAATTCAATACTTTTATTTTAGTCAAAATAGTATATATATGTATACGAAATATCAGCAACAATAACAGCATTGGCTATATTTTTATTCCTTTTCTTCTTGTTATTTCCGTTAAGTACAAAAAGCAACAAATCCCTTTTCATGACCATTCCATTTCTTAAAATTGGCTCATGCATGCTTTTATTTTTCACACAGGGAAAAGTTGGACACTGAAATGTAGAAATTTTCAGGAGAATAAGATGGATTCGATGAAGATAGAACTTGAATATTTCATAGAATTTAAGCCAGAAACTTTTTCCTTCTTAGACATGCTTAGACAATTGAACATTTTTTGTGTAATTTTTGAAGTATTATTGTATCATGAGGTATGTCTGGTATGCTGTCTGGCTAGTAATGATGAAGAATTTGGAATGTAGTTCTTGAAAATCATAGAGTAAGGAAAATGTCATGTAGATATTTTTTTATAAAAAGATAGAAAATGCTCGTTTTATAAATTTTGCAAAATATGCAATTGAAGTCTCTCGTGAGTTACTGATTTTTCTCGTATTCTTTTTCATTGCAGGTACATTGACAAAAATTTAAAAAATCACATTTATCCCAAGTACTATTGTCTCAAAAAAGGAGGATATAAGCAGGATCAGTATAGCAGGTAAAGCAAAAGAAAAGGAAGAAAAAATCAATTTCCCGTTATTTTAAAAATGTAAGACGAACATAGAAGGAAGCAGCTTTGTCGAAGCAACAATTTTTTGTGTTTCCGTATACAAAGGCAATAGAAGAGGAAGAAAATTGCTTTTTGAAAGAATTTACGTTATAAATGAAATTTTTAAAAGGGAATAATATGAATTTATTAACGCTTGAGTAAAATTTTCCTTCACATTCATTCAATCTTTAATCGATTTCAAATGAAATGATTGAGAGGAAGTAAATTTAAATTGAAAAAATCTTATCATTTTCTCTCCGTCTTCTTCTCAGTATTCTCATTTTCCTTTGATTGTCTTGTGGAATTAAATTGATTTTTATCGAAATGGATTGAATAAAATGTTGATGATGGCAGTTTTCATTTGAGAGAAGAAATATTTAAATTTATTTTTGGTTTTTTAAAATAAAATTTATTATTGGTGATTTAACCTGAAAATTGAAGTGTAAGCAAGGGAAAAATTTGATTAACTTTTTACCAAAAATCATTCAGCTACGAATTTATGATATATTTTTGTATGTGAATGAGGAGAAATTAATCATATGTTGTAATTAGATAAAAATATTATACATATTCAAAAATATACAGCAATGTCCTTGAAAAGGGATCAGCAGGAAGACTTAACATGCGAAAATACATCTCAATGTTTAATATCTTTAATTCCTGCTTATACGTGCAGGTAATAAATTTCATTTTTTTATTATTTCAATTCGTTCTTTTTATTAGAGTTTAAAAGCATAAAAAGAAATTCAAGGACTCCCACGTGCCATTCAATAGGTTTATTTATGTCGTAGCACAATTTTCCATTTAAAGCGTGCAAATCTATACGCATTTGAAGGTAGATTGAAAAGAAGAACGAAAACTCACATAATATTTAATGAAGCAACAGCGAAAGCAATAAGCATTGATATGAAAATATAATGACTTTCTTTTCCAATCCATAATTCCCATAATAGATGCTTGTCGAACGTACATACATCAAATTGATATTCAAAGTATTTGAATCCTATATCATTACATTACTTACTCTGGTTTAGCTACTTTTTCAACAAAAGTAATTTTACTCATGCATTTAGACCGTTGTTAAACTAATATATCGGCTTCGGTAAATATAAATGCAAGAGGATAAATAAAAACATCGTTTTTGGTAGGAGTTTTCATCAATAAATAACAAAAGCGTAGAACGATAAATTACTATTAAAAATTAATTTATATTAAAGCTCAATGCCTTTTTCTTCTTTTCAATTTATTACAACTTACCAACCAGTGATTTTTACACAGCTGTGCATGTTCAATACCATCGATAGAAAACTATAAATAAGCACAACTAATGAAATGTTTGAATAATAAATGAAATTTAATTGACTACCTTCAATATTGTGCATAGTTATTGGAACAATCTATGCCAAGCATACTATGATTTCATTTGAGAAAAAAAAATTCTTATGCCTTCAGTAATCAGACCATGACTAAATTATAAATGTTTATGTCGTTAGAGTGAAAAACTACTGCAGTTGTAAATATTTGTAGAAAATAAAATTAAATTAGGAACACTAATTTGATTTAATAATTAGTGATATAGTTTTCAACAGTTTAGTGATTATATAATAAATTACTAAAAATAAATGAAGCTGATGTATACTTAAGCACGTGAACTGACTACTATAATGTCAAAACTGATGACAGCATATTGAATGATGTTGTGATGAGAAAATTTATTAAATTTAATTATTTTTCAATCTCAGATTTTCCCATCATGCATTTTGAATTTTCGTGTTTTGACATATTTTGTGTCGGTAAACAAGGTGATGAAGGTATCGAAACGATGTTTGATAATCAACTTATTATAATTTTGTTAAACGTTAAAGTTCACTTTTCAATATATTTATTGATTGGACACAAACTAAGGTTGATAACCGATTTATTAGTATATCGCATCACATCTTTCTTCATCTACTTCGTTCAAATCCTCTCCACAAATATCTGACAATTCTCATTAGAATAAGCCACAAAATGAAATTTAAGTCATTGACTCTTTTCACTTCAGTCATTTCTATTTGGTCTTTCTGCAAATTCCCACCTTTTAATGCTGAGTATTGAAGGAGAGAAAAATATTTTTCGTCATCAACGTTCAAACAGTCAATGTTCAGTTTATGACAGCAAACATATAAAAGCTTGTAGAAAGGTTGAATATGATGAAAAATTGGGAAAGAATAGCATATTTTTCTTTTTTAAACTTTTTTTGCATAATAATAAATAATTCATGTCTTTCCTCCTGTCTTTCTCTCTTCCTTTTCATTGAAACCATTTTTTCTAGTTGCGGTTTCTTTTTGATAGATAAATTTTCTCATCGTGTTTTGTTTCTTTGGAGCTTTTCTTTAAATCTCTGTAGCTTCAATATTTTTGGTCACTTGATAAAATGAAATTGCCATTTTTCTCTTGTTAGTTTCATATATCCTCGCTTATTGAATCTTAAAGTTAAGAATTGAAAGAATCAAAAGGAAAATGTTTGAGACAGAAGGTGTCTTAATATAAGATTTTTGCTAAAAATAAATAATTTTTGATCTATTGATTTAAAGAATAAGAAATATTCGTGATAATGTAATTACAAAATTATCAATGACATCAATTGCAAACATTTTATTTGTTGCTTATCTTCTTTTCATGCTTTGAAACCACTTATCTGGTAACATTAAAAAAATTTCATGCAAGGATTAACATGCAAGCATGAATTTATATACCTGATTGAAAAGAAATATGTACAAGAGTATGAAAATCGTAGAAATAAAAAGAGATTTCTTTAGTGGAATAATACAATAGTGTGGGAAAAATCGATATTAAATTTATTAATGGTTTATTTGACTTCAACATGTTCTCTTGTTGAATTCTCATTGCCATTTCATGTTTGCTTTAAATAAATAAAAAGGGGGAGATTTGTTTTATTTTATTTTCTTCGAAATTTTCTTCTCTTTTGTTTTATTCGTGAATTTATTTTCGTGATAAGAAGCGGTAAATAGTTAGCAAAATGAAAATAGAGAAAATTATCATTTTCCACTGCACTGCAATTCATTCATGTTGAGTTTATTCTCCCTTCATTCATATCAAATAAATGTTCGTGAATAAATATGGAAAATTGCTTGGTTCTACAACAGAAAGTACATGTGATACTTGTTGATGGCTGTAGAAAATTCCATGAAATTGCATGGAAATTCAAGGAGACTTTTATGGTTTTATCATTGAAAGTCATAGCTTTCGTGTACAACTTGAAAGTCTTTAACTTATTTTTTCCACAAAAATCTTACGAGTCGTTTATTTTATCAAATAACATACAAATGTGATTTAAGGTTTAATTTGACGTAGCAGCAATGTGAATTAGTAACTTGATAAACATAAATTGAGGAGGTGTTGCTAAGATTTTCTCATACGATCTATTTAGATATAATTTCCCCAAAGCTCTAAACGTATTTTTTCGATTTACACTCCATAAACCTTCAAATCTTAAGCTCAAATTTTATTTCGCTTCCCCGAAAAAAAAGACGAAAAAGTTTTAACATTTTTCCCCAAAAAGTCATAAATACAAACAACATTAAATTTGATTGACGTTTTCCTGCCTCTCACCCATTACCAATATGTTCTTTGACTTATATTTTTCCTATAATAATAAAGATTGAAAGGAAGAAGAAGATTTAATGGAAAGAAGAATAAATTTTTGACTCTAATGATGAGTCTTTTGACATTGAATCATGTATGTTTGAACGATAAGAGTACAAATTCTCTCTCGACTGCAATTATCATATAAATATTTTTTGTGCTGCTTTCAATTTAGAGGAAATTTGAGAATGTATGACACAGCAAGAATGTATTAAAATGAAAATGATACTTAAATTCCATTTCTCTGTTCGCTTTTCTTTCCCTTTTCTCCTCCTCCTCCATCTTAAGCCATTCACAGATGGGAAATACTTCTTTCTTTTTGCTGCTCTCTTTTCATTCTTTCTCCTCTTTTGCGGATGAGAAAATGACATTTTTATTACATTGTGGATTAGATGATGACATGCGATTATACATCCATTTCGCTTATGCTTTTTTCTCATCATTTTATTATTTTGCTCTTTTTATCCCGAATGTGGTACTTCTGCACATACATTTTTTTTAAATACATACACAATGAGCAGCTATATCAACAACAGTAAAAGCAGCAGCTACTAATATCCATTCAGATTCTCATACCACCATTTTTCCTGTATGCTTCACTATAAACCGATTATGGTTAGTATTTTTGTGCACAAAAAATCTATATCTCATAGATTCACAACATAAAAGGATAAAAAATGAAAATCAATCAAAATCCAATTAAAATGTGAAATGGTCAAGCATCGATTTATCAACTTTTATGAGTGATTCATGTCACATGGGATAGCATATGTCAATTTTTCGTTCATCATTTTTCATTCCATTTTTACTACTTCTAAATTTAAGTATTTCTAGAGAATTGTAGTTTCAAAAACGCTTTTAATAAATACCCATAATTAATTGAAGGAGGTTCTTAAATCAAGACTGTGATTGATTTTTCAAACATATGGGATGACTTTTATTTTAAAAACGTGATTGGTTTTGAAATAGAAATATTGTCAAGGCAGACTCATTGAATAGAATCTTTTAAATTATTTTGTGTCCAAAAGTCTACGATTCTTAAGCATTGTCTGTAATAGTAGCATTCAGACAAAAATCCTCCTATCCTCATTGAAAAGAATGAGAATTGACATTAAAATAAAAATGTTTTCAGATTCAATTGGTATCGATTAGATGCTTATTGAAGTCTCTCATACATTTTCTGCTCCACCCTTCTCGACCATTCAATCTTGCTTCGATTGCGTCAATTTCCTTGTGAACAGAAGTATGCGAAATTGTGCGAACGAAAAAATACAATTTCAAAAGCTATCGTAGAGAATGAGTGAAAGAAATGTTCCATTATTGGACATTGACATATGCAATATTCATTTGATGATATCACACGAATAGAGTGCACATATCGGGTCAATGATCGGTCATTTATACAATCATTCGCACAATTTTCATTTCTGCAGATTGGCAAAAATATCTTTGAGTATCTACTTTTGTGAAATTTGCATAACATTGAAATCACAATGCAGAACTATATAATTTTATAATTTTTCTTAAGTTCATAGTGTATACTTTGAAACTTCTTGTTACTTTTTTACTTATGCTGAATGTTTTCCTCTGTTTTTTAAGCAGTCTTACTGTTCGAGTTTTTCAACATTGTGTTACTATTTGAACTATCAGTATATGTGAGTTCATCTGCATATTGGAATATAAAGTGTCTTATTAAATTTCCCTTGTTGCTTCTCATCTTCTCTATTTTGTAGATTTTGTACCTCATGTCTGTTAATATTTGCACATAATTGATGATGTTTTTAGTGCAATATGAAAGAAAATTGAAATTCAATTGATTTGTATAGTTAGTGTTTGTAAAATGTGCTAGATGGTTTTAAATCTCACTTTAAAAAGTTTCCTAAAATCAGTTGAAAAGTTTATACGTAAATCAGTGGTTCTCAAACTTTTCAGAGTGCGACACACTGATATACTATTTTGATTTGTTTTACACGTTTACGTGTCGTGGTTTTTGGTTCGGCGTCTAAGTCTATTTTATCTAATGTACCTGAGATGATGCCGCGGAGCAACACAGTAGTGTGTCGCGGAGCATAGTTTGAGTACTAACGTAAACAGAGAAAACTATAAATTCAAAATATTTATTAAATAAATTATTCATGCACAAACAGTAATATCCACTGTGAGACTATGAAAAAAAATATCGATTCTGTTTTAAGTAACGATAACTGTCAACATTAATTCTAATTGGCAATCAATTTACAAATTCAGATATTTTCTTTGAAAGGGTGAAGCAACGTTGTGGTTCATTTGAATATGGAATTGATAATGTAATGTTATATCAAAAAGGTTTATTGTGACCACATAGAACCTTGGGTGAATTTTATGTATCGCATTGTGATAATGAAAAAGTGAATGTTCTTCGCTTTATCGTAGTAAGATTTTATTAATATCAATGCGCTTTAGATGCTTGCTTAAAAGTTGTTTTTCCTATCTGATGTTTTCATGATTCACAAATGTCATCGAACATATCATAGATAAATCTAATTGCGGCGACACTATAATATTGTATGTATACATGGTCAGACATCAGTAACCATGCTATGTAGTTGATGTCATTTTCTAATTCAATTTTAAACCTCGTCTTCCTACGAGTGGGTTTCATTTGATGCCGATGAAGTGAAAAGTATTTTTTTTTATTAAAATCCACAAATTCAGTCTCCTTTTTAGTTAAATGTTGCTGTATTTTCATTATATTTCATTCACTGTTTTCAATTTTTTTATTTCATATCCGTATGGAAAAGGGCACGAAATATTTATTCATAAGAGTCAGCCAGTAAAGTATTGAAAGTATATTTTATTATTGATTTCAAATTGAACACGATAGATGACGTGCTGAGTTGAATTATTAAAAGATAATTTTTGGTTTGTTTGTCGACATGTTTGATTTTTCTCATCTGCACATTAAGTTGACGACAGTAAACATGAATATATTTCATTTAGATTGTAAATTGAAAATCAAGATAAAAAATGTTGAACTTTTTATCCAATGTACTAAAATATCTGGAACATTTTAAAATTTCTTACTTAACGTCACTTGTCGTCCTCTCGATGTAATCTCTATTACGTTTGGATATTTAATAATCAAGTTATAAAATCCAAGTTTTAAAAAAGTGTGTAAAATAATAAAAACTTTAAAAAAATTCTGATCAGGATTTTTAATAATCTTTTTCTTATTAGATGTTCATTTATAATGAAGAATGTCTGCAAATGAATGAAAGTTGAAGTCTGATTGTTTTGCTAAGTGGATCAGTTTGACGAGCTTTTAATCGGTTTTCTGATTTTTTTTTCTTCTTTTCATCAATGAGATAAATAGCCATAGTCGTTTATGTGTAGTAGATTGTGAGCACATCTTTCCTATACTTTCATGATTGTCCTTTCAGCTCCGGGTCATGATTTCATTGATAAACAGAATTCATTTCATTGGGTTCAAAATGTATTTTGCATATTTTTTTGATAATTAAAGTTTATAGAAATTCTTTTTTAAATTCTTGTGAAAACCAAGAGAAAATTAATTAGAGACGCAAAATTTTAAATTTTTTTAAACCAAAATTTGAGAGCTTAAACAGGCTTTAAATGTTATATATAGATACATACACTCGTAAGCACATATTTACCTCTTGTTGAATATCATTATCAGATACGTGATAAAATCACATCATATAATACGTATACTAAAATTGAGCACTTGAGTCTGTATAATACAATGAATATGTGAAAGTCTATGGAAACGAAAGAGGATATAATTTTCTTCTTAACTAATAAAATTTCCCTACACCATAATGACTTCTTATTTTTTCATTCATTTTAAGAATATGAATATTGCGGCTTAGTTTGATACACGAAAAGCATCATCATCATCATCATTGTGTTCTTAGCAGTTCATAGAAATAATTTGTTAGAGACTTACGTTGGTTTCAAAAAGGAAGTAAGTTGAATCAACAAATGATTGCAGTAGTATTGAAAAGTTTTCTTCTCTCTACAGTCCTTGGTAAGGAAAAAAAGTATTAAACTTAGATTTTTCTACATGCTATTGACATGCTATCTATGCACATTATTTGCGGTGAATGCTCTTTTTATTATGTGAATTCATATCTGAATAAATCAAGTAAAGATAAAATGAACACTCTTGCTTTGCCTCTATTTTATTCATTTTTTGATTGGAATTTTATACAGTTTCAAAATGACTCGCACAGTAATAAAAAGTAGTAATCAGTTCAGTTAGTGTTAACTTTTCACAGTTATGAGAAATTTGGAAGTGTTCAAACGATCAAAAGCTTTCTTGCAATTATTGCCGTTTATTTCCTCCTTCTTTGTAACATCAACATTGAATAAACATCCAAGTGAATGGATAGATATGAAGCAGAGAAAAGAATACACACCGAAGTAGATAGAGAATGAGAAGAAAATGAACATCCATTGCTCTATTATTTCTTTTCACATCGTCATCCTGTGTCTGTATATTTGGATTTAATTAAGAAGGTTAATCCACTTAAATAGCATCTATATTGCTAGAATAGTTCATTTTCGTTAGTTTACCCTCTGTATTCTTTATTGGATTTTCTTTATTGAACTCTCAATTTTCGGATCATTTACACCTTGCTCCTTTAACTTTTAATTCATTTGATTCTACAAGAAAATTTATTTTTAAATTCTCATGTGGACAATGAACATGCTCATATAAAACTATAACGTGCTCATGAATTTGGTAAATTTCTATGGGTAAAAAGTTCCTATACTAAGAATCTGATGGAAAAATTTATTAAAGAAAACATGAAAATGTTTCACGTATTACGGATTACACTTTTATTCCCTGATGAGAGGACAAGTAATAAGCCATTTCGAGAAAGCAGAGAAATGGCCCCTTCCATTTCAAAAGTAGTTTACTTGTTTAGTAAAAGGAAATATGAAAGAAAAATACAAAAAATTAATTCTCAACGCAACAGATATTAAACTTTTCTCTCTCTTCTTCTTCTGTGCTGTTACTATATTATGTGTAACTTCTTGCTTTTAATTTCCTGCATAATATAATTTTCACCGAAATTATTTCTCCTTCGTATCTTGTTCAACTGCATAGAAGGCGGAAGGTAAGATTTGTAAAAACTGGTGAAAACGACAAAGATTATGATGGGGTGGATACAGAAGATGAAAATAGGAACAAAAGTTTTCCATTTATTATTACTATATAGTACAGGAACTAGTGGTGGAAGGAAAATACTTGAAAACATTTTTTTATCGACATAGTTGATGTTATATGAATTTTCCAACTAAATTTAGTTTCATAAATTGATTAACCCTAAAAGGAAGAGATGTTATTTAAGGAAGTAATATACAGATTGTATACAGATGAGGTTTATGCAATTTGAGAAACTATGTTTCACTATTGATTATCAAATATGGTTTAATCTAGTATCTGCGCATTCATATATGTATTTTGCAAATTACATTATATTTACGAGTAATTAAGACTTGTGTATTAGCTAAATAGTGTTTTGTATGCAAATCCAAAAAAATGCAATAGTTTCTGCAATATTTGATAAACATTTTAGGAACTTTATGATTATCAAACATGCTGATGAACTGGAAGGTTTTATTTAATTTAATTCGTAAACCCCATATTATTCAATTTCATTTCATATAGTTTTCAAAAAATAAAATTATTATCAAAATTATAAAATGAAAATAAAAGAGCTTTTATTCTCTCTGCAAACCAAAACGTGATAAAATAAATGTACATGTTCACCTTTTATGTATACACATATAGTACACAAAAACAGAACACAAGAGATATTAAATTGCACGTTGAATCACAAAATTAATTTATTTATTCATACGTCCCCCTCCCATTTTTGTTCAATATGAATAAAAACCACTGAATAGCTACAAAAATTGGTATCATCATAATAATAAAATTGAGAGCAAATAAAATATGAATTATTTCATCTCATGTGTGTGAAAATATCACTGTGTAAATTTGCACTGAATAAATATTTAGCTTAAATAAATTTATAAAGAAAAAAAGGTTGCAATCATAGTTTTGTCTACTATTAACTCAGTTTCCGTTTATAAATTTACAAAACAAAACAAAAAAGAAATATTTTGAGATTAAAAATTAACTTTCAATTTTCAAAATTCAATTTTGTTTTTGAAGACAAGTAATTATCTCAGATTATCTGTAGCTTTCAATTATCGAATTGTTCTTTTATTATCCTTAAATAATATTACAAACATATGTTATCTCTTTTTGTGACAATGAATGAGGAAAATAATATGTTTCATGCCGTTGTATTGTTACCAGCGTTAACTTCCTTGCTGGTAAAATTTACTGGTACGGAAAATGGAATTTTTTGCTTCCATTGGCCTTTATACTTTTCACATCATTTTTCATTCTTAGCTGCTTTGGAAAGTAAACTTTTACTTCTCCCTTTGCTAATGATCATTTAAGTCTATTCGTCAAGCATGGAAAATAAATTATTTGATATCGACTGGATGACTAGTAAGAAACAAACTTACTCATTCATTTAATCTAGTTTGGTTGTTGCTGATGATGCTGCAATATGTATATAAACCAAGCACGAAAGAAGAAGAAATGATGGAACTGATTTGTGGTAAAAATGTGGAAGAGGGAGATAGTAAATAAGGATGAAGAATGCAATAACTGAAGCGAAAAATTTGTTAAAATTATTTTCACACTAAATTATTGCAACAAAATATTCAAATAGTTTTTTCGATTAACTAGCTAGCCACAAAGTTTCGATCTAATTGGATTGTTTTTATAAGGTAATTTATTTTATAATTTACAATCTGCATTCCATTTATTTCTCACTCAAATGTGAAAGCTAACTACTTTGAGCGTGAACAAAATACAAAACATCCAATAATAAAAAAAGAAGAAGCTTTCAGATAATAAAAAAGTGGCGAATAAGCATAAATCCGGTAATAAATAAATAAAGGGAATAAAGCGAGCTTTGATGTGAACAATAAAGATGCACATATGTATTTCTATTCACGTATGTATGGAGATATGTGTCCTGTCCGGTGAATGAAACAGAGGAAAAACTTTAGATCAGCAATACAAAAGAAAGCAAAAACAGGGATAGATTTAATTGGATGAAAATTCACATCAGTTTTCTGTTCGGACTCTGTATGCATTTTTTAGTTCCTTCCGTTGCTGATTTTTTTTCGTATGAATGTAGAATTGAATGCACATGACAGTGCTCGCTCCAAACAACTTTTCTCTCAACTTGTCAGATCTTTTGCATGCATACATGGCAATGTTAAATTGGCATGACTTAGTATTCTTCTCAGACTCTATTTCGGTAAAAATCTTCGTTAGCTTCCAAATGATGAATCATATCTTTTTCGTTCATTTTTATTAGTAAAGAATTGAGTGACATCATTGATAACACTGAATACGGTAAAGTTCTGTCATTTTTTTCGATATTGATCTATTCAACAATATCGTGACTCATCGTTTGCCTTTAAATTAAGAGGAGAATACATTATTTTTCGTCAATAAATTTTTTATTCCAATTTTCGAAGACAATAATAATGACTCATTAGGATGAACAAGACAAAGCAGTGAACATTTTGTCTCATAAAAATTTATCATTAAATCAGTTTTGATTAATTTCAATTTTATTTTCATGTCAGGTGGGAAATATAACTAGAAGATATAAACTGAAAATTAATATGAAAGACAAAAAGTACAACAATGTTGAATGAAAAAGTAGTAAAAATTTTATGAAGCTTGTTTGACAAGCTGTTATTATAAATGAGGTGAAATAAAGGTAGAAATTTTCTGAAAGTTAATCAAGCTGTTGTCGTTTTGTTTTAGAATGAATTAAATATGGATGAGCAGTGTGATTAAAAATTGTGATTGTAATTAGTATTTACGAAAAAATGGTAATTAAAAGTTAAGAGTTTTAATTTTTAGACATGTTTCAACAGAATTTTAAAAAGGATGGAGTTAATTGTCAACTGTTGAATAGGGCATGGGTGGGAAATTATTTTTGTTCATTAAAGCAAAAGGTACAAAGAACTTGAAGCTATAAAATCCTAAAGTATTCACAACATAATAAAATATTTTTTTCTATATAAATTTGAGGAAACTCGCACTATTCCTACCGATTCATCAATGTCTTATTTTTTTAAAAATAAAATTATACAACAACTTTCAACCATCATTTGCAATGCTCACCTGTCAGATTATAATTAGATTTAATACCAAACATGAAAATAAATAAAGCAGGCAAAAATAAGCAAAAAGGAAAGAGATACAATTCGCAATAGCTCAATCAATAATGAAACTCTATTCTCTATAGTGCAATAAAAACTCAATTCAAAGCATGTCTGTAGTGCTTTTCGCTCAATACCCAATGGTGCTTAAACTTGATAATGAGTTTGCCTTACTTCGAAATTTCTCTCACTCTCATTTAGCATTGCATGTAGCTTCTACTACTTTTTAATGTGAATTTTTTTTCATTTATGTTCAAAAATGAGATTTTATTTTATTTGAACTAACTGAAGTTTGCACAGAAAGGAGATTTTTTTTGGATTTAGTGTTTATCGAAATTGACTCTTGTTGACTAGATCATTCGATGTAATGAAAGAATCTGTACATCAGATTATTTTGTTTAAAAGTTTTATCCGGATGTGATTTTTTTTGCAAAGAAAACTTTTTCTACAAAAGTTTGTGGCGGGTTACCAAAAGAATACTAAGCTTGCTAAAATCTTGAATCTTTTGCAATAATATCTCAAATGACCATCAATTTAACAGTATCATACAAAATTATATAATTTATAATTCACCTTTTACGAATCCAAATGGCCAACATTTTTCCATATTCCTTTTATTCATTCATTTATTGCTATAATTTTTTATTTTTGCACATAAATATAAATTTTATTGCCACGATATTTTTACCTTCTTCCTTCTCTCATTCAACTTCCAACAATCACATATGTTGATCCTTATATATATATATACATATGTGGATTCACATATTGATTGGGAAATAATCGCAGGTAATTTAAACATTGTCAAGTGCCTTATTTTAATATACGCGTACATTGTTGAATGTGCGAAAGATAGAGATAGAATTAAATAAATTAAGGTGATTGCTGGTATTGCTAGTGATAAATTGAGTATTTTTGTGGATTAAATTTACGTTAATTACGAGCGCATAATTGCTATGAAAATATTTAAACGTGTTTATCAGGAGACGCGGTTTTTTCACAATGTTAGCACATGAATAATAAAATAAAGTCAAATACAATAATAATAAATATAAAAAGTTTTGCTATAGAAAATTTATCGCATGAAAATGTGTGCACATAAAATTGTGAACTTTTTGGGATGTGATTTATTAAAGCTTCCCAAAATTTTAATCTTACATTAACTTTTATTTCTTTTTTTTACTTGCAGGTATGTGTGTTTATCAGAAATCTCATGGAAATGACGATACTTTCAGTTTTCGATGAATTAACATTTCAATTCAAAAATAAGTACTTTAAAAAAATTATATTTAATTGTTTTTGAAAGCTTTGAATTTTTCAAAACTTTTATACTCACATTGATAAAATTAAAACCTTAATTAAATTACATAACAAAGTTAAGCGAAAACAGTAAAACCAAAACAAAACAAATTCAGATATAAAAATAACACATTTTATTTGTTTAATCGCTTAATGCAATTAATTTAACTGAAATTCCAAATATTCGTACAATTTTCCAAATTATTGTTATTGCGAAATAATATTAAAACCGCAAAAATAACATACATGCGAATTATCGCCATACAATTTAACATTAATTAAGACATTATATATTTATCTATTAAGTAATTAAACATCACAGTTGTTTTTACTTCTTTTTCTCCTTTTTACTTTTGTTCATATTGTTTTTTCCACATCTGTATCAGATCCACGTGTTTAGGTCAGGATAGAATAGAACAAAGGGATATACCATATATCTAAAATCTGATAGCTGGTTGGTAAACTTCTATTTCGTAAAATTATTTTATATAGATCCTACTAATGAATTAACTTTTCGTTTGTATATAAATCTCGAAAACAATTGAAATCGCGAATGAATGTAAAGGTATTCAAAATAATTTAAGTAATCTAATGGTAGGATCGCATGTACCATATCATGTGACATACAATGAACATTAATAATCATAAAAATTTCTATAATTAGAGCTTCTAGCAATAGAACATAATAATTATAATTTTATTAGACAATAGAGAGTGGTGAGAGAGAAAGAGAGTAAAGAGAGGCTCATATAATATGAGCCATATGTATAAAATACAATGAAAAGAATATATTGAGTGAACAGCTACTGAATGTGGGCTGGTGAACCCTCTTTGTTTTATGGTTGATTTTTTTTTATTTTGAGATATTAATTAATCAATATACACCTGACATTTTCCTTTTTGTCTACTCTAACCCTTATACCCATTTACAACCTACGGCTAAAAGGGAATATTTTATATGTACGTATGGGCGGAATTTTTATCGAAAGCAATTTAAAAACATATTTTCGTCGATAATAAATAAAGTTCGTGGTGAAGAAGGGGAGATGCTTTTAACTTTTTCCATCTATACCGTACGTTCATAAATACTCTTCTAGTTTTATGGTAAATTTTCTTTGATATTTGAGAGAAAAATATTTCATTCCTGTATACATTATGAATATTAATTAAATATACTTATGCCTATGTACAAAAATTTTTGCAGTATTTTGATTAAAATTTTTAATGGATTTTATTTTCTTGTCTCTGAGGATGTTTTTTTTGAAACTAAATTCTAATAAGGAGTGAAAGAGTTTTTGTTCATTTTTAAATTAAATTTTCGTGCGTATCAACCTATTTTAATCTAACTTAATAAGGAACTAAAAATACTTTTGCGCATTTTTATTTTGTAAAATCAATTATTTCATGGCTATCACCCAAGCTCAAATCCTAATATGTCATCGAGATTGTAATCAAAGAGTTTGAAGTCGCTTTCGTACAATTTATAAAGATTCCTTATTAATCCTAGAGGTAATTGATCAATATAATGTTGCAACTTTTCACTAGTTCCTGAAGTTCTTGTAACCTTTGGGAATGTGACATTATCGGCTCCAATCATGTGTAGAGCTAGTGCTGAATCGTCATTTATCGTCTCATATTTGCCAATTACATTGTACTTGATTAAGCATGGATGACACAATCGTGAGATAGATTCCCAATGCTCATTAAACGATGATTGATTGGATTGATAATTCATACTCAATTCGGGCGTTAATAAATAACGTATGAACTCATCAAATGTGACATCGTGACCATTCATTAATGAATCACGGGATGCATGTGGACGAAAGTTCTTGATTATCAATCTACCAATACGTGTCTGTTGATGTTGATGATGTCCATGTGTATTATATTAATTTTATACACACATATATGTAAGTTTATTTATTTGGTCAATGGGATGATATGTATGTAGGTTGGAGGAAATTATGTGGTCCAATATGGTCAAAGATATCGGAATTGTTTTCGACATCATCAGCAACAATGAAGCAGGGAAATGAAGAGGAAAAAAGAACAAAAAAAAAGACAAAGAAGAAAAGTGAAATTTAATTAAACCTATATGAACGCACACTCACACATATATCACTTGAATATTTTATATGATATAATGCTTTGTGCCATGTTTATATTTAGTTGGATGTAATTTTAAATGACATTAGATGAGAATAAGAAGATTGTTTTTAACAAATTTCCTTGATTTTTCAAGTTCAAACACAGTTTTACTCAAAACAAATTGAAGTGAATAATAAAAAGTTTTAAAGTAAAAAAAATTCTTCCTGAATGAAAACTCATTCCGAATTTTAAATTCAGAAAACATTAATTAAAAATTAAAAACCTTCTTTACTTATTTTTGATGATTTCGTATTCATCCCTACTAGGAAAGTCTACGATATTTCATTTCCATTTTTATTTAGAAATACATATAAAGCACAAAATAAGAAAAGAACATTGCCTTAAATGAAAAGAGAAAGCAGAAATTCCTTCGAAAACAATAAATTAATGAACGAAGGATTACGAAATGGACAGAATACTAACGAACCGAAAAAATGCCTCATTGTATTAATATTATGAGCAAAAAGATTGGAAATGAATGAAAATGAATTTCTCTAAGATTCAATTTTCATGTCATGAGAAAACGAGCAGAAGGAGCAAAAGAAAAAGGAATGAAGAGAAGAGGAAAAATTGTAAGGGTATAGAAATGTGACACAAGTGAACGCAAAACGTAGAATAAAAAAATTATGAATATATTCATTACCTGAAAATATCGGGCACTCTCTAAATTTCCTTCAAACTTATTCCTATAAGCAGATAGCAGCCGCTCAAATGGATGCCTCACTATAATATACCTTGTATAATCTGATAGAACTTGCTCTTTCTCTTCACTCGATAATGAACTAAATTTATCAAACCTTTTCAGCATTCATTCATACGTGTAGTATTTGAGTTGAAGTTTGTTGATACAGATGAACAAAAATCATTAGGGTCGCATGGAAAAGGATGAAAACATAATTGTGTATAAAAAATATTTTGTATTTGGAAAATCTCCACCTTAGTTTTTATTTATAGCATCCAATAATTATTGAAAAATATAACTTACAATCCTGGTGAGTGAGCCAATGTTGCAGAAATACGTAACGGATCAGTTTCATTTGTTTTTCCCGTTATTATCATTAATACTCGCTTCCAATTGGTACATGCAATCTAAATCAGTAGGAAGAAATGTAAAATAAAGACTTTAGCATATCAAAGCCATTATATACATTGACTTTCATGTTGAAGAACCACATCAAACAATCCTTCCCATTATAAGCAAATAATAATTAAGTCAAGACTAAATTGCAATTACACTTGATTTGTTTTTAATGCACTTGTCAAAGTCATCCGAGAATAAAACCATTTCAAAGTTAAATCATAATGATGCTAATATAGCAGTTGTTGTGACATTTTTGTGAAATGAAATGATATTGATTGTTTAACCACATTAAAGAAAAATAGTTGTAATTTTGATTTAAATTGAGTCACTTACCTTAGGAACGTAGCAGTATAGTAATTTATGGGTTTTGTCAATCAATAAATGTTCCATGTCTACTTCACTCATTTCATGAATTGATTTTGGATAACTATCTTCATCGTTGTTGTCTATATAGTGATACTTTTCACATTTTTGTTGCAATAATTCTTGGCGTTGTATGTTATTGGATTGTATTAATCTATACTCAAAATTTCTGGCATTTGATGCCGATAAAAGAAGAAACGTATTGATAAGAATTATTCGAGTTATCACATCGCATGACATTTTTTCTGCCAATTTTAAGTCTTTTCGTTGCTTGTAGATTAAAAAATTTTCCTATCCATAAAGAATTATGAGATTATGTTCTTGTGCTTTTATTTAATATTAAGTTGTTTCATTTATTTTGTGGTTTTGGATAAGATTCCTGTTCTATTCTCTCCTAACCGTATTAAGTTTAAAAATTAAATTCTTTTAATGATCTTTGTAGTATGAATATCTCGCTACGACCAAATATTATTTCAAATATTTCACATTGTGCATATTAGTTTGGTTTGAGTTAGTTAAACTGAGCCTTAATTAAAGCTTGTTTGCGAAAAACATTATTGTCTTTCTACTTAATTTACTATGTAACAAACTTCATTAATTATCATGAGCATTTACTTGATGCGAAGAAATAATATTTCATTTGACGTAAATTAATTAAGCACAGCTTTCCAAATTTTCATGAAGTTCATTAAAGTAAGCACAAAATAGACTAAATGCCTAATATGTTTTTGTGAATCAAGCCGTTCTTCTATGTTAATTTCCTTAATGCGCTCACGATGAAAAAAGTTAATCCTTAGCTTTATATGATATTGTTTATCCTCTATGAGCTTTCTTTATGTACGGATGTTTGTAGAAAAATGTTGGAGATTTATAAGTAGTTCTTGTATTGCACTTCTCATGAATATACCTTTTGATGATGTGGACCTGAAAAACAAAAATAAAAGAACGATGAAAGGGATGGTGTTTATTATAGCTGTTGTCTAAAGAAGGATCACAATTATTGGAGTTTTACAAATTATATGTATGCATGAAAGCTACCGAAAGAACTGAATAGAAACAAAACAGAACATCGTTTCCCAATAATTTAATCATCATACTGTAATCAGTAAAAATTTGATTTAAATTCATAAGTTTCTGTACCTTGTGTAAAGCAGATTAAAACATTATATGACAAACAGACAGAGATTATTATGTAATATTTATGATTACACATGTCACTCGACACAGTATGAATAATCTCTCTAAGAGCAAAAAGAGAGATATGATATAAGAACAATAATGAACATGCATTCATTTCAAATCATAAAGTAAGTGCAGTTGAAGAGCGTATTAGCTTCTCTCTTATGTTCAAACATGCAAGTGGTAGATTAAGACTCGTTAATGACTATGCTTATTATTTCTACATCCACTTCTCTTTTTTGAACTTATAAAGTTCTCTACCATTCATAGCACAATTTTATTGACGAGACTTCGTTATGTTGATTGCATGCTTTTTATTGATATAATAATTAAGGGACGTTTCAATTCTTTCAATGAGCAATCTATAAATGAATGTTGATGATTTCTTCAATTAAAATTTTCAATAATGACTTTAGATTGTTTCTCTGATAAAGATCGACGAATATGCAATAAACTTCTTAATTACTTTTTCATTCGGAATGAAAAACTTTTTCAAGTAATTTCCCATTAAATTGTAATTTTCAATTTCCATTTTCGAAGAACTTGTCATATTATCATGTGACAATTAAACATGAATGTAAGGGAATTTATGTATCAGAATGTAATATTTACACTGCAATTAACTTTCATATAAGGTATGTAATCAGCATCACTAAAATTTTTCTCTTTCCTTTATTTCCTTCCCATTAGCAAGTCTGCAGATATTTCTGCTTTTTCACATATGCTTTCGTGCGCAGGAAAGATAGATACAGAACTATACGAGCGAAAGAAACTTCAATCATTTTTATGATTCTGAAATGTCGACAATAATAAAATTGTGTAATTACATTGTGTACGAATGTAACATGAAGAATAATTCAAACTCATGTATGAAGATGCTGATGATGCTGATAATAAAGTTACGCTAATGGAATAAGAAAGCATCAAATTAGCAAAGTATATCTAAGGTGAATTAAGCGCTTCTAAAATTGTGATATCTTTGGTAAATTTTTTACAAAAAATTGGTTTTATCCTGGGTTTTATTTAAATTCAATAAAAAATACATGGAGTTATTTTTAAGAAGAAAACGGCTATGAAAATAAAAGGAAGAGATAAACGAATATTTGCAAATCCAGTCAAAGAAACAAAAATAACGTAAATTCTTGGAAGGAACACATTTTTGTATATATAAAATGTGTGTTGACCTTACAAATTTTAGTATTCCTGAATTCCTGCCTGAATTCTTCTTACTTTACTGTTTTGCTTTTTTGCAAATACATTATAAATTAACTTTGATGAATTTTAGTCTTAAATGATATCAAAAAAAGAGAAAAAAGAACAATCTTGAACGACGAAATTATTATCATTAAATCTAATGTCAAGGTTAGATAACTACATGACCCAGAAATAAATGTTTTTTTTATCATGTAACATGTATGATTCATTATTTCTTGAAAAAATATTTACTATTTTATTCATGTGCGTTTCGTCATTGACATTTAATACAATATAGTCATCAATTTCATTGGATTTAGAAAGTTATCTTATCAAGTGTTTTTAATACCGACAGTGAAGTGATTGGAATTTGAAATTTTTGACACAATCGTTTCTCTCTAACTTTATTAAAATATCGGAAACCTAAACATTTTAGCCATTATAATGGCTCAATGCAATTTTATTTACTCTCATTTATTCAAATTGATTCTTCACAGAATCAATTCTTTTTCATGAAAATACAGGACATTTGATAAATTTTCTCAAAATTACAATTAACGAAAATTTTTGCAAAAAAATACAAGACATGTAACAAAGTTTCCAAATTTATACAAGAAAGTATTGAAAAATACTTTACTGTCCATTGAAGAACCACATAAATGGTCACCCTAACTGGAAATAAATCTTATTTTCACATTATTCAGTTTAAATTGACACACAACACAATTTGATTGAAAAAAGTGGAAATAATAATATTTTATATCGTTAGTTATTAATATATGAAAATAAAATGACAATTAACGAATCAAATATATTGAATTTGAACTGATACATTTCCAATGTCATTGATTCAATATTTAAATTAAATTACAATTCATATTGAAATTAGCAAGGGAAGTTGAATTAATTTAATTTATCGCTAAATTGACATCAATTGTACATATTTTATAAGCTTTTGTTACGATCGGAATCGTTGATTGTTTCAATAAAAATACCGCATATTTACTTAGAATGTCACCATTACAACGTGGAAATTTATTTGAATATGCTACAAAATTAGCTTTCGTATTTATTTCCCAAAAGACTTGAAAATCGTACAAAAATACACAAATATGTTTTATGAATGAAAATAGATTTAATTATTTCTGTTTGTTAATTCCTTTGACACTTTTAATAATTTTATATTCAACGAAAATTCATTGGTGAATTATCATCAGAACGTGAGGCTCATTAATCATTTTTAATAGATTACCGACATTTACCTACTGTCATTTCCCAACTCTAAATTTCTCTACCGGTAAATTTGGCACCTAGTACATTTCCTAACTAGCATATTTGATATAAAAATATTTGGAAGTAATTTTGTTTTGGAATTTGACTGGTTTATTAACCCAAGTGATTCAACTAAACATTAGTTGTGAAAATAACATAACGTAACTTGCAACATGTAATCTGTTTTTTAAAAATAAAAACAATATGTTTTTTATATTTTATCTAAGATTCTCACATAAATAATAACTTCCACGCAGGAGCTTATCCAGAAATTTTTCGAGGAGGAAGATTTGATTTTTTATAGCATAGATAGGAAAATTTAGGGGGGTTTGGGATTTTTTTCTTAAAAACCTCTAGCTAATTGAAAAAATTTTCCGATATTTTTGTCTCGAGAAGTATTACAATTATACAAGTAACACATTATGCGTGATTTTGAGGTCATTTGTATTAATTTTTTCAGATTTGAACTAACTTTTTTTGACGATTTTTTAATACACTAAATGTGATTTTTTTCTGACTGATGTTAAGAAATCGTGATATTAATCTTATGAAGTCAATGTTAGGTTTTTCTACTTTAAGTAATTAGTAATTGTAGAAAAGTTTTCGAATTTTTTTTAAGATTTATAATCGTTTGATTAACACAAGGTATTCTTAAAATTAGAAACATCAAAATGTTTATACAATGTGTTGCCTAATGTTAGTGCTAATACGTGTAACTACTCATTAATTCTTCTACTTTTTTAACATTCGCAAATGATGAAAACTAATAATCATGAACAGACATAAACAAAAAATGAAACGTAAAAAAATTACGTCAGTGTTATTAGTGATTTATACGCACATTGTAAGTTAAATATCGCTTATGAGTACAAAGGTAATGTTGCTGAATTTGAGTATGAAATCAGAAAATGTAAAATATTCGGTTTTGGTATACACACAGGTACTTAATATGTACATCTTCACCGTGTTCTATTTTCTTCTTTTCATTTCTTTACTGTTTTTCTCAAATTTGATAGATGAAATTTATACCTACAGATTTTTTGTATGAATAAATGAAATTGGAAGGTTTTTCGAGTTCAGGAATAAAATAACTTATTGTTTTAGTTCACTTGTAAATATTGTATATTCCTTTGTTAAATTATTTTTAAAAAAATTAAGATTTCTTATTTTAATTAACGATAAATATGAAATAATATAGACTAACAAAAATGAAATTCACTTGCTCAATGACTGATTCCAACTGAGAAATGTGAGAAGTGAGACACGAAAAGAAGATATAAAAGAAGAAACACTGGAAGTGAAAATAAACTTACTACGGTTTTTTCTCATTTGTATGCGTGCAATGTGTTCAGTCTTGCATATGTGTGTGCTTTGCTTAACCCATTATTTCACTCGCGTGCTGAGTAAAAGAGACTTACGGAGAGTTTTTTTGAAAGTTAAACATGGAATTTAATGTCTTATGAGAATTTGTTTTAAAGCCGAGAAGAAGAAAAAAAATGTAAAAAATGAGACAAAAAATGTGTGAAATTAATTGCAATGCAATATTTAATTCAGCAAATAAATAAAAAAAAATTGCTCAAATTAAAGTGAATGGATTTAAGGTATTAAAAATTAAAGCAGAGTAGATTAGGTTGTTCGTATCTAATTTATATGGTACTATATACTTTTTTGCTGTTGAAATTTGAAACGTATCATGGATAAAAGGGAATGGATTTATGATGAGAAATTGAAACATGTTTTTCTGTACTCATGTGCTACGAAAGAAATTTATGTTGTACTTATTTTTAATACTCATTTGGAAAATAATCTGTATTTGATCTAAATACATATGTGAGACTTTAAAACATGAGCTTTAAAATGTTAGCAAGCTTTTAAAAAGTGTTAAAACCAGTTAAAATAATTTATTTCATTTGTCTCTGCTTGCAAAATATTATTTCTGAATGAAAACGTAAATAATGCTGTTTATATTACAATTTAAATTTATTTAAAACAATGAAATTAAAATATAAAGAAACTTTAACAACAATATGGTGCGCACATGTCGATGTTTTCATTACTACTATTCTACTTCATTTCTTTTTTTAGCGATTCTCTTCATCATTTTCTTTTTTGCATAAGTTGATTTTGCTTTCTCACTTCTCTTTCTTCTCTACTTCCATATTTTGCTCATTTTGTACTCATTTTATTGGAACATGTTCATTTATTTCGGACACTGGAAAAAAGATTTAATAAAATTTTTTCTTTGTATCTTCTTGTTCTTAGAATTGAAATTAAAATAAAAAGACTGTACAATTTCCGACTGTTTAATGGATATTCAAATGGCATCGTTAATATATTTATTTTCTTTCCATCCATTTCTGTCTGTTTGTTCGTTTAAAAATATCTTCAATTGATGAACGTAATTGTTGGCTTATTCAAATCTTGAATTTACGTCACTGCTTAAGTCATTCCATTGTTCATGTAGAAAAAAAGCTCAACAATTTTTAATGAGATAAAAAGAAGTGATGAGAATACATTTTAGGAAATGAAGTAGGAAGGAATGAAAAGAGAAAAAAAGCAATTTTATGTGAAAACTTTTTTTCATTTCCTCATTTTAATGTTGAAAATTAAAACTCAAAAGTTCTTCATAATTTATGCTAGTAAAAATGAAAGTTAAGAATAGGTAAACAAAATTTTTTTTGTGTTGCTGACTAAAGTTAAATATTACTCTAAATTTTTTAATTTAAATACACTTTATGTACATAATTTGCACACAAATTTTTATAATTTACTCAGTAAAATATTACTTTAGTTGCTAATATGATTATATTCTTAATGTCATTATATTACCCTTAAAAATTAAAAAGATCGCTTTCCATAAAAAATTTTTACGGCAGAGAAAGTTAAGGGGATTTGTAATATAAAAATAATTTTGGTAAAATTCCAAGCATTTTTTTTAAATACCCAGTTTTTCATACCTCCGTTGCTTGTCACACTGATTTTCATTCCATTCATCCTTCTTGAAAGAACGACAAAAAGAAGAAAAAAAGTTATCATGCTATAATTTTATGTCGCTTAATTTTTCTTTTTTCTTGCATTTCAAAAGAAGCAAAAGTATTGTAAAACATTTTTAACTATAAACTTTAATGAAGTTGAGAAAAATGAAGATTTAAAAAAGATATGAAGACATTTTCGTTCTTGGGAAGTTTCTTTTTAGCATAATCTAATCCACAAATTGATTTTCTGCTCATAAGAATGGAAAACCCTCGAGCACTTCATCGCCTTAATAGCGAATAAATTAATTTTAATCTATTCATACTGTCTTCTCACATATTTTATCATACTCATTCACGTAGTATTTGCCAGTATACTTTCATCCCATGCATGAATTTCATGAATCAACTTTTTTCCTTTTTTTCGGTGCCATTCATTAATCATGATAGATTGCAGAAGCACATACTATACACCCTATCATAATTCTTCCATTTTATTTATTTTGTATTTTAAAATAAATTCTCTTTATGCAACGTTCTTCGTCAGCAAAATATAAATAGAAATTATGTCGTTTCTAAGAAGCTAAATGAAATCTTTGGCAAACAAAAGCAGAATGGAAAGTACTTACGGTCGGAAGTGTATGCGAGGAAGAGCAAGAAGAAACTTATTATTATTATTTTGACTGAAATTCGTTTTCAATTCTTTCGAATAAAAATGGAAGAAGTAGACGAGATTCTGCAAGCAAAGATATGACATCGCACAATGGTGAGATTATATTGTCGTATGTTGTTTGTATTTAGCAGAAAAAATATTAGTATGAAATAATTGAATCTGTTTGAAAAATAACAGCGCATTTTGAAAAATAAAATATATAACTAGTAATAAAGTGTTAAAATTTTCACAAATTTTTTTGCTTTAAAATACAGAACGTTTTTATAATAAAATTTAAAGTAAAACTTCTAAAAAGAGCTTGTAAGATGTGAAAAGAAGGGTTAAAAGACACACTGACAAAATATGGTAACTTCATATGCGCCATTAAGAAATGCATACAAAAATGATATAAAATGATGATGATACAAAAAAAGTATTCGAATGAATGCTCCTTGGCTGCCGATATTTATATGAATAAGAATCCTTACAGCACTGGCAAAAATACCAGCTGCGAATCTAACCGAAAAAGCGCTTTAGCATAAATGCTGAGTCTTTATATTATTATACATAAATGACAAATATTCTGGGCGTTATATTTATTTTCATTTCCTTTGCTTCCGCTTTTCTCTCTTTTTTTCAACTGGGTGCGGTATTTATGGGAATTAATTTAATAATATGTATTTAAAAATTATACATTTTTATATGCCCGTACATTGTTGCTAAAATTTTATTATAAATTTCATTTACACGCACACAAGTTGAACAGCTTAATTTCTTCTTAACATATCTTTATTATTTTTAATTTTTGCTGAGTGAATATATATGCTGAGAGGATTGAATGGGCATCAGTAGAATGAAATATCTGTTTAATTAAAAATAAAAAAATTAACAATTGTTAAATAATCAGGCTATCATAATGGTACCAAAGTGAGTTTAAGCCACATCTAGTAGTTTTTAAAATGTGCTGAACGAAAAGCATCTTATTACATCTTACCCACTCGCTTATGTTCAACAATCAATGCGATACATTGATATGTGACTCGAAATTGACGATAACATGAGTGAACATTTATCGAAATTGCTCAATCAATTGACAAAAAGAAGATTAAGTAAAAGAAAGAATAACAAGAAACATGGTAAGATGATGTTTGAAGATATGATTTCGATCGCAAACATTGATGTCTCAAATTTCTATACACATTTATAGTAAATAGCTTGCATTTGGCTTATTGTGTCCTTTTCTTTTATAAAATCTTCTATTCATGTAGACGTGTCTACAAATACTCAATTTATAGGATGACTAACTTGATTCAAAAGCGTCCTTTTTATTGTGTGCATGATTCTTGATTTTGTTGAACCAAACCAACATAAAATGTTAAAAATGGAATTAAAAATGAGTTTATTTTTTAAAGAAAAAACACAAACAAAATCACCGAAAATGTTTTTAAAAACATTTTGGTAAAGGAATGGAAAACTTCCTTAACCTTTTAGTTTGCCCTTTTCAATGCCCTTAACACAATTTGTAAAAAGGTAGTCAATTAAACTTGATTGAGCTAAAGTCTAAGAAAAAAAATTAAGCGCCTTCTTTTGAAAGATTAGAATTTTTTCTTAGTTTAATTTACTTTTGAACTAGAACTTACATTTATACTTAGCCATATAAAGCTGAGAACTCAAAATAATTTCCTAAATTTCCCCTTTTCTACCATAAATTTACAGATTTTTTTCTGTAGCATTATAAATCTATTCATCTTTAAATCAATATTTCGTTTAAAGAAGGGATCAGAAAATTGATTTGTTCACATTTTGGGGTGCTATAAAACCAAATGATAGATCATTTTTCTAACAAAATTGAGATAAGTGGCCAATTTGTAGTCAATATTGACAAAGGTTTTACTGCAATCAAATTACGACTTCTTGCATCAATTCAATCCGTTGATTGATATATAGTGTATGACATCCTCATTCTTCAAATTGAATACTGAAACATTCATGACTTTTTTACGTGATGTAAACGAAAATGTAAATGCATTTAAGTAGTATTAATGTTTTAATTATTTATCTGCACTTAATGTACATTCACGATAGCTCCATCAACATAATTATTCACAACATTCTGGTCTGTTGATGAATGGTTACTGTTGATTAATAGTCCACAAATTAATTTCGATTTTACCTGCATTATTTAAACGAAAAATGGAAGCAAAAAATATTTAAGCTGTTTCAATTTGAAAAATAATTTGAACCATTTGCAATGTGTGAGAATACAAATTGGTTTTTTGGTCACCAGTCAATTCATTATGGTAATAAATTATTTGGTTATGATGTAAATTAAGTTATTGAAACTCATTTTGGTGATTGCGATGAAATGCTCTGATGTTGATCATCATTAGTTGCTAAATTATGTTTTTCATAAAACTATTAGGCTTTAAAATATAAATGTTTTAATTTTAATGGAGATGTAATATATTTAGAGAAATTTTTACTAGGAACATTAGATTTTAAAATAAATCGAATACAAAATGATTTAAAATTCACAAATAAAAAAGTATAAAATTTCTTAAGCAAATATGAAAACATAAGTATAAAAAAAACATAAAAAAATTTAATTAATGTATTCAGAAATCAGAAATTGTCTGAACTCAGATTTTCAGAAAGTCAAAGATTAAACAATTTGTTCATTGAAATTAAATTTAAAGTAATTTTATTCGAACATCATTTTAGCTTCAAAACTAAAAGCTTTCTACATTGTTCTTTTTGAGTAAATTTGAAAACTATAATAACAAAATTACAAGCTGATCGAATCTCACCTATCTATCAATTTTATTCGATATTTATGTATTGATTCGATACATTTATTCATTATTTAAATGAATAAAATTCACATAACACATCAGACTCATCAATAATTACAAGTCAGGCACCTCAATTTAGTCCTTTAAAAAGCCATTTGCTTCTTGTCATGTAAATCAAATTACCATTGAAAAGCCATTTTTGTTATTCCATTAACCTTATTCACTCCATTATCTTCTTTCATTCTCAACATTTTTCTTTCCCTTTCTATTTTCATTTCTCTTGAATATGTTTTTATTGAATAACTACCGATATACGTATGGTGGCAAAAGGGGATATGAAAATATTGAGGAAAGTTTATTTTTATTTTCCTTCCTAACTTTGCCAGTTTGCTGCCATACACAAAAATGGCAATAAAAATAAAAGTGAAATTATTCACACAACAGATTTGTGCCGTGCTTAACTCCTGGAGGCTATTGTTGTCAAATACATTTATTTTATCTCTCTAGAAAAGTGCTAGATATATTTGAAGCTCTCTGATATAGGCCATATGTAAATTTGATTGACATTTTATGTCTTCTAACTGAATGTTATGTTAGCAAACAAGAATTCACCATCGTTCTTTCTAAATGTGCGAGAATGAGATTTGGATAAAAAAGAACCAATGAAAAAATTCAATTTTTATTCGAAAAACATTGATTTAGGGCGAGAGGCTTATAAATTGGGTCACATGCCTGGCAAAAATTCCACTCCACCAGATGTAAACTTTTATGTATGAGAGAATATGTAATAAGCAGTTGATAATCTCAAGATATCTATATATAAATCACATCCTTCCGTTTCATATTTTCTGCTTAAAGTTTAGTGAAACTTTTTATGCTTCAAGCCTGCTTACCACCATTAAGAAAAGGCAAACAAAACTTTCTTTGCTAGTTTCTCTGATTTTTGCAACTATTCTGTATCTTTTTGCTTTAATTCTGAATATATCACAAAAATAGATTGACATAAAAATTTATGCGACATATTATATGAAAAGTTTTTTTCTTGCCTTTTGCTCTTATTGGGGTGTAGATTCTCATAAAATACATATGATAATGTCCATATGTGTGCAGCTTATAAAAAATTTCCATTCCTTTTGTAACCACTTCGTACTACGAATTCTTAACTTGTAAAATCATATGAGTAATCTGAAATTTTCAATATGTCAAAAAAAGTTTATAAATTACGAACTAAACACAATGCGCACATTTATTTCACTTCTTGTTTATGATAAATTTGTTAAACGAGAGATAGAATATCCAATTTTAATAATTTTTGTTTAAAGGTCATAGAAATCTAGAAAGTATAGAAAGTATCGCTATTTATCCTTTACACAAAAGTACCATTGTCATCTAAAATAATTTTTCACATCTTTTTCCCAAAATCTTCAAGTATCAGTGTGAGATAAAATGTCAACAAAGGCAAACCGTTTGATTAGGCAGATTGAATGTTGTGGCAAAAGAGGAAGAGAAAAATGTTAAAAAAGGAAAAAAAGTAAAGTACATAAATGTCGTATATCAGATCAAATATTTAAAATTGACATTTTCAATATAAGTAAAATTGAAAGGATTTTATACAAAAAAAGCTTGAAGACGAGAAATTGAGGACACACGTCAAAATGTGGAAAAGGGACAAAAAATACCAAAATAATTATAGGCTTGTGTTGAAACGTGATTTGAGCGCATTTTTCTTAAATCAATCAACTTTCATACGAAATTTGTGAAAATTTTGCTTATTAGACTTACTATGATCAATATTACAGATATATAGAGCATTGGTCAGACAAGACGATTGTCAATTTAAATGCTTATTTTCTTTTAAACTTGCCTCTAAAATAAGATACGCACATGAATGGATGAGTGTCTGAGGGTAAAGAAAAATGGTGAAAAGTTTTTACGTCAAATGCCAAGCAACATTGTGTCCTGTCTATCTCTTCTTTATAAATACATACATATATATTTGTGTGTAAGCACAGCATCAAGAATATCAAATAAAGGAAATTAATTTGATTTTTGTTTATATTTATTTAGAGACGCTTTAGTGCCTCGACATTTTTGCTTCTTCTTCTCTATTCTTATTTTCTCTTATTCATCATCACATTTTTCTTACTTATTGACTGATTCTATGCCATGACTACATATTTATATACTGTATGCTTTTCTCAATTTCCCACAAGATTGAGTTAGAATGATGACTCAGTATGGGTAAAATTGAAATAGGATGGAGATAGATAGGTAAGTAGGGTGGATGAAAGGTATGAAATGAAATTGTGTGAATATTGTTGACTGTAAGTGTATATTACACACATATAGTATGCTGGTATCAGAAGGAAATTTGATACCTGTACAAATAAAAGTGTTTTTATTAAAAACTTTCCTTCTTCTTATCCTTCATCTCATTCCTTTTCATTTTCTGTTGAATGTTTATTTATTTGCAAAAGGAATGAGGCGATGAAAATGAAGGTAATTTAGGTCAAAAAGTTATATCTACATGATGATAGACCCTGGCTTCTTCCAAGATCTTTCTCTACATGTGGCTTCCTTAAGAGTCGCACTTGTGGTAATTGAAAAATTTCCTTCTTTTTCTTCTCCGTCCGTTTGTTTAACATTTTATTTTCAATTATATTCTACTTCTATTTTCTGTTGAAAATTTAGATTATCTTTTCGAGTTTACTCAAGGTTTATTTGATTTGTTGATATTTTGTTTTCATTTAAGAAGTATTAATTTTGGTTAATAAATTAATTTTCCATAAAACCAATAGAAAACTATTAAGTATAATTTCAAATTAATATAACATATGTATAAGGAAAACCTTGTGAAAACCTTGCGAAACAAATATTGTTTTTGATGAGAAATGTTACCATTCAATATGTTTTTGAATTAAAGTTTAGTTTTTTACACTTAACGGAGAATTTTTCAAGTTTTCTAGATATTGCTAAACTATGGTCATTAAATTCATCGTGTTTTTGTAATAATTTTTCCTTTGGAGGTATTAAAAAGTTCAAAGGAAACATCAGTGTCATGAGTTTCTACAAGTTTTACACTCATTATTATGATTGTTGGCATTGAAGACGGGAGAAATATTTTTTTTTACAAAAAAGAAATATAAAGTAAACATGCTAAAAGGAACGAAAGATCATCAGGGAGTTTTTTTTCTAAAGATAATAATGTAAACAGTAAAGGAAGAGAACATTCTCTATAAACTTTAGAAGATGACTTTCTTTTACTATCCGACTAAGGGTGGAAGGTACATGTGCTTGCTCATGACTTTCAATCAAATCATTGAAAATGAAAGCTTTTTTTTTATAAAAACAGCGTTACATAAAAAATGAAGAACGGGATTTAAAAAAAATTTTTCTTCTGGTATGTCATTCTCTGAAAATATGTGTGAGATTGTGCGATGAAAAATTATAAACGAATTTTTTTCTTCTTCGTCAATTTTCTTTTAAAGAAATTGTAGCTGGAATAAAAATTATATGACATGATGAATACAAGTTGAAACTCATTAAAAAGCGAGCAAGAATTAATAGGAAGAAGATAAAATATATATGAGTGAATAAAGGGATAGATGGAAGGATGTCTCGATGATGATGCTGAAAAGAGAAGTAAAATGGAAAAAAAGCCTTTGAATGTAGACGGTTATTTCTACACTTGGATGTGTTTGTGTCAAAGTCATATCCAAAAGAGGGGAAAAATTTAATGAGCTCGGACTTGCATAATTCAACATTAAAGAATGAAAAATATGATGGTCGTTAACGATTGCATTCTGTTCTAGTAATGAAGCTAAACCTTATCTAAATTCAGAGATAAAAAATTATTCATTTAAAATGTTAGATTCTTATTTAGAAATAGATTTTCTCGTATTTTTTTCGAAAATTTCCCAGTGGACATCAATATGATATACTTTATGTGAATGGGTTTTATTTTGAATATTTATAGAAAAATTCTACATACACGAAGTTCATTAAAAGAACATTTAACCGCGATATGCAAAAATCTCACATTATTCTTTCTCGAAGGATTCATATGTATTTTATTTCTCTCGTCATTCCAGTCATGAACTGATGTAGCAAAAGAGTGTATGCTTTATTTTCTCATCATATCTCATCATAGCTAGAACATGAAGAACGAATAAAAATATTAAATTTAATTAATGAAATGAATGAAGATGGGAAGTTGCAAAGAAAAATAATATTTTTAAATGGAATGGAAGGAAGTAAGCTTTTTGAGAAAAAGTTAAGAGTAAAAGGAGAAAAAAATTAAGCACTTGCGGAAATGAGTTTTCAAAAACTTTGAAAGAACTTCTAGATTTCCATTATAATAAGTACTAAGTTATATGTGGATTTTCTGAAAATTTGATTTTTTTATAGTATTAACATTAAAATTACGAATTTATTTAAAAAAATTATTGATAATTTTAAATATGATCCAAAAAAGCATTTATGCTTACATAATTGCCTTCATCATATATGTTGACATAATTAATTTAATTTTGAGTTTATTAAAATAGTAAAAGTTTTCCTTTTCAATCATCAGCTAGGAAGAATAAATTTTCTGATGCTCCAAATTAGATACCCAACATAAGTTTTCCTTCATCAAGTTTTTACTGCTTCAAACATTCAGTTTCTTTTTTGTTTCCAACTAGAAATTTTTTAATGAAATTATACCTGAAAATGATTTTTGCTTATCTTATCACAAGTTTATGTATGTAAGTTATGAGCATAAAGTTTATGAAAATTGAAGTATGATGAGTTTTAAAGCGATATATCGATGAAAATGGAAGTTTTTAATTAGTTTTCCAAGTGCTCCTCTCCTTCTTCATCGTCATCATCATCATCGTCATCATCTATGATAGACAGACATTGAGAACATCAATGTTTACTCAAGATGAAAATTGCTTTCCTCCTTGAGTTTAAGTTTCTCTTTTGAGATTATTTTTTGTGAGTTTCGGAATAAAATGACGACTTTGAATAAAGTCTACAATTTATATAATATTTATATAAACTAAAATAATAATAATAATAAAAATAAAGAAAAACTTTCTTATGGAAGCACTAACAGCAGTCGAAGAAGAAAAAAACAGAAAAAAGTTTTAATTGCTTTAACTTGTTGCAGTTTTATTCAACCTTCTTAAAGTGCTGTATCATGTTGAGTCAACGAGTATGAAAATATTTTAATCGTATATTTTCTAACCTATTCAATTATAATTATAGTTATTTGCATGTACTAATGTATTGTTTAAAAAAATTATTTACAATTTTATATTCTAAGCGTATTGATTTATTTGCTCAAGCTAAAAAAGCTCATCTTTTGTGAATATTCATATTTGTGTATGTTTTATACATGTTTATAGAAATCTCGCTTATTAAATCATATATTCGAGATTTATATTGAACCAATATCACTATGGGACAGAATCGAAAAATTTTTTCAAAAATTATTTTAGTAGCTTATCTGAAAGGTCTTAGTCTAAGGTATAAGAAAGTATAAAAATTTTAGACCAGAAGTCAGCAGTGCTGGAGATAGAGCACAAAAGGTATCTTGATGACCATTGATGGTGACCATTTTCAAATCATCATAACTTTTTACTGCTTCAACCGATTTTTCTAAACTTTTTTTTATTTGACAGCTATGAATAAGAGCTTTAATAAAAATATTAGTTTTTATAATTTGGAGCTATGCACAGTGCATAAAAACCCGAAAAATCGAAAAAATACCCAGTTGGTCACACTAACTTTAGGTATGCGGATCACGAGTGTTATTAATTTTTTTTCTTTTTGTGCTAATTTATAGATCCTAGCTAGGTCTACAATAAAAACATAAGTTTTGATTTTAGTTTCTCTACTTTTTTACCAAAAAAATGGAATTTTCTCGAAAAAAATCGATTTTTTTGGAATTTTTAGCTTCTAAGAGCCATAACTCTTGGGAGAATATGAGAGGGGAAACATGTCTTGGCATTTTCTTATAGCTTGTTATTGTAGCTTTAAAAATATATAAAGATGTTGCAATTCGACTTGCTGTTTTTGCAGTTTTAGGCTACTTGAAAGTCAAAAAATAAGGGTACCCCAATACAAATCTTTAACAGTTTTCATCAAAACCATACTCAATCGTAATGAAACTTTCAGATTTTATTTAAATATTGATTATCTTAAGACTTCTGTCATAAAAATTTGATTCATAGTGCAATTTTGTCGAAAATTGGCAATAAATGTATTTTAGGGTTTTTGAAACCATTTAATGGTACCTAAGCCTACTGTAACTAAATTTTATAATTTTTTCGCTTCTCTTATTGCATAGCGCAATAAAATACCTTTCCAATGAGGTATAAAACATTATGAATGAGTGAGATTTGTCTGATTTATGGCAAAAAAGCTGAAAATTGCTCAAATTTGAGCGAGTTTGTAGGTCCACACTTTACATTTTTGCTTATATTTTTCTCCAATCTTAAGCAAATGTAATAAATTTGGTATCATTGGAAAGCTTATAGCAGTGGCTATTCAGTAATATAAACATTTGAGTTCATAAGTTGCACATTGCATTGTTAGGCGACGTGAAAAATGTCAAACTTTGACTGCCCTCATATTGGACAGCAAATATCGAAATTTTTATTTTTGACCAGTTTTCTACAGAATCATGCCTAAACTTACATATAATAACCAAAAAAGTATTTTTCAATCATAATTGGCAGTAAACGAGCTCATAGAAAAAGCATCAACTTTTTTGGAATTTTCGAAATTATTTTTAATTTTTCCAAAATTGATGTTTTTTCTATGAGCTCGTTTACTGCCAATTATGACTGAAAAATACTTTTTTGGTTATTATATGTTAGTTTAGGCATGATTCTGTAGAAAACTGGTCAAAAATAAAAATTTCGATATTTGCTGTCCAATATGAGGGCAGTCAAAGTTTGACATTTTTCACGTCGCCTAACAATGCAATGTGCAACTTATGAACTCAAATGTTTATATTACTGAATAGCCACTGCTATAAGCTTTCCAATGATACCAAATTTATTACATTTGCTTAAGATTGGAGAAAAATATAAGCAAAAATGTAAAGTGTGGACCTACAAACTCGCTCAAATTTGAGCAATTTTCAGCTTTTTTGCCATAAATCAGACAAATCTCACTCATTCATAATGTTTTATACCTCATTGGAAAGGTATTTTATTGCGCTATGCAATAAGAGAAGCGAAAAAATTATAAAATTTAGTTACAGTAGGCTTAGGTACCATTAAATGGTTTCAAAAACCCTAAAATACATTTATTGCCAATTTTCGACAAAATTGCACTATGAATCAAATTTTTATGACAGAAATCTTAAGATAATCAATATTTAAATAAAATCTGAAAGTTTCATTACGATTGAGTATGGTTTTGATGAAAACTGTTAAAGATTTGTATTGGGGTACCCTTATTTTTTGACTTTCAAGTAGCCTAAAACTGCAAAAACAGCAAGTCGAATTGCAACATCTTTATATATTTTTAAAGCTACAATAACAAGCTATAAGAAAATGCCAAGACATGTTTCCCCTCTCATATTCTACCAAGAGTTATGGCTCTTAGAAGCTAAAAATTCCAAAAAAATCGATTTTTTTCGAGAAAATTCCATTTTTTTGGTAAAAAAGTAGAGAAACTAAAATCAAAACTTATGTTTTTATTGTAGACCTAGCTAGGATCTATAAATTAGCACAAAAAGAAAAAAAATTAATAACACTCGTGATCCGCATACCTAAAGTTAGTGTGACCAACTGGGTATTTTTTCGATTTTTCGGGTTTTTATGCACTGTGCATAGCTCCAAATTATAAAAACTAATATTTTTATTAAAGCTCTTATTCATAGCTGTCAAATAAAAAAAAGTTTAGAAAAATCGGTTGAAGCAGTAAAAAGTTATGATGATTTGAAAATGGTCACCATCAATGGTCATCAAGATACCTTTTGTGCTCTATCTCCAGCACTGCTGACTTCTGGTCTAAAATTTTTATACTTTCTTATACCTTAGACTAAGACCTTTCAGATAAGCTACTAAAATAATTTTTGAAAAATTTTTTCGATTCTGTCCCATAGTGCAATATTATGAACGATGTTTTTCATTTAGTCAAACAAAATGAGAGTGTTGAAAAAACTTTTCCTGTTACCATGGAATAATAATTGTTTCTCTATATAGTGGAAAATAGCGAGAGGTCGAATATTGCTTTCATGTTTCTCTCTTCCTGCTCTTTATATAGGAAAAAGCAAAAGTTATTCAATAAAAAAATTGTTGAAAAATTATTCATGAAACTGCAACAAGCGGTTTCCATATTTTTCTCGATGCCAATTTTGTGCTCATTCATAACCACCAGCTAGCACTTGGAGTGAATGAAAAAAATATTGAGAATGAAATCAAACAATGCGAAAAAGAGTGTTCAATTGAATATAGCGGGAGCGATGATGCAAATAAAATTAAAAAATCTCTCTTGAACTGATGATATCGCTGCAATGGTAAATATTGAAATGCTACTAATAGCCATTGGGCATTCAAAAATAATATTTAATTGCACAACTTCACCATAGCATTTTGTGGTATAGTGAATTAAATTGGTTAAGTTTTCAGGGCTTGAAAGTTTTTTTTTGGGGATTTTTATTTTTATGAAATTTTAATAAAGTTTATGGCTTGGCGAGATTTTATTTGAAATAGGCAAAACGTACTGTAAAATATTCAATTCATTTAATTGGAATATGATTTTTTTCAGAACGATGGACATAAATATTTGGATGAGTGCACTCTTATATCAAACCATAATGCTTGAAATATCGTTGCTTAATAGAGATTACAATATTTTGGGATATACTAAGTGAAGTTCATTTCACATACAAGCTTTTAAATGCACGACTATAGGAGCCCTAATAAAAAATAAACGATAATTTTTTCATGTCCATTCGACTTGATTTTTATTTTAAATAACAAGCATATTTTTAGTCATTCACTCCCTTTTTCTATTGGATATCTAACTGGAGTGCACTATCGTCATATGAATGCAAGTTGAGTAATAAAATGCATAAAATGATTTTTTTATTTCCTCATTTCCATGAATGTGCTCCTGCTGATCGAGCACAATGCTCATTAATGCATATATTGTATTGTGCATACACATATGGCATATGGCTTTTCTCGATTCCCGATATACGAGAAAAAAAATCTCCTCCTGGCACTGGAAAAAAGAAAACTAGCAAAATGAAATTAACATTTTTTAATTAATTTTCATTTTCTCTTCTCCGGCAATTTTTGCTTCTGTAGCTACTTCTCGTTCCAGCCAACAATAGTTTATAAAAGCTCATCTACCGTCTACCTCTTCCTACTATTCTCTCTCACTCACTTTTATATTTTTCAATTTTAATAAATCTTTTGATAAGCGAGATTGTGGATGCGAATAAAATAAAATAAAATAAAACTGAGAGTCGAGGAAATGAAAATTGATATTAATGCTTATATTGCAGAAAATTGTGATACAATTTTTTCATTAATTTTCCTTCTTCCGGCATAAAATACTTAAATTAAAAAATATTAAATTAAGAAATGGACGAGGACTTTTAGTAAATTTAAAAGAAGAAATGAAAAAAGAATTGTTCACGTTGAACTGCTTTATAAAAACACGAAATTTATAACTTATCAAATCTTGAATCTTAAAAAATACGGAAAATTAATTTTTAGAAGATTGAATTTCTCATCAATATTTTCTCAATTTCCACCTCCATTAAATTTAATTGACTAAATCAATCTCTAAATTCAAGGAAACTTTAACATCCCTTATATCTTGACTTCTAACCTCTCATTTTTCTTGTTCCTTACTTCACCTTTACATTCATTCGTATCCAAGTGTCATATAAATTCCCATACCCTCAACTAGAAAAGTTAACCTTTCTTCTTCTTTTTCTTCTTCCAATATTTAAGATACACGTGTAGAATAAACGTGTTTTTCATTTTCATGATGATTATAATAAATGAAATGGTCTAAATTAACCCATATCCTTAACCTTTTATATATTTATTCAATTATTCAGCGATTATCAGATGAAATATTCAAAATTTTCATTAAAATGAAACAGTTACACTGGAAAATCAATTTTTGAAAGTCAAGGCTTGGGGTGCTCATTTCCTAACATATCAAGTAAAAATCAATTTATCATTCCCCACAGTCAGCTGACTACTTGACTGACATAAGCAAAATAAATCTTGATTGCCCTCTAGGAAGAAGTTTGAAAGTTTCGTATTTTCTTGTATTGAAAACGCATTTTCAGATACCTAAATTTTAATTTTTTTCAGATGTAAAATTAAATTTGTTAATTTAAAAAAAAAAATTCAAAGTAAAAAAATACTTCAGAATATAACACAATTAATTTAGAATAGTGTGAAATGAAAACAACTGAAACAATCAATGTCGTGCTTTCAGTAATAATACATGAAAGTTGCCTTCTATTTTTCACCCGCTGAGAGCGTTGGTAATGTTTTATTTGTTTTATCCGTTGAATTGCAGTTGAGGAAATAGCGTCCATCCATTTTCACATACAAATAAGTTTATTTCATGTTTAACAATGAACAAAAAGGGAAGAAAAACTTTAAAAAATCATTTTTCATTTTCTGCAGAAAGGAACAGGAATTTTGCTGTTTTGAACAATTACGGTCGAGTTCAGAAAGCGCAATAAACAGGAGCAGTCAGCAGTTTATGTTTGATTTGTTCAAAATTAAACGATAAAGAAAAATTTGTTGTGAAAAGTAAGAGAGCGGAAATAAGTTTACACCTTTTACTTTCAGTTGCTGCTACCACAGTAGTTTCTGTTCAGTGCTTAAAGGATTTCATATATTTTACAAGTGGGATAAAGGAGAAAGTTTTTCTAAAAGAATTTTTAAAGTAATAAATATATCAAAATCAGTTTATGTTGTTCATGCTCCGTAAATTCTCATTGGGATTCTTTTCTTCTTTTTGTAATATTTCTTTAAGGCTGTTATTTTTGTATCATGCATTAAGGAATGAAAAATTCACATTTTAATCGAAATATGTTTTGTAATATTTCTGGAAAATACACTTTTATTATAAATATTTATACAGAATCATTTCAGTTTCGACATATCGAAAGTAATTAATAATGTTATTATTACTGATAGTAATTAATGACCCAAAATGACTTTATAATAATTATGAAACCTTGATGCCTAATAACTTCAGCTGCCAATAATTAGAAATAATACCTGGTTATCTAATTAAATTAAGTGATGTTCGGTGAATATTATGTAAACAGTCATGAATGTTCGATGGTGTTTGCTAATTGATACTCAACTATTTTATTACCTTAAAAATTTGCTAACAGCTGTTTACTATCCAACCATTTCTAATGAAAAATTCTTGCAGTGATTTTGAAAAAGACAAAATACTTTCAATGATAAAAAAATCAAACGTTTATATTGAAAATTTAATGAATCAAAAAAATTCAGTCAAATTGAAATGAAAACAAAACGAAACGAAGAAATGTGCTTTTAAAATTTTGGAATCTGTACATAAATAGATTTCTTATCTTTTGATCTTTGTTTCTTAGACTTCTTTTTATGTTCGTCAATATTCTTATCTCAATTGAGACATCAAAGGAAATATGGTGGCAAAAAAATGTAGACACAACTTCGTGTAACCTCATATAACAAAGCAATTTATAAATGCACAGAGGAATAAAAAAGAGGAAAAATATTAATTTACATCATTATAATGCCACAGGTCTCAATTACAAACATGAATAAAAAATGCAATATGCCTTTAATCTATCCCTATTTTTTCTTTAAATGAAACGACAATTGCCATACAAAATCCTACTCAAATTTCTTCCGTATCTTTTTTCAAATTTTGTAACTGCCTCTGTATGAAATTTGTCAAATAAAAACGCCTTAAGGTAATCTATCCTTTCAAAATAGAAAATCAAATGACAATGACAATCGTTTTACGGTTTGAAAAAGCGATCACAAAAGGATACAGGAATTACAATGGGACAAAAAATTTCAGTTTTACCTTTTTTGTATGCACACTCACATGCACTTCTTTTCTTCTGTTCCTTCTCTTTCTCCTTTTCACTACTCATTCGTCTATTGTTTGATTATGAATATGTGGTCGAATAATGGATCAGTATGACAAATAATTAGACTCTCTTGAATTTTAGGAATGAAATGTTAGAAATGAACAAGAGCGGCAAAATATGTACCCCAAAATTTATGAAATGTGAGCTGATGGTATCAGAAGGATTAACTATTACAGTGAATAAATTTTTTAGGTTAAAATTTAACATCTGCTAACTGAGTATAAAAAAAATCATTTCGTGTGCATACCAATTGAATTTAACTCAGTAAAGTGGAATGCCGACGAACTTAGTTTATTTTTCACGGAAATTTAGGGATATTAGCTTTAAAATAAATAAATCTTTATCCTGAGAGGGGTTGCAAGATTGCACAAATATGCGACATTATTGTAATAAATTTTTGTGTCACCATGTGGTAAATTATTTAATGAACATTGAGTATAATGAAAAAATTAAAGAACATATTTGAAATATATAGCTACGCATAGTTAAAAAATATATTCAAAGTAAAATTTTCAAAAGTTATTTTCTCAAGTCTCGACGAATAATTCAATTAGGTAAACTTATTGAAATTTTTTATTAGCCTTTTCATCTTAAGAACAAGCCTTTTTAATTTAGTAAAAACGTTTTTTAGTTTGTCACAAAAAGTACTCTTTAACTGGCTAGTCTAATCGAATGACAAAAAAGTTTTAATTCCATCAGTTGTATTTCATTACGTTTTTAACACTCACCCTTGTAACTCAAAATGATTAGTGTTTGCCAAAAATATCCAAACTTCCCTTATTCATATTATATGTGCAAGCAGAATGAGGAAAAAGATAATAAAAGTAGAATTATTATTATTATTATTATTCATGAATGAGAGGCTTAAGGCACTTCATGTTGAGAGATAAATCCTTCAAGCCTAATAGTTTACTTAACGCAAGCTGATGATTTGATTATAAATAATAAATTGAACGATTATTTGTACAATGTTCTATTGGAAAGAGGAACGGAGAGATGGATATGAAGGGATCGAAAATAAAGGTAAAGCTATATGTGGCGGGGATTGAAGAGTGTTAAGCCAAATCAATTGTGATTTATTTCTCACAATAGTAAATATATATTTCTGTATTGATAATCCTCTCATATATTCCAAAAGAATGATATCTGATGATTTTGATACATGCACAATCATCGACTATAAAAATACATACAGACAAGCTGGTAGATATAGAAAGAGAGTATTTAAAAAGAGATTATATCCCATAGACGATTCCTTTTGCGTCATTTGTTTGCTACTTTTTTCTCTATTATTATTATTATTATTATTATTGATATTTCCTGCTGTTTCCTCTTTTATTATTGATCATTGGACATCCATTTTATGTCATCAAAAATAAAATAAGGAATAAGTAGAAATTAAAGAAGGTTAACGTTGACATGGCGCATTTTGCTTTCAAAAATAAAACCGTTTATATTAATACTACAACAAAAAAACCTTTGTCAACAGTGAATTTAATGAATTCAAAATTTTATGGTCAATGAATATTTTCATATTCTACAATCGGTAGATGTGTTCTAACAAATTGAGCTGATAATTTATATTTATTCATCAATATCCAATATAACTGCAGCAACATCTCCTATTCACATTCATACAATCCACTGTCTATTATACCGGATGCAGTAGATACGAAATTTATGGCATTCACAATTTTATACGTGAGAATAGTGCGAGAACAGGAGGAAAAAGTTCGCAATATAATCAATAGTCAATTTAATACTGTATACTTTTGTGAGTTGTATTTTTATCAAATCTGACAATACTTGGTCTGTTATTCCATTGACGATGTGCGAAGAATTATGACTACCGAAAAAAGAATTATCCGGATTATCATCAGCCGCTCAATATTTTTTTCTAGAATGTTCACAATAGTATCTATCATACATGCATTCGTATAAAAAAAGGAACAAAAATGAAAAAAAGATCAACCGATGTGAGATAATTTTTTTTAGCATTTTTGTGTATGTGATGAATATTTATTGGAAATGTCTTCCTTTTTCGCTTTTCGGTGAACATTTTATCATGCCCAGTGAATATTTTTTTCATTCAAATTTTTGTATAAATATACATTGATGACATTTTTCAACATGATGATGATCATCATCCGCATTCAATTATCATAAAATTTTATGAATGAATAAATGTGATTTTAGGTGAAAAAGTAAGGCAATGGAAATGTGTGCTTATTGAACTAAGGGTACGATGTATAGAACACATTTTAATTCAAAAAGGATTGAAATAAAGCATTTTATTAGATTGATTTTTTGTGGGATGTTGTTTTATACAATGTTTGTCTGTATTAAATGATATCATCTGCCGGTCTCATTCATTTATTTATTATTTTAACTTGTGAATAGATTTCCACATTTCATTTATCTAAAACAAAAAAAATATTAAATACAAAAAATATCATTGCAAAATAAATTTTTTATCATCAACAAATCACCTTTTAATTGCTATTTGTCTAGTGTCCTTGAACACAGCAATAAACATCATACACTTCAATTCTAATTAATGAGATGAGTGGGAGAAAAAACTCTTAATTTGCAAATTGATGCTCACATTTTGAAGAGCGATTGAATTGAACAAGTCAAACATAATTAATATTCTCATATTGATTTAATTTAATTTGAAGGTATTTAAGCACGGGTGCCAAATAAACATTTATTTTATTCTGCTGTCTAAAAAATTCATTCATGGAATATTTTTCAATTATATCAATTCTAGTTAATTTGATATGAGATAAAATGAAGTTTTATTTATTTAGGCAAAATTTTGAATGGTCTTATTGAAGTATTATTTTATACTATTTGATCGAATGTTGAACATGTTTAAACAAAAATTATTTTTGGTAAATGAATAAATAAATTGTAGGAAATAATTCATAAAATGACAAAATTTTGTCATAAATAAAGTTAAATAAAATAAAACAAAATTTTCAAAAATAATTTTTTGGTTTCATTTTCGAATAACAATTGACTTTCATTGTGCGAGACAAATAAGGCACATAAAATTTTAAATGATCAACAGGAACATGGGTATGAGAATCAAGCCAAGCACATATTTCATAAATGATAAATGATGAAGATATCATAATCAATTCCAAATGAACTATGTCATAATAATAATAATAATATTGCTAGTTTATTTGGATATGAATCAAATACGTGACATTAAAATTTTGTTTTGTGGCAGATTGATATGGAAACGTTTGGCAAAATGCTGGTTTGATGCTTGAATGAACTAATTTTTTCTAAAGAACTCATGAACTATAAAATAATGGACAGAAACTAGCATAACTATTTGACTGAGAAGATTTTTTTTTCTAGAAAACAATACTTTAAGAATTGGTTTTGATTGCCTCAAATTCTTCATTGACACTAATTATGCTTATCAAGATTATTCGCGTCATTATACATCATTTTATTGTAAAATCATCAAGTGTTCTTTTAATTAAATTTCCCTAGCAATGTGTATAGAATTTCTTGATTAAGGAAATTTTAGAATAATTTTTCTCGTTGCTCTCAATTTGGCATTAAAGGCATCATATTACAATATCAAGAACAGACATCTATTAAAATCTGTACACTATTAATAAAATATGATATTAGCAATAAAGTGGATTTAAGGCACTTGAAAACACATTCTCATATTGTACATTCATTTAATTTATAATTTAATATTAATTAAAATACTTATATTTTATGTCATAATATAATATCAAGAATTTTACATACATGAACTTATCTGACTGTACAGAAAAAGAGAATATAATTAAAATTTAATTTTACCTCACCCCGATGTTCGACGACTCTTTTGTCTTCAAAACTTGTGAAGGGGAGGAAAATTTTTTACATACAATTAAAACGCGATGAAAATTTCATTCAATATATGAGCGACGTATGATATAATAATGATTATGTGAGTGAAATTATGAGTATAGATGAGGAAGTTTCTGGAAAATTTAATACTTGTAATTCCCAACGCTGTTAAATGAAACACAAATGATCGATAATTTAAATTGTGAAATTAATGTTTAGAAAATTTCATGTTGCCACTTATGTATTCCGAAATTTTCTTTCTATCATGTATTTGAATTAATAAAAATCATTTATCAAAATAATGAGCTTCAGAAATAAACAATACACAAGAAAATAATGATAAAGTTCATATTTCTCACATTTAATTTCACTCTTGATATCGAGTTTTCCAAAAACTTAAACATCATTAAAAATTCTTTCACATTTCAATTTTCATAATTACTTTTCATTAGAAATAAAGTTTTCCCTTTCTTCATACTTCTTCTTCGTCTTCTTCTTCTTGTTTCACTTAATTTAAAGACGTCAATGTTTGTTTGTTTGTTTATTTATTTATTTACAAACTCTAATAAAACGTTGAAAGGGGAAAGAAATTCTCCTCCCTTTCCATAAAGTCTGTAGCTCTCATGAAAATGCGCCTTCAAGGCAAACATTTAACTCCTATTTAGAAGAGGAAAAAAGAAAACAGAAGCGAAAAACTGAAAAGTAATAACGTAATTAAAATTTTACGAGCCGCCTTTTCATTTTGACGGAAATTGCCATTGCATGTCATTACACAATTTAAATAATGAGCTCAAGTCAAGTTTTCTTCTTGAACATATTACTGTATAAATAGTACATACGTGCGGATATCGTAATGGGCTGCTATGAATTCACTTTTGTGCTTTGCTTTAATTTTGCTATCCTGTACGCGTGCCTAATGTCCAACTAGATGTAATCATCTATTCATGTTGGTATATGTTTGTGAGAACGTATTAACAACAATAAAAACTAGGTAAATGCGAAAGGAAAACAAAAATAGAAGAAACAGTTGAAATATCGTCACTGCTATGAGCAATTATCATAAATCATGTGAATATGAAAATTATTTCTTTCAATTAGTTCCTTCTTTTGTCATTATGTTTCACCCCGTTTTGCCTATTCATTTGTATTGAATTTTCTCCAACAGCTTTTTGAGTGAAAATTCTGCTAGAAGAGATTCAATATGACCTTTTTTTCCTAGAAATCACAACAAAAAGTGTCTAGCGACTTATGAAAATCTTAATAATAATAATAATAATAATAATAATATGATTTATTGGTATTGGTTGATTGAATACAAATATGAATATAATTTAATATTAGCCTGTCCTGGCCTTAAATTAAATAGAAAAATAAAGGATGAAAATACAGCTTGACATAATAAGTATGAAAATCTTAAGTAAAAGTATGCGCTGTATAAGTTTATGAATTACCCGGAATTACCCTTATAATCAGAAATACATACACACGTAATTGTGGAAAATAAAATGCTGCAAATTAAGAGAACAAACAATTTTCTTTATTATGCGTAATTCCTCATAATTGAACACGAAAAAGGATAAATGTTTCCACGTGTCAAAAAGTAATTTTTGTCATAACATAATGATGAAAAGGTGGCAATTCTAAGAGCATTTCTTTATATTCTAAGTTAATTACTGGTTTTACCATAGAATTATCTATCATCTGATTGTGGCAAATAATAAATTAGACTTCTTTTGTGTACATTGTTTAGGTCTGTAGAACTTTGTTCAAAATCAATTTTTCGTCCAACTTCTATATTTAATTACCTTCTCAATAATGAAAGAGAAGTAGTAAATATTTTCATATCGATCACTCATTTGCTGTAATACTGTAATATTTATGAGTATGAGATAAATTGCCATTGATTGTCTTTCTAGATTCATTCATGCATGAATGGAAATTAAACGACTGTCTTTGTCCTTAATGGGAACTAAAGCGCTTTTTATAGTCAATAGTAAAACAACTATTGTAGAGCAATAATGTTTCATAAATGTAAATATTTGCATTAGAAAACTTTATGACAATCGTAATTGCAAATTGCTTATACCTTATGAATGATGATCTTATAAATGAGATTCAACTATATTGATTTATTTATTGTGTGTTCTTATAAACATTTTGCACAAAACAAAGTAATCATGATAATTGATATTGTTTTTTTTCTGGTTTATAAAAATTTGACTATTTTTTTTAATTTATATCTCACTCAATCAATTTAGTTTGGAATTAAAATGCCATAGCATTGAATTTTTTTTCAAAAATATTTTGCACTTACCTTAAATGAATTTATAACCAAATTATTCGCTCCAATTAACGAATATTTTCTTTTATTCTTATTCTACTTTTAGGTGCATATAAACGAGTATAACAGAAACAGCAGTTAAAGAGTACAGTGAACAACGTTTGTATTTATAAACGTGTATAATTGAGCAGAGAATGAAAGGGAAAAAAATATAACAATAGCTTTTTCATTAAACATTTCACAAAGCGAGAATAATTAAGATTTCAAAAACAATAAAACACTCTGTGAACTCTCGTGGTGTAAAATGATATAAAGACCGAGACGAGAGCTTTCAATTACATCCAACTAAAAAGTGTGAAGATTCGGTTGAAGTTGCGAACAATTTTCTAGTGAAACTTTAATATTCTCATGTAAGTGAGCGATTAATGTTCGTAAGCTTCAAATTCAAAAAAAGTGCAGAAAAGAGATGAAAGTAAATTGAAAGAAGTTGACGGCAAGAAAGTTCTTGAAAAAAAAACTGTGAACATAAAGAAAGAAGTTGAGTCAACAACTCTATCTAGTGAACATACGTTCATATATCCAAGAAAAAGTTTCTATTTCTGTAACACTGAACATTTACAAGAGTGCTTTAATAAATTTTTCTTCTCTCATCTGTCAGGAGAAGAAAAAGGAGAAAGGAGGAGGAGAATAAAATAAGTGTAAAGTTGTGTAGGTCACAGGGAAAAATGGCAAGCATAAAACGAAATAATTTACAGCTCCCGCAGAGCACCCGCAACAGAAAGTTTCACTTACCGTTCTCAAACATCTTTAAATCAATGGTTTTACTCAACGCTTTAATCGTATTTATATCATTTGGTCTCATTCAAAGTGGTGAGTATTAAAAGAATTTTTTATTACCTTACTTCTACTCGGGTAAATAAAAAAAAAGTTGCTAAAGAAAATTGGAAAATAAAAAGTAAGATGAAAAGCGAGAAACTTTTAAATGAAATAAGTTCAAATGAGCGATAATATTTCAACTTTAATTAGCCTTTAAATTACATTAAGTAGACATAAAGCTACGACGAGGGGTCTCTAACCTTGCAGAAATGAAGAAAAGTAAAATAAAAAGAATTACAACCTCAAAAACCCACAACTAACTAGCTTCGCATTTTATCCTTACGACTTTTAACTTTTTATGGTGTGGTTACGACAAGGGATGCGTTGCTGTTATATATCCTCTAATGTTCCTATATTTTAATTAAGATGATTTTGGATGTAGAAACAAATCATAGCAGAAATTTAACTTTCACAGTTGAATATTTAAAACTAAAAATATTAGAGATTTAACATAAAAGTATTAAGTTTTCTTATTTTATTTTGATTATCCCTTGATATGTTACACCAACACAACATGCCTTATTTCCATTTATTTAGAAAGGCAGAGAGAAAAATAAGCTCACCGTAAAAAATAACTTTTTACTATCTTATCATATTTCATTACTTATCCCATAATTTTATTGAGGTACGATATTTAATGGGAAGTTGACAAATAAAAATATGAACGGAAAAAGAAAAAAAAATATTTCAATTTTCATTAACTACAGTCCGTGATAAATAAACGTTAATTCTCTTGTGGGGCCTTACATAAAAATTATGTATATTCATAAAAAATATATGAATGAGTGAATAAGTTCTGAGAGGTAGGTAGAATGGAGATCTATTTTGAAAAAGAAACGAAAGTAATGAAAATATAGAAAATTCTTGATTAGCAACCATTAATATATAGTGTCCACTACTGCAGATTAAAACCAACAGGATAATTCGAGAAAAAATAATTAAATGAACCTACAGCGCACATTGTATTGTACTGTTCGAATATTCTTACTGTCATGAACATCTCAATATAGAATACGACACCACTCACATTAAGAACCCCTTAAATGAAATAATATTCACATTCACATGGAATACATTTCGGATTCAAACGAACATTTTATGATGCTAGATGAACGTAAAATTAATTAAAAACGAATTTTTATTCCATTGTAAGTGTGGACAAAAGGAAAGAAAAACACATTCCATTGCTGACCGGTGTAAAAAAAATTAAATCAACTTTGGTTGAGCTCAAAGTCCAATAACAATAGATAAACACAAATACAATGATGGCTGGCAAAGAGGAGAGATATAGAAAAATAAATGAAATAAATGAAAAGGAATGGAAAGCAATAAAAAGCATTTGTGGAGTAAAAATGAAAATTTATCGACAGATAATACTGGCGAGATAGCAGAAAAGAGGCAAAAGAATGAGAAACATTTTCTTCTTTTGTTTGCTTATACAATAGAATGAGGAGGAGAAAAATGAATATTGCTACTTATCACAAACTAAAGTGAATTGAATTGCTGTCATTATCAATTAAATGCTTTTTTATTTTATTTTCTTTAGCTTACGATTTGATTTCATTGCTACCAACAGAAGAGTTGTTAAAAACGAAATAAAATTTATGATCAATTGAATCTTTTTTTGAGATTTTACACCCCCGCTATAATGACAACATAAAAATCAGTAATATTTTTTCAAAAATTTAATATTGTTTTCACTGGATTCAACTTTAATTTACTCATAATAATTTTGATCATTCATAGTCATTGTACTTATTTTGACCGCAATTACATTATGATATTATCTCGTATGGAATCACATGAAGCTTAGCTTTCTGTCATTTGCACGATATCCATCCAATACACATTACCTTGCTTGTTCAACGCTTTCCATTTCTTTCGTTCATTTCATCCATTTTCATGCAACGTCTAACGTTATCGATTTTTCTGTCGTCTTCATTGTATAATAAGCAAACAATAATAACGTATAATACGTAGATCGAGTACAATGTGGTGAATCTAAGAAGTGGGAAAGGTATGTAGCTTGAAAGGAAATAGACTCTTAAGGCAAGCAATTTTTTTAATCGCTCATTGAATCCATTTTCTTTTTCTCTTTTTATGAACAATGAAAATTAAAAGTTCTGTGTTTGCGATGAAAATATCCGGTTCGAAAAGAAAGAAAAGTTTTGCGAGTGGAGAGGAGAAATTTTTTTGTTCCTTTTTGTCGCATCATAGAAAAAAAGAGAAAATTGGTTAATGACGAGAACAAATGATGAGTATGAGTTGGGAGTTGGGCAATTTTAAAAGAAAATTTTCCTCCTTTTCAAATATCTGCAATAGAATGATGAGCGATTAGTAAACACGAGAGCATAATGAAAAAAGTTTGTTTCATAAGCAGACATGGGAAAATTATTCTGTTAACGTGTTTTATTTTGAGTGCTTAATGAATAGCTTAAGTACTCGCCAATTAATCGGTGCAGATAGAAAATTTTTTTTTAATTTCTCAGTCCGTGACAGACAAGTGCTTTAAGTTAGAACATTCCAGGTATTCCATGAAAAAAATTCATATTTCCTAAAACTGAGCTGATTTCAGAAAGAAATGAAGTTTTCGAATAAGAAAAGGTTGTGAGTGAAAAAAGTTTGATCACATTAAATCTAGGCATTGACAATTATATTTCTAATTCCAGTGTAAATTTGCCTTCAATTTAATGGCATGAATAATAACAGCAATAAAATGAGAGGAGAAAAAATTATTTATTGTTCTCGTTAATCCCGAAATAATGAAGATATTGCATAGCAAAAGTAATACAGAATTCATTAGTTTTTTCCGGCTATAATAGCAATTGCTGCTATATTAATATAATACAATCCGAAAGAGAAAGAATAGAAGGGATCATAAACAGATATATTTTATCGGCAAAATGCCATTGAACGAAGGATGAACAGAGAAAGAAAGTAGAAATTACATAGGAAGGGGATCATAATGAAGTGGAATATGTATGGAAATACATATTTATAACTATAATTATAGCGTGAGGGTGTCAAACGTTCATAAAAATGTCTAATTTATTCAATTATGCCTCTTTTCTATTACATTTTCCTTTTCGTTTCTTTTCGATACGAAAACTTTTCTTCTTTTTCTCGGTAAAGGCATTTAAGCAATTTGTTTTTACTGTGAATTTGTGTGTTATAGGATTTTCATAAAACAAAATGGCAACAATTTTCTCCTGTATACAATTTTTTGGTTATTTCAATATTGAATAGCGGAGAAAAGGACCAAATTATATTGGAATAAGGCAAAATAGAGTAAATGAAAATATTTTTGTTTATATGAATTGAATGGTCAATTATTAAGGTTGTTAGCATTATAGGTGATAAGGAATTCGTCTTTACTGAAATGCTCTAACAAACATCATTGCATTTTATAATAAATTATTTATAGACTACAAAGAGCATTAAAAAATTATTTAAAGTTCTGTAATTTTCTCTTTCTACAAATGGAGATTCAACATAGAAACTACGTCTAACTCTTCAACCTTTATCAAAAATTTTTCAACAATTTTGTTCTTGATTGCTATGTATTGTTATGATAATTTCCTTCCATAATACAATAAGCATCAGCATGAAAAAACTTTCATCCAAATCTCATCAACATCATGAATCTGTAAAGGGGGTAGTGTTTAGTTAGGAAGAGCGGAGTATGAAAACTCATGGCACTCAATTAATTGGAATAATTTAATACTCTTTCAGTACTTTTTTGCCTCTTCTCACACAGGAGTTTATGCAAGGTAATAAAATTCAAATTAACACAAAAAAGGCGGAAAAGGCACAACAACAAAAAAAGGTTTTTTTTCCTCAGTTTTGTGTTATTTTCACTGCTTAATTTTTATTTGATTTTGGGTAGAACAAGAAGTGTTTGCTGATTATGTAATGAGACGTAAGGTGAAGTGGAAAATAGTTAGAAGTTAACGTGTCTTGATTGTTCAATTAATTTGTGATCATTTCGAATCAAAGTTAAACTTGTTATGAAAGTTAAAACACTCAGAATGCGTAGCTAATTACGAAATGATCAACTTAATAATCAAAGGACTAAGATTTAGGACGCTTTAATAATTTACTCGCAAATAAAAAAGTTTTCTTTGTCTTCACAAAATGACTTAAAAAAATCAGCATACTTTTTTTCTTCTTTTTTCCCACAGAAACAGAAGAGCTTAAGACTTTTTATAAACATTTGTGAAACAATAAGGAATAAAAAAGTAGCAAGAAAAAATTTTAAAATTGAAAACTTACCAAGTCATTTCGAATTCATTTAAATAGTTTTACAATTTTCCCTCTTTTCAGTTCATTCTCAATTTTGCAATTTAAAGTTTTACCTTCTTCTGCCTTTTGTGTTCTTTCTGTATATCGAAAGCGAAAGAAATCAGTGTTCATGAATATTATGAGGGGAAAAGTGAAAATGAAAAGGATTTTCAAACTTATTTTGCGAGTTGTTTTAACTTTTCATTATCGCCTTTCGTGCTGTGGATTTGCAAATTGCAGAAATTTTCATAATGGAAACTTTTCATTCTATTGTTATGTACTAGCTTAATAAAGTCAACGGAAGGTTCATTCAGAAGTCTTTTTGTTACAATTGAAAATGTAAAATATTAATATTAAAATTGGCAGGAGAATTTTCTGCAAAATTGAATATTTTGATTTTGTTGAACATTTGAAAATTTACAATAAAATTAACAAATGAACAAGACGTCCATTTACAGTTACATTACAGGAATAACTCTATTTTAATAAATCCCAGAAAAAAATCAATGAAGAAATATCTCATATTAAAATTATGTGAAATAATCTCAATAAAAATTCTTTAGTATCTTTATAGCAAATGAACACATATACAAATACTTGTAAATGACCATCAATATATTCAATATCCTAATGACATTTAAATGTAAATTTTCTATTTTCAATTCGATAAAATCTTTATTGATTTGAGAGAGAAATAAAAAGAAGAGAAGCTAAATTTATTCAAAATAGAGCGAACATTTGCATGCTATATTTTCAAATAAAATTTTCTACTTTGCAATTGAATGGAAAGTCCAGATGGTGAAGTAATAAAATTCATACTCTATTCAATATTTTTAACCACCCCCTCCCCCCCCCCCCCTCTTAAAAACTTTCAATTCTCTGCTACTTGTGCTCTTTTTTCACAATTCCCAATGGCTGCTACTTTTGTATAATTTTCATACCATTTTATTAGAATCATACGAAAATAGGACATGCATTCAGTAGTGCGTAACTACTAGTCGAAATTGAAAGTGATCCTTTGGGACTGTAGTCATTGAATATACAGTCTGTCAAAATAAAATCTACATTTTGTGATGGTATTTGATGGTATTTGGAGTGAATGTACTTTGAAGTGGTACACTTTGAATAGATATATTGAAGGGGTCGAGTAAGTTCGGTTTCAAATATCAAGAGAATCGTGAGCAGAATACAAGATAAATTGAGAGAAGATTAAAATAAGATATTAGTAGATGAATATAGCTTATAGGTAACAGTTTGATTTTTCCTTTTAATCAAATTAGAAATGTGAGAACAAGAATCATATTCAATTGAAATTGTTTTGGTTTATGATGTAGATCAAAAAATATTTTCTCACTAGATAAAATTTCATTTCGTAATCTGTCAATCATTCATGCCTTTCTATCTAAAAATTCACGTGCTCTTTATTTATTTTGTATCACAAATTCGAACCTTTTTCTGCACATTTCAGATGTACGCACTGAATTTTTTTCTTTCATAAATTGAATTTTCCTCAAGGACATTTGATTTTTTGCATATAAACAAATTTTATATTATACGATGGATAGAAAAGTTGAAATATTACATATTGAACAAGATTATGTAAAGCTTTTAATGCTGATATTTTTTTTGAATAATAAATTCACGTATCATTTTTCTAATAAATATTCTGCCAATAAAAGTAAATTTTTAAACTGACACACAAAGTCCAAAAATTGATTAAACATTGGTAAAAACGCACAATTGATTGTAAAAGCAACGAATAAATAAAACATAAAGTCAATAGTTCGATTGATTATTCAGGACTAAAAATGTCGAAAAAGTAAAATGAAAAGGGATGTGCTGTGATGAAATTGCGAGAAACTGTGCCCAAAAAAATCTGTCAAATTTTCACGCATATCAATATCGCATGCCTCTGTTTTATCCTCATACAGTATACCCAAATGAATTTCGTACATTCACAATTTATTTATTTTTGAAAATGCGTGAATTTTTCTTTGAATTTTTTTTGAGCCCAACGGAGCAAAAGGGAAATTGCCTTCGAGCATCTTGATTGCTTTGTATACAACCATACATTTTATATTCTTATATGTATACATATATGGCAGTAGGAGCCGCATCTTCATCAATGGCAGCCTTTTTCAAGTAAGCAAGAAATTGTGCCTCATTGTTAATCTTGTATTCATACTTTTGGGGCCTCTAGCATCCTCAATTCATCGTCAGGAGAAAGAACAGAATAAGGCAAAGAAAAAAATGAGATATAAATGTATACATTTCTTCCTTATATTGTGTACCATAGATTTTGAAAGAAATAGGAGAGAGACGAAAGAGAGAATTTGGAAAATTTACATAATTTAATTTCATATTGATTTTGAACAGAAAGAAAGAAAGGCACGAAAAAGAAGCGAATAGCATAAATTGACTTAAAGTTTAACATCTCGATTTCGTGTGTTTTTTGCTTTCACGAGAAAATTTTTTCATTCTCTTTGGGGTTTCCTCCTTTCTTATTTGTGCACTGAACAGTTCAGTGAATAATGTAAATATTTCCCAGCATAAAATTTCGATGGATATGATATCACTTTCTTCGTTACATTATTCTGATGTTTCTAGTCTCAAAAATAATTTCAATTTGATGAACTTTCCGTTATGCAATAGATTGAAAATTTGATTAGTCAAAGTTTCGTTACGCTTCATATTAAATGTTTCAGATTTTCTAACAAAATTTGTAAACAAAAAGGGGGGTCAAGAATCGCAGTTTTAGTGGTTAGGTAATATCCAAATGATCTCTTATATCTATTTTTTTCATCACTAAAGGACCACTAGCCTCAATTGATTTTAATAATTGAACAAAGTATTTTATTTTATTTTTTATTTACAATCTATTTTTCAATATTAATTTTACCAAATTTTATTATCGGACTTTTATAAAAAAAAATTTTCTTGTTTGTTTTATTAAGAGTGGGGTAGCTTTTTTTACAGTTACAACCAATATAAATATCAATTACGGATCGAGGATGACAGAAATCTGTCTTTAATTTTTATTCAGTTTTCATTCCAATGAAATTTTACCAACATTTGTATAGCATTGTGCAAACAAACCAAATTTATAAAAATGAAGCAAGTCAGCAGCAGAAACAACAAAAAATTTCTCCTCCTTGAATACTAAATAGAAATTAATTAAATAAAAAAGGATTTTAATTTATCTCTTTTCTGTTTTTTGCTTCTTTCTCATATATTTTTTATTTTTTATTTTCTTCGTCTTCGTTTTTGATTCTATTTACATCTTCTCATTTTTGTATCCAAATTAATTTCATTAAGGAATTAAAAAATATGCTTTTGTGTGTTTAAATTTTTAAAACTTTTTCCATGCCATGTCGAAAGTTTTCACGCTTCTTTATGTTTTGTTCGCAAGAAGAAATTACGTAAATCAGTAAGGATAAATAGAAAAAGAAAAAGAAAGCAGAAAACGCAAGTAAAAAGCAAATTCATTGCTTCAACTATGCCTGTTCCAGTGGGGATTTATGATGATAAAGGTGAAACTGTGGAAGCGGAGAAAATTTTCTGAAACTTTTTTCATGCCTACTGTAATTAAATAATTATATTCCTTAAGGAATGTCCAACGAAAAATGCAAAGATGGAAATAGAAAACAATTTTTATGTATTTACCCTTTTGAGACATAAGAAGGTAGATTGGAATTTTACCATCGAGATCATTAATCGGGTAAAGTTCATGAATTACTGTTAATTTATAGCTGCGGAATATTAAAATACAGAGTTTGCGTCAAATATATATTTTTTCTATATCTGAATTAATTTATCTAATTACTTCAATCGCACGAAACCTTTTTTCATCCAATCATTCATCCTTTAACAGTATTTTACGGTTGTTCTAAGAAGCATCACGAAATAAGTATTAAATGGAAACGTCAATACTTATATTATCTAATTGGTTGGGTTTCCATGGTTTTCTAAGTTTGAAGTGTTTTTATTGCTTGATATGATTAATGAAATGCGCTCTTAACATTGATTTCGAAAGATGCTAATATTCTTTCCCCAACAACTTCCACAAAAAAGAGCACAAAAAGGGCAAAATTAAAGGGAATAATAAGTAGAGAAAAAGAGTTAAATGAAGAAGTTTAATTGTGTTATCAGTTAAGCATAAACTTTCAGTCAAACTCTCTTCTTTGTTGCTGTTTCCTTAATTACACAAACATCGAAGCTCGCTAGCAATTTGTTTACAATCTCTGTTCTATTTTTTCCTTCCTTTTTGATTTTTCCCCTTTTCTACCCTTTTTCTACATTGTATGATTTTTTGCTTGCTGCTTTTACAACTTTTTTGATTGATTTGCTGTACGATGTTTTTGCTGCTTTCATTTTTATTGTACTTGTATTGAAAATGGAAATTTATGAATGAAGTTTTTAGAATAATAAATTATGTAATTGAGAATATAACGATAAGATTATTTATAGATTATCTCCTGTGAATTGTTAAACTTTCCAAGAACAAATAAGGCAAACAAGACTAACTGATGGAAGTTTAAATTAATGAGAATAAAAAATATTTTTAATAAGACTCTTTATACATCAAAATTCTTCTAGATAATAGATAAATTGACTAAAATTATTTATTTTAATATATTTGAACAAATCCAAACATTTTCTATCACGCAGCATAAAGTTATATTTCTTATAAGACATTCATGATTCATGTAATATCCAACATTTATGAGAAACAAGTTGACAGAACATTAATTTTCATGTTTGACGTTTGACTACTCAACATCCTTTAGCTTTGCAAGTTAATATCATGTTGTAATACATAGCAATAGCATTCTTATATAAAATAATTTTTCTTTGCGGCAACAGTAATATGAGATGAAATGTAGAGATGCAGTACAGATTTGATGATAAATCAAAATTTTTATGGGCTCATCAAAGGTCAATTTTTTTTCTTTGGTCCTTTTCAATCTTTTTTCATCCTCGAGCAAGTTAGCCACCTGTACATGAAAGGTGGATAAAATCATAAAAAATCCTATGCGATTTTTTTATTATCAAAGGCGAGTTTTGATGGAAAATTTTACATCGTTCTTTTTGCTTTTCAATACACGAGGAGGTCTACAAATGTTTAGATAAAGGATTTTCATTTCATACCTTTCACTTTCATCAGACTACATGTTATGTTTTTGTATACATTTCATCATAATAAACTTATTTTTAAGACACTAAAAAAGGAAACAAGCAAAAAATATAAACCCATCTCAAAAAAGGAAGACTTATTTACGTGACATAAAATATCAAAATCAGAGTTATATCAAAATTGGTTATAAATGAAAAACTATCTTCGACATGCTATAAAAAGTATTATTAGCAATTAAGATAGGTCTATCTGACATTCATTGAAAAGAAAACATGAAAAAGTTTTCTACAACTCCCTTCAAAAACATACACACGAGTTAAACTGTAAACTCATGTTACTAGTAATAAAGAATTTCATTTGCTAGATGATGACAGATTCTAAGGCAAACAGTATTGAGATAGATGGACAGCAGATAGATATATAATTTGAAATAAAATTAGGGAGGAGAAGAGAGCAAAAAGGTATGACATGCATACATGAAAATTATATTTCTTTACATATATAATTTTGTTGTTAAACCAAAGTTATGGGTAGGAAAGTTATTTGAACTTTTCTATGTCTGTAGGATATGTAACCATGTAGATAAATGCTTGATATTGTAATTGTTCAAGTTAAGCATTGTGGAACACCACAGAGTTGTTTATGATTCCTCTTCAGCATGCTTAATTGTTAAGATTTTCATATTATTTTGTCACTGAATAAGATAATAAACCTCCTTAAAGACTAATTGGTTGCTGATGATTTTTGGTGTAGGTTGGAAATTAAATGAGATTTGTTTTAGAATCGTTTTGTTAATAGACATGTATGCTTTCTCAAAATTTTAAGCTTTAAGTCTTGTTAAATACAGCAGTTTTTTTTAAATCAGTGATAATAATTGAAAAAATACGTATGCATAAAAAATTCAGCTTGATTAAAGCTGTAGAAGTGGTCGAAAAATCGATTACAAAATTCCAACGTGACAAACAGACAGAGTGTAAAATAGATTAAAGTAGTCCCTAGTAAGAAAAACCGTTAGAAAGTTAGTTATAAGGTTAGTGCGGAGTAGTTTTATAGTGAGTGCTTTTATACTGAGAAAGTGCTTCTTGATGAAGCATCGTCATCATTTTCTCAGCTTTTCATAATCAAAAAAGGAAAATTAAAAATTGATGCTTTCATTCATATGACATGCAAGGGAAACAAGTAAAACATTTATCAAAGCATAATTTTAGCTTATAACATAAAAGGAGAAGCAGAAACTTATTTTCAGTGAGATGGGAAAATTTTTCTAACTATAGCTTATGAGTTTATAAGTCATACATAAGTTTTCTCCACTCTAAGTATGGGAAATTTTATGTATTTACATTATGATAATAATAATAACGATAATAGCAAAATCAAGGGTGCAGAACTAATCAACTGACTTTTGATCCATTTTGATCAATTTTGATCATTTTAGATCTTTTTTGATCAAATTTGATCATTTTTGATCAAATTTGATCATTTTTGATCATTTTTTTGATCATTTTTGATCATTATTGATCATTTTTGATCATTTTTTGATCATTTTTGATCATTTTGATCAGTTCCGCACCCTTGAGCAAAATACCAGTGATTACAATTGAACATACTCGTTAGCACACAGTCTGTCAGGCGGTGAACTGTATAAACTGTATAGTTCAATTTGCTAGGGTTTTTTAATAAAAAAATTCCAAAACCCCCCCTAAATTTTCTCTTCTATACAAAAAAATTCAAAACCCCTCCCTCGAAAAATTTCTGGATACGCCCCTGCATGGTGGCATGACAAAACTTAATTTTCCAAACTTTTGTTTCTCTTTTCAACAACCTTTCATACAACAGAGATTTTCGTTAAATTTTCGTCATTGCCTGAAGTCTGAACATCTCATTTACTTTCCTTTTATATCACAAAAATTTCAATTCTCTTTTAATTTCCTCAATATTCATTTGCTATATCACGACAAACATGCAAAGCTATTAATTTCCTTTCCACTTGTCATGAAGCTTTCCTCTTTTTCTTTAGCCAATTTCTCGAGTATGTGGGATGATGATGTTTGACTATACTATTTTTTAAACTTATATATTCGACTAAAGGATAGAAAACAACCAAAAGCTTATCTTTGATTAAGCAAGATTGAATGTCAAGACTTTTTATATTTGTACCCAAATTTATTTCTCTTGCTAATTATTTGACAAAAGCAAACATTTATTTGGTATCCGAAATCTCGTATTTTAACAGAAACAATAAGCACCAGTAATTTCCAACAAAAGACAATAAATTAATTACCATGTCTCGCATTTAAATGATACAAGAAAAAATATATTTTTTAATTAGTTAATTGACTTAATTGTTAAATTATCTGTGGTTAAATTTATTATCATTACACAAGCGTTTCTGTTGTGTGTACTTTTTATCATCTCGATGTCCACAGCACATACACAAAAAAAGAGATTTAATTGAAAAAGCGGATATTTTGCCTTTTCATCATCAGCAGTTGCTTTGTGTGCTCGATATACATACATCCTTTATCAAAAGTGATTATACAGTGTTGTAAAGGGGATTTGTTAGTGTATATAAATGAATGAATGAAAACTTTTCTTTGTATTATTTTTCTTGTATTAACAGTAAAACACGAACACAACCATATGAAAATGGTCGGAGAAAAAGAGTCATTTGACATTGTGATGAGGGTCAAATGTTGCCATAAAAGATAACAAAATCATAATAATTTTGTAAGAAAAAAAGAGAGTAAAAAGTCAAAAAGAAAGCAAAATTTTCGATGCTCCTATCTGGCCTTCCCTGACATACATACATCTTTCTTTTTTTTTCTTATTACACTTCTTGCTCGTCTTAAGAAATTCCTTTCTTTCTATACAGACCCTATTTGAGCTGCTTTTATATTTTATTGAAAGAAAATCATCACGAAATTGAGATTGAAAATGTAAATTGACTTTATTGGGAAAAGGAAAAATAAAAGAGGAGAATAAATAGCTTGTAATATTTTTATATTAACAGAAAGCAAATGACTAAGAATTAAAGAAAAACATCTGGAAAATTCCACACTGCTTTTATCTGGAGCACATTAGCTTTTTCCTGTCGAAATGCTGAACGTAAAATGTATACTTATTCGGATGTATACATAATCATTCAAGGATCGTTTCGCTTTTCAATTCGTTAAAATATTGTTATTTCTTTTTGTTTTTATTAAGTACGAAAAAAGTTACAGACACAAAACTTAGTTGGTAATTCAATAATAGAATCATGATAGCTTTTAATCCAATTTTTCAAAGTCATATTTTTCAGTAGTTAATTTTTAAAAGCTAGACTTTTGTAAACGTTTTCCAAATAAACATAAATTTAAAATTAGAATAATTCAGAATCTTAATTACATGAATTTTTTTCTAATTTTAATTTAAATTCTCATTTATAATCCTCAAGAAGTTTCTTTGCAAGACTCAACAGCACATTAGAATATCCAATATGTCTCCATTATGCTACTTAGTCGTCTTATGTTCAAAGCAATATTGAATAGCTTAAGAATAGGAGAGAAAAGGAAATGAGGAAGAAGCCCTATGGAGGATTTTCATTTATTTCCATCCGTACGCACATACACACATAAACTTTGTACTCACTTATATTTTTATGTCGCGCGGCTGTGAAAGTCATAAAAACCAATCATAAAATGCCTAGTTTGCTCATTTTTTGGGTATCCTTCTCTCCCATTTCTGTTTCGGTTGTTTTAATTAAGTCATGGAACATTAATGAAACACAAGGACGGCGACGAATTTTCATTAATTGATTTAATTAAAAAAATATTTTTCATCCATTCTGGCTCTGCTCTAAATCTCATCACAAAAAGCAGACACATTTTTGTCTTAATTACATAGAAATGTGTACAGATCTCCCTAGTTCTATAGTTAGTAGAATTAACTTACTAAAATTATACAATTTTAAAAAAGATTCGTACGAATTCATTCCTACATCGAACTTTTATTCTCATATTTTCTTAAAATTAAAAATTAACTACTTTTCAACATGACACATACTTAAAATAAATGACAATCATTTCAATTGACTTTAATTTAATAAACAGATTTTTAATTAGCAATATTTAATTATCATTTATTTTAAAATGATTATAGAATATTAATTATTAAAAGTATACTAGAATTCCTAGTTTTATTTTTTATTGCTTAATAAATGTTAGTAAAAAGATGGATTAGAGTTAGGACAAAGATCAATAAATGATTTTGTTTTACAATAGAAGTCATTAATCAACTTAATTGGAAAATTTGTGACAATTTTTGGAGCAACTTAACTGTTGATAAATTAATAAATTTTCCACATCTGTTTCTGTGGAGTATTAACTTTTATAAATATTCATTACAAAAAGATTTAAGTATTAGACAAAATTTTCTTCTTACTTGTAAGCACCGTGTCAGTTTCAAAATTATTCAAATAAAACTTCATAATATTTCCAAAAATTCCCATAGCGAAGAAATCAGTATTGACTGAGCCTAAGACTCAGTTATTTAATAAATAAGTTTTTTTATAATAAAATATTTAAAGTCTTACAATGTAATCAAAATATATCCTTAGACTAAACATTCTACACGAAATTTAATTTTCATTTCAATTTAGAATACTTTTAAAGGCTTCTTATTATTCATTTTTCCTCTATCATGGATTTTTCTTTAAAACTGTCATGAACATGAAATCATAATGAAAATTTTTCAAAATTTTATACACAACATAAAAAAGTTATTTAATGACTAGAACAGTTGGAAATCATTGAGTCATATTAAAATGTCAGTGTGTGTTACGAGCACTCGAGTTTTCCCTATTGTTTCCATCTTTCCCAGTAAGAATGAACGAGATAAAGTCTCATCTAGGCTATTAATTAAATTATGAAATAAAATAAATTTTTTTCAACGTAAAGGATTGAGTATTTTTCTATGTTTTTTAGTTTTTATTAACTATAGCCTACATGCGTATTCGGAAAGGGTTCTAATTTCACCCACGCAATTAAAACAATGAATGAGAATAAAAATAAAAAAAAGAGAAAAATATTTAGCTCATATCATATACCCTTGCAGCAATTTGGAACGAATCTTGCGGGATTTTTTTTCCATCTAAATTCTTCCACTTTTCCGACCAGAAAATGAAAGATTTAGAGTGGAAATTTTTCCTGGCTTTTTCTGGCAAAAATCCTGGGTGAAATTCCGAGCGGAATTTTTCCCCCCAAAATCTGGCTCGAAAAATGAAAGAATTTTGAAGGATTTTTTCTTGCATTTTTCTTCCTAAATTCGTCCATATTTCCAGTCGTGAATTTTTTTTGAAAAATTTCAGTTTCGGATTTTCGGACGAAAATGGGCGGAAAATTTCCTTGGTTAGAAAACTGTTGAATAAATTTTTTAATGTTGAATAATTTGAAGAAGTCGAATGAATAAACAAAAATAATGGCCCAGACAACTTATAGATCCATAAAAAAGTGTTAGGTTAGTTTGTAAGGTTTTGGGATTATAAAGACCATGATTTGATACTTTATATATTATCATTACTTAATATTCTAGTAACTCAATAATTTATTGAAATATTACTCGTTACTCAGATTGTTTTGAGATTTTATGAATAATAAAACAAGAAAACTTTCTTTCTATGAAATTTCTTGACAAAGGTGGGAATGGGGTCTAAAAACTAATTTTTGCGTTATGTAATAAATGAACGACCTCTTAAGTATCAATTCCAAATTTAGGACATATTATTTGGGGGTTTTGATCAAGATTTTTCCATATACATTTTATTTTGTATCATTTTCAACTTTTTGCCACTCGTTACATTTTAAAAATTAGCAAAGAGCAATAAAACCCAAAACTAACAATTTTATCCAATTTTAGTTAAGCAAAATTAATTTTTTTCCAAACACTCGTAATTTTATGAAATTTTTTATTCCAAAAAAATTTATGAAATTTTGACTAAAGAACACTTTTTTTAATTAATTTTAAATTTTTTATTTTAAAAAGCTAATTTTTTTTCAAACGAAAACGATAGAATAGGCACCTTTCCATTCTAGCTGAATCATTTTTGTATAGGCATTACCTAAATCAATACGTACTTAGTCAAAGTTTAAAATATTAGGTGTAAGAATTATTTATATTTAACTAGGAATTGTCTATTAAGGTTTTCTAAGATATACCTAATAATAGCTTCTGGAGACAGCCTGAATAAAAAAAATAATTTTTTAATGCTTCCCTGTAATTTTTGAATATTTTTTCAATAAATTCTAAAGTTAATTTATTTTATTAAAATTTAATTTTAATCTAGTTAAAAATCCCTCAAAAAAGGTAAAAAACGAAATTTCATGTTGAAAAACTTGTCTAATTAATTTAATTAAATGCTAGGATTCAGCAAACTTATTCACGAATGCCAAAACATTGAGAAAAGTACACGAGAAATTGTTAGCAACTTAAATATGTCTTTTCGCCATATAATATTTATATAATTTCAGATAGCGGTGGCTCAGAGGATAAGTTCAGGACTTTGGTTTCAGCGGTCATGGGTTCGAGTTGGCAGAATTTGGGCGGAAAATTTCTTTCAAGAATCTTTCATAAGAAAAAATCGGTAAAGTGTTAGAAAAATTATTAGGAAGGTAAAGAAGTATTAGAAAAGTAAAAAAGTATTAAAGGGGGGAAGGTAAAATAGAAGAAAAAAGAAATAGGAGAAATAAATTTTTTGATTTTTGCAACGAAAAAATCCCGCAAGATTCGTCCATAAATCCCGCAAGATTCTTTCAAAAATCCCGCGATATTCTTTCCAATTCGTTCAAAAATCCGCCCGGAAAAAGCATCGTTTTCCGGACATTCTCGTGCAGTTAAGGCCGAAATCCGGGGTATTTTCCTCATAAATTCTTGCATTTTTCCTTCGTCCAAATTTCCGGTCGGAAAAAAATCCTCACAAAATCTGCCAGATTTTAGTGATTTTTGCCGCAAGGGTATGTGTTTGGTTCATAAATACTTACAGTATTATCTCTTCAAAAAGTTTTAAATTTTAATATTTGAAAGGTATTTATAGGAAAATTAAATCAAAAATAAATTTAACGAGTTCTTATTGATTTTTTCGCCTTACACTTCTGCAAAGAGCTTCTTTACTGCTTTTAGAAAGTAAAGCTAAATACAATTTTATACATAAAATTTAATGAATCTCATGTTTGTTCTTGTTCAAGTATTTTTTCCCAAAAAAGAACCAAAAAAATTATTCCCATGAATGCAGTTAATTCGTCTGTATGTTTATATTTCAGCCAACATATGAAGACAATGGCAGTATAAAAGAAATCCATTAAAACTGATTCTATAAGCAACAAAACAGAAAAATTAACAGCATAAACGAAAAGCAAAAATCTCTTGAACGAAGTTTTGAAAAATTTCATTTCTGTTGTTTTTATATAATATGAAGAGAAAAATCCTCATGCTGTTTATATTTTTAAAAGAATAAATAAATGTATAAAAGTCATAATCGTAAAATTTTTCTTTCTCACTTCGCTTTCACTTTATCAAAATATCAACATAAAGGAAGTATAAGTAATATGAATACAATACTTGAAGCCATTGCGTAATGTTACCTTAGGGATATTTTGATATGTCTTCTTTTTCCTCTCTTCTTTAGATGAAATGTTGAAAGCATATAAAGTGAGCTAAACTGAAAATTAACTTTATCCTCTTTTATTATACATATTATTCTTTACAATTCATTTTTTTGCGTGCTATAAAAATTTCCGTGATTTGAAAAAATACAAATTCATTTATTTTTTTGATCTTGTGGCTCCTAAACTTGAATATTTTTTTCGGAAACATAGTTTTCCTCATTATGTCGTGTACTACATACATTTTTTTAAATATGATGAACATAATTGTTTATGCAATTAAATAATAACATGATTACATAATACAAAATTTATACTCTACATAATAATCTAGAGAGAAAATCCTCCTTACGCTGTAAAAGGAGTTTCCTGTACATAGAGAGTATTTGGATTATGGATAAAATTTCATTGCTGCATAAACTACTTACAAACTATACTGGATAGATGTTTAGGGTTATATGTGAGGTTTGCTTTTGGGTCAAAATAAAAAGAATAAGATGTAGAGAAAAATTGACTAAAAGCCCAACACTATGTATGTTTTGGCAATGTAAATAGCAATTTCGAATTATAATCTCCCTTAGTTCTTCACACAAAGCCCCTTTAGTAATTTTTATTAATATCGAAGCATATTTTTTACTCTTTCTCTTTTTGGAAGCTAGCCATAGCCATGATTAAAAGAGAAATTATTTGTGTGGGATTTTTAGTTAGATGAATTTCCATTTATTCACATCATGAATAATGATAAAGCCATAACAGTGGTTGCCAATGAGAGCAAAAAATTTTCATTATAAAATGATTTTTAAAACCTCAAAAAATTCATTCTACCTAATGCTGTGATGTTTATGTGTAGATTAAAATATATATTGAACTTTATTAAATTCAAAATACAGCATCGCAAATGAATATTATTGGCTATTAATTTTCACTTTGTACAAATTAATTGAATTATTTCAACTTGAATGCACCAGCAGGCGAGTAAGGAAGAAAAAAAAATCTGAGCCATTTCCAATAATTTGTTTGATTTTAATGCCAATTTCCGTTCTCCATATTTGTAATAAATAAAATATTAAAGGCACATACATACGCATTAAAGGAGGGCAGAATATGCAGCAAATGAACACGAAAAAAAGGAATTTACACCTCCTTTTTCACAATCACATTTTTATAAATCGGAACCCTTGTTTAAATCTTTATGGATGCCAAAATCACGTGCATGTAATATTTCAGATTATGAAATGTAAAAGAGTACGAAGAATAACGTCGAAGGCGAGTAGCGTAGGAATTTAAATCAAATGTAATGCGTACAAAATATGGGCCGTTTAATGTTCAGACTTTTAATATAAAAATGCCTTTTTTTCTTTTTTGCAAAAACCCCTTTATTCCTCCTTTACTTTTGTTTCCCATTTCTGTAAACTTATATATACAAGAATCTTTTGTACTAGTTCTTCACCAATATCTTACCTTCTTACTTATTCCTGATAATATTAGAACATATGTAATAAATATTAAAATAAGAGTTAGAAGATAAAAATGTTCAATTAATAATGTTAATAAAATAATAATAATAATAATAATAATAATAAAAAAATATAATGCTATAAAGCCAGGCACGAATAAAATTTATTGTTCTAACTAACTAAAAGGAAGAATCAGAACTAAATATGTGGAAAATTCGTAAATTATTATTTTGGAAAAATAAATTTATGGACATATTTTTAAGGCCAATTATCTCCATTGTGTAGCGAATGAATAATACTTTTCGAATTATTTTAATTTCAGAAACATTAATAAGTAAAAGTAAGTTAAAAAAGATTCTATTTAAAAAATTCACTAAGTATTAAAAATACTCTAATCATTATATATATATTGCATCATTCATTATTGAAAACCATTAAAACTTTGTGCTACTGTTCATTGAATTTTTGTGGCTTTTTCGATATAAATTCCTTCGTTTTCAGTAAATCACTTTGGAGAATTAATTTATTTCTCTCTTTTCTTCTGTCCAACATTAATAAATTACAACAAAAACTAATATTTGACCTTCAACAAGCATTAAGCAAAGCACCAAAGTGGAACGTAGAAATTCCTAGATAGGCTACAGAACAATTTTTCTTTTTTATCGTCACTAGAAACAATATCAACGACGGACAGAAAATAACAGTCAGTAAAAATGGAATGTTTCTAGAGCAATAATTGCTGTTGACGGTTTAAGGAAGAAAATTTCATTTCGCAATATGACGACAACGACAATAATATAGAATGAGAAGAAAACAAAAAAGTTCTTAAGGTGAAAAATGTTCAAAACACTCAAAGAGAAAGCTATAAAAATATTTATATGACATATTGTGGATATTTATGAGAACACATAAGTTATGGGACTCTTGAGAGCACAAGGAATCAATTATTTAATACACATTTCTACATGTCCAAAATGAGAGTATGAAAGGAAGTAAAATATTCCCCAAAGTAAATCTGAAGATGTGTATAAATAAATAATACAAAAGCAAACGAAGGAAGTAAATTTTGTAAAGCAAGGTATTTGTGACTTAAAAGTCTCTTGTATACTCCTATCACAATAAAAATATGCTTATGGCATGTTGAACTTGTTTCTTTCTATAATTCACTTGAATTTTTACGGATTAGAGACTCTGAAACTATGAAACTCAAGATGTGAATGAGCTGCAGTTTTGAACAGAAATATAAAAATCTGACAATTGGGGCCGTGTCGAATTGGAATCCCTCTTTAAAGTTCTGTTGTTCATTCTCCATAGAGAACAGCAAAAAGTACTTTTCATATTAACCATTCGCCATTTGCTTACATGTTTTATGCTTTTTCTTCCGTTGTGTAAAGCGAGCACTTAGCATTTTCTCGAGCATACTTGTCACTTGTTGACTAGTATATAGCAAAATAGTTCATTAAGGAGGAAAAATAAAAGCAGATGAAATTGTTGCTCGACATTCATCGCTCACATTTTTTGTTTGTATTTTCTTTCTGTATTCACATCATTGCTGTTTTTTTTGTTGCTATTGTTGTTGTCATTTTTTTCTTATTATTTAAGTGAGATTCTCTAAAGTGAAATAAGAGCATTTTAAAAGGAACAATAGAACGAATAAATGAATGATAAAGAAAGGCTTCTAAGGATTGTTGTCTTTCGTCTTGCTTACATTTTGAAACGATGCTATTTGTCTTTCTTTTTTAAGCTGAATTTTTAAAAAAAGATGAAAATTTGGATACGAGTTTTTGATGGTTTTGCAATTTTAGGAACCAAATTGTATTCTACGGTTCTAAAATTTTCTTCATTTAACCTCATAGGGGTTTTCCTTGTTATGATGCCATGAGCTCACAAGAACTTAATTAAGAAAAATTAAAATCAACAAAGAAATTTTCATCACCCATAAAATCGCTCAAACAAAATAAACATTCAAATGAATGACAATATCCCACAAGAAAGATTGTCTCTTTCCACATTTTGCACATTCACTCGAAAAACAATGCGAAAGCAGCACATCGTTGGCGTTTAGCAGAGATTTTTTAGCAGCAGCATTCGAATTTCAATGTGTATTTTTTTTATTCAGTCATGTCTCCCCGCCGCAGGATTATTTGCTGAGATAATACACGAAATAATGAAAAAATAACAATAAAAGATTTTTACATTGCCCAAAATTTGCCCCATTCTCTTTTCTCTCTTACGTTTTTGGGACAGTTTTTTTGCACATAGTAAAGCAAATAATAACCAACGACGAGAGAATTTTTCCTCTTTGCACAATGAAATTGAAATTATTATTGCATGACTAGGGCTCCTTTATTGGTTCAAAATATTATTCATTTCCTGTCTTCTCATTTATATTCATTTTTATCTGTGAAAATTTAACTTGTTATATTTGCAGACAAGTCCCTATTGTCATAAAAGAAAAGGAAAAAAGGAGTTTTAAAGGATGTTCGGATTATAGATTTTCTATGTACTCTTCTGCTATTTTTAGTCCGGTATTCTTATTTTTATCAATTTTTGTTCTCTTTAAATATTATTGAGGAATCAACATGAATGTTTGTTTTCTTTGAATATTTTAATAAATTGTATATACAGTTTTATAGTATATATGTACAATAGTAATTTTAGAAGTTATAAATCGGTCTATTTAATAAATTTTGACTCTTTAGAGGGTTTTCTTTTTTTTAAATAGTAATTTCTGTCGCATATGTTTAATCAGGCTAAATTCTATTGAGGATTTAAAATTGCGTAAATTTTTCGATAAACATATAAGGGCTTTTTATTTTTACATTTCTACATACTAAACTTTTTATTTTTATTTGACCAGTTATTGTAAAAATATTTAGCCAATTCTTTATTTACGATTTGAGGAATTTCTTTCATCAATTTAAGTTTTATTTCGCTTATGTTGTTGCTGTTGTTTTGCCATTCACTCGGAATTTTATCGCATTGAATATTGAATGAGGTTATTTATGGTGAAATGATATCTGTATAGAAAACCGTTTCGAGCTGATGTAAAAAGGGATGAAAATAATAAAGAAACTAAATGAAATGTTTTTGGATGATCAATTTGGATGAATGGAATAGGGAGAATCAAAAAGGTCCTCACACAAAGTCATACTATTTTATATTCATTATATGCAATACATGATTTTTTCCCTTACTTTTTGGGTCTCTCTCGTGTCTTTCAAATAATATCCTTCTATTTTAATAGCTCTATTGCCAATAATTATTATACTTGTACATTCACAATTTGCTCTTTTTTGAATTGCTAAACCATATTTTTGCTTTTCTTTTACTTCTTCATTAAATGAACTATAAACATGAAGTAGAAAAAAAAGAAATCCAGACTAAAAGAAGTATTGATAAATTTTTGTTTACGATAAATAAAAACGCATTTAAAAATTAGTCCATAAATTGCTAACTTCAGATATATTACTTTCGTACAAGAAATTTTGTAATTTTTTTTCAAATAAGACAAAATGAATATTTAGTCTTACATCACTTAATTTTTTGCGTTCTATGATATTACTGTAATTTCACATTTTGTGGAATAAATTTAATACTCCAAAGTAATAATTTTTTTAGAAAAAAATTCATTGTTGCTTCAAAATATTTCCTATTGTTCCTTCCATCATAATTTAGAATTTCATAGAACTTAAATAAATGGAGCATCAGTATCCAAAACATTATTATTCCACAACAACATACTAACGTTTGTAAAATAAATTATCATATAAAAAATTCATGCTTCGGTTGGTTCCTCATATTTTTCCATTGAGTCTCTTATGGTTGATAAAAAAAATCTCTTGTAATCTTTTAAAGCCACCAAAAACAGTCTTTAAGAAAATTCCATTTCACTTTTATCTTCTCTTCTACTTTTTCACACCAAAGAACTTTAACAAAACAATCGAATACGAACGTGATGATGCCCTTGATCCTACATAAGAATAAAAATATATCATGAAAAGGTGTCCCCACGTACAAAATTTTTGCTATTTTTTCATAAAGTTCCTCCTCATGGAATAATATAAAAATGAGAAAATATTGATTAGGGACTATTAAGTTATCGAATTTTTTTGGGATCTTGGAATTATAATGAATGAGGATTGAGGCATAAACATTAAAAATGTTACAACAAAGACCTTCGTTTGATGATTTAATATTTCTGGAATTAGATGTAAGTAAAGTTTAACATTAAAAACAAAGCATTACTCAGAGCTAATAATTTTTTATGTAAACATTTTCTTACTACCTACCAAACCTGAATCCCTATTATTATTGTCGAACAGGATCTTAACCGAAAATACGAAGAAAAGATGTCATTGAAAGTAAAGTAATTGTATCATGAATGAGAAAAAAGTGAAAGTATGTCGTATGAAGACACTTGATGTCATGAGAGAAAGACGAGAAAATTCTTTAAGAAAAATAACTAGATTAAGTAAAATTGTAGAGCGTACTTAGAGTAGAAAGAAACAGAATTCACACAAGATAAATAAGAATGTAAAAATGAAAGCAATTTTTTGTGTACTCAATTTCATTGTTGCCTGATTTAAGAAAATTTTATTCCGCTTGTACTCCACGAATAGTGTTAAGGGTTGAATAAGAGAAAAATTTAAGTGGATCATTGTATGGCACACTTAATGTCAAAAAATTTGTTGAATTCGTAGGTTGTCAAGCATGATTTTAAAAATTTGTAGAAAAATTCAAAACTTTACAAAATATATTTACTTCTTTTTTCAAAACAGATATAGTGTTTATGCATTTAAAATTGATTCAATATTATAAAATTTCTGACAACAAAGCAAACTAGTAAAATCTTATATGCTTCTTAAGTCCAGATAATTTTTTTATACTACATGATGATGTATGACTCATCCGTATGAAAAATGAACCATGCAGATAAATAAAAAAATTATATTTGTATTGATAATGTCCCTTCATATGATACATTATGACAATATATTGACATCATTGCAAAGATCCCTAATAATTCTTCTCTTTTACTTAATCGTAGAAAGTCATTGACTGAAAATGATGAAGCTCAATAAGTTCAATGTATTATCATTGAGGATATGTCTGTTTATTTTGTGTGCAGACATATTATTGTTATGTTGAATGAAAGCTATTCATACAATTTTTTAGCATTAAATTTTTTTCTCTGTAATCAATTTTTTTTTGTCGATACGTTTATTTTAAATTACAATTTAAAGGGCCGCCACTTTTCAAAATTCTAATATAATTAAATTTATACTAAATTTGTTAAAAATTATTTAAGAAACTGGAACATCTTGCAAAGTCAAAGATGCGTTATTTGACTATAACATTGAAGCTTCATTAACTTGATATCCGTATTTTTCAAATTTTCTATAAAAAATGTACACATGATAATAATAAAAATGTAATAATAATAATAATAAACATTTGTACAACAAAACGGACATGAGACTTTCTTTCAGGAAAATGCGATAGACTCTTCAATATCATATGCCATTTTCATTCCTATTTCATGATTATCATCGTCAACCGCACTCAAAATAGATAACAATATTTGAAAAATAGATGAATGAATGAAAAAATATAGAAATAAAAATAAATAGAATTATAAATGGATAGACTGACTATGATGTGAGGGTTGAGATATTAATAGATTAAAAGAGATGTAAATAAGTAGAGTAACGAGAAATCGATAATGAAAATGATGCTTGAAAGTCAATTCTTAATGAATAATTACAATTCTATATAATACTGCAAAAAAGAAAATTATTCCAGAAAAAATCCCAAAACCCCCTCTAAATTTTGCGTCCATTCAAAAATATTTCAAAAACCCCTCGAAAATTTTTTGTCTTGGGTTTGACGCACCCGCAATAAATAGTACAGTTTTTTATACTTAGCAAGAGAGAAATCTAAAAAAAGTGACAATCACTTTGTCAACATTTAAAATTCTTTTTACATTTTGTCAATGATTTTTTTAAATTGCAGTAAAATGAAATAAAAATAAAATAATTGTGTGACTATAAACTGAATGTTTTGCGGATGATTTGAGGTTTTCATGGTCACAACTTAATTTTTGCTGAGCACAAAACATTTAATTATTTTTGTGTGTATACGTGAATGGAGTCTACCTAAAAGGCACAAATATACAAGGTGGGTGAGGTAAAGTAGGGTAATTTGTATGCAAATGAGAATGAACATTAAAATGTGGAAGAGAAAAAAAATATACAGAAACATGGGAAAATGCTAATAAAAATGAGAATGTATAAAAATATATAATTTAAATCAGAGATTCTTAAAGAGTGTGAGAAAAAGCTCATACAATTTGGTCACTAAGAGAAATAATATAAAGAGAAAAATCATATAAAATGACAAGATTATTTGCAAGCAGTAATGTATAGAAAAATAGAGTAAAAAAACTAATCTGAAATGTAGTAAATATTTACTTGTCATTTCATTCAAAGTACTACGGTAAGTTTAGAATTATTAGTAGAATGTATTTTAAAGGAAGTAAGAAAACTTCAGTAAACATCAAATATCTTTTCATCGATCTGCAATTAAAACAAACTGAAGCTCATTGTTTTGTAAAGAAAATTTTCCTGATTATTCTACGTTCATATACACATTTCATCACAATTTTCTTTTAAAATTCAGAAGCAATAATAAATAAAATTTAAACTACATTAAAAGTAGAAAAAAGAAAGCAAAATTGCGTGTGTTTAATTAAACTCTTCATTTTTATAAGAAATTTCTTATTCATTTTATTGTTTTAAAAAATTTTCGCTGAATTTTATCGCTATAAAAAGTTTCTAAATTGGGTTTAAACTTTACCATGAAAATGAATATTTTCCATTTAATATTCAAAAACATTTTTGATGCTTCGCATGACTTTAATAATGTGTTAATTACATAAATTTATATTCATGCATATATAAAAGCATGTTTTCATACAAATACACATATGTATTGAGTGTCTCATGAAGGAAATAAAACAGGGCATAAAACATATACACATTTATGCTCAATGGTGGTGAATGATTTATTTAGATATAAAAAATGTATAAAATTTCATAAGCATTATATATGAGCCGGGAATTAATGGGTTGTTATAAGATTATATTTAAATTGAGACGATTTTAATAAATGGAATTTAATCTGTTGCCATTTTTGCTCAATTATTCATTTAAAGTTCAACCAAAAAATTATTTTTGCATTTATTATTCATTTTTAAAATTTGTGTTGCATTAGTTCTATATAACAAATGCACTCATATATTTCAAATTACGTTAATTTAACAGATTAGATAAAATATTCAGTAGGCAAAATAATCCATCATTCTGACACTAAAAATAACAGGAATTAAATAAACCCAAATGTAATTAGCTTTTAATGAATCATGTTATGAATCCTTATTGAATTAAATTGAAAAATTGATTCGTCATTTTTATATTTTTAGTGTAGAAGCTCCTTTTAATTTTTTTTATTTTAAAGGAACTCTGAAGCTCCACATCTAACTTATATACATGTCAGAGACTTTATAATTTAATAACCTAAACATAAAAGAATAAAAGGATAAAAAATCATCATCATCATTTATCTTTTATAATCATTAAGAGTGAGAATGTTGACAGCATCACAGCTAAATGACTACAGTTCCCCGATGATTTGTTTATGTTGTCAAAATTTTTGTTTGCTTCTTGTCATATATTGCTCATGATGAACATATCTATATTTCTGACACTCTCTTAACATAGTGTGAAAAGTATCATTCAGATACATTTTTCTTTTAAAAAAATCAATGTTTCTTATAAGATATTTTCACAAGATGAATTAAAAATTTTCGTATGAAAATTGATAAAAATTCCAAATTGAAAGATATTGCTCAATTGCACTCTTCATATGCATATCCAAAAATTCATAATTTAGAATATATTCATGTTTTACGACAATTTAATTTTATGATCATGTTAAAGCAACTTCCATTCTTATTAAATGCTCTTATAAACACTAAACTAAAAAAAATTCTTCATCATAAAAGAATATTATATAGCATATACTAAAACTCGTTTTATAAACAAAATGGCGATAACTTGTGGTCCTCGTAGCACTTGTCTTGCTTCTCGTCCAGTTTAACAACAATATCCAGAAACATGGAAAAATTCTTTTTCATTTTATTTTATTTCGTCTATTATACGTATTTCTATGGAATATACAACCATGTTTTCACACATAATTTACCACTTGAACACGCTCAATAGGATTTAATAAATTCATGCTATAAATTTATTTTCAGTCTGTATGGAAATCATATATGAAATATTTTTATTTCTTATGTCTGTCTGTATACATTATCAAATCACACTAAATTTCCAAAAACAAAAAATTTCGTAGTAAAAAATCTTATAGTATCATTAATAGTGTCAAAAAATACCAAAAGATAAATGCGCGTCAGTGAAAAAGACGCTGTTTGTGCTTTGATAGAGTCTTCTCTTTTTTACGTTTCTTGTTGAAAGCAATATCATTTTTATCTTTCTGCATTTAATTCTCTCCAGACTCATAATAATATTTGAATGAGCATCTAAAATCATTTAAACAAACAGGATTTTCATACATATTATGATAAAACGGGATATAACGAGTACATTCAGCAGAACAAGAAGCAGTAGACTGTTGGAATGATTAAAATTCAGAGAAAAAAATTTAACGCATAAAATCAACATAATCCTTTGAATGGTTGACTACCCCACAAATCGCCCTCATGAATAATGAAACATTATGTTATCATGACATCATCATCAATTTTTTTCCTCTTTTATTTTCATTCTCCTCTCACTCATGTTTACTCGTTACTCGTGTCAATGTGAAATTCTCTACAGCTCATTATTAACTTTGTCACAAATGCCGGAAAAAGCAAAAAAGGAGAATAGAAAGCGAGGAAATTCTATTTGTGCATTGCGTTTGCTAGAATAGAATTAATTTACTCACTATGCGTTGTCCAGGAAGAGGATTTGATGATGTGATAGGGTGAACAGAGCTGAAGAAAGAATAAGGGGATAAAGTCATTGAGATTAAGGTTTTTCTATAAATGCTATTAACAGGATTGTTGATTATAGGGTTGATAAGATTTTTTTATAAATGTGAAATCAATTATGTATTAACAATGTTTAAGAATTTTTTTTTTAAAATAAGGTGAATAAAATATAATAAAATTCACTGAATTGGAAAATTTAAATAAAAATAAATTTCTATCTTATTTTCATTAAATGTTTTTGTTTGCATTAATTTCTAATACCCACCCTCCAATTGTCATTATGCATTTATGGGCCACTTGTCTCATTCATTTTATCTTTTTGTATGTATAAAAATTTCTGTTTGCATTCAACAAACATTTTCTTTCTCATTCTCTTTCTGTAATAAATTAAAAAAGTGAAAGAAGAAAGGAGGGACACACGAGCGCCATAAAAAAGCGAAAGAGAAATTGAAATGTTTAAATTTCATTGACATCTTAATCACAAAAATAATATCATCAGTTTCGAGTTCTGTATAGGATGTATATAAATCAGTCGACGGCACGGCGCTTTAAAAATTTTCTTTTTCATTCTCTGCTTAAAAAAAATCTTTTCCGCAAATAAATCTTGGAAAAATTGTTTGGTGACGTAATTTGTAAAAGGGATATGAGACGTTTATTTGTAAATCTGTATGTGAAAGTTGAGTGAATGAGTTTTGTAGTACTAGTAAGAATGGCGTGGGTACATAAACATACATTCATTTTTATGATAATTTTATTCTGCCTTCAGCCAAATTGTAATATATTAACGATATGAAAAATAAATATTTTAACAGCATTGATACTGAATGTAGTACGGATGAGAATTTTGAAGTGAAGGGAGAAAAAATGAAAAGAGAAAGAAAGTGGAAACTTATCAAAATTAGATAAAGCCGCTCATGAGTTGGAATATATTATTTATACTAAATGATTCATAAAGCGCATTTTGCGGAGAATCTTTTAAGAATTGGCATCGAATTTTTAAATTGTATAAAAATAAAAACGACTTTTCTGTGCCTAAAGTTTTGCTTCAAAAACTAACTGAACTTTTAATTTTCTCACCTAATAAACATACAATATTAATTTTGTCTCTTAATAATTTTTGTAACTATATCTATAAAAGAGCAATAGTTTCGTTCTTTATGTTACGACTTCTCCTTACCCCAACTTTTAATAAAATTTATTAAATTTAAAAAAATAGAGAAAATATCCCATTATTTGTATCATTTATCATGTCATTATTATTGCGTAATTTTTATGTAAATTACATTTTTATTAGTCTTTCATATAATCCCATAGCAACTTTCTGACTTCGATGAGCTCCTTAATGTCTTCTTCTCTGTTGTTGATATGATAGTTTTTAGTCTCCCTCTCCACAATTTCATTTTTATTCCCCCTTTCTTATTTTTTGAACGAAAGAAATGATTTTATTATGGTATCATAGTACATATAACGAAAAGAGGCGGAAATAATAATGTATTGCAAATAGTTTATCATTTTGCGAACAAGAATAAATAGAAGAATAATGTGAATTGGCATGACACAAATAGACGACATGAAAATGACATTGTGAACTCACTAGGGAAGAAAATGACTTAGATTGCGACATAAATAAATATAAATACAAAAAATTTCCAAAAAAAATGCGAAAATGGTTAAATCCATAAATTTTCTTTTTATTATTATAATTCTTCTTCTACAACTTCCTTTGAGATATAAATTTTTCGTGATGCCACTAACAGCACATGTTGTATCACACTTGCTACCTAATTCGTGTGACTTTAATAATATTAATATTGCTATTTTTTATTGAGAATGTTTCTCTTAGTCAAACAATTAAATCAATAATATCGACAGCTGACGTGATGCGGCATTAACAGGAATGAATTATTATTGTGTATATATAAAGCGTGGGTAAGAAAATAGGAAAAGTGCACTGCTGTTTTATGCTGATAATTTGATTACAACAAAAAGAGTGAAAAGGGTTTTCAAGCATTATTAAAGAACAGACATTATTCTGATATAGAAATCAATCGATTCGTAATTTAAAAAAAGAATAGACTATGCAACTTAAATTTCGTGCTGATTTGATCAAAAGGTACAAAATATATTTTATTTGCAATTTAGTACAATTTATATTTTCTTTTTGTTTCTAATGAATGTACCAATAGAACTCATCCTATTGTTGCAACTTCTAGACAACAAAACGACAAAAAGACATTTACACGAAATAATAAGAATTACATAGAGAGACATGGCAAGGGATAGAATGAGTATTTTTTTCTTTATGATCTGCCAGAGGGGTAACCAAGCAAATGATGTGTATCAAATTACGACATCATTTACACATTCAATGTCGACGAATGTTCCATTCACACATATATACATCTACCGTCGATGAGCAATCTTTATTAAATATTCAGCAGTGCCATTATTACTGATTTCATTTTATTTTTATTTTTATTTCTTGTGCAAAAGAAAGAGAAAAAGTTTTCTGGCAACAGCAGCGGTAAGAACACAAATGAATTCTATCAATATAATAACATGTTGTTGCTGATATTTTTTTGTTTTTGTTATTATTATTATTACTATTGAAGACTATATTATGCGTTGGGATAAAAGTAAAAAAATAAAGCAAGAATCGTAATAGAAGCACATAAAAGTCATAAATTTTCATTCGATCAGAATTGAAAGTTATTATTGTACCGAAATATATACGTATGTATCGATTTTTCTTTTGTTGTTTTGGTATTTTTATTAAATATTGATATGAAAATATGAGTTTGCAGTTTCGAAGAAAACTAAAATCAGCTACAAAAGCGTCTAGTCGATTAATGAAAGAAAATGGAATTAGCTTGAAAACCTTTCAAACTTTGCTGATAAATAAAAACTTTACTTTGGTCACTTACAAAAGTTTTCGATTCTTTACAATGAGCAAAAAAAACACTTTAGAAAATTAACTCGCATCACATTAAATGCATAAAATAAAATATAATTTCATTTTCAATGCCTAGTAAGATTGCAAAAGAGGGAAAATTTTGATAAAAATTAAATTATGTTACGCACAATAGTAGAAGGAGCGACGCAACAAATTGTAGCATGAGTTTGCAATTTCTTCCACGACATAAGACAAAACAAATCACATAAAAATTTATTTTTCATCTCAAATGGCATTTTTCTGTTCATCACATTTTCTTTGTGTAAATCGTGAAATGTATGTGTATCATGCTCTATTTTCAATAATCAAATGGAATTCCTCATCATCAAATCGTAATGATGAAAAGAATTGAAGAATTTATATGTATTATTTGTATAGTAAGATATAAAGTGTTAGAAAGGAATGAAAATTGTGCCACTTTTCGCTCTATTAAGCATTAGAATAACTGACGTGCAAATGGTTATTGATATTGAAGACATTCGATATTACGAAGATTTTACTTCTATAGGTTAAAAATATCATATCTCTCTTTACTTAAGTGCCTTTATGATGTACCAATACTTCTCGCTTATGGCATTATCGCTGTGCCAGATCGTCACATGTCTATTATTGTATCGGGAATACTTGAATTTCTACTTTTAATTTTAAGATCTTTAAAAATACGTGTTACTTCATGACTTAAAATCCTTCCCATTAGTTTTCTCGTTTCAATTGCGAGTTTATGAGAATATGAATTTCTTTTCAATTTACTTTTTTCTTTCTCATTTTTTTCCTTTGCTTTTCTAAATGAGAATTCCTGACTAAAAGGAAATTTTTTCATGAATAAATATAAAAGGAAATTGCGAAGGAATTCAAATGTTGATTTGAAGGAAAGAATTTTGATTGAATAGAGAAAAATATTTTTCAAGGGCAGAGCAGTTTTGTATTTTTCAAAAATTAGTTTAAGTTTTTTCTCTCTAAAATGAATCAAACCTAAACTTAAATACTTGAAAATAGTTTTACCAATGGCTGCAAAATTAATCAATTTTAGTGGTGAATTCAAAGTATTAAATTTTTTATTATTTTTAAAACAATAAGCTAATTCTTTTTCTGGTTCTGATACTCATTCTAAAAATCTTTATAAAAATTCTTCTTTCTTATTTAAACTGTTTTTCAACTGCAATTTATATCCTGCAGACATTTATTTTTTTTTATAAAAAGTACTCAGTACAAATTGCAAGCTTTCCCAAGCACTTCATGCTCATCATCTTGTATTAAGTCCGTCAAAAGTTTTTGCTTTAAGCACAAGAGGAAAACTTTTAGTTTCTTTGAAGTCAAGAAATGTTTTAAAAGACCTTTTTCCAGTTAAAATTTTTTAGAATTTAGGTAAGGGGTCGTTCACTTATTACGTTCGCTTTTTAGGGGGGAGATTTTGTAACAGGTCAAACAAAGAAAAAATTTTTTCTTGGAAAATTTGTAACAAGGGGGGGGGGAGAAGGGGTCTAAAATTTCGTTTTTTTGCGTAACGTAATAAGTGAACGACCCCTAAAGAAGTTACTGACAATATGCTGTATTGTTTTCTGTGTTAAATTAAAAAAGAGTTTTTTTAATTTGTTTAAAAAAATGTTCAAAAAGATGCGACAAGTGTGCAGTTCAAACAAAGACACTATTATAAGAATTTTTTTTAACTTTTTGATTTTTACAAAAAAAGAATTAAAATCTTTTTTCTAAAAATTTATTTCTGTGCGAATGGGGATGAATTATAAATTCTAAAATAGGGTATGACAGCATTGCAAGGTGATTTTTTTCCTATTCTATCTTTCGGCATCAAGAACAATTATGTAAATGTTCTATTGACATTGTTGCTGTACAAGAAAAGAAAAAGACAAGGAAATTTTTGTGTTCATGGAATTAAATTAAATTTCCATTTTTGTTGAGATGAGATTTCTTCAAGACTTGCAGGCAACTTGCTTAAGTTTTGCATTCGGGATGGGCAAAAATTGAATTTTCGCTTTATTAAATTTTTATACCTCCGAAAAAAATTTGTGTGATATTAAGGAAGATTTATTACCATGAGATGATTTATTTTTAATTTTCTATCTCGCTCTCTCTCTCTTTCTTGTGTTCGTATATCAAATCCCAAAACAGTATGAGCTCTATTAAAACTGTAGGAGGACATTCATGACATTTTAGGTCTTTTCTCTCCTCTCCGATTTTGTAATTTTTTGTTTGTAACTCACTCTTTCTTCATTGCCATTACGAAGCTTTGTTTCACCCTCATAAGACAATATACTGGAAATTTTTTGCCTATTTTCTTTTTATTCACTTTAATCTTCCAATTTAAAAGGCATTAAGTCGACATGAAGACCATATGACATGTCTACAAATGTATAAATGTCAAATAATGCTTAAAACATTTTATACTCCTTGCTCAGCTTGAATTTGCATGACTGGTAAGGTATTTGAGAAAATTTTTAAGGGTATTAGGGGAAGAAAATGAGAAAGAAATTTGTATGTAATAGTTCAAATGATTTCAAAAATGAAAATTAAACTTAGAAAAATTAGAAATAGTTGGGTTAATAACTTAAACATAATTTTAAAATTAGATAATTTGATAATTTCAATTCGTATTTTTTGACATTTTAAAATTGATTTCAATTCAGTATTTGCTTTGGTGTGAGTATTAAACTTTTTTTTCACACATGTATTCAATCCATATACTCAAAAACTATAATACCATGAATTTCTGTTCATCTATAACTTTAATCTAGTCAAATAGGGATATATTCACACTTTAAAAGTTCATTATATGGAATGGTTTGCAGAGGTGTATCCAGAAAACCCAAGCAAATTGAAAAATATTTCCCAAAGGGGGGGGGGTGATTTGACCCCAAAAACCCCTCCCTGAATACACCCCTGATTGTTTGTATATAGATATGTGAGTTTGGTGATATGGAACAGCACTAATCTATGAATGTATGAATGAAAGTTAAAAATCAATTATTTTTTCAATGAACTGCTAGTTTTTTTATGTTGCTTTGTCGTTCTCGTCTTCACCCGTAGGGAGGAACATAAAAATTGGATTGAACGATATGCGGTTATTTATTTTATTTTTGGATAATTTAAAGAATTTTTGAAAAAAATTATGGGAAGGAAACTAATAAAAGCGTATTAAATTATTTTAATTTAATAAAAAAGTTCTTGTTGGCATTAAATATAATTTATGCTAATTTTGAGCACAAATTAAATAAACTCTTGAATAAGCAATATCAGCTTTACGACATTATTGGACTTGCAGTATATATATATAATAAAAACAATGTTATAAATGTCGATAAGATTAATTTCCCCACAATGACGATAAATGGAACTATAAGTGCCCATTTGAACTCATCGTCCATTAAAATAATTAAAGTCCCTTTCTTCTCTTCACCCCTGCTCATTTCTCATTTCTCTCTCATCAATTTTCGAATGTTATTTACTTTTGTATCAACAGACAAACGAAGAATTGAAAATGATTAAAGAAATGGCAATACAGAATGATAGTCGAAGGCATGAAAATATTAAATTGTGTGGTGTATGTCGTGCGGCAACTAGCAATGGGATAACAAATTGATTCTATATTGTTGGGATGACCTGACCATCATAATTAACATCGAGATCGCATGTTAGATGACAATATTTGTTCTAATACTTGAAAAGATAGATTTTTAAAAAAATATGTAAGAGAGATGGATACTTTTTTGACGAGGGCAAAAGTAAGTGAATGAATTGATGCGTCTTTTTGTTGCTATATATAGCCATTAAAATTAAATCCCAAAATTTTGTTGTTAAGAGCAATAAAATTTATCATTCCTCATATTATGTGAAATGTTGTTTATCCAGTTAGATTTTATCTAATCAACAGAATAAAGAAAAATGAGACGAATTATCATACAACAACTAAAGCACTTACAATCTCATCAATTCAATTGTTTAACATCAAAGTGCTTTTTTTGTTCTTTTTATGCATTTCTCATTTTTCCTTGAAAACAAACAATTCAGTCCTTTAACTTATTGCATGTAACATGTATTTCAGGAGAGAAAAAGTGCCAAGGGAAAGATAAATGGTTCATTTTTATACTTTTTGCAATATCTCTCATCCACATGATTTTGATGAGATACCATAATATGAGGGGTCGAATATGCCTTCTTTTTCCTTTCTCAATTGTAAGTTCATTGTATAAAAAATGCCTTTTACTTTATTTACTTATATTTTTTATCATCATCATCATCATCATTGTGTACCTTCAATTTAACTCACACATGAGTTGAGACGAGATTCACTTGAAAGATATAATAAAAGAAGGAGTAAAAGAGAACCAAATCAAATTGATGTTCATAAACATAATGAATATATGATGTAGACATCCGATGATGACAATGTAACATTCATTATTTTTTTATTCTTTCCTCGCTCGTATGTTTCAAATACATATTTTTCCCTTTTGTTCTATTTCTTATGCATAAAGATAGAATTATTTCAGATATCTCAAACAAATCTTAAAAAAAGTTTGATTCAAAGCTAAGTTGATTTGTCTTTTAAGCATCAAATACAAAAAAAACTTGTTTGTAGCATTCAACAACGTTTTAAAACTATTTTTTAAAATTTTTTTACTTGTTTGTTCCTCGTCATTTTCGTTAAATAAAGAAATTTTTCTCGTTCATAATATTTTTTATGATTTTCTCTCATATATAATAGATTTAAGGACATAAAAGAAATCTTTAGGAATTTCTTTTTATATTTTGCAAAAGAATTTAAATGATGTTGCTTATGAGAATAATAAAAAGATATGAAAATATTTTTTGTAACTCAAACGAATGATGAAAAAATTCATTAAATTTATTTAACATGAAAGATTTTAAAAAAATCACAAAAAGTCTTTAAAAAAAGAAAGGATGAAAAAACGATTTAAATGCTCAATAGAATTGATTTTTGAAGAAGGTCTCTGGCAGTTTGTTAATCAATTAAAAATTAATTGTCATTTCTTTTTTCAACCTTTCTAAAAAATTCATAATATATTGTTTAATAACATTAGAAGCACAATCAAATCTAAAAGAAATATTTTTAGTTCTGTCTAAAAACTTTTCGTGTTTTTATGAGAATTCCCTTAGCGTCTCAAAACTTATCGAGCTGAAACATGTTATGTGATTGATGAAAATAATGATTCACAGGGAGAATAATACATCGAATTCAATGCCAATTTTATTATTTAGTAGAGGAAATTTAATTTTATACAGAGTTATTGAGTTTTTCAAACATAACTGTATTGATTAACAAAAATTCTAAGGAGCGTTGATCTGTACAAAGTATCTTAAAAAAAGAAAAGTTATTCAGACTCGTGTGCGGCGAGAGTGGCATTTTCTGCAAATAACGAATTCGTTAAGGAGAGGAATAAATGCACAGTGGAGAAGAGAATGAGGTAGAAAAATTATCCTATTGGGAAATAAAATATTCCATGATGCAATCGACAAAATGAATCTGAGCGTTGACATAGAATAAACCTCTTTTATTGACATTTTATTTTTATTTGTATGCTGATTGTGATTTATATTACTTTTTCTCCGTATCTCATTTACTCTGGATCTGTAATGTTGTGTTGCTTTTGCATCATTTATTTTTCACTAAAACGTCTCTTAATTTTATTCTATTTTGCTCTTATTTCTGTGTTTGAAAGTAAGTAAAGTAAATTTATTTAAGTATTTGTAAGTATTAAATTTCATTCAAATCCACTGTCTGTCTTTGAAATAAATGTTACGATTGTGGGATAGAATAATTTTAATTGGAAGTAATTTCTTAATTTTTATAATGTCGCGAAGGTAATTTTGAAATATATTAGTAGACTAATTTTTCAGTTAATTATGAAATCAATTAATCTGTTTATAAATTTCTATTTGGTATATCATTACTAAACCTTTCATTATACTAGTTAATACATGAATGTATTTATTTTACACCTGAATAATCACTAATTATGTGTTTATTTATTTAAAAATAATAATAGCAATAAATAAAATTCATAATAGTGATGGAATTACAATGGAATTAAATCTCATCGGTGGATAATTATTTAATAACCTTTTGTAATTAATTAAATTTCCAACAAACATAAATAAGCTCAAAAAACTTTATGAAATCTCTCTGAGCTTTCCTAGTTTATTAAAATTCAAAATATTAAATAAGAATTAATTATTATTCCAATTTTATACTTTTATAATTTGGGTGATAACGATTTAAAAAAATATTTTTAGCATTTTAAACTTTACAAAAAAAATGTTTTCCTAGCTTTATGAACAATTTCTTACTTGTTTGTCACGACTCTCTCATAAATCAAATTTCATGCTTGTCAAGAAGAAGAAGAAAATATGATTTTATTTATTCATTCAGTCATTTTGTTTACGTACTCACATGCTTAAATGTCATGTGAGAAATTCCAATGAAGCAGCTACCATTTATGAACCCATACAAAGGATTCCTTCTTTTATACTACTAACTAATGAGTACTTTTGATTTTAATGGTCGTAAATAACAGACTAGTATTGAATTTTTTAATGGTTAACTTCTTTCATGCAATAAATGAATGAGTGCTAAAAAGCAGTATGACGCAAATAATATTTAAAGGCGTGGCTCATAGGGTTCTCAACTTTTAATAACAATAAGTTTTATGACCCGATTTTAAAAAATTTAATGAACTGTAAAAAGCAACAAAATTTATCCTATTGTTTTTATTTGCAATTGTAATCTTAAAACATTTCTGATAATATTTATCTTTTTTTTAGGTATGTATCATGTGAGATTATTACCATAATCGTAAGTAGTTCAAAGAAATATTATGATTTCAAAACATTTTTTCAATTAATTTTCTATAAATAAAAATAAGTTTGATTTATTCTTCTGGGCATGATACTTAATAAGTAAAACATATAAATATTTTTGATATTATTTATGAATTCCTTGATAATAATTCTTGGCATTGAATATCATTAAACAATCAAGATGATGGGGGCATTTTGTGTAATATAATACAATAGACAAGAAGTAGCAGGAGAAAAGAAAAAGGCAATAAATATGAATTGAGAATTATACAATAATAGACAGGATGACGATGATAAAAAAGCTTCATTTTACGTTCGATACTAGACAAATTTCATATTGAATGGAACTTTTATCTATCCATAATCCTCATAACACAATGAACTGTCGATTAACAATAAATTTATAGATAATCAATGTAAATATTGAATTATATGTACACTGAGACAACTACGACAAATTACTCAATGAAGGCTGTCATAATTGGAATAATTACTACTTAACAAATTAATTGATTGTAGTAAATAATAATCTTTGATCGGTTAATAAGTTGTTGAGTCATGAAGAACCAAATTTTGATTAAATGGGTAAGATTTCCAATGTATTTTATATTAAAAATGTCACAGGGAATTTTAGTGTAAAAACAAATATTCAACAACGCTTTTTTAATCCTTTTAAAATTATTAAGTTGTTTAAGCTTAAGAAAAACTCTGTTGATCTATGTCCAACTTTTTTGAGTGCGTTTGGAATTATCTTGACATTTCAAACACTTAGTAAATGATATAAATTTAAATTTCTGTCCTATTTATTTTCATTTGCAAAAAAATAAGTCCAGTATTCAACATTGCGCAGCAACTGCAATCGTAAAGATCCTATTTTATTTCCATGCTTTCATTCCTTGCCTTCTTTTTTTTAAATAAAATCCTATTTTCATTTTCATTATTTCAGTTTTATTCTTTGAGTATCACTAACCACAATTCGCCATTGTCAGTTCATGAAAAACAAAAAGTATAGTTTTATCTTCTCTCGTCCGTCGTCCATGTCAATGCTTGTACATATTTGAGAAATTTTATTATTTCTGTCTTTATTCTATGTGACTGAATGTCAGCGGTTGTGTTATAGGTATCATCATGTTCTCTGTTAACTTAGTCGTTCAAACAGTGTTTTTAAAAATAGTAGTCGTTTTTTATCTATTCATACTAAATTTACGTTCTGAAATAGAGACTGAGAACGAATGTTAATAATTCAAATAATATAATTTAAAAGAAAAGTTTTAAAATTTTTAGCTTTACCATATCAATCGTTATAATCACAAAGTGATGAAAAAATTAATAATATTACAGACTTTTCCAGTATCGATCTTATTTTTTTACAAGTTTATATAGTCGCTTGATTACAAACATATATAAATAATAACAGTGAATAACGGAAATGTTAGAAATGAAAAATTTATTGACATTGATTAATATCGATTAGTGTTGATAAAGTATTCGGAAAACATGTTACAATTTTCGATACTTATTCTTCACAAAAAGCACATTATATTTGGATCTATTGCAGTGATGCCCAACCTGTGTGCCGCGGCAATTTGAAATTTTAAACCGTTTACACTAGATAAGATGGACCCAAGCGCCGAAGCAAAAAAAACGTCGACACAAAAAACCATTGGGTGTGCCGCCAAAAATATTTGGTCTATAAGTGTGCCGCGGTGCAAAAAAGGTTGGACACCACTGATCTATTGTCACTGTTGCTTTTAACTCAGCAAAAAATGAATATTATTGAAAAAATCATCATTTTCAGCATCTTTGGGGCATTTGATAACACATAGTATTTTAAGATCATCAAAACAACATGTTTACGACACGAGTAAAAATTATGGGTAGAATGGGAAAGCAATGAAGCAGCAGCAACAAAAAATTCAATTTGATGCTCGTATAAAAAAGTTTCGATTAAAAAAATTTTATGAAATGTCATAACAATTCTCTGAACGTAAATTTTTAACAATCATCGTACAACAAAAAAAGTATATATAATAATTTTTTCGTCTCTCACTGTCATTTTGATGCCGACGCATAAAAATAAAAGCAGCGCTTATTGCTTATTGTAGGAAACATATACAAAAAATGTCGCGAATAAAGGATATTTACATTTTAGAAAATTTTATGTTTTTTTTAGATAATTAATAAATTTGATATCTTCTGTTGATCACAAGTGGAAACAAATTTCAAAAATAGTGTTAAATTTGGGTGATTTAGGATAAATGAACTACACTAATTCTATAGATGTCCGCTTCCTTAAACTACCTAGCATTTGAGTAGAAGTTATTAGAATATATCATATCATAAACTTTGGCATCATCTGAATTTATTTTCAATTAAGTTTTATGGCTGTCCATTTATATATTTTCATGTTTCGAAAAAGTTTACAACGATAGAAAAAATATCGATGAGTGTATTCTTAGAAAAGCCATAAATGGTATTAGGTACCGAATTTTACTCTTTTTCTAGAAATTTTTTATTATCATTTTTCCTGCCTTTTTTACATTATGCGCGATGTGATGTGATACGCATAAACAATACACTTTGAAATGATCACATGTGTCTTTTTGCTTTATATTGCCATTGATGTTTGATGGTTTCTCTTTACTCTCAACTTTTATGTTATTTCTTATGATTATTCTGTTGACACTTGTATGACATTGTAAGTATATGTGTGGGATATCGAGGAGTTTTTCCATCAACGTAGCATTTTGTGGGTGAAAAACTGAAAGGAATTTCTTCTGCTCGTTTAATCAAAGTTCAACTTTTTGTTAGTATTGATTTTTTCCTTATATATAGCTATGATTAAAATGAAAAGGAAATCCCCATTCGCTCAAGTGTCAAAAGCAGCCAATAAGGCTTTATTAAAGTGGATAAGGCACCAACGAAAGCCTTTTTTTTTAAAAAAAAATATGACCGAAAATAGCATTGAACGGAGAAACACAATGCAAAGTTTGAAGCTCAGAGTTTGTTAGAAAATGCCTATTGAAATTTTTATTACCTACTACTCCTACCCAAACAAAAGATATACATTTTTCCTTCTTCCTGCTGGTTATGAGTCTTTCATTCTTTTTCATCTTGTTTTTATGCTACATATTCATATTATTTCTATACTAAGCCAAATGTTCCAAAATATACATGTTTAAAGCAAGAAAAGAAACATTTTTCTTGTTGTTCATTTATGTGTATATTTATTTAGAAAAACATTTATTAAAAGAAAATATGTTTTTTTCTATAAATATTTTCTCAAAAATGAAAGAGGTTCTATTCTGATAAAAGAATTTTAGGAATTTCTCTCCTTTAATAAATTTGTCTTTTAAGTTCTCATTTTTGCTTACTTTATTGTTCATTTCGCTTATGAATGTTTTATATTAAATAACTTTTGAACTCTTGTGTTTTATATTGGCTTACTAAAATCAATGAAATTTTAATCAACAAGTTAGCAAACTCCAACAAAGAAAAACTAGAGAGATTTTTATATTAGCATGAAACTTGATACAAAATACAGTTTAACACTACCTTAAATACCACCATATTGAAAAAACAGAACATTGAAAATAAAGATGGTCTTCAAAATATTCATTGAGTTCATTTTTCAAATTTGTTTATCAAGCTATTTTCTTTTTCTAATATAATGTGTGCAATCGAAAGGAAAAGAATTTTTCAAAGGATCCTCTAAGCTTCAAAGACTGAAATTCATCGTGTATCTCTTTATTTTCAGCATTAATTCTTTTAAGTATTTTTTCTACTAATCTAGGAATTTTATTTGAAAAGTTGCCTTTTGATTTTTATTATTTTAATGATGAAATTGAAACGCTAAGTCCTTAAATCTAATTATCCTAATTTAATCAAACGCATGAAGTAATTAGCAATTAATAAATTTTACTAATTATTATATTAATCTTTTACACAACTTTTTGATTGAGTTTAAAACAGATGTCCCATATACATGAATTTGTATTTCAGTAATATGACAATTCATTATGAGAATGTTATGGTGAGTTATGACTTATGAATACAAGTCGTAGTTTTTTAAGGTATCGGTACAAATATATCATGATGCAATTCATCCGCATCATAATTATTATATTATAAGCATGTTTATAGACTTCCGATCAAGATAAATATCTCGGAGCGATTTTAATGAGATTAAAGGAAACAGATCCTTTCGGGTTTCTAAAGATTTTGCAAAAAAAACCTCGTTGTTAGAATAAAAAAAGCATTATCATATTGGAACGAAAGAAGAGAGAATAATACTGTTCCTTTAGAGATTTCATTTCACACGAGCGTACAAATGAAAAAAAGAGAATGGAAAGAAATTCACAAAAAATGATGAATGTCACGTTGATTAAATCGCCACGGGAACAAAATGAAAAAGAATAATTGGACAAAATAACAAAAAGCATATACGAAAAAGAGGGATTCAGTCACCTGAAGCAACTGCCAAAGCACAACAGCATCAGTAGCATTATAAAATAAAGATGTGGTGGAGAGGGTCATGTATAAAGAGCCTTGTCTTTTGTATAATTCAAAGCAGAATCTTGTCTCGTTTTAATAATACTTTTTTTTCTCTGTACCTTTCCTTTCTCATTTATTTTAAATAGTTGTATACTCCCTTAACCGAAAAGACCAGTAATATTATGTGAGAAAAAAATGCTGTATTTCCTACCTTTTGTGTATTTCTCAAATAACATCAGCAGCAAGAACAAATATTCCTACGTTGTTATAGCTATGTTAGGTTTAGTGAGTAAGATTATGTCTTCGTGTAATACCAGCAAGGGCAAATAATATTTGGAGGAGAGGAAAATGGCGCTATTATAAAACGTTTTATGATATAGCTTTAGTAGCAACCATAAACATGTGGATGAAGTTTCGTATTTTAAGCACTTTCACGTCATGCAATGATTCGGTAAATAAATTTTAAAGCTTTTAATCTATTTTATGGAAAATATACTCATACTCTGATTGAATGTAATCGCAATGACTTTGCATTTGAAACTAACATTAAAGGATAATTGAAGAAAAAAAAATGCCGGCCGCCGAAAACTGTAAATATCTATCTAGCTAAATATCTTTTAACTCTGCTAATATCCAAAACAAATGTCGCCGAGCAGGCATAATGGATTTTAAAAGAAGAGATATCAGACAGTTGTACTTCGTTCCTAACCTTTTCAATTTTTCATTTCACTCACAAAGTGTGTCACCATTACAGGAGATAAATTTCCATCATCATGATCATCACTGTCGTTTCTTTCAATCTATTATTCACTAGTTTCAACTTGTGCAGTTTTTTCATATGCTTGGTTAGTAAAATCATGAACAGCAACATCAACGAAACGAATGTTTGCAAAAGTGTGATGAACATAGAAGAAGACAATAAATGTCAAACTGAAAGGGGAGACAACCATAAAATTTTAATATTCCATTATATACAACAACTAAACTTTTCTACCTCAACGAATGAATGAGCTCACTTCTATTTTCTTTCACTTTTTTATTCATTGAATGTTGACAGGCGAAAAATTATTCTAATTTATTTATTTATCCGACGTTAATCGTATCATCTTTAAGCAACGGAAGTAGCTGAATGGCATGAAATAATTTTTCACGTTCTAGTTGCTTTCATTGCTAGATATCAATTACTTGGAAATGGAAATTTATCGATGATTGATTATTAAGAAAAATATATCTTCCCTGAAGACACAAGAAATTCTTGCAAAAGCAAAGTGAATAAAAAAGTTACTGGTTAAATTAAATTAATTTCAAATATCATTCATTCCTTTTTTTTAAATATCGTACTCAATCGTGAAAAAAGAAGTGAGTTGGAAATGGAGTTTTATACTAAATTTAATCAAGTGATACTAAGCGCTTTATGAAATTTTTTAGAATCTTTGTGCATAGGGTCAAGCATCTGTTTTTATCGTTTGACCGTTGAAGAGAAAAACATTTTTTTTAAAATTTTTGTTTTTGTTGTTTGAAATGCCTATCGATTGTGTATTGCTACTGATTTTTATTGATTTGGGATCAAGGCCATTAAATTTCTCTCATCCTCTTTCTCATCCTTACATCATCACATTTTTGTTCGCATCTTTTCAAAGAATTTTGTTTTCTTCGTTAGTGTGAAATGTCAAGCCAATGTTTATGGACATTCATCATGACAGTACTCACTCCACTCTGTTCTTTTTTTATTGATTTGCTCATAAGTATAAAGGCTTCCTCAATAAGATTACACTTGAGAGAGGTTATATGATTTGTGACAGGGTAGATAGAATAGAAAAATATGGTTCAAGTGCGTGGGATTTTGAAAAATTTTGTAATAGACAATAAAAATGAAAATAAATTTGAAATACCTAATGAAGTGAAAATCATGTGATTGATTTTCATTTTATATTATGGGGTTTCACACATTAAATAATGGTTCTTTTAAAGGGGTTGCATTATCATTAAAAAGGTTTCTTTGATTACATCTGGACCCAAGTAGAAATAAAAAATTCAATCCATTTTGTATTAACTACCGCTTAATAGTAAATGGACTAAAAATTATTTGCAATAATAATAAAAAAAATTATGGAACACTTTTAAAGTTCAATTTAGGATTATCAGTGGTGGGTTTTAAAAAATAAATTTACACAACTCTTGGAATTTCTGCCGAAATTCAAATATATATTCATGTAAAAAAGTTTGATGATAAGAATATAAAATCTTAGAAAAATGAAAATATCAGAGAAGAGATCGAGTTTCGCATTTTCAATAAATATACCATAAAGCTTTTAAGCACCGCAAAGAGATTTTTTCACCCATGGCTGTATAATGACATGAAATGTCTCACGAGATATATCACCATAAGAAAGTAAAAATGGATGGAGGAATACTGTGGAAATTACTAAGCGCTAAGCATTGGCATCAGCAGCGACATGAATGTTTTACATTTTGATAACAAAAGCAAAAGAAAAAATCTTTCTCACACATTTCCTCAAATATTTTTTTGCCAAAAATTTAGACGCAGCATTGAATTCGACTTTGAATAATATTAAAATAAATAAATTTAAATAAGGCGCTTTACGTACGAGAAAGTAGTATTAAGTAACAATTGTTAGAACAGCAATGTCGAAGCTTTTTTCGTTGCGTATAAGAAATAATTCCCTTGAGTCATATAAATGAAAATTAAGCCCACAAAATGAAAGTTTAAAAAAATCATTGTTAGTGATTTTTGACAAGATCTGAACGCTGATCTGATTAAAAGTAATATGCGAAAGAATAAACTTAAGATTTAAAAAATTATAATGAAAATAACGAAAATAATAAAAACAAATTTTTACACTTTAGACATTATTTTCCAATGTGCTTAAGCTATTTGAATTTGTGCTAACCTTTAAAGAAAAAGTAAAATTGAAATGCAAAACAAAGAAATCCGAAAAAATAGCAAAACTCAATCAAGTCCTATTTTTTTCTTTTGTGTTTTGCTTCCTTGTTTCTTCAAGCAGCCACCGATAGTATCATACCATCGTGAGCACAACCGTTATTTCTTTACTTTTCCCAGGCCTCTCGTCTATTTTAAATACTCGAGAGAAATTAGTAAGAGCAGCTCACAATTGCTGTTGATAAGCATTATGCTCTTGATTAAGTTGTTGTCGACTTTCCATTGCTCAGTGGAAAATATACTTTAAATGGTTGGCAATTAAATATAATTTCATTATGAATGAAATGAGAGACGCCAAGCGCAAAGTAAATAAACGTTTTTGTTAAGACGCGCAAAGCATTCTGGAAATTAATATTTATACATTTCCATTTTTTATTAATCTTTCTTTTTCACTCAGCCATAAATATTATTTTTATATTAAAGCTTAAAAACTTCAAATAAATGACATTATGACTTATTAACAAGTAATTAAATACAATTTTGTAAACTCAAAGTTGAAAAATGGAATATTACAGGTTATTTATTTTAATTTTAAAAAATAATTATTTTTTCCAAAGACTAATTTTTAAAACTAAAGCTAAGAATTTCACTTAAAAATTCTTTTTTCAATCAAAAATTTGATTTTTTTATTTGATGAAAAAAGTCATATCCAGAAAAAAAAACCTTCAAAAATGGGGATTAAATGGCATTAATTTAAATTTTCGTTTAAGCAATATCAAAACACTTCACTTCTAAAGCACACTCAAAAGAAGAGGACCCAATATAATATAAAAGTTTTTAGCTTCAAATTTCATTAATGAGCTAAATGTTGAAAATCTGAAAATATCTACAGAAAAGCCGAGCAATAAATTATTCAGAAAAGCAATTAAATGTGAAAACTTTAGTCATAATTTTTTTGCCTTTCTGTTTGATATTTATCCTTAATAAATTTCATTAGATAAATAAAAGAGAAAATAAAATTTTGTGGTTTTGAAAGTGTGAAAATAATTTTGGGAGGAAAAAAATTAATGAAAATTTAATCTGAGTAATTGAATTGAATTTCTTTCTTAACCATTTTAAAACTTTTCAAAAAACAGTCTATTGGAAGGAAAAAATCGCATCATACGAATAATTTTATTTTAAAGTTTTTACACTACAGAAATTGATGACTCACGGCGTCAAAACTTTCAGCCATCGAGCTTTTCCCAAACAATTTCTTAATTGGAAAATATTAGAGACGCAACAAAAAAGGAGAAAGAGCAGAGAAGGAATTCTTAATAAATTAAATTATCGAAAAAAGTGGTTGTAAAAAAATCGGTTGAAATTTTTTTTATCCCATAAATATAAGAAAAATATTTCCCAATTATTTATGGATGAAAGCGCACCATGGCAATGAGAGAAGGGAGAGAGAGAGAGTAAAATAAACGGTCGAGTGAAAAAAACATAAATTTTTAATTTTCTTTTACAGCATAGAAACGAAAAAAGAAACAAATTTTTTCAATGAAAAGCTTTTAAGAAGTGCAAAAAGAAGAAAACTTTTTTTCATTTTCTCTCATCTCTTTAGCGTAGAATGTAAACATTTGTGTGCTCATAAAGTTATAAAATTTATATTATTGACAGGTTAAGGTTTTTATATTTTAGGAAGCCTGATGAAAAAAATATATAAGTTATCGGGTGGTAGCGTAAAGATTGCAGGTAAATTAACTGAAGGAAAAATTTTAAAATAAAATCCAAGAAAACATTTACGTGATAAAATGTATAGTTAAGATTATTAAATAAAGTTTTTTAAATTTCACACATGTTATTCATCGTTAGTTGCTCAAATTAGGCAAATTACTTTTTTACTATACAACTGAAAAAAAAAACTTGTAATATAATTAGTGTATTCTATATTTAAAAGCTCACAACAACTTTTACAATTTCAGTAAATTATCGCAACATTTCTGGTTGCCTGTTGTGCGCTTTTTGTGCCATCGTAATCCATTATCATTTTGAGCGTGTGGCGAAGTAAAAGTAGACCTTAATTTTTTTCCTCGACACGTATAATATTCTATTTGTGCTCGCACGACGAGATGGTGGCGGTTAAAGCGTGAAAATAAAATGAGAAAAAAGAGCAAAAAAATTTAAATTTATATCATCCATTAGCTTAAGTAAACACCTAGAAAATCACTTTAACGCTAGAGGAAAAAAGGCTTTTCGATGTTACCTCCAAATATGTCTTTATCTTAACTCATCCTACAATATTTTTTCTCTCTCATACCTCGTTCTTTTAAATTTATTTTTTAACAGCAGTGGCATCAACAGAGTGAATATTATATGAAAAATGTATAAAAGTGTGCGGTATGAACGAAAGGAAAAAACATGGATCATTATTATGGAAAATCTATTATAATGTCGCATTTTCCCTTCCTACTCTTTTCCGCAATTTATATTTATGACTTTTTAGCAAATTTTATGAGTTTCCTATATGATGCTGTATCGCAAAAATATAGACATCACATTGTATTTATTATATGAATATAAAATAATGTAAAAAAGTAAAGAAAAAAGTTCGACACATTATTTTCTTATTTCCTTAAATTGTGAAAGAAAAAAGATATTTTATATCCTATAACAAGATTCATGAAGAAATATGTAAATTATGAAAATATTGCTTAATATTAATTCAGTTTAGGAATTTTTGTCTTCTTTCCTTTCTTGTATTTGACACATACAAATACCATATGTTACGCATCTTGAACTCAATTTTCCTTAATGTTATGTATGATATTCGTGCATATAAAATCTTTTTCACACACCTTTTTATGATAAAAGCGCTTGAAAAATTTGGTAATAGAATAAACATAATTGACAGAAATATATATTTTAGAATAAAGATTTATCTTTTTTCGTATTTTTTATATTAACCATTTTTAGCGCATTTTTGAAACTTGTTTTAAAAAGGTAGCTTAATAATGCACTTTGTCTGGTCGGCTGCTTGCAAAAACTTCTTATCTAGACATCGTAGAGAGCTCTAGTTTTTTGCATTAGTTCCGTGCCATCGAGTTATTGGCCCCCCGGACATTTAAAAATCTCAAAACCAACGCTAAATACTATAATTAATGATTTTTTGTTTTTAATACGGCGTAACCTGTCAAAATTTTATTTTACCTCTATAATTTCATCATTACCTCTATAATTTCAAAAATATTTTGACCGTTAGAAAATTTGAATTTAAAAAACCGTTAAATGACAAACCATTTTATTATATGAAAATTCACCGTGTAAATTGTTAATTATACTATAATTAATGATTTTCAAGTGTATTTACGCGGGAAATTTTCAAATATATTTTGACCGTTAGAAAATTTGAATGCCAAAAAACCGTTATCGAGTCGTCGAATTTATTTAAGTCACAAAATATTCATGATTGACTTATTTAATATGCTAGTACTTTGCTAATCAAAATCTGATCGCTAACACAAAAATGCGCTGAAGTCCCTCGATCTATAACACGAGGACTTTCTTTAAATTTTTTCAGTAAACTTGCACACTATTTTGTAAGCTACGTATAAATTTTGTTCGATAAAAGCTGCAAAATTTAATAGTCAGTTTTTTAGTAATACATATATTTGATTTTTTAAATTATGAATAAGCATCAACTTTTTCTTCCACTTAATTTAAATTGCTTTGCAATGTATGTGTACACTTTTTCCTTATCGTTTTTGTTTATTCGTGTTACATTTTACACCCAATTTCACATCATCTTTTGCTCCTTTTTATATCACAAAATTCATCTTACCGACAAATTTACAGAATATTTTGATATTATTATACCAAGTGCTTATCAAATTTCATTCGAATGGAATGAGAAAGAAATGTCGTGAAAAAAGTCTCGTTTTGTAGATGCATATGGCGTTTAAATAAAATTTCTTATTTATATGCTCTAATATTTTTTTCACCTTTTATGATTTTGGTTGCAAGGAAATTGAAAAAGCTTGAAAAATTAGAAATTATTTATGGAAAAGATGTGTTAGATGAAATATTTTTAAAAATAAATTTTGGAATTCAATTTGCTTCATTAGGTTTTATGAAAAAATTGAGTCATTTTGAATTGAAGAAACCGGGTTTGGTTAACTTTCTTGCAACACGATAATTTCTTTTGATGTTGAAAATTTATTCTAGCAGACTCTTTGATTTATTGCAATTTTATCAAATTTTAAGGAAATAATATATATATATATATATATATATATATATATATATAAAGAATACTTACCGTTTGCTTATTCTGTCAAAGCTGTCAAAATTTTAAAACGATCATGATACCTGTGAAGTAAAAAAGCAGATTTTAAAAAAATCCAAATTTTATTTTTAAAAATAAAATTTCTAAATGTTAAACTCAATAACAATTGAAAAAAAATTGAAAATCAAACCATGAGGAGCATAATGTGAAGCTATGCATAAGAAAAATTATTTTATCAAATTACATCACTTATTCTCACAGAGTCATTTTTTAATGCCACACTTACTCTAATTTACTACTGTAGATTCATATTAATGGTTAACAAAGTAAAGCATTATTTCTTTTCTTTTCTTACATATTTTCGTTTCACTTCACACGTACAAAAGTCACACAAAGTTAAAATAAAGAAATTTTTAAGTAAGTAAGCAAAGAGAAAACCAAAAGTGACTTTTAAAAAGCTAATCCAGCTAGATACTTTTAGGGGATTTTCACTATACGAGATGAGCTGAATGAACAGCAAAAGAAAAACTTTTTGCTATGTGCGGTTGTGCAAAATGTGTAAGATACTAAGGGAGAATTTTTCTTCTTCTTATTTTGAGATGAGCGAAAAATAAAGAAAAGTTTCTTGATAACCATAAAAAAATTGTAATTCAACCGCTGTAAATCACTTCCCATTCCAATTTTCAATGTATTGCTGACTATGGCGGAAGCTATAGAAACAATAGGTGCAAAAATGTGTGATAATAAGTACTTTTCCTGCCTTCAACCGCCTAGTGTAATACTTTTACTATGAATGGACAATAAATTTTGCGAATTTTTTTCTCCCTCTCTATTTCTTTGTTAAAATGTTTTTTTGTGTGCTTTTTTAATGTGCAAAATATTAATGGATTTAAAAGAAATGGAAAGTAAAAGGGGAGTTAAAAGAAAACCAATGCCCTAGTCATATTTCACTTTCCAATTCTTTCTTTTATCTATTATTTTATTTTGTTTTATTCCCATTGTAAAAAGATTTTAAATGAAGCTGAATTAGAATTTATTGATTCGGTTTCTTTATAATATTTTATCTATATAAGAGATATATATTTATAATGATAAATATTAATGTATGAAATGATGAAGATTAAAATTTAAAATTAGACAAACAAAATTATTATATTATTATATTCGTTTTACAATGTGAATTCCTATAAAAGAGAGGTACCCTCTCCAATTCTTTCAAATGAAACATTCTTTTTAGGAATGTGATCAAGTGATCTAATTTTTAGCAATTTATTGGTATACTGGACATATATAATTCTAGCATTCCGTAAGCATTAAAATATTGTTCCAAGAAGTTCAAAAACAACCTTAAAATTTTTATTTGATCCTTTCAAATGGCATCACATGATTAGGACATTTTTTATTTTAAACTTTAAACTGAAGGGGAAGATTTTTTTCTCTCTATGTAACTAAACTTGCCAGTGTTACTTTTTCAAAACAAAGAAGAAAACGTTTGAGAACTTGATTTTTTGGCTTCCGCATGTCTGTAAATATTAGATTTTCGATTTCATGTTAGAGCTTCTACGAAAAAAAGTTCGGTCGCTCTTTTTCTTTATATATATAAAGTTTACGAATTTAATGTTTAAAAAAAATTCTAGATTCATAATTTCAATTTATTTACATTTCTAGAGATTTGAATTCTGAAATTCTTCAAGAGTGGTTCTTTTCGTTTCCATTTTAATTCAAATATCATCTTACACACATACTTTTCTTTCTATAAAAACATAAAAATGACACGTAGAGGATATATCTTTAAAGAAATAGAGGAAAATATAAAAGAATTGAAATGAGAGAGAAAAAGGTGCACTTTACCTTTACTTTGGTATCATCATCGACATCATCACAATCGTCATTTTTATCGACATATACATATCTATCGATGTATACATAGCATGTGTGTGTATGTGAAAAAGGGCAACAGTGAGTGAAATAGAGATTACAATCAGATGAGCAGATCTAAGCACATTCATTCATTCATCCATTTAGCAATATAATGTTGGATATACACCTTACATTGTAAGCAAAAGCATATTGGCATGAAAAAGCTTACACATGACATAGATAGTCATCTTCATGAAAATAAAGTTTACAATAACACAGAATAAAAAAGGAAGAGAGCAAAATGTAAATGATTTTTGTATGAAAATGGCAGCTGACATTTGTACATATGTAAAGATTGAGCAAAAGAGTGAGTGAGATGGGGAGAGAAACTTGATAATAATATTGTAAAAAGGTATAAATAGGTTGAGGGATGATAAAGAATTTTTTTTCTTTTCAAGAGGAGAAGAATAGTAAAATAAGGGAATATAAAAAATATTGAGGAAGGAAGAAGTGATTCGAATAACATAACATATACACCGCGTGTGTACGTAGGCTTTTGTGATTTTCAAAGCACTTTTAACTTCCTTCATTTACACTCATATCAATTTCGTTATAAATGACTTACTTAATGGATGAATGATTTCAAATATTATGTTTGCGATCTTTCATCAAGTTTTTTTATACATATGGAACGAACCTGGGGAGTGATTTGTTCAAATGGAAGGATGACATGATAATATTGAATCTATTATTTGAAGTAGTTCTGTAAATCATATGTTTATAAAAAATGGAAAATTTTAGCAATGGCATAATTTCTATGTAATTATTTTTCAAACTACTAGTGTAGTGTAGTCTTCTAAAATAATTTTTTTTCAAACGAAATATTTATCAACAAATATCATATGAGATAATGGCAGAAAGCTTTTATGCTAATAATTTTTTAAATTATTCAGACAGTTATAATAATTCGGGATAATCAATGATTTAACCAAAATAGCTACAATTATTTTTTTAGATAAAGTAAAATAGATTTTAGTCACATTTTAGATTATGCTGATTAGAATTGTTAAAATAAATTCTAAAAAATAATGTTTTAGGTCCAATAAATCTTATTACACACAGAAGATGATTGAAAAAAAATAAGAAGAATTTTCTTTTTAAAAGAAATGTTGACGAACACATCATGCTTTAATTCATTTCTTTTAGGAAGCAAGAAAAACTCATGATGCAATATTTATGTGAAATTTAATGAGACATAAAAAATCTATATAACGGAAAGCAATGAAAATAAAGAGCTTAATGTGCCGCTTTTACTTCTCCCTTTCTTTCACTCGCATTATATACTCTCATGCCCTTTTTAAAAGACGTCATACATTTTTACAACACAATCAAATAGCTTTTACCGCAGTATAAGGATGAAAAATTATTTTTTCTTTGCTAGAGAAGTATGTATTTTGTTTTTCATTTCCGGTTTAATTTCTCTTCTTAAGAAGTAAATGTAAATGTAAGAGTTTTAATGTAAATTAAACAGACATTACTTAAAAATTTAAGCATTAATATCATTAGAGGAATTTCATAGACAGATATAACATTTCATGGAAAACTTCATTCATTCATGAGTCATTCACTTACATATTGCGTAAAGCAAAAAAGAAAATGAGTTTTTAAAACTATTATAATTGTCATATATTAAAATAATAATTTTTTTATGTTTAAAATAAAACTATGAATTTGCACACAATCTCAAAATAACTTCTCCGAATATGAAAGGATACAAAATCTTTTTGTTGTATAAAATTTTATTTATAATTTTTTAATGTCTATGCTTTTATTATTCTTTTTTACTCATTAAAGTGGTATGAGATAGTATGATTGGTAAAAAATAAAAAATTCCTTCATAGTCTAAGTGCTCTCGGAAAATTTTATTCTCGTTTAGAATAAACATTGACATGCATAGAGCATAGAGCATTTTCTATTTTTTTGTCGCACTTTACTAAATTCCGTATAAACTTTGCTGTCACGATAAACCTCCTTAAAAATTCCTATTTCACCATTTCGACTTCTTTTCAGTGTCTTTTCGTTCATTGTTCATTGCAATTCATCAAAGTCAAAAAAATGAATGAGAATTGATGTGTGAGTGAGAGTTAATGAATTGATGAATAAAATTTAAATTGACAGGAAGTTATGTGGATTCAATGTTAAATGAATCACTGGACTAAAGGTGAATCGAATCGAAAAAAGTGAAATTAAGAAATGCAATGTATTAATGGAATATCAGATCAATATAGTAAAAAAAAGTCTTATATTTTTAGAATAAAACTTTTTCTGTCCCTCTCCTCCAAAAATTCTGGCTGCGCCCCTGTAATTGCTAATAAATTAATTCAATACAGCGAATAATAGATTCTGATAAATTGAAACTAATTGAATATGATAACTATGGATAAAATTATAATCTGTTATTTTTATTCACTAAAAAGAAGAACTCTCAGAAGGAAGAATAATTTGCTAATAATTACTTTTTCATTAATGATAAAATCATGAAGAGAATTTTACGTAAAAACTTTTTTCTTCATCCTCTTACTTTCTTTTACTGTCAGTTCTATTCTTAATGTTAATCCTGTTGCTCACAAATGGATGATGAAGTGTTTTGAGATAAAAAGAAGGGTACGAAAAGTGCGTAGCGGAAAATGCGTTTTAGAAAATTCCATGATTTGTGCGTAGATTTGCTTTCCACTTATTCTTTATATTAATCAATTGTAAGGCTAGATAATCATCATAATTATGCAGAATTTCGAACTTTTTGAAAGCATTGATTGTTTTTTTAAAATGTAGATTCACTTAAAATTTTTGAATTAAAAGAATATTTTTTTACAAACAGGTAAATTAAATCTTGTATGACAGGAAATTAACTTGCTTGGTAGCGAATGAACTTCATGGAGCAGAAATATAACGTTTTCTGATGATATGAGAGAAAATTTCTATTGAAAAAGAGATATTACACAATCAACAGCTAAAAGAGAGCGGAAAAACTCATTAGTAACTGATTCAGTTTCATTAAATGGGGAAATGATAAAAGTTTTTTCATGTATCACATTTTTCCATCTTATTCTTACTCCAATTTTCTCTCATTTCCTGCCAACTCGTGTTTCTGTTGATGTTTCGTCTCATAAATTTTTCTGTATTTTATAAACATACCGAGGAAAAATCTGTTCATTTTATATTATTTGGAATTTATTTAACTTTAACAGTAATCTGTGACTTTCTTCAATATTTTTTCACTAAAAATTTAAGTATTTGTGAATTATGAATCTTTAATTAAAATAATGAAAAATAATATTTTTTAATAATTTTTTTTGAAATATTAACAAAAGTTACGTTCATTTTGTGTATTTTTTATTTTCACCCAAAGTTAAGATCAATCAATCAATTGTAAATTGACGTTTGTTCAAACTTAATGATTAATTGAAAATTTTGCTTAATTGTTATCAAAATTTACATTACAGTTAAGTACTATCAATTATTAATTTTATAAGCGCCAGGATTGAGAAATAATTGCCCTCATAATGACTGACCCTAAGAGTAATTCTATTTTCAATTCATTGAAACTACCATCAACTTCATAAAATTGAGCAAAAAATCAATGAAACAATTTTATTTCTTTTGTATTAAGAGAACACCAAAAGTGGATAAAAAGTGAAAAGTTTCTTGTTTGAGAAACGATTTCTCAGCTAGGGGTCGTTCACTTATTACGTAACGCTTTTAGGGTGGGAGGGGGGTCTGAGAATTTGTGACAGTTCAAATTAAGAAAATTTTTCTTTATGAACATTTTGTGACAAAGGGGGGAGGGGGGTTGAAAAGTCGTTTTTTTTGCGTTACGTAATAAGTGAACGGCCCCTACTACTCATTCAGATTGTGTTTTCATGTAAGCCAAAAGCGTTAATGGTGAATAACATACCATGAGGGTAAAATAAATATAAGAGGTATGTACGTACATAATGTACAAGTAAAAAATGATAGATAGATAAATTGTAAATAAAATATACATAAGGGAATACATCATTAATTACTTAAGATGTAAAGTTAATAAATTTAATTTCAAAGAGCTCACCAAAAATAAATAAGATTATATTTAAAGTAAAGTAATTGCTCTTCTATAAGAATCATCTTATCGCCACTTTACGAAATTTCTCTTTTGAGTGTTTTCATCAAGAAGAAAGACTACAGGAAAAAGGACGTCGGAAAAGAAAAACTTTTTGCAACATTAATGATGCTTGATGATGCAAGTGTGTACGTTTTTTTGAAAGAAATTTTTGTGATTGTTGAATTAATTAATGACTTTTTGCAAGCTTGTTGCTTGATGATGTTCAAACATGTAGACGTTTATTTGAATTAATAGAAATAATGATTAGGAAATTAATGAGTTTGATTTTGTTGTTTTAACCAGTATACAAATTAGATGGCTAGTAAAGTTGATATGAAAATTATGAAGGAAAGCGAAATAATTGTAATGTCTGATCGAAACAAGCAGCTTTGTTCATTGCTGATGGCATGGGAGCATAAGTCCAACTATACATGTTCATTGTGTTAAATGTTTTAAAGTAATTAAAAGGTTATTCTAATGGGTGTGAATAACGTTCAAAAGAAATCTGTAGGTTTCCAAAGTTCAAAAGATAAAATTTCGTGTTGGAGTAAATGTCAATTTTAAATATCATGAATGGAAGTGTCTAAAAAATACTTTTCAAAAAAAGATGAAAAAATCAATTATACAATAAAATACTCGTCAAGATCTATCATTGTTTTCCTTAAGGTTGTTAATTTTTTATGATAGCTTAAAAATATTCGTTGAGAAATTACCACTTGGAGATTTCGTATGACTCCTCATTGTTTCTTGTTTTGTTTTTTCTCATTTTAATGCCAAATATCATAAAGAACATTTGCCTTAACTTTTTACTACCGCAATTTTCTTATTGCTTCCTTTATCATTCATTTAAATGAAAAAATTTCTCTTTCCCAGGAACATGGTGAAAAAAATTAATCACATAATCAAAAATTGCGCACATAAATCATTTGTTTATTCGTTTTTATTTGCCAATTTTTTCAACTCCGCCGATTATATAAAAAAATCTTTTCATGATTTTTTCTCCCTATTTTTCTTTTTCCTACATAGTACTTTTTCATGTTTCTTAAATTTTAAAAATCAAAACTGATATTAAAATGAACAAAAAAATAAAGATGTGCTTTATCAGATATATACGTTGTTGCTAAAATTTCGCTAATTTACGACATACCTTATGTAGAACAATGATTTTATTGTGTACAGTAAATGAGTTGAAAAATTGTAAACGAAAATTTAATGAACACGAATGGGCAATTTATTATTCTAAGAGAGTCGAGAAAAAGAGGATGAATTGCAACAATCTATTAAAAGATTCTAATCGATTACTGTCAAAAGTGTTAGAAACATCACAATTAACGTTTTTTGTAATCATAAGAAGGAATTTTTGGGAAAAACCCTCCATTTTATGGTGTCAAAGTATTTAGATTCTAATTTCAACACTTTTTTTATGATACCATTGTTGATGTGAAGTCGTAAAACAGCAGAAAGATGGGCCAGAAAGGACGATGCTCATCAAAAAAGTTATTTAATGAGTTTTCTTGCGTTTGAATGAGTCGAAAGAAAATTAAGTTGGAAAAAATTCTCTGTGCCTATATCATTTATGGCAATCGAAAGCGAAGGGTTTGGAAGAGAAATTAATATTTTTAAACTTTTTTTTTCATTTGAAAACGGGTAAGAAAAGGTTTATTATCATTTTTAGGGCATTACGAAGGAAAAAGGAATTCTTGGTAAAGTTTTGTAAAGCTTCTGGCAAACTCTTTTACGAGTGACAAACATAAATTGAAAAATTTGCAAAATGCAATTTGAAGTTTAATTTAAAAGGAATTTCAATCTATTTCATCTTGAGATAAAGAACAAGCAAATGACGACATCTATTGAGGAATAGGAGAAAATTTTACGTAAAGCAATTCTTGCCTAAACTTCTTATATGACAGTTTATGCATTATCTTATTTTGAAGACAGTATAAGTAGGCTGACCATGTGCTTGGTTTTTCAGAGGACTGTCCTCTATTTTTTAAAATTTGTCCTCTGAAAGGTTCAGTTAGTTAAAATGTCCTCTATTTCTGAAATTTAGGCGCTCTACATTAGATAAGATGGATCTAAGTGCCGAACCTAAGCGATGGGCCTAAGTGATTTTGTAATAAAAGTATACCTATGAGAAGTAAGAATAACTTTACTAAATAATTTAAATGAAAATATTTTTAGCTCAAAGAAATAATTAACTTTGAAATATGAAGAAAATTAGAAACTCTATACATTAATTAAAATTTGAAGTTACATTCTATTGCTTTAACGATAACCAACATAAATATGCACAAATACTCTCAAGTATTTGATGTTTATGTGAAAATGGTAATAAAGAAGCTTGTGGGGAGAATTGGTACTTTGACATCAACAATTTAATTCTATTATTAATTATATGTCATTTTGATAAGGACAATGATTCAGCATTATTAAAATCCGATTACAGGTGTTTAAAGCTCATTTGCATGTGATAAAATTACTAAATTTTATCAAAATCATCATCATTTGTTGTTTGTATTGATATGATAATAAAATACTATTGTTAACATTCAATCAATAATTCATTTAAACTAGATGACACCTGTTTACAAGTTACACTGGAGATTTTGTGATAGACGATAAAATATTTTAGTATTCAAGTGATTTTATAAGGGCAACAATCAAGCAGAGCCATTATAATGTTAAAGCTCGATTCTTGCGCAATTTACTTAGGGGTCGTTCACTTATTATTGTTACGCACAAAAACGAAATTTTTGACCCCCCCCCCCCCCTTGTTACAAATTTTCCAAGAAAAAAATTTTTCTTTGTTTAACCTGTTACAAAATATCAGACTCCCCCTAAAAAGCGAACGTAATAAGTAAACGACCCCTTATTTTATAAACTTTCTTTACTTTAAAATAAAGTTTGATTGAGAAGAAGGAAGCGTAAGGTAAAAGCATTGCACGTAAGAACAAAAAACTTTTTTTTATAGAAAATAAACTTTCTCCTTTTTGGGGATAGGAAAAGTTTACAATTTTTCAGCTGGGGCTTTTTTATTTATTTGCAAAAACAAGTAAGAAAAAAGCTGCATTTAAGAAACTGTAAAAATGAGCATATATATGTATTGTATTGTTCAAATTTTATTTCGAAAACAAGTAAACGTATTTTATATGTTTGAATATAAATATTGATATGAATGCTGAACATGTAAGTAAAGACTTTTGGTCAAAATGAAAGATTTTTAAGTAAGCTACTTTATGAAAAATTCCCTAAAAATTGTGTTTACATTTTCGACATACAGTTGAGGTTTTTAGATACTTACTTGGACATAAAAAATAAAAAAAATAACAAAAAAAAATTTCTACGATCTCTGTGAATGAAAAATAAATATTCATTGCTGTCAAGAAAGTATTTTATGATGCTATTTTTGATATGAAAGTTTTTCTTTTCCTTTCTCTCTTTTTTCATAAAAAAGTTTTTAGCAAATTATTTCACAACCAAAAAGTAAAGAATCAAACAAAAAGATTCAAAGCTGAAAATAATAGAGGAAATTTCAAGACTCAATATTTCGCAACTAAATATATATAAAATACCAATATTGATTAATTGAAACGCTATCAGATGTTACTTAACATGCACAACTTCTGCACAGCAAATGAAAAGTTTTCTAATTTATTGAAAATTGATAGTTTGAAGGAAATATCAAGACTTTATTGACACTTGTTAGTGTAAAAAATAAACTAAATATTTTTAATAAAATAATTTTTAACAAAACAGCTTGTGGTTTATACGAGTTTCATGAAAACAGTGAGAAGTTTTCAAAATTGAAAATTTTATCATTTTTAGATGGAAAATTTCTTACGAGTTTATTTTTTAAGTATTTGTGTTAGGAAAACTTTGTTTAAATATTCTAATTATTGAATTAAAAATTGAATTAAAAATAGCTTTGTTTTAGAGTTTGAATTATTTTATTTTTTATTAATTGATTACTACTTTTTTCAAACTTTTTTGCACTTTTTTATTTTTCTAGTGATAAAATAAATGAATAGTTGAATGATTCAATTTTTATTCATTTTTTTCTAGTTACACCACACGTGAATAAACCAGAGCCTAGTTTTATATCTCGTTCCGAAACATTTAAATTTGTTGCCGGTGATACGATACGATTGCCTTGTGAAGTAGCGAACGTAGGTAAGTGAATGGGAAGATAATTTTATTTAGCTTTACTTTACATTATTTTCTGAAGTCTAAAAAGGTTTTAACTCTTCATACCGAAGTTTTATTAAGAACCAGCTCTCGACGAGAGTACTATAAATCTTATGCCAAAAATATAATTTTCTTTTGACTATAAGTTTTCCATCAAGTGGAAATTCAGATGAGAATTTCATTTAATGAGATTAATTTTCCCCTTTCTTTGACCTTAATTAGAAATTAGAAAGAATTTTTGACCTTTTTCTCGCTTTTTTCTGTTATGTCCAAACATATCTCAACGTCTTATCATAACGCATTGCGAAATTAATTAATATTACCAAACGCCTGATTAAAAGTAATAAATCCACACACAAGCAGCAATAACAGCAGAAGCAGTCCTTTAACTTTTCATTGCTTTTCCTTTCTCTTCTTGATTCTCTCTTTCTTTTCTCCATCAACTCTTGCGTTTTTGCGCTAGCCCACTTTTTACTACCCTTTATCTAATCCTTATTTTAATGCGAGCGAACGCGCACTGGGTGCCTAAATGAAATTTATGAAGTCTGAATCTCATAATTCATTTACTGCGTAGGCTATATATTTCATTTTTTTATCCTGCTATTTAAAAATAAGGCAAATGTTCATGTGTAAGTCATATATTTACATGTGTACAATATGCGAACAGCAATGGAAGAAATCTTTTGCACAAATATATTGTAAATTGTTGATAAAAGAAAAAAAAACTCTTGTCAAAAACAAGAAAAAATCAAATAATTTTCATTTTTTCTTTCATTTTAAGAAAATTTCATCGTTGCTTGGAAGCGAGGAATTGCTATAATTTCAGCAGGAACGGTCAAAGTTACACCAGATCCACGTGTGAGATTAGGAAATGGTTATTCTCTTGAAATACGAGATGCCGTTCCGCAAGATGCTGGTGATTATATATGTCAAATTGCCACACTTGAGCCGCGTGAAATCACACATACTGTAGAAATTTTAGGTGAGTTATTTATATACACTGTACATTTAATTTGCACATAATTTTCATTCACACATATGTAATGTTTTATGACGATGTTGATGATGACGACGAGCGATAAACGTTATGCTTATGAGAACAGACAAATTTTTCTTCCTTGGAACGACTGTTCATTTTAGAACTCATGAATAGTATTGTCTCTCTATGATGATCTTAAAATTGTATGAAATTACCATTCTATGCTACACATGACGTGCCGTTATGCAATGCTGAAATGTTCTTTTCTAACAAGAGCTGAAACAGCGAAACATAAATTTAACTTTTTTCCACGCCAGAGAACTTTTTTCATCTCATTTTATGTTTTAACAAGAAAAATGTTTTCATGCTCCTTGAATATTTTCATCCATTTCACATTTTTGCTCTCCTTTTAGTTCTAACTTGAAAGGATGAGTAATATAAAATGATAATTGTGAGTTATTGTTCTTTATGTAAATTTTAAAATGCACATGAAAATTATGTTGCTCTCAGATAGACTTACAGTGAATAAGTTTCCCATTTTTGGGACCTATTTAACAAAGAGTTATTATAAAAAGGAGTAAATTCCTTAAGTTAATTTTTTTTATTTTAATCTAGTTTTATTATTTTCATTATTAAAATCAATTTCATTAATTTAATTCTATTTTTCGAATAAATATCAATCAAACAATTTTTAAGAAATCGTTCTAATTTAATTTTAACGTTTAAGTACACATTTTTCATTTTTTCCTCATTCCTTTATTTTTATTTTATAGGGATGAACAGTTATGATATATGAATAACATGAGTTTCTTTCGTATAAATTTTGTGAAAAAATCCCTTTCGTTATTTTTTTTAAATTCTGAAGAGAATCATACTGTCTCCTCTGCTTGTTTTTTTCATACACTTGTATTATTTCTAAAGACGATGGCACATAACATAAGCACAACATCATCCAAAATTATTATTTTATTTTTACTTGAGGATTTTTTTTCCTTTTGTAGAAGTATACGTACATGATGAATGGTACATGCCATAATTTGTATAGACAGTGTTTCTCAAACTTTTTCGGTACGCGGCAGAGTTAGAGTTCCAAAAATTTATACTTGGATAAGTGGTCGAGGTATGTCTAGTAGAATTTTGAAACTTAAAAAACTTTAAAGGCGATCCTAGATTGTAAAACTGGAGAAAATTTTGTGAAAAATCAAGGAAAATTTCAATTTCAGAAAAATTTCGCGGCACACCTGAGAAACTCTCACGGTATACAATTTGAGAATCACTGGTATAGACGCTTGTTAAAAAATATTTTTCATACTTTCATGATATAAGTAGCATTTCAATTAGATGTCGCTTAATAGGCGCGTAGCCAGGAGGGTCTTGTCCCCCTACAAAAATTTTTGAGCCGTGCTCTCAAGACCCTCCTGGCTACGCCACTGCCGTTTATCGTTAGGGTGACCATCAATTTTAAGGAATTAACACTCAGAAAATTCTTTTTAACACATTTACATGATGATTGAATTTTTGAGATATAATATTAGGAAGTCTTAGGAATTTTCGAAATAAATCTAAAGTATTAACTACTTGATAAATTTACTAAAAAAAACTAAACTAAAAGAATAATTTAAAAATTAAATGGAATAATCAATGTTTTGAAGTGTTATCTTAGCGAAATTAGTTAAATTTTTCTTTGTATCTCTTAACAAAGTATTTGTCTTGATGATGAATAAGAGAGAAAAAGAAAAATTCAATTTAAAAAGTCATTAATTTTTTTTTCTTTAAAAGTGAACGGAAAAAGCAAGACAATGCAATGTCATTTCAATACATAATAAATTGAATAGTGTTCATTAACACAAAAAATGTGCTGATTCATTTTACGCTATGTTTTTCTCCATCTCGTCCATCCTTCGCTAACAGTCATTCTCATTCCACAATAATAATGTCAATTAATGACAATTTATCATAATTAATTTTAAATATTTCATAAACATATTTTTTCCTCTTACTGTGCTGTGAACAATAAAGTGAATTGTAGAATAACAAGGAAGCGGAAGCACAGCTTCTAGCGATATTGGACGCCAAAATAATGAACATTAATGATTTAATAGTAATACACATTGAGGAGTGAGTCGATATTTTTAATACAAAATAATTATTATTTTTTGATTAATTACTTTCGGAACACTGTTTATTGGCAACAATGATGCAATTAACTGTGGCAGTGAAATTTTGTGTTTTATTGTACTTTTCCTTTTTTAAAAGCTCAATGATCAACTTAACATAAGACTTGGTGATTAAATTGAAAGGTTATAAACAAATAAATTTTCAAAATGTGTAGTAGTGAAAATTGTCTTTGTATTTTTTAAACAATATTCAAATTATGAAGATTCGTCATTGGCTCTTAACTTCTCATAAAAAAATGTAATTTTTTGATATTAAATATCTAAAATCGTCGCAACATCAGCACCGTATACAAACATAAATAACGTCACATTAAAGCAATAAGGTTTTAGTGAATTAAGTCAATTACAAACATGAAAATCCATTCAATTTATTTCAGTACCAGCAAGAATACACCACATTAGTTCGGGTGGACATTTGCAGGTGAAAAAAGGCGGATCTGTTCGTATTGAGTGTTCAGCATCAGGCAATCCAAGCCCCAATGTGACCTGGACGAGGAAAAATAATGTTTTACCTAATGGTATATTTTCTTCAATACTATTTTTTTTTGATAAATTAACTAAAAATATTTATATAGGTGATGAAAAATTGCATGCACCAACATTATCCATAGAAAACATGGACAGACATAAAGGTGGTGTATACATATGTACAGCAAATAATGGAGTTGGAAAGCCTGCATCGAGCCAAGTGGTCCTGCATGTGCTATGTAAGTAGAAGCAATTCATTCGTAATAGATAACATAAGCATAAGTGAGTGTGTGAACGATTAGCATAAAATTAAGTGCTTTTTGAAAATTTATTATCATTAAATGGCTTCCGCTTATTAAAGCGATTATATCGATTAAATCTGAACTTTTCTACTGCGGATATTGCTTTCATATGTTTCACATACAAAATTTCCCTTTACATCTCGTGGAATGAAGCGAAGGAAGCTTTATACTCATAATCTCTTCCTCTCGTTTAGCTCACTGCCTTAGAGCTTAATAAGAAAAGCGTATTGATAATAAGTGCTGAATATGTAATAAGGATTTTCATTTCATCTAATATTATTATTGTTATTATTATCATCATCATGAATGTAATTTGATATGATCTTTGCACAATTGAAGAAATTTAAGTATTGGAATATAGTAGGAATGCAATGTCAATAAACAATGTCAATCATACATTAAGTATGTACTTACAAAATTTGATACTAATAATGAGAATGTAATAACTTGTAATGGTATCTAATTAATTTCTACATCATCAAAAATCACATTTTTTCAACTGCTTTTCATTTCTAACGTCACCTGTTTTGTATAAAATAATTATGTAATTTTTTATTGATTCGTATAATGAATCGTTATCAAATTTTATTAATCTGCACTTCATATTTTAAATTTTACTTTAACAATTTAAGAGTTACTTAGGAACTAACATTAATAATAGGAATAGACAAATTTTAATTTAATACAAAAACAGCCGTTGTGATGTTACTTATGCAAATAATATTATAGAAATGATAGAATTTACAATAATGAACAGGGGAAGGAAGAATTAATACTTCACTTGAGGATTTATACACTATTTTAAATTTATATATAATCTGTTAAGAACTACTGTTAATGTTCATTATCAAAAAATACAAATATGTTTCTTACATGTCTTTATGTAAATATTGTTTTATGTACTGTTTATTAAAATATTAATAATTTAGTTTAACGAAAAGCTTTCAGATTATTTCCATATAGACTTGCCATATCATACTATTTGAATGAGGATAAAATTTTTGACCTTGTTCAAGACTCACATTCATATCATCATGATCTAGATATACATGAAAAGTATTTTTGTGTGTAACACATGTTATGCAAAATTTAATGGAAAATTAGTATTTAGTAACAACAGTTGTCAGCTTGATGACGATGATGATGATGAAAAAGTGAGGCGGATTTGTTACAAATCTTCATATTCATGTCAGAATAGTAATAATAATAATAACAATAAAAGATTTTTCATAATGATGATGCTGTCCCAGTTACGTACAAAATTTTCAGCTGATGGAAAAATAAGATCAAGAAATGTAAATTATAAACATCAATCAAGGTTTAACAAATAAATTTTAATAATTTCATATATTGGCCAAGTAAACTTCAGCCGTTGAAACTTTATTAAAAAATGAATGAAAAAAAACGAATAAAAATATAATATTTTTATTCTTTGTTTAAGTCAACAACTAAATTTATCAATGTAAATTGAAAATCATGATAAGCCAAAAAGGCACTTCCATTTTACTCATACAATATTTTTTGTTACGCTTTTAGCGTTGCTATGTATGCCTTATGACAAATAATCACTTCCCCACGTTGACAGTTTATCATAATCATCATAAAAACGAAGAAAAAGTTTTTTTGGCGCTATAAATGTTTGACCTTTTTACTTTCTTCCTACCTTAAATGGATCTAATTTTTCATCATCCATATATTTATTTTTTTTGTTTTCGGTACTGTATGATGAGTGGAATCGTTTATCATAGCAAACTCTTGGTGAAAGCAGATAAAGGAATGAAAGACAGTGGGAAGTGATTTTTTATTGCATCCTTATTATTTATAGGAAACAAAACTATTTTTCAAACATTTCTCAACTTAAAAGCTGTGCATATTTTCTTCAAAACTATAATTTAAAGTTTTTTCAGTTATCATTATTTTGCATCGTAAAAATTAATTTTTAGTAATAAGCATATCAAATTTGAAAAATACAAAGCTCAAGCTTCAAATCATTTTAACTTAAGTGCTAAATATAACATAATTAAAGTCAAATGCTTTTTTTCTCCCTTGTTATCTCGAAATAAAAAAAGTAAAAACTCACAAAAGGTGGCGGAAAAAATATTAGAGAAACTATTCATGCGTCTCTTTAGAAAAAAATGAAGTTAATAAGGTTATAAAAAAGTTAAAGTAAGAATAAAAATAACTTTATTTCATATTTTGTGTGAAAGGTATATTTCAATTTTTATGGTGAAATATAATTTATGAAGAGCAGTCACGCACATTATTAAGTTATCCCAAATAAAAAATAGAAATTTAAGAAAACGAAAGTTTTATGTGCGTTTTTACTTTTATATTGATGTGTGTGATAACCATCTCGAAAAAAATGCTTTATGAATTACTCGACGAAAAGGAAGGAAGCCCCTCGCAAACATTTAAAAGAAATTCATAAATAAAAATGGCAATCAATAATATTGAAAGACTAAATGATGATGAATACAAAAAAGATTCGATTATTTTAATTATATTGTCCTTTAGAAATAAAAATATTTGCTACGATATTTATAAGGAATGATTGGAGACATTAAAACTTAAAAAAAAAATCAAATCTTGTGAATGAGTATGTTTGTGTTAAAAAAAAGCTTAACATTGTATAAAAATTCTTAAAATTAACAATATTTATATTTTCAATTTTTTTTATTACAGACCCACCTGAGATACAAGTAAGTTAAATTATTCTACTAAATTCAATCTATTTTTATTCATCACCATTTTTTTATTTGAATAATTAGGTTGAAAGTCCAGTGGTTTATTCTGGAGAAGGACAAGAAGCCATGTTAGTTTGTATTGTGCATGGAGAAGCTCAACCAGAGGTAAACAAAAATGAAGTAAATATTATAAAAGAACATAAATTTATTCTGCTAGAAAGAGTTTTCAAAATGAGTAAAGAAAATGGAATTGTTTTATATTTTAATGAAAACAAGATTTGACAAGAGTTTTGAACATATTTTTTCACTCTGCATCGTATTTTACTTTTTATTTCCCATTGTGCATTATAATCGCATCAGTAGAAGCATTATCTCATTACTTTTTGATGGCTAGCTTCACGAGGTGTTTCCTAAAGAGTATATATCCATCTCTTACATCCATGGCGAATATAAAGAGATAATGATAATAAAAGTCATACGGAATTAAAGTACTTTCACTTGTAAAATGACGCAAATGCCATTTTGGCTTGTTTTTATTCTCCTTACACCCACTCTTACGAATTATAAAAAGGAGGTAGGATAAGATTTAAATTGTATAAATTTTTTGAAGCAAATTCAATGTATTGGTAGAAAAAATGATAAGTAACAGGTGGTCTACCTGTAAAAAATTTCATATATTTATTATACATAATCAACTTTTTTTTCATTTGACTCTGCTGTTTTTCATAGCTCTTTATGTATTAGAAATATGTATAAAAAGAGCAGTAATTAAGAATAGTTAGTAAATGTTTTAAAGTTTTTCAACTTTTGACATCTTAAAAATGTATTTACAAAAATTCCTATTTTCCTCCCTTTGAATCTAAGATAGTTTTTTTTTGTTGCTATATTTCATTTTCTTCAGCTCTACGAAATTTTTCGAGAGTTATCATTATTTCATCCATTGTTCTCTTTTTTCATCCTTCGCAGGTAATTTGGTTCCGTGACACAATGCAACTCGACACCACAGAGCGACACATAATGGAGAATCGTGGATCACGTCACACGCTAATTATCCGAAAGGTTCATCCACAAGACTTTGGCAATTATAGTTGTAATGCTGAAAATCAGTTAGGGAAAAGCAAAAAGTACCTTCAGCTTTCTGGCAAACCAAATACGGCCATTTTTCGTTCTGCTCCAATTAGTCAGTATAAAGACAGGTGAGTTTTCTGCATTGTAATTTTTATGGCATCAAATGGCGTGTCTTTTGGGTAAAATTTTATGGCTTGCCAAATATATAATTTAATTTGTGTCAGTTGTATTCTCGAAGCACGTCTTAGAGTGAAATTTTTTAAATTACTTCTTATACAAAAGCAGAAAATATTGAAATGAATAAAAATTTTTTGCAGATATAATATATCATGGACAGTTGACTCTCATTCTCCAATCGAGGAATATAAATTGTTCTTTCGGCGTTCCTCAGAAGAGCATGAACTCGATAACAATATTGAGCAACAATCTCAACCGTTGCAGCATCAAAGTCATGGCCATAGTAATAGCATATATCCAAACTACCGAAATAACTATGCAAATCTTCATTGGTCACGTAATGATTGGCGTGATGTCGTTTTACCTGCCATACCATTATCACATCTTTATACACAAAGTATGAGTTATATGATACGAGGCCTCGAGCCGGATCAACAATATGAAGCGAAAGTTCAAGCAAGGTTTGTTGAGTTATTATCACTTGAGATTGGTTAGGAATAAAGTTTAAAAGAGAATATTATTTAACGAGCAATTAAAATTTAACCATTTCAATTTACTTTATTCTCTCAACTTTTTTCTTTTCACTAACAGAAATCGTTATGGATGGAGTGAAGTGTCTGAAAGATTTACATTCAGCACATCATCAAACGGTAAGTGGTTCACAGTACTATTTTGTAGTTTTAAAATTACTTTAGATTGGTCATAAAACTGTTTTGTGATGCTTGTATATAACATTCTTTCCTCTTTCCTTAATGTTGAATGCATTATATTATATTACGTTTAGTTTCATTTTAGTATGAGAATAATGTTCAAAGCACTTTAGTTAAGATTTATGAACTGAGAGAAAATGAGCAATTATCAAACAAATTTTTAGATTAATAAAAAAATTCGGGAAAATTTCTATGAAGATTATCGTTATAAGAACAACCCAAACAACTCTTTTCTTACAAAATAATATCATATTCTGCACAGAGGTACCATTCTCTATTGATGTTATATTCAAAATTCCAATTACTTTAAGATACAAAGTTTTATATGAAATATTTTGTTACTATCGTTATTGAACTAGTTTCAAGCAGTTAATACATTTTTTATTTTAATATTAATTTGTAAAGCTTGTCATGTACTAAACTAAGAAGTAACAATGATTCTTATTTTGTAACACATTCAAAAACAAGCCGTAGCGTATTTGTACATAGTTTTTACGTATATATATCTACATGTTAAATTCAATTACTTTTATATTGCCGTATTTATGAAAATTGTATGTTACAATAAATAATTAATTTCATATTGCTCCTTTTGTTACTATCATAATAGTTCATTTTCAGTACTTTTAGTGTTCTCAAATTGATTTTTCATAGTAAATTCACGATTAAAAAGTAAAATAAAACAAAGTAACAAATGAAGGAACTGAAATTTACAATCAAATTAAGTCATGAATTTACATATGAAAAAAAGTTTTGACTATTTTGAAAAATCAGAAGTCGAAGTCGGTTTACTACACTTAAGATCCAATCGGTTTCAACTCAACTCGAGCTGAGTTGCGAAGACCAACATTAGCGACAAGGTCTACCGGGCTGATCAGCCGCCAGTGTTGCCATTCGAAAAAATCGAGATCTCTTGAGTCGACTTGAAGCCGATTGGATTTTAAGTGAAGTGAAATGAAGTCACTTCATCGATTTCGACCTATAGAAAAAACTCTATTGAAATACTTATCATTTATCTTCTTTTCTTTTTCATTTGTTTTTGCATTGCGAATGCAGATTTAACCGATATAGGCTCATTTTTAAATCATGGTCTCTCAGGTTAGTTTTCATTTTTCTATGGTTCGACAATTACTAAGCAAAATTTATTCTGTTGCTAAATTTAAAATAAATTAAACTGTTAAAAGCATGTAGATTTTTGTAATAAAAACTTATAAAAAGGATTTTTCTCTCTAAAAGTATTTGACTTATTATTTAAATTCAGTTTTTTGCTATATTAATGATTTAAGTAAAATGCTGGAATTTATTGAAAAAAGAATTCTAATTAGAGTTATTTAATTATCTTTTTCACAGACTCTGAGATGCGAGGACTAAGTGTTACATATTATAGTCATACATCACGAGTTCATCCAACTGTATATATGAATTCAGCAGAACTTCTTTTTCTCATATGGATTTTGAATTTTTTATAAAATTGAATGCACTAAAACTTTAGGCTATTGACATAGTTTTAAGATATTCCAAATGTTCAACCAATTCCTATTACTTTCCATACCCATTTTTCAGAATCAAAAAATAATAACCTAATTTTTTGCTCTAAATATTTTTTGATACGTCTTAGGAAAATGATATGAAATAATAAAGTGAATATATACATAAATTATTTTTGGACATAAAAGAAAGTTAAAAAATGAAGAAAAAAATATGAAAACAAATTAAGGAGGAAAATGATGGTATTTTATATTCAATGTGAAATATATTTAAAGAAAATTATTAGACTAGAAAATTACGTTAGAATTTAATGTTTGTAAGAAGATTTAAATTAAATGATGTAAGCTTAATCACATTTTATACGACGACTAGTGCATGTTTTGTCATCTTTAAATAAAAGCACAATTATTTTCAAAACATGCATTTAAATTAAGATTCATTAAATGTTTTATTTTAAAATTTAATTATTATGAGTGCATACTTAGACTTTGTAAATAAGGATATCGGTATCGTGAATCAAAATGAACTTTTTAAATGTGTGAAGTATCGTTACCATGATCAAGCGCTCTTGAATAAGACATTCTCATAAATCATTCTTATAAATTAGAAAGAAGTTTAACGAGTAGTATAAATGTATTATTATTATTACTCATATTAATAGGAGCTACTGTTTAAATAGTTCTTGTCCTGATTGGTTGACTTTTAACAGAAAGTAAAGAATTTTACTGTACATTAATTGTTACATGAAAAACGTTTGATTTATAAAGGTGACTACCTAACATCACCACATAAAATCAATCAACGAGGAAAAAACTATTCAAGCAATGATTTCTGAGCTTATCAATGAATTAATAATTGTATCAGCAGAAATAAGATACCTAAAAGTAAATATTAATATTTCTGTACTTAGTGTGTTGTGATTAACTTTTTATTAATTATCAAATTTATTTTGAAAATAATTTCGTAAAGTTGACAAAGTTTCATTATTCAATTTGCCTTAGAAATTTGTTTTTCAATAACTAAAATAATATTTTATTTTAAAAAGCATAAAACTGAAAACTTAATGTTTGATGTTTTGCGTCACTATATATGTTTTGAAGGTTTAAATTATTTAAAAAAAATGTTGAAAAAGCTTCTGCATATTGTAATAAACAAGATTAAGGTATTCTATTGTTAACGCTATAAAAAAAACTTTTCATTTAATGCATTAAAAACACATTTAGTTAATTTTCAATCACGTCATAAAGCCAAATTTAATTAAGAACAAAGATGCACGGAAAATGTTTACTCATTTTTAAGAAAAGTTTAGATTAAAAGAATTTATTCAGATATTTACTATGCATTAGTGATGTGTGTACTTGTGCTTTAAAGGGGCCAAAATAATCAAGAAGAGGTAAAACAATCTTGTTGCATTCCTTTTGTAAATACCTAAAATAAAATACCGCAACAAAATAAAATAAAATGTAATGAGGTTTCATCAAGGTCTTAATATTAGCTGATACTATAGAACTGCTAAGGAAATATGATTTGAAATATTAACTCAAGCTTTTATTTTACTCCATATGTAATTCATCTTGAAATTAAATAATTTCATTAATTTCATATTTAAATAATGATTTAAAATCTGTCTAGGTATATATTTTAAGTTTTAAAAAGTTGCATTTTTATAATTTTAAAATTTACCATCAAGTACTAGGTGTGAGGTAGGAATTTTTTAAACAAACTATCTATACAGAGTAATTTTATATAACTATACTAAAATATTTAACCAAGGTCAAACATAATACGACTTATAAAGAAATCTTGAAATAAACCATTTCAAAATGACTTGAAGGTTTGAAGTTGTGCCTACTAACTCAAGTCATTAATACTGCAAAAACATTTTTACATAAGAATTTCATTTTTATTTTTTGCATTGGGTTGAAATTTTATCAAAGTTTTGGTATATCAATAAATAAAGTAATATTTTTTTTAAAAAAATTAAAAATATTAATTTTTCTTTTAACATGTATGAATTAAAAGCAGTATTTTGAAGGTTCTAATCTGGTGATTATTAAAATCAGAGTTGCGATCTGTCACAGATTATGAAAAAATCTCATCTGTCACAGATTATTTTCTGTTGACAGACAGATTTTTTTTCTGTCACAGATCATTTTCTGTCATATTTTGACAGATATTTGTGATCTGTAACAGATATCTGTAAATCTGTGATAGATTTGGCCTGTGACAGATCGATCTGTGACAGAAAAAAAATCTGTCTGTCAACAGAAAATAATCTGTGACAGATGAGATTTTGATAGATTCTGTCATCTAGCCTGTGACAGATATCTGTCACCACAACTCTGATTAAAATTATTTTAAAGGTTTAAGATTATCTAAATTAAGTTATTAATAAAAGTTATTGGATACTAAAGGGGCCGTTCATAAATGACGTCACACAAAAAAATTAGATTTTTAAACACCCTCCTTCCTCCTCTGTCACAAAATTTTCATACAAAAATTATTTTGTATGGAGGTACTTCAAAACTCCAGAACCCTCCCCTTCTCCCATTGTTGGACGTCATTTATGAACTTCTTAAGAGTATAGCACATTTATTTACTTAAAATTTCATGCAGTTATAAGCATTTTGAGTTCTGAAACATAAAAGAATTGTATATAAAGTCCAAATTTGGTATTAACATAACTAAAATTAGATATACAAATTAAGCTATAAGTCTATTGTTTATATAAAGCAAAAATTGTAGGATGGAATTATTAAAAAAAATGTAAAGAAACTAAAGAAAAAACTTCGTCTAAATTTTTAAAGAAACATTTATATACAGAAAGAAAATATAATAATATTTAGTAAATTTTCAAAAAAAAAAAACCAAACATCAAAACCCATACACAAAATTATTATTAATTACATTAAAACATGCATAAAACATTCAACTACATTCATGTTAAAAGTATACATCATACATAAAATATATTATTTCCAATATTTTTATAGTTTATTTATGATTGCATACAATTTAGTTTTTAATTGACAATGAAAAATTAAGCTAAGAAGAGAAAAAGAAATAAAAAGAGAAAAAAGAAATATATAAAAAAAATTCTTTTACTTTGAATGAGTTTTTCAGGAATAACGGTTCAAAGCCAGTTTATGTAATTCATTAATCTACATAATGAATTTAATGTTTTATCAGAACTTGAAACAACAATATTTAAGAATTGCTTGAATACAAAGAGAAGTCAACACAAATAAGAATATAATTAATGGTAAAACTATGTAAATATAAGCGAGAGAAATTACGAGATCTACACATTTGATTTTTATGTACGAAAAATATATCTTCATCAGAATTTAAGCAAAACTTTTATTCTCCCAAGTTTTCTCTGCAGAAACCATCAACAGCACGATTGGAAAATAAAAGAATTAGTGCGTATAGAATAACACGTAATTTTTACGTATGTGTTTTTGATCATTTTAAGCGGAATTTTAAGAACACGTAGATATGAAGACATAATATAGATTAAAGTTGGGCAAAATTAACGGTAGAAAGGATAGTACAAATATATGAAATCCTTTTAAATTACAAAATAATATTTAGTTTTTACAAATAAAGTTTCAACAGGTTAATAGTTTTTAGCAAGCTCAATAACAATTTATTTTTAGTTTTTGAAATTTTTCGAGTCATGTTTCTTCAAGTCTGGTCGTATTTTTTTCAATTATTTTGTTAAAACTCGTTAAAAGTAGTGACATGAAACTTGATAAATGAAGAAGAATCAATTGTAAAGTTTTTAATAGCAATCATCTTAACATAAACACAGATTCTTTTTTAAAGGTCTTGTGGATTAATCTTGTCATTGAAGTATCTTTTTTATAATTATATATATTTTCATATTTTTGTTTTTAAATGTGTGATAAGTCGCGGTCGGATGCAAACTGACAAGTTAGTACGATATTTGAATTGAAAAATTCTTTCCTTTTCTATTTACTTTCAAATCATTCCACACGAGAATGTGAAAGAGGCACGTTTATAATGCAAATGTCACGTAGTTCATGTACGAATAAAAGAAAGATAGAGGAATAACGAAAAATTTTACCTTTAAATGAACGTAAGCTCTAGCTTTAAATTTGCATAAAAAATTCTTTATTCAACATATTAATGATTTTGATACTTTCCACAGTACGTGTACGTACACCATAACAAATTGTTGGAACATTTTTCAAACGATGCTTCGGCTTTCATCAAGTTTTCCTTTAAATTTTCTTTCGCTGATTGTAATTTCCAGAAATCTGAATAAATACTTGATAGTTCCGAGTCACATTTTAAGACTTTTGTTGCCAATTCGTCATTTTCATTTAGAATTCTTGTGACAGCTGCGTCACATTTCATTAATCTTGCTAAGTATTGTTCACCTTCATTTGATTTCAAAGAAGCCGTATCGCATTTTGCAAGTTTTACTTTCATATCCTCATTTTCTAGTATTAATGACGATGTTTGAAGCTCTAACTTTGATGCGAAATTTTTCCAATTTTCATTTTCTTCGAGTAAATATGAAAATTTGACATCACAGTTTGAAATACTAGCTTTAAGATTTTCATTTTCAAATTGAATATTTAAGAAGGAAGAATTGCAGTTATTTGCTGATGATCTTAAAAACGAAAGTTCAGTATAAGTTAATGACAACTGATCTTCGAATTGAGATAGAGAAAATCTTAAATTATCAGTATCTGATTTACAATTTGATAACATGAGAACATGATTTTTTAAATCATTTTTAAGATTTTCATTTTCATGTGTATATGATGACAGTTGGATTTCCATATTTGTAACGTATTGCTTCACTTTTTGAGCTTCCAACATTAAGTTTGAAACTTCCGAAGTGTGGCTTGAAACACCATTCTTAAGATTTTCATTTTCGGCTTTTAGAGTTATTACGGACGAATTGCAATTAGAAACTGATGACCTTAAATGCAAATTTTCATTCAATATGTTTGTCGTTTGCTCCTCACAGTTTGAAATGGAAAATTGATAATTTTCATTTTCACTCTTACATTTCATTAAAATTGTTGATTGACTCGTCAACTCATTTTTAACATTTTCAGACTCCGATTTTGTAGATGATAATTGAATTTCCAAATTTCCAATATATTTTTTAAATACTTGATTTTCTTTAATTAAATTTGATATCTGTAGATTACTACTTGAAGCACTATTTTTCAGGGCTTCACTTTCTGTCAAACAGTTTGAAATACTTGTAGTACATTTATTCAATTCGTTCTTTAAAACTTCATATTCATTTTTTATGTTGTTCATTTGCATTTCAAGATCCAATTTATCTGATAAAGTATTAGAATTTTCATTAACTAACTTAGAACATTCGATATTGGCCTTTGAAAAATCATTTATTAAATTTTTGTTTTCCGTTTCTAGTTCCGATTTTTCTAATTCGCAATTCGAAATTGATGTCTTCAAATTGAAAATTTCATTTTTTTGGACAATATTCTCAAGTTTTTGTTCCGACAAAATAGCCTCACAATTATTTAGTTTCCCAGTGATATTTTCTATTTCCAACACTGAATCTGAATCATTATTATTACAGTCCGTTGATGTGGTTTTTAAGCTATCAATTTCTTCTTGCAAATCCAATTTTTCACTTTTGCAATTAGATAGTTCAAATTTAATTAGTTCCATTTTCTCTTCATTTTCCATAACTTGACTTTTACACTTTGACATTGCACCCTTGATGTTTTCATTTTCAAGTAATGAATTAGCCACTTGAGTTTCGCATTGTGTAACCTTAATTTTCATGTTAGAGTTCTCTGATTTTTGTGTTGCAAATTGAAATTTAAGTGCTGAACTGTCAGTATCGCACTTAATAACTCGAGAATTCAGATTAGCATTTTCAGCTTTTAAATTTGCCATTTCCTTATTTCGTTTAGTCAGTTCACTTCTTAAGTTAATATTTTCAGTTAAAATATTTGTATTGTCATCACATCTTTCCAGTTTAATTTGAAGTTTGTTGTTTTCATTAGAAATTTTATCGTTATTAGATTTAAGCTTTTCAATATCCAACAAGAGTTTATTTTTTTGTTGTTTTTCAGATTCTAGTTCATTTTTTAAATCTTCCAGTACAATATTTGAAATTAAGCTCTCGTCCAAACGAATGTCTCTTCGCTCATTTCTTATTTCTTCTTGTGTAACAATATCCTCATCTACTTTAAATTCCGTAGAAAATTCAATTTTTTCTTCTTGCTTTTCCTCTATCATCTCAGTTTTGTTCACTTTTGAACATTTTGAAACAACTTCCTCTATAATATTGACAACAGTATCGCGATCAAAATGTGCCGAAGCAGAATGACATGTGTTATGTTTAAATGATAAAGTACGAAGACGTGAAAGGTTAGCAAAAGCTTGTGCATCTACGCTTTCAATTGAGTTATCATCTAAATATAAATTTTCCAATCTTTTTAAACCGTCAAAGTCATCCTTGTCAATTTCTTGTAGCTTTGATTTTACTACAAATATCGTATCGATTTTTGGAAAGAAATTTGAAATTCCTTTTGGAAAGAAGCTAAAATTTTTAGATTCTACTGAAACCCAAGAAACGTTTTTGCTGTTTTTGTTGTCAAGATGATCACCGTTAACATTTGTGATTGTAGATTCATTCTTAATTTCAATAGATCCTTCAACCACTATACATCCATAACCATAACCCACAAAGTCGTGATACTCGCAGGTTATCTCAACTGAAGCAGTTAATCTGGACGCACAAAATAGAGTTAAAACTGTTGCAACATACTTAAAATATCTATGTTTGAAAAATATTAAGGCTTTTTTCATAAATCAAATTATTTAATAGTGTAAAATTATATTTACTTGCAGTCCATTTTGATAATCCATTCGGGCGATGCGACTTATTTCTTCAAAATAATATCAATCACTGTATTAAAACTGTTTTATGTCTTTATAGAAAAAAGTCAGTCTGAGCACTGAAATAAGGCCTTGAAAATTTCTCGGAAATGTTTTCATAAAAAAATCTTTCATTGATAAGATCAACGCGATTTTTCCGCTCGCGTTAATGCAATTGTGTTGTAGTGTTGTTTTAGGTTTCAAAGAAAGAAACAGCAAAAGTTTTTTTTTGACATTTTAATTTGTCGGTGTTAAACCAAAGTTTGTTTGCGAAAATGAAACTTTTTGTAGTAAATGCATTTTACAATTTTCAATTTGTTAAATTTATCAACAAGTGGTATTTATTTTTTCTTTTATAATATGATAATTTTTGATCAAACGACAAAGAATAGCAAAAAAATAATTCAAAATTTGCAACTTAAATATCTTCTTTTAAAAATTAATATTAATTGTAATATAGTTAAGCGTATTTACTTAATGAGTTCACTTATTGCGATCGCATTTATGAGGGAGGGTTGAGGGTGGTGTTTAAGATTTTGTAACAAGAGTTTTATTTTTAAAAATTTTTCTAATAAAACAAGGTTAGCAAACAAACAAATTGTTTTCTGAAATAGGATCTAATTAAATGAAAAATACTGTATCAATTTAATTATTTTTTAAAATTAATTCATTTATCAAGAAGGTGAAAAAATTGTATTTTACAACATATAAATATTTTTCCTTATTTTGCAAAACTTTTGCTCAATGAATTTTAATGTTCCTTATTTCACATTAAATATTATTTTATATAAAGATGCTGAATTACCATGCAACCCATCTATCTTTGTGTGGTTCATCACAGGGTCTGTATTAGAAATTTTTAAAGTTAGTTACTAATAATCTTGAAATTTGAATCAGAAGATGAAATATAACTTACGTGAATACGGGTGGCATTTCCCATTCACATATTGGTTCCCATTCTTCACTCCACCAAAAGCTACATCTTGTAAGCTTTGGATTGAATACTGTTCCACAAATACAATAACGTTCCATTGGATGCCAAGTGTTCAGAGCGTAAGGAACACATTGATAGTACCTGATATTTACAAGGAAATTTTAACTAGGAAACAAAAACATAAAATCTAATTTACATTTCAGGATTTGGATGAGGAAATAGAGCTTCATCATGGTAACGGTTTGAAAGAATGCTGCAATCTGGAAGACCACAATTATGAGGAATCACTGGAGGCGGAAAGTCACTAGGAAATGACTGAATGGCATCAAATAATACAAATATAATAGTTGTAATTGGAAGATCTAATAAAAAGATTGGAATTTATTGAATGAGAATTGAATTGATGAGACTTAACGTACACTTCATTTTATTGTGCTCTTTCTTAATGGCTATTCCACAAGAAGCAAATAAATATCACTAGTTATAAAAATTGGTCTGCATGCATGTTTTATACACTGATAAGAAAAACAAATGCATTTATGGCTAGTAAAATATTAAAGATAAGAAATCAATACAAGTCATTTGTATGAAAAAAATGTCTAACGAAAAAAAGCAATACGGCTTTAACTTCTTTATCTTAATTTTAAATTAATTAATTTTATTTTAAATAATTAATTTTTATTTCTGTATATTAAGTATGTACAAAAAAAATTTAAAATACATTTTCTTGAGGTTGGTTTTTAAGGAACCAGACTTGAAGTCTTTTCGTCACTTAGTTTTGGTTTTAGATTTGAACTGTTTTTGCTTTATTCAGAATTTTGAGCTGCAAGACGAATTAAATTAATTAATACTTTAGGATAAAAAAATGTTAATTTTTGGAGAAACGAGAAACATTTTAAATTTTTTTTAAATCAAATTTATAGACACCAAAAATAAATTAAATAAGCTTTATCCGACATCCTCAAATCAGCGGTAAAATAACAAGAAAATTTAAATTTTTAAATCGGATGAAATTCATTGGATGTTTTAAAACGTTACAGAATTATATATAATGAAACTAATCATAAATATGTAAAAGTGATAGAAAGTAAGTATTAAACGACATAAATTCTGTTTATACTATTTCTGAGAATGGTATTAATTTAGTTGCATCTTGTGCTTTCAACTCCTTTTTTGTTTTCTATTTTTTTCATTCTAAACTTCTCTCGATCTAATTTTTTTTATCTCTTTTCGTCATCAACTGAATGGCTCGCTTGCCTTTTTTCCATAATAGGCCATGCATTAAATTTCTTAATTAAGACAGACGTGAGAAGGACTTTTTCCTTTATATTCCTTTTATTATTACATTTTATTAGCAACAACATTGAATTGGTATAAATTTTGATTTTAAGCTTTGACTTTCTTATAAATTTCTTAATTTTTATTCTCTGACTCTTTATCTTTTTTTCATAAGAAAGTTTTTTTTAATTATGATGATAATTTTAGCAAAACTTTTTATTCATATAATATAATGATCTTGGTTAATTCATATACAATAGAAGGTTGAGTTTGGTCCTTTTTCTCATTGCACAAAATTAAAAATAAATTATCTCATCGGGGGTCGTTCGGATATTACGTAACGCTTAAGGGGAGGAAGATATAATAAATTTGAGATGAAAATTTAATTGCATTTAAAATATTTCTAGAGCCAAGGCTTTTAAGAGGTAAAATGTGAAAAATGTAACACTTAATACTAAGTGAAAGAAAAATAAAACCACAAGTGAAATGAAAAGAGAACTGTTCTGTACACATTAAATTTTAAATTCAATCGGGCAGGGGGAAAGTAAGTTGGATGAAGAAAAAAATTTTTTTCGAGAAGGTCAAAAGTTTTTATATTGAACCTGCACCAAAAATTTCATTAAAACATTGCTCGAAAAATGTTAACCAGACTAGACGGTTAATATATTTTCAAAAGAAACTATGAGGCTATCCAAAAAATAATTTTAAATTGTAAGAAAGTATTTTGTTTTCATAAGCTCGACAAGCATGTAAAATGTTTACTGGACAAATCCCTCATGAACTGAGAGCTTTAATATATGTATTGGAATGCATAATGAGTAGTTTGAATTTCTACTTTTGTTGCGCTTAAATCTAACTTATGCATAAACCGTCTGTAAAACTTGTTATTGTTGTCATTATTGTTTCTTTTAATATCCTAAAGGAATTTACAAATGCGAATGTAATGTTTGTGTGATAATCTCCCTGCATTATACAATACAAGATTACATGATAATTATAAAACTCCTTTTTTCTCGGTTTTAATATTTATTGCAATGCTTATGGGACACAAAGCAGCACAAAATGAGTGTAAAAGATAAAAAGAAAGAGTACTTCATTACAATCCAATGTTGATTCATGTACTGCAATTGCAATTAGAAAACTTGCTAATTATACAACAATAGTGTAAATTACAAACAAACTAATGAAAATTCATTACATCTTGCATTTATGCTAGCAATAATGTGTTAACTGTAGGAATATCTGAGAATATCATAAATTTTAAACTTTAATACCACTTTAAGATTCAAAAACTTTCTGATACTTATCAATATTAAACTTCTATTAAGTATATAAAGTTTTTTCAAAGAGTTTTTCATGCGTTAGAGTAAAGTTTTGAAAAATGTTTAAACAAAAAAATTAATGCTTTATTAAAAGGTAAGAATATACGTGATACAAGAAAAAATGCTAAAAAAGAGTAATATATCATGATATACCTACTATGAAACAAAATTGTTAATCTTTTCCTCAGTTTTCTCGCAAGTATAAAAAATGGAGAAAAAACCAGTCACATTCATAGCAAAAATTGATTCGCCTTGTATCATCACAATATTGATTTATGTATTTCAATATTAGTTTCATAATAAAATCTAATACAGTTAGTATAAGCGAAAAGATAAAAACATGAAATGAGAATTCAATATAAAGATACTGGTATGAAATGCGAAGCAAGTTGACGGAAAAATATCTAGCAGATGTTGGCGCATTTTTCCAAAGAGGAAAGAGACTACTGATACCCTTTACTTAAAACCGCATTTACATTTACGTGCATGATAAATATGATTGTTCATGTTGCAAAACGTCTGAAAACAACAACAAAGTATCAAAGAGTAGAAAATCGACTCCCAATTGACTTTAAGCGTTTGATGCGTTTAAGAATTATTAAAATAATAATTTCAAAACACAAATTTCAACTATACGAATATAATTGTAGTTTAACGTAAATACTGAATAGTATCTTGAGCTCTGTTACAATATATTTCCGTATTTTATCTATGATCATGTAATTGTTCAAAAATAATAGAAGTTATCAATCAAATTCATAGTAATTTCTTATCTAACTAATTCCGCATTAGTTTATTTTTACTATAAAAACAACGGCTGATGTTAATATTTTGACTGTTTAGTTTCAAAATTCAGTCATTAAAGAGAAAGAAATATAAATGAAAAGTAAGAAATATCAAAACTAATATAATTCAATAAAACCACACTAAACAAAATATTAGATTTAATTTTAGTACTTGCCTGCTTTATAGCAGAAACATTTGGACAATGTCCTCCAAATAACTGCCCTCCACCAGTAGTTCCTGAAGTTCCTTGTGGTGTACCAGACTGTAGTATTTTACAAAATCGCTATCGTGATGATGCTTTATTTCCACATGTCGATCCTAATTTTTATTGGCAATGTGCTCCATTAAATGCAACACATTGGGCTGCTGCATCAAGACCATGTGCTTGTGGTACTGTTTTTAATCCTAATGAAAATCCACCAAGATGTACTTTTTGGTACGACAGATCATGGAGTAAAATTTGCAACTGGCAAAATCCACCATCAGTAACGTAAGCAATATAAATTGTTGATTTATAAATATTAAGGAATTAATTGAAATATATTTTTTAACAGAGAATGTGAACCTTGGTGTCCGGTAATTAAACATCATTCATTATTTTTATAAGCAACGATTATATTAGAATTGTTTTATTTGTCAGGATTGTAATGGAGATAATGTCCCTTCCGTATCAACACCACCTAATCCAAGTCCAAACCCACCAGATGATGACAACAACTGTTCATGTCCTTGTCCTCCGTGTATTTGGTAAGTAATAAAGTTATTCATAATGGTTGTTTTATTCAATTATCAGTTTCTAACATTTATAACACTATTTTAATTTATATTTCATCGGAAAAGGTGGCCATGGTAAGTCAATCGTAAAGTAATGTAAATAATATATATTTATTTGTCTAAACTATTTCAATTTGTAGTATTCCATGCAGTCCAGTCAGCAATTGCTCTTGTAACAGCAATCGTAATCGGAATGGAAGTTATACTAATATAGAAGTAATATAGAAGTTATACTCTTTAACGAATATTACTCAATTATAATTGTAAAGATTTAAATATCGATATCATATGAATTATATTAAAGTATTATTGTAAAACAATCGAACCTGTTTTTATTTTTATTGATAATTAGATAGACCAGGCCAGACCGGCCAGACCAGGCCATTCAATAAACAAAAAAGTTTCATATCATGTTTTTTCAATGTTTTTAGTCTCTGGTAAAAAGTTTTTTGGTTGTTTAGAAAAATTTATCTTAGTATAAGATTTCTTTTAAAAAATTTAATAAAAAAAATTGAGCGAAATGAAAAAAAGAATCAGAAAACCAAGTAAACCAACGAATTACATAATAAATAGATAAAGGGAATTTCATGTAAAAATGTAAAAATTATCATAGATAAAAATATATTGAAAAGAAAAATTGGATAACAATATGTTAAGAAGTTAAAGTCAGCTGATTGTGACACGTTTTTGAGCTTATGTTCTCAAGAAAGATAAAGTTAATTTGATAGGCAAAGTTTCAATATTGATTTTTTTTATTCTTCGTTAAAAATCCGGTCTTTTAGTGTTAATTTAAATATTTTGTCTAAGAAAGTATACAAAATAGATAAAAAAATTTATGACTTCAATTATATTTTTTCATATACTTGAATTAAACTAGGGTTCGGAAATTTACACACGGTTTGCAAACAGTTTGTAAAATTTCAAAACAAAAATAACCGTTAAAAAGCAAAATTTTTTTGCTAGCAATGCTGTAATCACTTGAACTATGTTTCATTAGCTGATTAATGACATAATCATTGTCAATTTTTGTTAAAATATAGGCAATTAAAGCAAAAACTGAAATCAAAATTCTGTATTTTTTTGCGGATTCACTTTGAATTTTTTTTATAGAAAATTGCTATTTTTAGCTTAAATATAGTGTTTTAGACATATTTAAATATACAAAGTTGAAGGAAATAAAGAATTACATGATATAAGTCGGTAAAAGTTCAAAAATTACACTGAATTATGCTTTGCTTTTAACGGAAATTTTTGTTTTGAAAATTTACAAACTGTTTGCAAACAGTATGTTTCCTAACCCTAAATTAAACACAAAATGTAGATGTTTTTAGTTTTTCTATGTGCTGCTGCACTGTCGCGTAGCCAGGGGGATTTGGGTGACAATTTTGAAGGAAGAAATTCCAAAAAATTTGGTATAAATTCTTTCATGCAAAAAATTTGAAAATTCCCCCCCTCCCTCAAAAATTTTCTGGCTATGCCCCTGGCTTGACAGAATAATATTTTATTGGTGTTTATTTGCAAACTACAAATATATGTTAATTTAAATTTTTACTAGAAAAAAATATTATTGAAGAGAGAAATTAAAAGAAAAATGGAAATTTGTGTGTTGAAATGCCTCTAACAATCATAATTTTTATATTCGTATCTTAACAATGAGATGATTGTGATGAGAGGAGGCAAGATTACAAAGAAGTTGGTTTATATAAGCATAATATCCTTACTAATCGCTTTGGTACTCATATCATTCTATGCTCATGCTCTTTGTATAATGGTAATGCTACACTTTTTTGCTGATTCATTTTATGCATTCATTACAACCTAATGCCTTTTATATTTTCAATGCTTTGTTTCTTTTTAGGAATTTATTTATTTTACTCCTTTGTACTTATATTTAGTTTCATTTATTTTCAAAACTGAAACTAGTAATTTAAGTTTAAAATATTTTAGGCATGTATTTTTATGAATGTTATAATATTAAACGATTTTTTTTTAAAGTAATGAATTCGGTTTTATCGTTATAAATTGTTATTATGTTTTTAGCTGTTTTCCTGTTTTGAAAAGAAACTAGGTAGAACTAGGTACTTTTCTAGAATACTGTCATTTTTTGGTGAATTTCAGCAATAAATAAAGAAGATCAGCTATAAAATTTCTTTTTTTGTTTAATAACTTCAGAAATCTAAGAATAAATTGCGAAAACTCAACTCTGTATGTTTTTCTTACAAAAGCCATTTGTGTCTTTTAAAATTTTTGTTATACCTAGTTCTGATTACTTCAATATTTTTTTTCAAAAAAACAATTTTCAACAAATAGGATTCTTAACTTGAGCAATTAATTTTTTGGAAAAAATTAAATTACCTATCAAAAAAATATTTTTAAGCTCCTTTTTCATAATTAATTATATATAATTCGAAACATATGCACATAAGACGTTAAAAAGGTTCAACCAATATAAAATTTAGATAAATATTTTGACAATTAAATATACTCTAAAAACTCATCAAATAAGTAGAAAGACTATGTAGTTTTTTATCAAGAAGATTAAGAGATCTATTAGAAATTTTAAAAAAGGACTTAAAATTTATTTTTTCCGCTAATTATACGTAAAAATATGTATATTATAAAAACAGAAAACAGTCCTGTTTTTGGTACCTGTTTTCTGTTAACAGATTTTTGCCGAAAAACAGCTGTTTTTCTGTTTTCTGTTAACAGGTTCCCCAAACTCTACCAAAATTACATTCGTATTGGAGAAATACGGTGAAATAAATTTGCATTGTACTAAGAATTTTGAATAAGAAAGGACGGTTGAAAGGAGAAGGGGAAGAACGTGGAAGGAAGAGTGTCAGCGTGAAGAAATTTGTTCAAAGAAAAATTGATTTAATTAAAAAATAAATTCCAAAATACTAAAAGAATCCTAGTGAGTTTAATTTTAAATGTATGAGGAACATTTTAAGATATTTCATTATTTCAGCAAAGAGAAAACTTCATAGTGACACGTCGTCATAGAGAGAAACCCACGTGAGTACTTAAGTAACTCATTTAAGTGAATTAAGTGTTCAAATTGTGAAACAATTTTGGACCTGAAATTTTTAATAATTATTTTTTTCAACTAAAAGAGAATGTAGAAGAAAAATATAAAAAAATAATTAAAATAGTGAAACGTGGTGAATTAGTTTTGGCCAAAATAAGATTTGGTGTCAATCTTTTAGTTTTCAAGCAATCACAAGATTTATGATGACATGAAAGACATGTTTTTATTGTAGTTTAAATACGTTTCGATGAAAATCCATTAAAATTATCAAGAATGGTTCAGTTATTGTAAAGTTATAGCAATTTTAGTAAATTTTTGAGATGAAATTTTTAAAAAAATCACAAACTTCAAAAATTCATATCTCGGAAGTGCAGCCACGAAAAAAATTTCTTGATGTAGCGGTTTTCAGTTCCTTGGATGTACTACATATTACAGTATAGAAATAATAAATTTGGTTCCAGTTTAGACTCAGACAGTAGGGTTGAAAATCCCATGTTTTTCAACTTTTGAGGCCATTTTTTGAGATGTAACCACAGTGCAAAGTTAAAATTTTTCCTACTATATTATAGCCAGTCATTTAAGCTTTCCAACAATACCAAGTGATAGAAAATCCACTTTGATAGAAAATTTTACAGTATTGAACACAACACTCCTTAATAAGCTACCATAAAACCCAAAAACACACAAATCAAAAACACCAATATACCTAAATACTGCTTAACTCTCAATACAATTATTAAACTTTATGCATAAAATTTGTAAGCTTTGTAAATTTGAATTTTTATTACCGTTAGTTTTCATATCTTATTTTGTAATTTTCATTCACTTCAGCATTAATTTTGATTGAAATTTGGTAACTCAAAGGAATCGAGTTCAATTTTCAAAATTAAATTTTTAAAAAATGTTTTATTAATACCTATATTTTATAAAAAATATTTGTTTGGCAAAAAATCAAATCGAACCAAATAGGAAGAAATCTATGCAAATCGAATATTTTGGTGGGTAAATTATTTTTCATTCAAATCTCGGACCCATAGTATAGCCGGCTATACTTCATATTTACAAAGTAATAAAAAAAACTCACCTCAGCTTTATCTGATGTTTCGTTGGAGCATCTGCGAACGTTTTAGTTTTCATATCTTATTTTGTAATTTTCATTCACTTCAGCATTAATTTTGATTGAAATTTGGTAACTCAAAGGAATCGAGTTCAATTTTCAAAATTAAATTTTTAAAAAATGTTTTATTAATACCTATATTTTATAAAAAATATTTGTTTGGCAAAAAATCAAATCGAACCAAATAGGAAGAAATCTATGCAAATCGAATATTTTGGTGGGTAAATTATTTTTCATTCAAATCTCGGACCCATAGTATAGCCGGCTATACTTCATATTTACAAAGTAATAAAAAAAACTCACCTCAGCTTTATCTGATGTTTCGTTGGAGCATCTGCGAACGTTTTCTCTTCGGACTTGCCTCAAATTCCATCATTCTCGTCGTAATGTTTATAAACGATCCTACCAAATTTGACTCATGTATGATTAATATTTGATCCTATAAAATACAAAAAATAGAGAAAAATATTAGAAAAAACTATTGGTGTAATTAAATAGATTTGACTTACTTGACTGACATCAAATTGTGTTATTTTTTTACCGGCCACATTTAAGCTGTATTTAAATATCTGTAAGAAAAATTAAGAAGCATTAAAATGTTATCAAAATATAACGACTTTTTAAAATTGTTAAAATGAAATTTTTTTGAAATTCACAAAAAGCTGACCATCAACAGCTAAAAAAATCTATGAATTTCATATTTTTACGTTATCGCTCTCAAAAATGCCAAACTTTTCTAAATTTGAGCTTTTGTTTATTTTATCGTTTAGCAGTATGAACTAGGATGAATCACTGTTTTCTAATATTAAATGCTGGACACTACATAAAATATTTGTTGGAAAATCAAATTTGTATTCACAAGATGTTATTGTAATGTGTTCCTCAATAAGGAATCCCCATTACCTGTAGATTATTATAAGTCGTAAAATTACTTAAAATAATGTTATTGATTTTGTTTTTAGCTTTAACAGCTATTGTGAATTTGAACGAGAAAACTTGACGAAAGTTGTTCAGTAATGCATCAATTTAATTAAAAAAATTTCAATGCGAAATTTTAGCGATTTTAATAGTTGCAGTGAAATTCCTATGCAAATCGAATTATAACGGAAATTTTGTATTCGATTTGCATAGAAATTTCCCTGCAACTATTAAAATCGGTAAAGTTTTGTATTACAATAAATTTTGTTAACGTGATTAACTAAACCATAAATACATCAACAGATTAAAATAAAAAGTGTATATCCTATATACAAAATAAGGTAAGATAAAAAAAACAGAAAAACATTTTTGATGACGAATAATAAGCCATAACACATCAGGTTTGGGGTAATCCATAAATTGAATGATCCATTAAAACCCTGGCAGTACGCAGACACGCCTGCCTTATCAAAAGTAGTGTCTCTCAGAGAGTAGGAACTGAGTGAAAAAACGCCTACCACGCAGTAAGCGTTCACATCTGCGTGTGAAAAATTAAAATTTGTGAGTCTCAGAGGCTAGGGAACTGAGTCAAAAAACTCCCGAGAAATCCAAGTGTCACTGCCTCCACGCGGCGGATTTTGCGCAACATCATTGATTTATAATGATGGCAGAATATGACACAAAAACAATAGTTTAAATTTTCAGCTCATTGGGAATCATTTCATTAAAGTTTTGCAATGTATAAGGTAAATACGTCAATTTTAGCAGTCATTTCAAATTATTAACAGTGATTACTAATTCAAACTTTTCCATGAAATCAAATTTTAAATGACAGTTAGAATTCAAATTTTTAATAATTGTTAAAACTTAAATTTTAAGCCGTTAAAATTCAAATTTTAGAACTTATCGAAACTTAACGGTTTTATATAATTTGAAATTTCAGAAAAACTTAACGAAAGTTTAAAATTTGGACCATACGATTGAATTTTGAAGCTGGTATTTTTAAATTAATTTTTTCAACTAACAATGCTATAAATAAACAGAAAGTAGAAAAAAATATAATTAAAATAGTGATACGTTTTGAATGAATTTTGATCAAAATAAACATAATTTTCTAATCATTATCTTGATGTCAATCTTTTAGTATTCAAACAATCACAAGATTTATGATGACATGAAAAAATATTTTACTCGTTTTTTTAAAAATTTTAAGTTTATTTTGTATATATGTTCTAAACTTGAAAATATTCTAAATTGGTTGTTTGATTCCCGAGATTTTTTCAGAATAACTAGATTTTCTAACATGCTTTAAACCATCATACATCGTTTTGGTGTCAATTCTATAGATTTCACACAATCATGAGATAGGATGACATAAAAAATTTCTGGAAACATAATTAAATAAAACATTTTTTGTTTAAAAAACCTGATGAAACGAAAAAGCTTCAGCACTAATTTTAAAATTTATTTTTATTTTTGTTTATTAATTTAATTTAATTATGATTATTTCTAAGTTGAGAATTAAAAGAGTAAACAAGAATTTCTTTGGTTTTAGATTTTGTTCAATATTATTCTTTAATTAAATGAGATTACACACATATTAAAAGAGGATTTTATATGGCTGAGTTATTATTAAACACCGTACATAAAGCGATCAATCGTTTTTTACACTCTTCCTTCAGACTTTATTTCTTTAATGACTTATTATGATGTTTAAAAATCATCAGGCTGTTTCACACATTTTCTTTGTTTGGACTCTTAGGTTGTTCTGATATTTCTTGCAAAATTTCTGTTACAATACTTTTTTTAGGCAGTGGTTGATGAAAATTTACAAGACCGTACGGTCGCAAATGATAAATTAGATATTCAAGTACGTACATTTGATTTGGTGACACATAATGAAATGAAATTGCATAATCAGAACAGCAATCCATACCTTCTTTTTCATCATAATAAATATACTTCCAATACCAAAAGTTTTTATCAACATGTCCAGGAATTAAATGATGTTCAGGCATAAATGGAAAAAATCTTCCACGACCATAAGAATCTCTCGAATCTCCAGCAATTACATTAACATTCTCAAGACATTTTCCAATTTCAACATCTTCAGCACCACCTGCATCTTGTCTACATTTTGTTTTATCTGGAATTCCTTCTTCAACAAAGCGTATTACTGCCTGCTTGCTTAATACATATCCTGCCCCTCCACTTTGATATAAAATTTTACAGTATTGAATACAACACTCCATAATAAGCTACCATAAAACCCAAAAACACCCAAATCCAAAATTAATAATCATTCAAAATTTGTTTTAAAAAATTGCTTATACTTAAAGTATTTTGGTTTTAAGTTTGGTCTCGATGTCTCGAATTTGTCGAGATCGAGAAAGCATACTAAATACGGCTTAACTCTCAATACAATTATTAAACTTTATGCATATAATTTGTAAGCTTTATAAATTTGAATATTTATAACCGTTAATTTTCATATCTTATTTTGTAATTTTCATTCACTTCAGCATTAATTTTGATTGAAATTTGGTAACTCCAAAAGATCGAGTTCAATTTTCAAAATTAAATTTTATTGTTAATTATATTTTATAAAAAATATTTGATTTATCTGCTGAGCTTTATCTGATGTTTCGTTGGAGCATCTGCGAACGTTTTCTCTTCGGTTATTGCCTCAATTCCATCATTCTCGTCGTAATGTTTATAAACGATCCTACCAAGTTTGACTCATGCATGATTAATATTTGATCCTATAAAATACAAAAAATAGAGAAAAATATTAGAAAAAACTATTGGTGTAATTAAATAGATTTGACTTACTTGACTGACATCAAATTGTGTGTCATTTTTTACCGCCCACATTTAAGCTGTATTTAAATATCTGTAAGGAAAATTAAGAAGCATTAAAATGTTATCAAAATATAACGACATTTTAAAATTGTTAAAATGAAATTTTTTTGAAATTCACAAAAAGCTGACCATCAACAGCTAAAAAAATCTATGAATCTCAAAAATGCCAAACTTTTCAAAATTTGAATTTGAACGAGAAAACTTGACGAAAGTTGTTCAGTAATGCAATTTAATTTTCGTTCAGTTCAGTTTCAAATTTTAATTAGCCGTTAATATTTAAAATAAAAATAGCAGCTTAAAATTGACTAAATCGATTATGTGAATTCCATTTGTATCAATCTTTACATTGTAATTTCCATTATAAATTATAATCAGTAAATTAAATTTAATATAGTTACGACTCTTAACGACACAATTTCTGACATTTTTAATGATGAGAAGAGTCTTTAAATACAGCATAATTTTACATTTTTACCTCCAGAATTTTGAGGATTGAAGGTGATATATTATAAAATTGAAGACGACTGCTAAGTTTAGCCGTTTGACGATGATTACCATGTGGTAAGCTGGAAGTTGTGTCTTCATACAATTTCTTTTCTCTATTTGTTGCTCATTGGTGTACATATTCAGGTAGATCGATTCCGAAGTTGTTAAACATACATTTGTTAAGAACGTCTTGTTTATTGCAGCAACTGAAATTAGATTAGATAGATAGAAATTAAGTAATTAAAATGAAAATTGCCACTACTCTTCTGAAAATTTAAATTATTGTTTTTGTGTCACATTCTGCCATCATTATAAATCAATGATGTTGCCCAAAATCCGCCGCGTGGAGGCAGTGACACTTGGATTTCTCGGGAGTTTTTTGACTCAGTTCCCTAGCCTCTGAGATTCACGAATTTTAATTTTTCACACGCAGATGTGAACGCTTACTGCGTGGTAGGCGTTTTTTTCACTCAGTTCCTACTCTCTGAGGTTCACGAATTTTAATTTTTCACACGCAGATGTGAACGCTTACTGCGTGGTAGGTGTTTTTTTACTCAGTTCCTACTCTCTGAGGTTCACAAATTTTAATTTTTCACACGCAGATGTGAACGCTTACTGCGTGGTAGGTGTTTTTTTACTCAGTTCCTACTCTCTGAGAGAGACTACTTTTGATAAGGCAGGCGTATCTGCGTACTGCCAGGGTTTTAATGGCCCATTCAATTTATGGATTACCCCAAACCTGATGTGTAATGGCTTATTCCTCTTTTTTGGACTTTTTGGTAGGTGGATTTGTGGATTTTGAAGATGTTGATGGAGCAAGTGGACATGATTTCAAATGTCTTTCCATGTGGTGTCTTGAAATTCCTTTTTGGCAGTATGAACATATTTGTGGTGGCTCGTGACTTCTTTTATGTCCATGAAGCTGTGCGCGGGTTCCTTCAAAGTCGCACTCACTGCATTTTACCTTAGGCAAAATGTGAACATCCCTTATGTGACGTTCAATAACGGTATCCTTATAAAATTTTTTGCAATGAGGACATTGCATTTTTTTATCTTCATGTGCTTTGATGTGATTTGCCTTAAAGTTTGTCGTCATCTCGAGCCCACACAAGTTACACTTCCAGTTGCCCAAAAGTTTTTTTGCCTCATGCTTCTTTCGGTGTTTTCTCATCCACTCAAGACTAATCATTTTGTTACAGTCAGGACATTTTTCTTGCAAGACATCAGCGTGTAGAAATCTCATGTGCTTTTGAAGCCATTCCTTTGTAACCACTTTTCCACATTTTTCACACTCCACGTTTCGGGTTTTGTCATGTGTAAGAGCATGAGGGCTCAGATAACGCTCCGTACAAAGTTTTCCACATATTACACAAGGAACAAGCTTTCGATTCTCGACATTTTCCGAACAATTATTTTCAGCATGCAGTTTCATCAACGCGTTTGACTTTAAGTTTTTACCACAGAATAAGCACTGTGTTGAGTCTGATGGCGGCTTAAACACCCACTGGAAAAGGAAAAGACATTAATTAACATGATTCAAAAATAATTAATAAAAAATTGTGAAAATTTACAAAATCTCTATGAAAATAATGGATCTTAAAAATACAAATATTTGTTGAACGCTAAATTTTTTTAAATATTTTTAATTTGAAAATGTACTTACAGCAATAGGCAATATTTGGACATCTGGTGGCTTATAACCTTTCCGTTCAGCATAATTTGTGGCTTCAATCATGTAATTAATGAAATCATGTGTCTTTCTGTGCAGCATAATACCATCATAGGTTGAAATATGTGAGCAAGTTTTCATTGGACACTTGTAGAGCTCAGGTTTGTATTTCGTGATGTAGACACAAAAGTTCTTGCCGTTATCTCCACTTGTGGATCCAGTAGATGCGTCCGACAACGGAATTAAAATTCCTTTTTGACGAACAATATTTTGTGCTAATTTTTCAATTTCTAATGCCAGATTCTCATTTTCACACTCACACAGAACGTTTAATGATGAAAGTTGTTCATAACGATCAAAAGGTCCATACCGATTGCCTGGCTGTTTCGTTTCTTTATCAAAAATGGTCTTTCCAGGTTTAATAAAACCATCAAATTCCGGTCGAAGTCCTAAGAACTCGTCGATCGTACCAGCAAGTTCATCCTCAGAAGGCATACTTGAATAATAAGGCCAAGACATTTTCCTAGGAAAAAATGTGTGACAAATTTATGTTTTTTATTAAAAATATGATTTCCTATTTCCTATGTTTTTTTATCTTACCTTATTTTGTATATGAGATATACACTTTTTATTTTAATTTATTGGTTTAGTTATGGTTTAGTTAATCAAGTTAACAAAATTTATTATAATCCAATATTTTATCGATTTTAATAGTTGCAGGGAAATTCCTACGTAAATCGAATTCAGAATTTCCGTTATAAACCAATTTGCATAGGAATTTTCCTTCACTTATTAAAATCGCTAAAATTTTAGATTGAAATTTTTTAAAATTAAATTGATTAATTAAGCTATAAAAAAGGTATATATCATATACAAAATACTGAAAGGTAAGATAAAAGAACATAGAAAATGAAAAATTACATTTTTAATTTAAAAAAATTTTGTCGCACATTTTTTCCTAGAAAAATATCAAAAATGACTTGGCCTCAATATTCGAGTATGCCTTTTGAGGACGAAATTACTAGGATTGTTGATGAATTTCTCGAGAAAAATCCACAGTATGATTCCAGCTTAAAAGTGGGTAAATCGTTCATCGAGCGGATCTTTCATCCTCCGACATCAAATGGAGACGTATTCAAGCCACGATATAACAGCACAGACAAGTGGGAGATGCTGACGATAAAAAACATTATCTGTGAATGCACTACAGAGAAGCTGGCATTGTCTGTAGAAAAAATGATTCAAAAAGAAGTAGAAAGTAGAGGAATTTTGGTACCGAATACTGACAAAACGGATGGAAATCTAAGCACGAAAGATCGTCACACATTTATCGTCTACATCACAAAGCATAAATCACTTGAAGATAGATGCCCATTTTGTGAAAAATATTTTGTAGATTCTGATAAATTGAACCATGTGAGTTGTCGTCATGCTGAGGAAATTGCAGCATTGAGAAAATTTGTTGCTCAATTTAACAAAAGCGACAAAAAGGATAATGAGCATATAGAAAAAATTAAATCATTATTGTCATGGACCGAAAAATATTCACCACAACAGTCAACAGCCACAAAAATCATCAGAACTCCAGTTGATAAGAAGGAGAAGAAAAGGGCTCCCATTTCCTCAAAACTGTCTTTAAAATTAAGGAAGAGAATTGTCACTGAGCCGTCATCACATGAAGAGGAAGTCATCAAACCCCACAAAGCGAGTAAGAAGATGCGAATCATCGATTCAGACGACGAAGAGAAGAAAGATCTTCAAATGGCGGAGACATCACTCATCATCAACATTTCTGATGACGAATAATAAGCCATAACACATCAGGTTTGGGGTAATCCATAAATTGAATGGGCCATTAAAACCCTGGCAGTACGCAGATACGCCTGCCTTATCAAAAGTAGTCTCTCTCAGAGAGTAGGAACTGAGTAAAAAAACTCCTACCACGCAGTAAGCGTTCACATCTGCGTGTGAAAAATTAAAATTTGTGAACCTCAGAGAGTAGGAACTGAGTAAAAAAACACCTACCACGCAGTAAGCGTTCACATCTGCGTGTGAAAAATTAAAATTCGTGAACCTCAGAGAGTAGGAACTGAATGAAAAAACACCTACCACGCAGTAAGCGTTCACATCTGCGTGTGAAAAATTAAAATTCGTGAATCTCAGAGGCTAGGGAACTGAGTCAAAAAACTCCCGAGAAATCCAAGTGTCACTGCCTCCACGCGGCGGATTTTGGGCAACATCATTGATTTATAATGATGGCAGAATGTGACACAAAAACAATAATTTAAATTTTCAGCTCATTGGGAATCATTTCATTAAAGTTTTGCAATGTATAAGGTAAATACGTCAATTTTAGCAGTCATTTCAAATTATTAACAGTGATTACTAATTCAAACTTTTCCATGAAATCAAATCTTTAATAATTGTTAATCTTAAATTTTAAGTTTTCAGTAGCCGTTAAAATTCAAAGTTTAGAAAGAAATAACGGTTTTGATTGCAAAAAAACTTAACGAAAGTTTAAAATTTGGACCATATGATTGAAAGAAATAACGGGTTTGATTGCAAAAAAATAAGTAATTGACTTCCCTACATTAGCACCTGATTTAAACACAACTTTTATGATTACTGGTCGACCAAAGCACGTAAAGATGTACTTGATCGATTCACTTCAGGATCAGTTAGTTCCTCGTCTGTTGGTAAAGCATGATCGAATGTTGTCATATCCAGTCATTTAATTTGTATGGATGGATGAAAATCGAGTTCTAATGATGAGATGAATTGAACCAGCTGGTTGTATCTAAAGCATAAGAGTTCTTAATTAAAAATATTATATTGTTGAATAAATTTAATTAATTATAACAATTAATATGAAATTTTATGAATTATTTCAATTTATACATAAAACGAACTTATTAATTTTAAATAAGAATACCCACTTTGGGTGATCACGTGACGAGCGATTCTCGACCTTTTGGAGACAAAATTTCTTGTGTCGATCACATGTATTTTTATTAAAATTAACAAAATAATACACTAAGTGTACCATTATCACCAGAATTAAATGTAAGTTTAAAATTATAGATTATGAACGATAATTGATTATATTTATTACATAATTAAGAATTTGAACTTGATACGAGAACGAAATAAATCGGAGGATTTTGAGAATTAGAGTCTGCAGCTGTGTTTGATAGATCCAAATTTAATTGATTCCAGCAGTATCGTCAGCATTAAAAGTTCATTTTAAAAGTACGGAGTTAGAAATCACGGAACTAAGTTCATTTCATTAAAATATATTGGAAAAAATAGAATCAGCACAAAAAGCTGAAATTTCCCAACATTAATCTATGGTAATAATGATATGCACTTACGGCTAATTTTAACAAATCAGTCTTAACGATGAGATCTCCAGAGCCAAAAGAAAAACTTATATCCACTCCAATGTCAAAGGAAGAGATGGAACGCCTAAAAAAGAGAAAACGTAGTAATGAAAATGATCATATGAGTGATGAAAATGAAGAAAATCGCCCTATTTCAATTAAAGACATTTATGATTTGATAACGCCAAAAAGTGCAGAAGATAGTAATGAACGGAAATTGATTAGAGATGAGATAAAAAATGAAATAAGATCGATTAATGAGAAAATTGTAGCAATTGAACATAATGTCAATGAAATTGATAAAAAAAGTTGATGCTGTGACACTATTAGCAGAACAAAACAAGAAAATCATTAACAGCTTATGCCAAGAAAGGATTGATAAGTGTATGGAAATTGATGGAATTCAAAAAAAAAGTAATCGATGAATGTCAAGACCTCAAAAAGCTAGCGTTGGAAACGATTGAATCATTTAAGATTAAAATTGCTGAAATCGATATTGAACGAGTCACAAAAAAATATTTCCAACTCAATGAAAAAAGTGGAAGTAAGAGAGACAAGACAATCCTCACAGTTCACTTTAAAGATTTTGAGACTAAGTTGAAGGTCATGAGAGATAAAAGAAAGAACAAAGATGATCGAAAAATCTTCTTCAGTGCTTCGCTTACTTCTTCTAATCGTTACATCATGAGCAGTGCAAAAAAGATTGCAAGTAAGAAAAAACTAAAAGTCTTTCTTAAAGCTGGAAAAGTTCACGTGGAGAAAATAAATAAACAACTGATGGCAATAGAAAATGATGATGACCTAAAGAAATTGGAAAGTTATGTTGAACAGCAACACATGCCTGATCCTCAACAATCTTCATCTACTACAAATAGAAATTAGCAATCAGCTCCACCTTCTACGTCAAGCACTGTATGTTCAAATGTAAACACATTTCACAAATCAATAAAATGTTTTAAGAAACAAATCGACATCAATAAAGGAATAAATATTTTACAACTTAATATCAGGGGAATATGACAACAATGATCATAAATTTAATAAAATTAAAATTATGCTAACAATTAACAGATAAAATTGATTTAATTATATTTGGTGAGACGAAATTGATGAAAGAATTCCCTACAAATCTATACAACATTCCTGGATACTATAGGCTTGTGTGCTGTAGAAGTAGTAAAAACGCAGGAGGTGGTCTTTTAATTTTTATCAAAAGGAATATAATAATAAAGGTTCAAAATGCTACAAAATAATTAATTATTATAGACCTCCGAAATCTGAGAATCTAAAAGAATTTCTAGAAGATCTTGAAAATGAGCTGAATTGCAATGAGAGAATAATTTTAACCGGAGATATTAATATCCATCCAAAAGATGATTCTCGTGATTCAAAATTGGACCTGAATATTTTATCATCATTTGACATGAGTATTCTCAATGACGAAATAAAAAGAAACATTAGTCAAAAGACTATCGATCATTTTGTATGTAACATAACATCTAACAATATTAACTGTCACACAATTTGCATTGATAAGGAAATAAGTGATCATAATATAGTAATATCTAATATAAATGACATACAATTATCTAATAGCAAAATAAAAAAAGTGTTCAAAAGAACAAATTATAAGAAGCTCAAAGATGAATTTAATAAACAACTACAAGATATGCCAATTTACGAAGAGAATGATCCGAATATAATTGCCGAAATGCTAACCATGATAACACAAAAATCCATTGAAAATTCAACGATTACACATAAGATTAGAATTAAACAGCGATATGAACATTGTGAATGGCTAAGTCAAAGGACATTGAATCTTTTTGCTCAAAAAGAAAAATATCATGCAAACTACGTAAACTTAAAAAACACTCAAATATAAATAGAGTAAAAATAAAGCAGCAGATAAGAAAAAGGAAAAACATTTCATGCAAAATTAAGCTTGCAATAAAAAATGATGAAAATATATATTATGCTATGCAATGTCATGAAAAAAATCCTAAAAAGCTGTGGAAAAATCCTAGGTAGAAAAAAAGGAAAACATAAATGCAGTGTTTGACATGAATGGAAATCTTTTGACTGATCCTTATGAATTGGCAATTTATTTTAATAGAAATTTCATCTCCAGTATAGATTCCATCTTAAATGATAATGTGGAAAAAGAGGAAAAGTTTGATGCTTAGCCAAATGAGCAGGAAATTAATGTAATTGAAGTGAATGAAAAGGATGTGGAAAGTATAATAAATTCTCTTAAAAATGCATCGCCTGGCAACGATAATATCAGCACAAAAGTGGTTAAATTTCTCTCAAAAGAAATTTCCCCAATTATAACACACTTAATTAAAATGATTTTCCAAAGTGAGACATATCCAAAATCCATGAAGACAGCAGTTGTAATTCCAATCAATAAAAGTGGAAATAAAACATCATTGTCTGATTACAGACCTGTATCTATTTTAACAATTTTTAACAAAATAATTGAGAAAATTATTCATAAGGAAATATATAATTTAGCAGTCATGGAACTACAAATATGGAACACCACAAATATTTTACTTTTCACTATCTTCTTCAATTTCATCAGCAAACTTTCTCTTAATGGCAAATTATTTCTTTATGCAGATGATGCAATCTTACTGAACGCTCACGAAAAAAATGAGATCATTGATTTGAAAATCTCGCATGACATGAGCATAATTAAAAAATTTCTAGACAGCCAACGTTTGTTTCTAAACAATGAAAAAAAAACCAATTTTAAAATCTTCCACAACCCACAAATGACATTTCTAAAACCAGACGAGATTGGCGCCACAATAATCAAGAGAGTTGACAAAATAAGGTATTTAGGAATGATAATGGATGGAATTTACATTATGAGCACTTAGAGAAAAAGCTATCTTCAACAGCAGGAATTTTATGGAAACTAAGGCACAAACTGCCAACCCATATAAAAAAATTGATTTATCAAACACTTTTTGAGACTCACATTAATTATCTTGCTTCAGTCCATGGTACAGCTGATGATTGTGTTGTGGATCGTCTCCAAAAGATCCAGAATCAGGCACTTGGAAATGTTTTTGACATCGATAGACTGGCAAATCGCGTAAAGATGTATTCACATGATGTACAAAACTGTCTCCCGTTGAGAGCTTCATTCATTACGTTTCGACTGCTTCCTTTGTTTTTAATAATATGAAGAGGAAAGTCCACTCGAATATCACGTTTAGTAAGCCATCTGGAAATACAAGATCAAGTGTAAGTGGTAAGCTGACAAAACCTTTCTCAAGAACAATCAGCGGCAAGAAAATAATATCATCTTCTTTATATCTGACCTGGAAAATGAGTTATCCTGCAACGAAGAAAACATAATCATTACGGGTGATATAAATGTAGACATCAAAGAAATTTATAACGAGTCAAAGTTGTACTTAAATACACTAGCCACTTATGATATGAAAATTCTGAACAATTCAATCACTCGTAATATTAGTCAAAAAACAATCGATCATTTTATAAGCAATATGGAATGGGACAATACTTTTAATCACACAGTATGTGTAGATAATGAAATAAGCGATCACAACCTAATTATAACTAACATTCGTAATATGAAAACATCTACAAAAAAAATTATTAAAGAGTTCAAAAGAACAAATTATGCAAAACTAAGAAAGAAATTCAGGTCATCGTTACAAAACACCTCTCTCTTAAATGAAACTGATCCTAATGTAATTGCCCAGCAACTAACTAATTTAACACAAAATGCCATAGCTAAATCAACGACCGTATGCAAAGTAAAGATTAAAGAATGCTTTAAATATTGTGAGTGGATAAGCCTAAAAACTCTTAAGCTCATTCAACGAAAGGAAAAGATGGCAAATAGAATAAGGAAGAAAAAGAAAATAATCAGGAACTTTAAGGAAACTAAGCAATTACAAAATAGGCTAAAATCAATATCAAGGAAAGTCAAGGATGCAATGAAAAAGGACGAGAAAAAGTATTATGTAGTTCAATGCCAAGAAAAAAATCCTCGTAAATTATGGAAAAATCTCAACAGGATTTTGGGTAGAGAAAAGGAAGACTCAGTGAATGCAATTTTTGATAAGGATGGAAACATAATGACTGATGACTATGAAATTGCGAATTCCCTTAATAATAATTTTATATCTTCTATTTCATCAATCTTATCTAACAATTCAGGGAATAAAGATAAAATTACCTTTGAAAAAAGTGATCAAGAATTAAGTGATATTGAAATTGATGAAAGCGAAATTGGAAATGTTATCCAACATTTGAAAAACTCTTCTCATGGCTTTGATAACATAAGTACCAAAGCTGTTAAGATACTCTCCGATGAGCTTTCGCCTATCATAGCCCACCTCATAAGGAAAATTTTCGAAACTGAGACTTATCCAACATGCTTTAAAATTGCAGTGATAATTCCAATAAATAAAAGCGGAAACAAAACATCCTTAGATGACTATCGTCCAGTTTCCATCCTTACTATATTTAATAAAGTCATTGAGAAAGTAATTCATAAGCAAATGTATGATTTTGTGTATGATAAGGCAAAAATTATATATACGAGACAGTATGGATTTCGTAGAATGTGTGGAACTGAATCCGCGGCATTTGAACTTGTAGATAAAATAAGAAAAGAAATAGATGGAAAGAAAAAAGTTTCTGCTGTATTTATGGATATTCGGAAAGCTTTTGATCTTGTCAATAAGGAACGACTGATTCATGCCCTTGATCTATCTGGAATTAGAGGCAATCTACTTAATGTCTTATCAAGTTATTTATCAGATCGAAAACAAATTGTGAAAGTCAACTGTAAATTCAGTGATATGAAGGATATCTCACACGGTGTTGTACAAGGTGGTGTTTTAGGCAGCTTATTATTTATCATATTCTTCAATTTTATCTCTAAACTTTCATTAAATGGCGAACTTTTCTTGTATGCTGATGATGCGGTTTTGATAAATGTACACGAGAAAAATGAAAACATCTATACAAAAATTTTACATGATATGAACATTATCATTGACTTTCTGGATAAGCAAATAATGTTTCTCAATAGTGAAAAGACTCATTTCATAATCTTTCATGCACATCAAATGACTATAGATAAACCCGATGAAATACAAATTAACGCGAACACAACAATCAAGAGAATGGAGAAGATTAAATATCTGGGTCTTATAATGGATGAACAACTAAAATGGAATTTACATTACGAACACTTAGAAAAGAAGCTTGCATCAACAGCTGGAATTTTATGGAAGTTGAGACACAAATTGCCCGTTCACACAAAAAAACTTATATATCATACATTGTTCGAAACTCACATAAATTATCTAGCTGCGATCCATGGCACGGCTGACGACTGTGTTGTAGACAGGATCCAGAAAATTCAAAATCAGGCTCTCAGAAATGTTTTTAATCTGGATAGAATGACAAATCGAGTGGAGATGTACACACATCTCGTTGAAAATTGTCTGCCTTTGCGCGCTATTCATTTTATTTCCACCGCGGTCTATGTGTTCAACTGCATCAAGAAGAGAATTCATACAAATATCGAGTTCACTAAGCATTCTGGAAAGACAAGAGCAAATGAAAGGGAATTACTAATAAAGCCAATCTCAAGAACAATTAATGGCAAGAAAAGAATTTCGTCGTATGGTGTAAATGTATGGAATTATATAAGTAACGAAATTAAGAACTTACCACACGTTTATGCTTACAAATGGGCTCTTAAATGTACTATCAGGAACGTAGAATTTATTGCAGCATGTCTCAATGGTGATTATCTCAAGAAATTCGTAAATATCTAAAACTAAATGAGAGAAATAAATTAATTAACTTGCAATTTCGAGAATTCTATTGGAACGATATTACCTAGTACATCAGGATTCATCTATTTATGTCCATTGGCTTTGTGCTGCGGTTGAAATCGTCTTATTTGTTCTTAATTAATTGAATTCCTTTCAACTGATAAAAATTCGTCTTGTGGTGGAAAAATGTAAACAATACTGGAAACTCAACACATTCAACTCAAATTTTCATAATTCGTTATAATTTCTGTCTGATGATTTGATATTTAATGTCGTATGAAACAAATCAGAAACAATTATTTGGTTTTTCTCTTAGTATGTATTTTGGAAATCCTTCATATGTCAATGCCTTATCTAATCAAACAATCTATGTTAAGTAAACTGCATTTTTAATCACTTCAAAATTTTCTGAATACTCACACAACTTAATTCACCACAATGCAATTTAAATCCTAATTAACCGTTATTGTAACAATTTATTTTGCTCCTTCCTATTATTTTTGAGTTCTTTAAAGTTCGTAGAACATTGTAACTCTAAAATTGAGTATTAGCTACTAAATTATGTAATTTATCATTACTTGAATAAAATAATAATAATAATCATCATACGCTGTTAATATCTTTAATGATTTAAAAGATGATGTAAAGAACTTACCACATGTTTATGCCTTTAAATGGGCACTAAAGTGCAGCATTAGGAACGAAGAGTTTATTGCATTATGTCACAAAAAATTCATAAATATCTAAAAAGAAGAAAAATATTAGTTGGAAAACTCACACAGACCTAATTGGAACGATTTACCCTCAATTCTGGACTTTGGTTTGAATAAATATCATCGATATGGATCCTTATCAAGTCAGCAATCACTATATAATTAATTATTTTCACTTGAATCACAACACACTTGTAAACAAAAACAAACTAATGATTTTCACCACAAATATTTTAAATTTCAAAATTCCGTTAAAAATCAATTGATAACTAATTTTAAGGAAATAGTACAGTAACGTTATTTAAATAGCAATTACTATCATAAGTACATTTAAATTCATATTAACTACATCAAAGAATCGATAAGATTCGATAAGAAAGGCGTTAAAATTTATTAATTCTTAAATCACTGCATTTTAAACCAAAGTCACTTTCTGAACATACTCAATATTAATTTACCAAATTTGAAAATCGAAAACGTCGTTAAATTATAATGATATTCTTTGTGAGTTCTTAAAAGTTTTTTAGCGCATTTTTGAAACTTGTTTTAAAAAGGTAGCTTAATAATGCACTTTGTCTGTTCGGTCGTTCGGTCGGAACACACTAAAAACTTTTTAACCAGACATCGTAGAGAGCTCTGGTTTTTTGTATTAGCTCCGTGCCATCGAGTTATTGGCCCCCCGGATAGTTAAAAATCTCAAAACCATCGCTAAATACTATAATTAATGATTTTTTGTTTTCAATACAATAGAGCCAACTTCAAGTGGTATAATTTCAAATATATTTTGACCGTTAGAAAATTTGAAATTCAAAAAACCGTTAAAAGTCAAACCATTTTATTATATGAAAATTCACCGCAAAATTTGTTAATTATACTATAATTAATGATTTTCAAGTGAATTTACGCGGGAAATTTTCAAATATATTTTGATCGTTAGAAAATTTGAATGTCAAAAAACCGTTATCGAGCCGTCGAATTTATTTAAGTCACAAAATTCATGATTGACTTATTTAATATGCAGTACTTTGCTAATCAAATACTGATCGCTAACACAAAAATGCGCTGAAGTCCCTCGATCTATAACACGAGGACTTTCTTTAAATTTTTTAAAAACGCTGTAACTTACAATCCAATTCTCTTTATATTTTTCATTAATTATACAATGATGTAATGTTATTTTTATACCAATATGGAGAAGGAATAAATAATAATAATAATAATAACAGGCACAATTTCATCCATCGTCGATTTGCTTTCTTGTCTGTGTCCTCGATTTTTCCTTCCATTAAAATATTTTTTTTGTTTTCATGTTTTGTTACTTCCTCGATGTCATCTTCCTTTGTTTATGTTCAAATTGAGGCAGGCTGTCATTTTGAAGCTGGTATTTTTAAATTAATTTTTTCAACTAACAATGCTATAAATAAACAGAAAGTAGAAAAAAATATAATTAAAATAGTGATACGTTTTGAATGAATTTTGATCAAAATAAACATAATTTTCTAATCATTATCTTGATGTCAATCTTTTAGTATTCAAACAATCACAATATTTATGATGACATGAAAAAATATTTTACTCGTTTTTTTTTAAATTTTAAGTTTATTTTGAATATATGTTCTAAACTTGAAAATATTCTAAATTGGTTGTTTGATTCCCGAGATTTTTTCAGAATAACTAGATTTTCTAACATGCTTTAAACCATCATACATCGTTTTGGTGTCAGTTCTATAGATTTCACACAATCATGAGATAGGATGACATAAAAAATTTCTGGAAACATAATTAAATAAAACATTTTTTGTTTAAAAAACCTGATGAAACGAAAAAGCTTCAGCACTAATTTTAAAATTTATTTTTATTTTTTTGTTTATTAATTTAATTATGATTATTTCTAAGTTGAGAATTAAAAGAGTAAACAAGAATTTCTTTGGTTTTAGATTTTGTTCAATATTATTCTTTAATTAAATGAGATTACACACATATTAAAAGAGGATTTTTATATGGCTGAGTTATTATTAAACACCGTACATAAAGCGATCAATCGTTTTTTTACACTCTTCCTTCAGACTTTATTTCTTTAATGACTTATTATGATGTTTAAAAATCATCAGGCTGTTTCACACATTTTCTTTGTTTGGACTCTTAGGTTGTTCTGATATTTCTTGCAAAATTTCTGTTACAATACTTTTTTTAGGCAGTGGTTGATGAAAATTTACAAGACCGTACGGTCGCAAATGATAAATTAGATATTCAAGTACGTACATTTGATTTGGTGACACATAATGGAATGAAATTGCATAATCAGAACAGCAATCCATACCTTCCTTTTCATCATAATAAATATACTTCCAATACCAAAAGTTTTTATCAACATGACCAGGAATTAAATGATGTTCAGGCATAAATGGAAAAAATCTTCCACGACCATAAGAATCTCTCGAATCACCAGCAATTACATTAACATTCTCCAGGCATTTTCCAATTTCAACATCTTCAGCACCACCTGCATCTTGTCTACATTTTGTTTTATCTGGTATTCCTTCCTCAACAAAGCGTATTACTGCCTGCTTGCTTAAGTATATAACTTGCCCCCCCACTTTGATATAAAATTTTACAGTATTGAATACAACACTCCATAATAAGCTACCATAAAACCCAAAAACACCCAAATCCAAAATTAATAATCATTCAAAATTTGTTTTAAAAAATTGCTTATACTTAAAGTATTTTGGTTTTAAGTTTGGTCTCGATGTCTCGAATTTGTCGAGATCGAGAAAGCATACTAAATACGGCTTAACTCTCAATACAATTATTAAACTTTATGCATATAATTTGTAAGCTTTATAAATTTGAATATTTATAACCGTTAATTTTCATATCTTATTTTGTAATTTTCATTCACTTCAGCATTAATTTTGATTGAAATTTGGTAACTCCAAAAGATCGAGTTCAATTTTCAAAATTAAATTTTATTGTTAATTATATTTTATAAAAAATATTTGATTTATCTGCTGAGCTTTATCTGATGTTTCGTTGGAGCATCTGCGAACGTTTTCTCTTCGGTTATTGCCTCAATTCCATCATTCTCGTCGTAATGTTTATAAACGATCCTACCAAGTTTGACTCATGCATGATTAATATTTGATCCTATAAAATACAAAAAATAGAGAAAAATATTAGAAAAAACTATTGGTGTAATTAAATAGATTTGACTTACTTGACTGACATCAAATTGTGTGTCATTTTTTACCGCCCACATTTAAGCTGTATTTAAATATCTGTAAGGAAAATTAAGAAGCATTAAAATGTTATCAAAATATAACGACATTTTAAAATTGTTAAAATGAAATTTTTTTGAAATTCACAAAAAGCTGACCATCAACAGCTAAAAAAATCTATGAATCTCAAAAATGCCAAACTTTTCAAAATTTGAATTTGAACGAGAAAACTTGACGAAAGTTGTTCAGTAATGCAATTTAATTTTCGTTCAGTTCAGTTTCAAATTTTAATTAGCCGTTAATATTTAAAATAAAAATAGCAGCTTAAAATTGACTAAATCGATTATGTGAATTCCATTTGTATCAATCTTTACATTGTAATTTCCATTATAAATTATAATCAGTAAATTAAATTTAATATAGTTACGACTCTTAACGACACAATTTCTGACATTTTTAATGATGAGAAGAGTCTTTAAATACAGCATAATTTTACATTTTTACCTCCAGAATTTTGAGGATTGAAGGTGATATATTATAAAATTGAAGACGACTGCTAAGTTTAGCCGTTTGACGATGATTACCATGTGGTAAGCTGGAAGTTGTGTCTTCATACAATTTCTTTTCTCTATTTGTTGCTCATTGGTGTACATATTCAGGTAGATCGATTCCGAAGTTGTTAAACATACATTTGTTAAGAACGTCTTGTTTATTGCAGCAACTGAAATTAGATTAGATAGATAGAAATTAAGTAATTAAAATGAAAATTGCCACTACTCTTCTGAAAATTTAAATTATTGTTTTTGTGTCACATTCTGCCATCATTATAAATCAATGATGTTGCCCAAAATCCGCCGCGTGGAGGCAGTGACACTTGGATTTCTCGGGAGTTTTTTGACTCAGTTCCCTAGCCTCTGAGATTCACGAATTTTAATTTTTCACACGCAGATGTGAACGCTTACTGCGTGGTAGGCGTTTTTTTCACTCAGTTCCTACTCTCTGAGGTTCACGAATTTTAATTTTTCACACGCAGATGTGAACGCTTACTGCGTGGTAGGTGTTTTTTTACTCAGTTCCTACTCTCTGAGGTTCACAAATTTTAATTTTTCACACGCAGATGTGAACGCTTACTGCGTGGTAGGTGTTTTTTTACTCAGTTCCTACTCTCTGAGAGAGACTACTTTTGATAAGGCAGGCGTATCTGCGTACTGCCAGGGTTTTAATGGCCCATTCAATTTATGGATTACCCCAAACCTGATGTGTAATGGCTTATTCCTCTTTTTTGGACTTTTTGGTAGGTGGATTTGTGGATTTTGAAGATGTTGATGGAGCAAGTGGACATGATTTCAAATGTCTTTCCATGTGGTGTCTTGAAATTCCTTTTTGGCAGTATGAACATATTTGTGGTGGCTCGTGACTTCTTTTATGTCCATGAAGCTGTGCGCGGGTTCCTTCAAAGTCGCACTCACTGCATTTTACCTTAGGCAAAATGTGAACATCCCTTATGTGACGTTCAATAACGGTATCCTTATAAAATTTTTTGCAATGAGGACATTGCATTTTTTTATCTTCATGTGCTTTGATGTGATTTGCCTTAAAGTTTGTCGTCATCTCGAGCCCACACAAGTTACACTTCCAGTTGCCCAAAAGTTTTTTTGCCTCATGCTTCTTTCGGTGTTTTCTCATCCACTCAAGACTAATCATTTTGTTACAGTCAGGACATTTTTCTTGCAAGACATCAGCGTGTAGAAATCTCATGTGCTTTTGAAGCCATTCCTTTGTAACCACTTTTCCACATTTTTCACACTCCACGTTTCGGGTTTTGTCATGTGTAAGAGCATGAGGGCTCAGATAACGCTCCGTACAAAGTTTTCCACATATTACACAAGGAACAAGCTTTCGATTCTCGACATTTTCCGAACAATTATTTTCAGCATGCAGTTTCATCAACGCGTTTGACTTTAAGTTTTTACCACAGAATAAGCACTGTGTTGAGTCTGATGGCGGCTTAAACACCCACTGGAAAAGGAAAAGACATTAATTAACATGATTCAAAAATAATTAATAAAAAATTGTGAAAATTTACAAAATCTCTATGAAAATAATGGATCTTAAAAATACAAATATTTGTTGAACGCTAAATTTTTTTAAATATTTTTAATTTGAAAATGTACTTACAGCAATAGGCAATATTTGGACATCTGGTGGCTTATAACCTTTCCGTTCAGCATAATTTGTGGCTTCAATCATGTAATTAATGAAATCATGTGTCTTTCTGTGCAGCATAATACCATCATAGGTTGAAATATGTGAGCAAGTTTTCATTGGACACTTGTAGAGCTCAGGTTTGTATTTCGTGATGTAGACACAAAAGTTCTTGCCGTTATCTCCACTTGTGGATCCAGTAGATGCGTCCGACAACGGAATTAAAATTCCTTTTTGACGAACAATATTTTGTGCTAATTTTTCAATTTCTAATGCCAGATTCTCATTTTCACACTCACACAGAACGTTTAATGATGAAAGTTGTTCATAACGATCAAAAGGTCCATACCGATTGCCTGGCTGTTTCGTTTCTTTATCAAAAATGGTCTTTCCAGGTTTAATAAAACCATCAAATTCCGGTCGAAGTCCTAAGAACTCGTCGATCGTACCAGCAAGTTCATCCTCAGAAGGCATACTTGAATAATAAGGCCAAGACATTTTCCTAGGAAAAAATGTGTGACAAATTTATGTTTTTTATTAAAAATATGATTTCCTATTTCCTATGTTTTTTTATCTTACCTTATTTTGTATATGAGATATACACTTTTTATTTTAATTTATTGGTTTAGTTATGGTTTAGTTAATCAAGTTAACAAAATTTATTATAATCCAATATTTTATCGATTTTAATAGTTGCAGGGAAATTCCTACGTAAATCGAATTCAGAATTTCCGTTATAAACCAATTTGCATAGGAATTTTCCTTCACTTATTAAAATCGCTAAAATTTTAGATTGAAATTTTTTAAAATTAAATTGATTAATTAAGCTATAAAAAAGGTATATATCATATACAAAATACTGAAAGGTAAGATAAAAGAACATAGAAAATGAAAAATTACATTTTTAATTTAAAAAAATTTTGTCGCACATTTTTTCCTAGAAAAATATCAAAAATGACTTGGCCTCAATATTCGAGTATGCCTTTTGAGGACGAAATTACTAGGATTGTTGATGAATTTCTCGAGAAAAATCCACAGTATGATTCCAGCTTAAAAGTGGGTAAATCGTTCATCGAGCGGATCTTTCATCCTCCGACATCAAATGGAGACGTATTCAAGCCACGATATAACAGCACAGACAAGTGGGAGATGCTGACGATAAAAAACATTATCTGTGAATGCACTACAGAGAAGCTGGCATTGTCTGTAGAAAAAATGATTCAAAAAGAAGTAGAAAGTAGAGGAATTTTGGTACCGAATACTGACAAAACGGATGGAAATCTAAGCACGAAAGATCGTCACACATTTATCGTCTACATCACAAAGCATAAATCACTTGAAGATAGATGCCCATTTTGTGAAAAATATTTTGTAGATTCTGATAAATTGAACCATGTGAGTTGTCGTCATGCTGAGGAAATTGCAGCATTGAGAAAATTTGTTGCTCAATTTAACAAAAGCGACAAAAAGGATAATGAGCATATAGAAAAAATTAAATCATTATTGTCATGGACCGAAAAATATTCACCACAACAGTCAACAGCCACAAAAATCATCAGAACTCCAGTTGATAAGAAGGAGAAGAAAAGGGCTCCCATTTCCTCAAAACTGTCTTTAAAATTAAGGAAGAGAATTGTCACTGAGCCGTCATCACATGAAGAGGAAGTCATCAAACCCCACAAAGCGAGTAAGAAGATGCGAATCATCGATTCAGACGACGAAGAGAAGAAAGATCTTCAAATGGCGGAGACATCACTCATCATCAACATTTCTGATGACGAATAATAAGCCATAACACATCAGGTTTGGGGTAATCCATAAATTGAATGGGCCATTAAAACCCTGGCAGTACGCAGATACGCCTGCCTTATCAAAAGTAGTCTCTCTCAGAGAGTAGGAACTGAGTAAAAAAACTCCTACCACGCAGTAAGCGTTCACATCTGCGTGTGAAAAATTAAAATTTGTGAACCTCAGAGAGTAGGAACTGAGTAAAAAAACACCTACCACGCAGTAAGCGTTCACATCTGCGTGTGAAAAATTAAAATTCGTGAACCTCAGAGAGTAGGAACTGAATGAAAAAACACCTACCACGCAGTAAGCGTTCACATCTGCGTGTGAAAAATTAAAATTCGTGAATCTCAGAGGCTAGGGAACTGAGTCAAAAAACTCCCGAGAAATCCAAGTGTCACTGCCTCCACGCGGCGGATTTTGGGCAACATCATTGATTTATAATGATGGCAGAATGTGACACAAAAACAATAATTTAAATTTTCAGCTCATTGGGAATCATTTCATTAAAGTTTTGCAATGTATAAGGTAAATACGTCAATTTTAGCAGTCATTTCAAATTATTAACAGTGATTACTAATTCAAACTTTTCCATGAAATCAAATCTTTAATAATTGTTAATCTTAAATTTTAAGTTTTCAGTAGCCGTTAAAATTCAAAGTTTAGAAAGAAATAACGGTTTTGATTGCAAAAAAACTTAACGAAAGTTTAAAATTTGGACCATATGATTGAAAGAAATAACGGGTTTGATTGCAAAAAAATAAGTAATTGACTTCCCTACATTAGCACCTGATTTAAACACAACTTTTATGATTACTGGTCGACCAAAGCACGTAAAGATGTACTTGATCGATTCACTTCAGGATCAGTTAGTTCCTCGTCTGTTGGTAAAGCATGATCGAATGTTGTCATATCCAGTCATTTAATTTGTATGGATGGATGAAAATCGAGTTCTAATGATGAGATGAATTGAACCAGCTGGTTGTATCTAAAGCATAAGAGTTCTTAATTAAAAATATTATATTGTTGAATAAATTTAATTAATTATAACAATTAATATGAAATTTTATGAATTATTTCAATTTATACATAAAACGAACTTATTAATTTTAAATAAGAATACCCACTTTGGGTGATCACGTGACGAGCGATTCTCGACCTTTTGGAGACAAAATTTCTTGTGTCGATCACATGTATTTTTATTAAAATTAACAAAATAATACACTAAGTGTACCATTATCACCAGAATTAAATGTAAGTTTAAAATTATAGATTATGAACGATAATTGATTATATTTATTACATAATTAAGAATTTGAACTTGATACGAGAACGAAATAAATCGGAGGATTTTGAGAATTAGAGTCTGCAGCTGTGTTTGATAGATCCAAATTTAATTGATTCCAGCAGTATCGTCAGCATTAAAAGTTCATTTTAAAAGTACGGAGTTAGAAATCACGGAACTAAGTTCATTTCATTAAAATATATTGGAAAAAATAGAATCAGCACAAAAAGCTGAAATTTCCCAACATTAATCTATGGTAATAATGATATGCACTTACGGCTAATTTTAACAAATCAGTCTTAACGATGAGATCTCCAGAGCCAAAAGAAAAACTTATATCCACTCCAATGTCAAAGGAAGAGATGGAACGCCTAAAAAAGAGAAAACGTAGTAATGAAAATGATCATATGAGTGATGAAAATGAAGAAAATCGCCCTATTTCAATTAAAGACATTTATGATTTGATAACGCCAAAAAGTGCAGAAGATAGTAATGAACGGAAATTGATTAGAGATGAGATAAAAAATGAAATAAGATCGATTAATGAGAAAATTGTAGCAATTGAACATAATGTCAATGAAATTGATAAAAAAAGTTGATGCTGTGACACTATTAGCAGAACAAAACAAGAAAATCATTAACAGCTTATGCCAAGAAAGGATTGATAAGTGTATGGAAATTGATGGAATTCAAAAAAAAAGTAATCGATGAATGTCAAGACCTCAAAAAGCTAGCGTTGGAAACGATTGAATCATTTAAGATTAAAATTGCTGAAATCGATATTGAACGAGTCACAAAAAAATATTTCCAACTCAATGAAAAAAGTGGAAGTAAGAGAGACAAGACAATCCTCACAGTTCACTTTAAAGATTTTGAGACTAAGTTGAAGGTCATGAGAGATAAAAGAAAGAACAAAGATGATCGAAAAATCTTCTTCAGTGCTTCGCTTACTTCTTCTAATCGTTACATCATGAGCAGTGCAAAAAAGATTGCAAGTAAGAAAAAACTAAAAGTCTTTCTTAAAGCTGGAAAAGTTCACGTGGAGAAAATAAATAAACAACTGATGGCAATAGAAAATGATGATGACCTAAAGAAATTGGAAAGTTATGTTGAACAGCAACACATGCCTGATCCTCAACAATCTTCATCTACTACAAATAGAAATTAGCAATCAGCTCCACCTTCTACGTCAAGCACTGTATGTTCAAATGTAAACACATTTCACAAATCAATAAAATGTTTTAAGAAACAAATCGACATCAATAAAGGAATAAATATTTTACAACTTAATATCAGGGGAATATGACAACAATGATCATAAATTTAATAAAATTAAAATTATGCTAACAATTAACAGATAAAATTGATTTAATTATATTTGGTGAGACGAAATTGATGAAAGAATTCCCTACAAATCTATACAACATTCCTGGATACTATAGGCTTGTGTGCTGTAGAAGTAGTAAAAACGCAGGAGGTGGTCTTTTAATTTTTATCAAAAGGAATATAATAATAAAGGTTCAAAATGCTACAAAATAATTAATTATTATAGACCTCCGAAATCTGAGAATCTAAAAGAATTTCTAGAAGATCTTGAAAATGAGCTGAATTGCAATGAGAGAATAATTTTAACCGGAGATATTAATATCCATCCAAAAGATGATTCTCGTGATTCAAAATTGGACCTGAATATTTTATCATCATTTGACATGAGTATTCTCAATGACGAAATAAAAAGAAACATTAGTCAAAAGACTATCGATCATTTTGTATGTAACATAACATCTAACAATATTAACTGTCACACAATTTGCATTGATAAGGAAATAAGTGATCATAATATAGTAATATCTAATATAAATGACATACAATTATCTAATAGCAAAATAAAAAAAGTGTTCAAAAGAACAAATTATAAGAAGCTCAAAGATGAATTTAATAAACAACTACAAGATATGCCAATTTACGAAGAGAATGATCCGAATATAATTGCCGAAATGCTAACCATGATAACACAAAAATCCATTGAAAATTCAACGATTACACATAAGATTAGAATTAAACAGCGATATGAACATTGTGAATGGCTAAGTCAAAGGACATTGAATCTTTTTGCTCAAAAAGAAAAATATCATGCAAACTACGTAAACTTAAAAAACACTCAAATATAAATAGAGTAAAAATAAAGCAGCAGATAAGAAAAAGGAAAAACATTTCATGCAAAATTAAGCTTGCAATAAAAAATGATGAAAATATATATTATGCTATGCAATGTCATGAAAAAAATCCTAAAAAGCTGTGGAAAAATCCTAGGTAGAAAAAAAGGAAAACATAAATGCAGTGTTTGACATGAATGGAAATCTTTTGACTGATCCTTATGAATTGGCAATTTATTTTAATAGAAATTTCATCTCCAGTATAGATTCCATCTTAAATGATAATGTGGAAAAAGAGGAAAAGTTTGATGCTTAGCCAAATGAGCAGGAAATTAATGTAATTGAAGTGAATGAAAAGGATGTGGAAAGTATAATAAATTCTCTTAAAAATGCATCGCCTGGCAACGATAATATCAGCACAAAAGTGGTTAAATTTCTCTCAAAAGAAATTTCCCCAATTATAACACACTTAATTAAAATGATTTTCCAAAGTGAGACATATCCAAAATCCATGAAGACAGCAGTTGTAATTCCAATCAATAAAAGTGGAAATAAAACATCATTGTCTGATTACAGACCTGTATCTATTTTAACAATTTTTAACAAAATAATTGAGAAAATTATTCATAAGGAAATATATAATTTAGCAGTCATGGAACTACAAATATGGAACACCACAAATATTTTACTTTTCACTATCTTCTTCAATTTCATCAGCAAACTTTCTCTTAATGGCAAATTATTTCTTTATGCAGATGATGCAATCTTACTGAACGCTCACGAAAAAAATGAGATCATTGATTTGAAAATCTCGCATGACATGAGCATAATTAAAAAATTTCTAGACAGCCAACGTTTGTTTCTAAACAATGAAAAAAAAACCAATTTTAAAATCTTCCACAACCCACAAATGACATTTCTAAAACCAGACGAGATTGGCGCCACAATAATCAAGAGAGTTGACAAAATAAGGTATTTAGGAATGATAATGGATGGAATTTACATTATGAGCACTTAGAGAAAAAGCTATCTTCAACAGCAGGAATTTTATGGAAACTAAGGCACAAACTGCCAACCCATATAAAAAAATTGATTTATCAAACACTTTTTGAGACTCACATTAATTATCTTGCTTCAGTCCATGGTACAGCTGATGATTGTGTTGTGGATCGTCTCCAAAAGATCCAGAATCAGGCACTTGGAAATGTTTTTGACATCGATAGACTGGCAAATCGCGTAAAGATGTATTCACATGATGTACAAAACTGTCTCCCGTTGAGAGCTTCATTCATTACGTTTCGACTGCTTCCTTTGTTTTTAATAATATGAAGAGGAAAGTCCACTCGAATATCACGTTTAGTAAGCCATCTGGAAATACAAGATCAAGTGTAAGTGGTAAGCTGACAAAACCTTTCTCAAGAACAATCAGCGGCAAGAAAATAATATCATCTTCTTTATATCTGACCTGGAAAATGAGTTATCCTGCAACGAAGAAAACATAATCATTACGGGTGATATAAATGTAGACATCAAAGAAATTTATAACGAGTCAAAGTTGTACTTAAATACACTAGCCACTTATGATATGAAAATTCTGAACAATTCAATCACTCGTAATATTAGTCAAAAAACAATCGATCATTTTATAAGCAATATGGAATGGGACAATACTTTTAATCACACAGTATGTGTAGATAATGAAATAAGCGATCACAACCTAATTATAACTAACATTCGTAATATGAAAACATCTACAAAAAAAATTATTAAAGAGTTCAAAAGAACAAATTATGCAAAACTAAGAAAGAAATTCAGGTCATCGTTACAAAACACCTCTCTCTTAAATGAAACTGATCCTAATGTAATTGCCCAGCAACTAACTAATTTAACACAAAATGCCATAGCTAAATCAACGACCGTATGCAAAGTAAAGATTAAAGAATGCTTTAAATATTGTGAGTGGATAAGCCTAAAAACTCTTAAGCTCATTCAACGAAAGGAAAAGATGGCAAATAGAATAAGGAAGAAAAAGAAAATAATCAGGAACTTTAAGGAAACTAAGCAATTACAAAATAGGCTAAAATCAATATCAAGGAAAGTCAAGGATGCAATGAAAAAGGACGAGAAAAAGTATTATGTAGTTCAATGCCAAGAAAAAAATCCTCGTAAATTATGGAAAAATCTCAACAGGATTTTGGGTAGAGAAAAGGAAGACTCAGTGAATGCAATTTTTGATAAGGATGGAAACATAATGACTGATGACTATGAAATTGCGAATTCCCTTAATAATAATTTTATATCTTCTATTTCATCAATCTTATCTAACAATTCAGGGAATAAAGATAAAATTACCTTTGAAAAAAGTGATCAAGAATTAAGTGATATTGAAATTGATGAAAGCGAAATTGGAAATGTTATCCAACATTTGAAAAACTCTTCTCATGGCTTTGATAACATAAGTACCAAAGCTGTTAAGATACTCTCCGATGAGCTTTCGCCTATCATAGCCCACCTCATAAGGAAAATTTTCGAAACTGAGACTTATCCAACATGCTTTAAAATTGCAGTGATAATTCCAATAAATAAAAGCGGAAACAAAACATCCTTAGATGACTATCGTCCAGTTTCCATCCTTACTATATTTAATAAAGTCATTGAGAAAGTAATTCATAAGCAAATGTATGATTTTGTGTATGATAAGGCAAAAATTATATATACGAGACAGTATGGATTTCGTAGAATGTGTGGAACTGAATCCGCGGCATTTGAACTTGTAGATAAAATAAGAAAAGAAATAGATGGAAAGAAAAAAGTTTCTGCTGTATTTATGGATATTCGGAAAGCTTTTGATCTTGTCAATAAGGAACGACTGATTCATGCCCTTGATCTATCTGGAATTAGAGGCAATCTACTTAATGTCTTATCAAGTTATTTATCAGATCGAAAACAAATTGTGAAAGTCAACTGTAAATTCAGTGATATGAAGGATATCTCACACGGTGTTGTACAAGGTGGTGTTTTAGGCAGCTTATTATTTATCATATTCTTCAATTTTATCTCTAAACTTTCATTAAATGGCGAACTTTTCTTGTATGCTGATGATGCGGTTTTGATAAATGTACACGAGAAAAATGAAAACATCTATACAAAAATTTTACATGATATGAACATTATCATTGACTTTCTGGATAAGCAAATAATGTTTCTCAATAGTGAAAAGACTCATTTCATAATCTTTCATGGTAATATCATGGTAATATCTGGGTCTTATAATGGATGAACAACTAAAATGGAATTTACATTACGAACACTTAGAAAAGAAGCTTGCATCAACAGCTGGAATTTTATGGAAGTTGAGACACAAATTGCCCGTTCACACAAAAAAACTTATATATCATACATTGTTCGAAACTCACATAAATTATCTAGCTGCGATCCATGGCACGGCTGACGACTGTGTTGTAGACAGGATCCAGAAAATTCAAAATCAGGCTCTCAGAAATGTTTTTAATCTGGATAGAATGACAAATCGAGTGGAGATGTACACACATCTCGTTGAAAATTGTCTGCCTTTGCGCGCTATTCATTTTATTTCCACCGCGGTCTATGTGTTCAACTGCATCAAGAAGAGAATTCATACAAATATCGAGTTCACTAAGCATTCTGGAAAGACAAGAGCAAATGAAAGGGAATTACTAATAAAGCCAATCTCAAGAACAATTAATGGCAAGAAAAGAATTTCGTCGTATGGTGTAAATGTATGGAATTATATAAGTAACGAAATTAAGAACTTACCACACGTTTATGCTTACAAATGGGCTCTTAAATGTACTATCAGGAACGTAGAATTTATTGCAGCATGTCTCAATGGTGATTATCTCAAGAAATTCGTAAATATCTAAAACTAAATGAGAGAAATAAATTAATTAACTTGCAATTTCGAGAATTCTATTGGAACGATATTACCTAGTACATCAGGATTCATCTATTTATGTCCATTGGCTTTGTGCTGCGGTTGAAATCGTCTTATTTGTTCTTAATTAATTGAATTCCTTTCAACTGATAAAAATTCGTCTTGTGGTGGAAAAATGTAAACAATACTGGAAACTCAACACATTCAACTCAAATTTTCATAATTCGTTATAATTTCTGTCTGATGATTTGATATTTAATGTCGTATGAAACAAATCAGAAACAATTATTTGGTTTTTCTCTTAGTATGTATTTTGGAAATCCTTCATATGTCAATGCCTTATCTAATCAAACAATCTATGTTAAGTAAACTGCATTTTTAATCACTTCAAAATTTTCTGAATACTCACACAACTTAATTCACCACAATGCAATTTAAATCCTAATTAACCGTTATTGTAACAATTTATTTTGCTCCTTCCTATTATTTTTGAGTTCTTTAAAGTTCGTAGAACATTGTAACTCTAAAATTGAGTATTAGCTACTAAATTATGTAATTTATCATTACTTGAATAAAATAATAATAATAATCATCATACGCTGTTAATATCTTTAATGATTTAAAAGATGATGTAAAGAACTTACCACATGTTTATGCCTTTAAATGGGCACTAAAGTGCAGCATTAGGAACGAAGAGTTTATTGCATTATGTCACAAAAAATTCATAAATATCTAAAAAGAAGAAAAATATTAGTTGGAAAACTCACACAGACCTAATTGGAACGATTTACCCTCAATTCTGGACTTTGGTTTGAATAAATATCATCGATATGGATCCTTATCAAGTCAGCAATCACTATATAATTAATTATTTTCACTTGAATCACAACACACTTGTAAACAAAAACAAACTAATGATTTTCACCACAAATATTTTAAATTTCAAAATTCCGTTAAAAATCAATTGATAACTAATTTTAAGGAAATAGTACAGTAACGTTATTTAAATAGCAATTACTATCATAAGTACATTTAAATTCATATTAACTACATCAAAGAATCGATAAGATTCGATAAGAAAGGCGTTAAAATTTATTAATTCTTAAATCACTGCATTTTAAACCAAAGTCACTTTCTGAACATACTCAATATTAATTTACCAAATTTGAAAATCGAAAACGTCGTTAAATTATAATGATATTCTTTGTGAGTTCTTAAAAGTTTTTTAGCGCATTTTTGAAACTTGTTTTAAAAAGGTAGCTTAATAATGCACTTTGTCTGTTCGGTCGTTCGGTCGGAACACACTAAAAACTTTTTAACCAGACATCGTAGAGAGCTCTGGTTTTTTGTATTAGCTCCGTGCCATCGAGTTATTGGCCCCCCGGATAGTTAAAAATCTCAAAACCATCGCTAAATACTATAATTAATGATTTTTTGTTTTCAATACAATAGAGCCAACTTCAAGTGGTATAATTTCAAATATATTTTGACCGTTAGAAAATTTGAAATTCAAAAAACCGTTAAAAGTCAAACCATTTTATTATATGAAAATTCACCGCAAAATTTGTTAATTATACTATAATTAATGATTTTCAAGTGAATTTACGCGGGAAATTTTCAAATATATTTTGATCGTTAGAAAATTTGAATGTCAAAAAACCGTTATCGAGCCGTCGAATTTATTTAAGTCACAAAATTCATGATTGACTTATTTAATATGCAGTACTTTGCTAATCAAATACTGATCGCTAACACAAAAATGCGCTGAAGTCCCTCGATCTATAACATGAGGACTTTCTTTAAATTTTTTAAAAACGCTGTAACTTACAATCCAATTCTCTTTATATTTTTCATTAATTATACAATTATGTAATGTTATTTTTATACCAATATGGAGAAGGAATAAATAATAATAATAATAATAACAGGCACAATTTCATCCATCGTCGATTTGCTTTCTTGTCTGTGTCCTCGATTTTTCCTTCCATTAAAATATTTTTTTGTTTTCATGTTTTGTTACTTCCTCGATGTCATCTTCCTTTGTTTATGTTCAAATTGAGGCAGGCTGTCATTTTGAAGCTGGTATTTTTAAATTAATTTTTTCAACTAACAATGCTATAAATAAACAGAAAGTAGAAAAAAATATAATTAAAATAGTGATACGTTTTGAATGAATTTTGATCAAAATAAACATAATTTTCTAATCATTATCTTGATGTCAATCTTTTAGTATTCAAACAATCACAAGATTTATGATGACATGAAAAAATATTTTACTCGTTTTTTTTTAAATTTTAAGTTTATTTTGAATATATGTTTTAAACTTGAAAATATTCTAAATTGGTTGTTTGATTCCCGAGATTTTTTCAGAATAACTAGATTTTCTAACATGCTTTAAACCATCATACATCGTTTTGGTGTCAATTCTATAGATTTCACACAATCATGAGATAGGATGACATAAAAAATTTCTGGAAACATAATTAAATAAAACATTTTTTGTTTAAAAAACCTGATGAAACGAAAAAGCTTCAGCACTAATTTTAAAATTTATTTTTATTTTTGTTTATTAATTTAATTATGATTATTTCTAAGTTGAGAATTAAAAGAGTAAACAAGAATTTCTTTGGTTTTAGATTTTGTTCAATATTATTCTTTAATTAAATGAGATTACACACATATTAAAAGAGGATTTTTATATGGCTGAGTTATTATTAAACACCGTACATAAAGCGATCAATCGTTTTTTTACACTCTTCCTTCAGACTTTATTTCTTTAATGACTTATTATGATGTTTAAAAATCATCAGGCTGTTTCACACATTTTCTTTGTTTGGACTCTTAGGTTGTTCTGATATTTCTTGCAAAATTTCTGTTACAATACTTTTTTTAGGCAGTGGTTGATGAAAATTTACAAGACCGTACGGTCGCAAATGATAAATTAGATATTCAAGTACGTACATTTGATTTGGTGACACATAATGAAATGAAATTGCATAATCAGAACAGCAATCCATACCTTCTTTTTCATCATAATAAATATACTTCCAATACCAAAAGTTTTTATCAACATGACCAGGAATTAAATGATGTTCAGGCATAAATGGAAAAAATCTTCCACGACCATAAGAATCTCTCGAATCACCAGCAATTACATTAACATTCTCCAGGCATTTTCCAATTTCAACATCTTCAGCACCACCTGCATCTTGTCTACATTTTGTTTTATCTGGTATTCCTTCCTCAACAAAGCGTATTACTGCCTGCTTGCTTAATACATATCCTGCCCCTCCACTTTGATAGCTGGGGTAAGAAAAGCGCCCCGGGGTAAGAAAAGGATAAATTACAATAAATATTAAGTAAATGTGTTATTCCCTTTAGAGGTCGTTCATATATCCATCATTTAGGGGGGAGGGTGTCTCTTAATACAAAATAAATTTTTTTGAATTAAAATTTTTGTGACCAGGAGGGAGGGAGTCTTTACATCCCTTTTTTCGATGGACATCAAGGGCGTAGCCAGGAGGGTCTGGACCCCCCCCCAAATAATTTTGAGCCGTACTCTCGCTGCGGTTCAAATTTTTTCGGAGGGGGTCCAGACCCTTCTGGTTACGCCCCTGATGGACGTTCGTATTTGAGAGAGGGGTTCTGAAATTTTGTTACATTACATAAAAAATTGTAACAGATTTTTTTCGTTTACAAAAATGGGAGGTCTAAAAACTCGTTTTTAAGACATAATTCTAAGAACGCAATAAGTGATCGACCCCTAATAGAAGGGATACAAAATTTCTAGAAATAATTTTTTTAAAATTTTAACTTTCTCACCCCTGTAGCGTAACGAAGTTTTGTAATTATAGAAATAATGAAAAAAAAAATGGATTAATTTTAGAATCATAAAATGAATATGATAAATTAATTTCATACTTGCTTAACATAAGGTTTAAAACGACAACCAAGATAAATGGGTTGACTAGATGAATAGGAATATAACATATATCGGAGATTCTCGACCACCACAAAACTAGTAGTAAAAGTAAAAAAAAAAACAATTGAAATTTGAAAATATTGGTAGTTTATCAAAGACTTTCTTACGTGTCGTCATCAGCCTTTAAAACCCAATCGATTTCATCTAAATGATGAGTATATATGTACTTAAAGGCTTCCTTGGTTTTCGCCCATAAATTATCACGACCTTCTTTAACTGGTAATGCAATTGTTTCGAGCTCTGGATCAACAATGGAGCTCATGAAAAGAAGTTTATTGCATCTTTTGCCCCAGGTCTTTTTTACATGTATAGCTTTTTTCTTGTGATTTGCTGGACTTGTCATGATCCAGCAAAGTACTCGTATATCCTTATATAATTGCTGTGCCATTGATGAGTTTTCATATAAATGAGTATTATCATTTTTCGCATGGAATTCTACATCTATCTCTGGACCAAAAGCATCATGTAAATCTCGTCCAACATGTGGATCACCATGTCTAGGTGCATAATTATTTGAATTAAATGTCAACGAATTAGGCGAGAATTGCATTAAAATAGCCAGAAAAAATCCAAGAGTTACTCCAAAAAATAACGTCACTACATTTGATCGTCTCATGTGATTAACTTGTGAACGGATTGGTGGTAGAGCTAAAAATGATTTGAACATGTTTAATTTTTTTATTACTTAAAGTATAAATTAATTAAATATCTACCATCATCGCCAACCAATTTGTATCTTACATCGCTCAGTTTCATTTTCTTCTTCGTTTCCCTTTAATTTTATTATATAGTATATTATACTAAACTAACCGACTGAGATAATTTGCAGAAATAATCTATAAAATGAGAATAAAGATAAATGAATATAGCTTAATTTGAGCCCAACTATTTAAATTTTGAATATTACTATTTTAATGTTTATTACCATAAAATTTAAACGTTTAAATTATCAACTTATAACTAAATTTGCTTAATAATACAATTACAAATTATATATCATTAGTTAAATGAGTTTATATTTTCATTTTTTAGTTTCAAAATTATTTCAAATCGCGAGGAAATGAAAAAATCATAGTCTAGAACAATGTGATAATCATTTTGAAATTAATATTATTTATTCAGATTCTTTTATCTTTTCTTTTATATGTACGAATGTGCATCCGGTCTTTTTATTTCTATAAAAATTGTATGTATTAAATTTTCATTTGAAAAATTAGATGGAAATTTTCTTTGTAAGAAAAATTAAGAATATTTAAGTTTTTTATCGAATAAACTACTTACATTAAGTAACTACTTACATTAATGCTTATTCATAATTGAATGAGATTTATTTTATTTTATATTAATTAATGTAAGGTACTCTTAAACATCACACTTTTTTTCTTTAACTAACTCCTTTCCTTACTATTTTCTTTTTCAATTCTTCATTAGCAACATTGTATTACGAAAGTTTAAAGACTTTTTAGTTTTAAGAACTAAAACTACAATATCTTTTTATCAATATTTCGATAAAAAAAATTATTATGTTTTTTTTGCCCTTTCGAAGAATTAAGTCAGTTCATTAAATAATGTACTAGTTTGTTTATATTTTGCATTATTAGAGATTCTTATGATTTGAACATTTCATGATAGAGAAAACTAAATAGAAAATATGATTATACATATAACTTCAATTATGAATCAATATTTATGTAATTTATTACTTCGAGTTTCCCGCTTTTTTAAGCAACCAATTTAGCAAATAGATTCTAGTACATCATTATTTATCTGAATTTTTTCGTTACGACTTTTGTAGCTGATGTATCTTTCTCTAGTTCCAATTGTACAATTCTTTTATCATTTGAAATTTTACCAGAATAATAGCTTAATTTGTATTCAAATCAGATTTACTAAATTGGTGTAGTCAAAAATCCGAATTTTCTGCTCCATTAGTGTTTTCTCTTACAAATGCGACAAATCGAGCAATATCAGCTTATGCTTGATGTATGTTTAACCATTGAAGATTTTCAGACGACTTTGCCCAAAATAACGATACTCAAGAGCAATTAGTAATGCATTGGTTTCTTCTGCAATTTCATGCACCAATCCATTAATGCCTTTTTTAATACACAAAAAAAAAAAAAAAAGGAATTGAAAGCTTTGTAGAATTTTATTAATATTAATATTATTTATGAGTACGTAAAACTAAGAATAAAAAATTTAAAATCATTCGAAAAAACGTTGAAAGAAACATTGATTAAAGCTAATAACAAATAATTTTTTCCCCATTGTCAATAATCAACATAGTATTTGTTTTAAACTTTTTTAAAAACCTTTCAAATTATTTTAGAAACATTTTACATTTATTTTGTAGTATTTGTTTAAATCTTATCGTTTGACATAAATGTTGTTGTACCTTAAGCAAGAGGATGCATCGATCATATTCTGAACGTTTGTCAACAAGCAATACGATAATTTAAAATTAGTTATCAAGTTAACACGTATTTTTTGATTATACTATTATTATTTTTTTTGTAAATATGATTAATTGTCGTGGCTTAAATTCGATAATTGTAATAATAATACTCTCATTGAAATCTGAATTTTTAAACCCTAAATTGACCAAATACCTAAGAATAACAAACAAAATTTACAATACTTTAATCTTATCATGGCTTATCATTACACATGTTAAGCAAAACAATTTTTTTCTTTTCGATGTTGTCTTTGAAAAGAGAAAGACGAAGAGAGATAAAAATTATACTGCCAATAGAAGTTAAGTGGTTAGGTTAAGCAACAATATATTATCACAAATTTTACTCAATAATTCATTAGTCGCTGCTAAGCGTTCAACCTGTGTTGATCACATTTAAATTAAAACTCGTTTACGCTTCCTATTCTTTCTATAATTTGCGTGAGATAAATTGAAAAAAAAAATTAAGAAAAATTTTCCGCATCTAAAAATTTCATATTGTATAAATGTGATCTTATTAAGTGTACAAGATGAAAAAGGTATGAACGGTTTTTAATTACATCTAATAATAAAATTATATTGAATAAGTATAATAAAAAATTTGAAGAGAAAATCACATTTCGTAATTACATAACATTTTCATTAACTTATGTGCCTTTGAATATATTAACATCATCATTTCCCCTGTAATTTATCATGGTATGGACATTTCAGTGTCGAAAAAAGTCGACACTGATTCAAAAAAAAATTAACCGACAAAAAATTTTTTGACATTGAAAGTTAATATTAAATTAACAAGTTTTCTTCATTGATTTTGACTAAAGATAGAGCATTAAGTCATAATCTTTTGCTAAAACCTTGTTTATTTTTAAAAAATTTAACGGTTTTTTGATATTCTCACCGAAAAAATAACGTCTGTTTCGACATGTCCATATCATGTAATTTATATTATCAGTTTGCATGTTTGAACGGAAAATTTACGTAATTCATGAAGTAATCGAGCAGTAAAATTATGTCAAATGCAAAAAATTAAATTGATTATTGCGTTTAATTAAAATTGTAGTATACACTATTGATTGTGACATTTGTTGCAACGATACTAATCGCTGATGTAATGACTGATGTGAACGAAGAAGATATGGTGAATATTCTAAACGAATACGATTTAAAATCAAAAGAGCTCTGCAATAGTCAAGCTAAAGCTAATTGGAATGTGCAAACAGATGTAGGAAACAGAGAAAAGGAAAGATTGCAGGTAATTTGAATAATGTTTTAAAAATCTTTTGCAAAGCGATTCTAGAAATCAAAATTATTAGTGGTTTTTAAAATACTGGTAGCTATAACTAAGAAAATTATCAGTATTTTTTGGAATTCTTTACTAAGAAATTAAAATCAATCATAGGTAATATTGATTTAACTCATAGCAAATACAAAGGAAATTATCAGATACCAACCACTTAACTTTAGCAATCAACTTAATAAGATTGATTATAGTGAAGGTCATTGAAATTTATATTACTTCGGTGTTTGCCGCATTATCAATATAGTTCATATCTCGAAGGACTATGTTTTATTAAACTTGTTTTATTTTTATTAAACTTGTGATTTTCTATCTAAAAAATCAGAGTTTTGCTATAAAGTGAGTATTTAATCAAATGAACCTGTTGCCGCCATACTTTAATACTTTTTATCATAAAGGTAAATTTATGACTAATTAATGATATAAAGTACTTTTGATAATAACGTACTTGAACGATTGTTTAATGCAAAGCTCCATTTAAAAAAATGTTATCAAGTGCAGCCAATAAAACCTATTTCAAATAATCCATCGAAAAACATTTTAAAGTTTAATAGAATATTCAAGGCTTTCATACTCGGGATTATGTCTGAAAAATTATCCAACAGATCCTGATATTAGATGATGACAAAAACTCAAAAACAGTTTTTGAACAAAGACGAAAAATGTTTATGCATTTATTAAATTTAATCCTTATTCTATTTTAAAACTAGCTTAATTTTTTCTAAACATTCATTCTTTTGATAGGCTGCAGCTGCTCTAGCTTACGCTTCTTATCGTAAAAGTCAGTACGAAGAGAATTTTAAGGGGGTTGATAGAGAAAATTATATTGATGAAAATGTTAAAAGAAAACTAAAGCTTCTCAGTGATATGGGTACTGCTGCACTTGAGGATGACAGATTTAATCTTTTAACATCAATAAGAACAAATATGTCTGGAATTTACAATAAAGCCAAAATTTGCCCTTACGATAAGCAGGCATGTGATTTAGAGACTGAAGGATGGACTTTAGATCCAGATATTGAGCTCAGACTTGCAAGATCTACAAATTATGATGAAATGGCATATATATGGGTAGAACATTAGAAAATATAGTTTTATTTCATTGTGATAACTAATTGAATATTTTTCAATTTAAGGAACAATGGCATGAAGTATCTGGAAAAAATATGAGAGAGCAATATAAGACATACATTGAAATTTATAATGAAGCTGCACAACTAAATAAATATGAAGGTAAAAGATTTAAAAAATTTGTTTTTTATATAAAATTTTCATAATGTTATAAAATTTAGACGCTGGTGATATGTGGCGGGGACGATTTGAAGTTAACGATTTAGAATCTATTGTGGATAATTTATGGAAAGAAGTTGAGCCACTTTATAACGAACTGCACAAATATGTCCGCTATAAGCTAATCGACTTGTATGGTGATAAAATGAACAAATCTGACGAATTGATCCCAGCGCATATTTTAGGAAATATGTGGTAAGAAATTTATATTTATGCATAATTTTGAGCATTTGATTTAATTTAATTTTTAACAGGGCACAGAGCTGGGTTCATCTTTATGATCGCATAAAACCATTCAAGCATGCATCATCTCTTGATGTTACAACAAAAATGGAAGAACTTCAACTTACCCCTTACCAATTATTCGAAATGTCTGATGAGTTTTATATGAGCTTGGGTTTGCCAACTAGTAATATGAGCTATAATTATCCATCAATTATTGTTAAACCTGAAGACCGTGTTATCGCATGCCATGCAAGGTGAAATATAAATGTTATTTACTTCAACTATTTTACAAGGAAGTTTTTTTAAATAGTGCATGGGATTTCTGTGATGGCAAAGATTTTCGTATAAAAATGTGCACCAAAGTTAACATGGAGGATTTCGTCGTTGTCCATCACGAGGTTTCAATCATTTATTTTTATTTTTTATCATCAAAAAACATATAAACTTAATGTCAACAAAAAATCCATTTATTCATGATAATAATTGTACTAAAATATTTTTTTCTTCTACTTCTAATATAAGATGGGGCACATTTTATATTACATACTGGTAATAGTATAACCAAATTTTGCTTGTATGTCTTCAAACTCACATTATTTCTCATATTTCATACAGTATAAGGAGCATCCTTTAATATACAGAACTGGTGCTAATCCAGGATTTCATGAAGCTGTTGGTGACACAATTGCATTATCAGTATCAACGCCAAAGCATCTTCAAATTGTCGGTCTTTTGGACAAATATCAAGACAGTGAAGCTGACAATATAAACTCACTATTTAAAATGGCACTCGAACGTGTGGCATTTCTTCCATTCGGATTACTTATCGACAAATGGAGATGGGATTTATTTAAAGGAGCAACAACAGAAAGCCAATGGAATAAACGTTGGTGGGAGTTGAGAGAACAATATCAAAAAGTTAGAGCTCCGTCTGTTCGCGACGAAACATACTTTGATCCTGGCGCTAAATATCACATCCCCGCAGATTCTCAATATATAGCTTATTTTGTTGCACATATTTTACAATTCAGTTTTTATAAAAGCTTATGTATAGAAGCAGGCCAATATAATCCTGAAAAACCTGATGAGCATCCTCTTCACAAATGCGATTTTTATACTAGCAAAGAAGCAGGAGAAAAGCTAAAAGCTGGTCTAGAATTAGGATACAGTAAACATTGGAGTGAAGCTTTGGAAAAACTCACTGGGTCATCTGAAATATCAGCCCAAGCATTGTTAGAGTATTTTAAGCCATTGAAAGATTTTCTTGAAAAAGAAAACAAAATGATTGAAGTTCTTGATGAGTATGAGATTAAAGGATCGAAGATGTGCAATGAACTTGTGACGGCAGAGTGGGATGTTGCAACAGACTCTGAAAGTCAATCTAAGAAGGATGACTATGAGAAAGTTGTACTGAAAAATTCTGAGTTCACAAAAGAATATTACGAGAAATATTTTAAGAATGTCAAGCCAGAAGATTATTCGGATGAAAAAGTTCAAAGACAGTTGAAACAGTTAGTGACTCTTGGACGTGATGCTTTAGATGAGATTAAATTAAGCAATGTAATAACTATTTATTGATTTAATTTCATATTTTTTATTTATTTTTTTTAATATTAATTTCAAAGTTAACGAATACACAAACGAAAATGGAAACAATCTATAACACAGCAAGAATATGTCCGTTTGATAATAAGGAGTGTAATTTGACATTAAATGGTCTGACACTTGATCCTCACATGGTCGGTATATTGGCAACATCAGAAAATTATGATGAACTCTTATGGTGAGAACACAATTTTGCAGTTACATTATTTTTGATATCTGCTATAAGTATTTATGCATTTGCAACAATGTTTTTATTTTTGCAGGGTTTGGTCTGAATGGCGTGAGAAAAGTGGAAAATTAATGAGGAATGATTACAAAAATTATCTCAACATGCTCAATGAAGCTGCAAAATTGAACGGTAAGGAGCGAATTTTAATTTAGAAATCACAGAATTTAGAATTTAAAAGCGACGGATAAAAGTTAATTGATACATTTACTTCAACACAGATAAAAATGATTATGGAGAAATATGGAGAGAGTCGTATGAAGACGAAAATCTTATTGCAAACGTAAATAAAATGTGGGCAGATGTTGAGCCATTATATACAGAATTACATACATATGTTCGCCGAAAGTTGAAAATATTGTATGAAGGCAAAATGAACGATGAGGATGGGTTAATAGAAGCTCATCTTCTTGGAAATATGTGGGCGCAAAGTTGGGTTAACCTGTATGAAAAACTTAGACCATTTAAAGAAGGAAGCTCAATAGACATTTCAGAAGGATTCAAGAAAAATGGTTACACAGTTCGTAAAATGTTCGAAGATTCAAATGACTTTTTTATAAATTTAGGATTGCCTGATAACCAAATGAGTTATGAACCTCCATCAGTCATTGAAAAACCTTTGAATAAAACCATTACTTGTCATGCCAGGTATGACATATTTACTTTGACATCTACGATATTCTTAACATATTTTCTCATTTCATTAGCGCATGGGACTTTTGCAATGGTGAAGATTTTCGAATTAAAATGTGTACAAGTATAAATCAAGAAGATTATATTACGGTATGCTAATTCCCTTGATACATTTACGAATTTCCAAATAATTTATATGATGTGGATTTATTTTTAGATCGCGCATGAGTTCGGCCACATCTCGTACTTCCAATTATATCGTGATCAACCTCTTACACTAAGAACTGGTGCAAATCCAGCATTTCACGAAGCTGTAGGTGATTTAATAGCTCTTTCGGTTAGTACACCTAAGCATTTAGAAAAGATGAAACTCCTGGAAAATTATGCTGATAATGAAGCAGACAACATCAATGCTCTTTTCAAAATGGCCCTTGAACGTGTTGCTTTTCTTCCATTCGGATTAATTATTGACATGTGGAGATGGGATTTATTTAGCGGTAAAGTAAATGAAACTCAGTGGAATCAGCATTGGTGGAAATTGAGAGAACAATACCAGAAGGTTAAAGCACCAAGTGCCCGTGGAGAGGAATTTTTTGATCCTGGAGCAAAATATCATATTCCAGCAGATTCTCAATATATTGCTTATTTCATAGCACACATTCTTGAGTTTCAATTGCATCGTTCATTATGCATAACAGCTGGTGAATATGATCCGCAAGACTCTAAAAAACCACTTCACAAATGTGATATTGATAGGTCTAAAGAAGCTGGTCAGCTCTTAAGAGAAGGATTATCGTTAGGTTTGAGCAAACACTGGTCAGAAGCTTTAAAAGCTATGACTGGAGAGACTGAAATTAGTGGCAAAGCTCTTGTTGAATATTTCCAACCGTTATATGAATATCTTAAGAAGGAAAATGAAAACAATTCAACGATTATTCGTTTGAACATATTTGCATTTATTTTAGCTGTTGCTATTAAGTATATTTTTTAATTAAATCTTTTAAAAGAAACGAAATGAAAAAGAGCAATAATGCATGTTTGTAAAGAAGAATAAAAAAATATTTTTTTTTTTCGTGAAAATTCGGTAAAATTCGAACATTTTTTTTATTAAATCGTTAATACGAAGTTTAGAATTTCTCATTTTAGGTGTACCTAGGTGTATCATGCTTCGAAAGCAAATCAGCACAGTGAGAGTAACCTTTAGAAGTAGAAATATTAAAAAAAAACAGTTTAGAAATATTGTATTCAGGTCAAAATATATTTCGTTTATAAATTACATGCCCATGTGTTGTAAAAACATTGGAGACTTGTGGTTCAAAGCCACCAAGCTCAATATTTATTTTGTTTACATTCTTTGTAATCGAATTTTCATTAAAGCTATTGTGTACGTAATGGTGTTAGACATGAGAAAATGAGAACAGAGAGAATTTTTATGATAGTAATAAAACCAAAGTAGAGAAGAAAATATTTAATGAAAAACCCAAACTGTACCGATCGCCATAAAAATCTATACACATTTTGATGAAATAGCCAATTTGAGGGTGTTTGAAACTAAAGCTTGATTTAATGACGCATCTGAGTTTATCCTTCCACATGGCTGCCATGTAATTGCCATTAGACGGATTTTTTTCGCATTGTTACTTGCATTATTTTTTTCTAAGTCGTATTTGATTGTTATTTCTCAAAACTGTAAAAATTTAGCATAATTACTTATGTTTTAGTCCATTTTTCCATTGGGAAAAATCTGTCCGTTTGTATCGTAACTCCTTCTCCAGTTTAAACTTTATTATAAGCGGTTTATTTTCATATATTCCAGTTTATGGCATGCTATGGCAAGAATAAGTTGGGTTTATTATAAATAAAAAAATCCCAACAATAAGGAAGCTTGAAAAACTGATTTCTTTTAAAAAGTTTTTTTTGCTCAAGTTCTTAATTTAACTCATATCTTTGTGTAAAACTTTTATGAGAGGCCTTTTTTTTTAAAAAAAAATTGGACATGTTTTGTAAACTTCATTGAAAACGTGAGATTTAGTAGATGAGTATTATTTAACACATAAAAGTAAAGTTATTATAAATGTGGTTTTTTGGCCTATTACTGCAAAATTAAAGGTTATTTTAGCACAAAATATTAGTAGGCAATCAAACACCTGATGCATACTATGTACAGCTTCCCATATCACAACTGATTTAAAAAAATGCTCTCCTGTCATGCGCTGAATAGCAAAAATTTATATTTTCTCTCGTTTATAGTTCAATATTTGATGAGGTTCTTTCCCCTACTTTCATGAGATTAGTTCATTGCGAGACGTCAAAGAAACAGGGAGAAATATTTCTTTAAAAGAAAAAATTCTGTACAAAAAATAATTTCGTTTTCATATCATTTCAAGTTTTGTAAACTTGAAAATTGTCATCAAATTGTGAATAAGAGGAATGAATAGAAGGAAAATTGTAATATGAATTTGATGAATAGCAGGTCAAAGAATGACAATGCCGAAAAAAATTATTAATAACGCGAGCATTTCGTGACAATTGATTAGTGTCCTGTGTCGCTCGCAATATAATTTATATGTATCTATGGATGAAAGAGGATAATTAATAAAGTTTTATGTTACTGTAATAATTATGATGAGTTGATATAAAAGGAAGTGCGCTGCGGTACAAAAGCATCCAGTTAAATTTAGGGTGCCAAGAATATTACATGCATCGGTGTGGATAGTGAAAGTAAAAAATTATTTATAAAGAATATAGTGAATTTTTTTCATTTTAATTCAAATTTATGAAATTAATAAGCGTAAGATGAACAAAATATTTGGGTGTATTAATGAAAGTTAATCCTTTAAAGCTAGTTTTTGCCATTTTAAGTTTATCATTCGAAGTATAATAACATTGAAGGTACCAAGAAAATTTCATTCACATATGTAGAATGCATATTTTATTTAATATCAAAATGGGATATAATAAAGCATAGAGATTATACAATTTTTATTGTAAAACTAGCATGAAAAACAGAGCAAAATTGTGCTTTTACAATTAAAGCTCGGAAAATGTATTAAAATCGATTGTGAGTGATCATCACAAAATATCTTCAAAGTTTTTCGTAGAATAAAGTTAAGAAAAGAGCAGAGACTAGAATATCTTCAGTTAGTTCCATTTTATTATTTACTTAGTATTTTAAATACGAAAAGATTATTGAAAGAGTTTATAATTTAAAGTACAAATATTTTCCGGTCAGATAAATAAATGATGAATATTTTATTAAAATTCATAAAATGATTTTATTCATAAAAACTAAAATAAATTCATAACAAAAGATGTTTTTAGTGTCGTTGAAAAATTTATGAATGATTTCGTGAATATTTTTTTTCTCTAATGGAATTTTTATTATTAAAGTTAACAAGATGTATCACAAATTTTAGCTCGAAAGGCGAAAAATATAAATTTTTTATTGTAAAAAATAAAAAAGTGTTGCTATTATGTATGGAATGTTACTTGAATCTGTGCAACATTTTGTGCAAGTAAGTATATTTTATTAATGATTACAGAAATCAAAATTTATAATTTTAAATTAAATTTTCCGATAATTTGGAAAAACAAAAATTCAAGATTTATAAGAAAAAAAATCAAATAAAAAGCTGAATAATATTAAGAAACCTTTCATCAGAAAATTTAGCATAGGTAAAAATAAGGTATTTTAAGTACCCTGAATTTAAGAAAGTTTTAATTAACTTCACAGCTAACAAAAATAAGAAAATACAAACAGAACAAATTTAGTATCATTTAATTAAGAGGAAAAATTCTCTCACAAAGGGTAATAAAGAAACATGCTTTATTCAGGAGAATTAAAGCTGTTTTTCTTTCTTGTTAGTTTCTGAGCAAATAACTTTTTTTTCTCAAGCTTTAATCTGGCTACTACAAAGGATTTTGTTCTCTTAGAAATTTTTTAATTTTATTACGTACCTACAACGCTTTTGTAAATTAATAAGCAATTTTTTTAATTAGTTAGAATTTGGAGATCATGTGTGGACTAGAGCTTTAATTGTAGCCCAGTGCAAGCATAATGTTTTTAACACTCATCAACAATATCCGGATAATTTAATTCCTGACTTAGCAGCTGCTTTAGCAGAAATCACTGGAAAACAATATGATCATTTTATGATTTTTTTCGGTCGATGCTTCGTAAGATTTTTTAGCAATTTTGGGTAAGTAGAAATAAAAAAATTCTTTTTACTAGTAACCGGCAATGAAAATTTTTAGTTATGATGATATGATTAAAGCAACTGGAAGATATTTTTGCGATTTTCTTCAATCTGTAGACAACATTCATTTGCAAATGCGCTACACATATCGTAAAATGAAATCACCGTCCATGCAAATCACTGATATTGATAATAATGGTGCAATACTTATATATAGAAGTAATCGTTCAGGTTTCTCCAAGTATTTAATGGGTATGTTGCATTTATGTTGTAAAATCGTTTGATTCCATTCGTTTTGTTTGATTTTTATCAAAATTTGAATGAGTATACCCAGTATATTCATAAAAAATACAGGGAAACGATTGTGAACAAATGCACGATGCGTAAAATATAATAAATAACCGCAATTATTTTATTTTTTCATTAAATGTTAACTGGAAGGACAATTATTGGAGATAGCAAAAGAAATTTACAATCTTGATGTGAAAATACGTATAGTAGATTCAATTAATGATTCAATTGGTGGAACCGTAGGTCCGATTGAGCTTTCATCTAAAACAGGCTTGAAATCTGTAGTAGTAAAATTTCGTTTAGATTTTGACAACCTCGAATATGTAATGAAAATTACTAAAAAAAATTAGCTCAGAATTTTTTTAAAAAATAAAACTTTTTTTTTTGTTTTTTTCGCACGCACGATTCACTTTGACAACACACGATTCATCATTAAACAAAATATTTGGCACAATTCAAAATTCATAGATGCAAAATAGTTTGAGAATGAAAACTCATCCATCACAATTATCGTTAAAACCGGTTACAACTGAAATGCTTTTAGAGCTTTTTCCATTTGGTAAGCTACTAATATTTTTTAGCATTAATGCTTGGGATTCAAATGTTAACAAGTTAGTTATTAGATCCTTTTTTTAAATTCAATTAGAAATATCACTTTCAATTAGTATGTTTTCATTATGGTAGAAATATTTTTTTTAGAAAAAACGAATCTCACAGCATTTGATGACAGTAATTTTCTATGAAATTTTTTAAACAAAATAATTTCACGTTTTAAATCTGAGAAAAAATAAAATGCAAAATTTCATAGCAAAATTCAATGAAAGATTTTTCATCAATAGATAAACTAATTGAATAAATTATTTTGCACTTTTACTAAATCACAATTGTACACAAAATGTCACAAACGAATGTTATTTAATGCAACATCACACAAAATTTTCGTACACATTTACGCAAAAGGAATGATTCTCAATTCAGAGATGAAAATTGTCGCGGCTGGCAATAACCTCATTGAATCGTGGTCTTCAAATAATGATAACAAGCATCCAAATGAATTAATTGGAAGTAAGATTACAAAGTATTTTAAATTACGTCGCCCTACTGGTATTGTGTTTGACTTCAGTAATGTACGAGATGTTAGTTTTGCACCGTAGAGATGTCATACTAATTTATCATTCGAGTTATTTCTTCAGGTTACTACACTTCAAGCTGTACTGTTCGAAATCCAGCTAATAAGATCCAAAAACTCTGCTTCAGCAAAAGGTTTAGTAAGAACAGAATCAGGAAGAAACTTTAGACCTATTAATGGAAGTACGGGAGCAGGAATTGGTGATAAAGTTGACGATGGAGCTAGTCATGATACTTTGGAGCCAGGAATGTTAGCATTTAATAGACGAGGATCACAGGGAATTAAAAGTATTTTGCTGAAAGGTGAAATGAGATTTTTAAAAGACATTAATATGCTAGTGTTTTTATGCAGTCCCTTGTAAGCAGCAAAATGTTAAAGATTTTAAAGTTCAAATTTACAGAAGAGTATTCTTTTTTTAAATTAATTTACAGAATAAATAACCTTGATGAGATGAGCGAAATGGGTCTTTATCTAAATGATTTAAACTTTCACGGTTTAAGTCGTGAAATGGTCTTTTCTGGATTTAAGCATTATTCTCGGCTTGATCTGATGTGTGAGAGAGAAGAACAACGAGCCGAAGAACTAGAAACTTCACTTAGTCTTGCAGACTCATGGAAAAAGCAAGGCGATGAACTTTTGTATTCTATGATTCCTAGATCTGTAGCAGATCGTCTAAGGAATGGACAAGATCCCCTTGCGACTTGTCAAACATTCGAAGAAGTTACAGTTATTTTTGCAGAAGTTCAAGAGATTTCTTTCTCAAATGATGCAATACAATCAGCTATGAATACTGTCAATACGTTAAATGCTGCATTTTCAGCATTTGATGAATTAATTCAATCACCTATGGCATACAAGGTAGAAACTGTTGGAAAAGTTTACATGGCAGTTTCTGGAGCACCCGATGAAAATCCATTACACATGCAAACAGTTGGAGATCTTTCATTACAAATGCTTGAAAAGATAAAGAACATTGGTATTGACGGAGTTACAGTGAAAATAGGATTTCATAGCGGTCCAGTTGTGGTATGCTCTTTTCATACATTAATTGTTTAAAAGACTTAATATATAAATTTCTAATTTTGTTCTAATTCAATTTCTAGGCTGGTATAGTTGGTATAAAAGTTCCTCGTTACTGCTTATTTGGTGATACAGTTAATACAGCAAGTAGAATGGAGAGCAGCAGTGAGTCCAACCGTATCCAAGTATCTGGACATACAGCAAAACGATTAAAGAAGCTAGGATATAAATTAACATTTCGTGGTCTCGTGTCTGTAAAGGTACAAAATTATATGAGTAATATTTACCTTATAACACAAATGACCTGGCTTAAAAATTTCTCCTTTCGCTTTATGTGATTCATTTTAACAGGGAAAGGGTGAAATGGAGACATTTTGGCTTGAGGAGGGACCAGCAATCGATTTTGATTCTCGAAAACGTAGTAGTAGTAGTAGTGGATTTAAGAATAAATTAAAAAATATTTTCAATTAAAATCCGGAACAAGACAGTGCCTTAAGCTTAAGAGCAGTAATCTTCAAACATTAATATCTATACTATACTAGTGTATTTTACTAGTATAAAAATAAATAAATCTCAAGAATTAGATTTTAGATTTTTTTTAAAACTAACCTTCAAAAAAAGAATCAACGATTAACGTAAAATAAAGTTAGGTAACATGATAATCTAATTTTTATAATTTTTCTATAAACTTATTCACTTGAATTGAGTAGGTTTTAGCTTATTAATAATATAGTAGCCGTCTATAATCTGTCTGTTTGTTCGATGTATGTCCGCTTAAATAAGCCCCTCCCAATTTTTCTAAAGATAAACTTTTTTCAAGAAAGTTCCAAATAATAATTTTATTAATTTTTCCAGTCATGATTGACACGAGAGTCTCGTGACGAGACTACTCTAGTTCTTAGTAATTGTAGCTGCTTTAAATTGTTCATTTAAGACTAAATAAAATATGTTAGAGATATTTACATAAAATACCTGTTATTTTAATACTGTAATCAGTAATACATTAAAAGACATATTAAAAGGAAACATTTTTATTCAAGTTAATTTAACACAGCAATAAATAAAATGTAGTTATGAAGATGGTGAGCATTTACACGAGTCTATAGTATTTTGGTTGATCCATGACCCTGCCGAAAATAAAAAAAAATATAAATTATTCAGCTAGTTTCCATCAAAAGTTCAATTTCTACCATATCGATTAACTCGAGCATAAACCCCAGGATAATTTTTTTTTGCCTAAAATAGAGAAAAATACATATCAAATTCAAATATTTTTGTTTCATTTACTTACGCATCCTTCTCCCCAGCTTACAACCTAGAAAACAAATAAAAGACGATAATATTGATTTTTAATAGTGCAGTTTTTTATGTAGCTTACACCAACCAATTGATGAACATTCGTCATTTCATCAGCAACGTGAAGTGGCCCTATTTGATTTAAAAAAGATACATAAGTGCAATTATTAGCAAATATTGAAGTAGTAGCAAATAATTTCTAAATTTTATAAAATTAATTTCAAAAATTATATGAAAAATAGGAGAATTTAAAGGAAAATTACCTCCACTATCACCCTATATTGATCAACAGAAGCACGAAACAAAAATATTAAAAGTAGAACGCTATTAGATACTGTATTATAATTGAAAAATAAAAAATAACAATCATTGGATGATACTTAATTGGCAACTATCCTTCTGACTAATGGATGATTCAATTAATGGATCGATTTTAATTTGAAACGAAAATGAGTCCAAAGTAAATATTGAAACAATAAATACATAAATGACATTAGTGAAATAATTTGTGCGCTCAAATAAAATAAGGCTATTTACCCATCTTTAAAGCCAGCACACATCTATAAGTTAAAAAGAAAAAGTGAAAAGATGACATTTTTGTACGTATATAAACCATTATATATATATATATATATATTATATAAGCAATTACCATGTTATCAGTTATTCTAGTTGGAGCATATCCTGTACGTCTACAAGCAGCATTTGAAATAATTGGCACTGCTACGTGCTGTAGTGTGTTGGCGACGTCCCCGCCTTCCTTTAGCGTACCTATGCATTAGTTTCAAAGTATATTTTTTGCTTTAGTATTATCAAGATAAAAACGAAGTAGTATTTCACTCACCCCAGCCCACAACTATGCCCTACAATTATTCGTTTAAAAATCTTAATTAATATATCATGTAATAAATAACATGTCAAAAGTGTACATTCTTACATCTCGACCAGTATACCATTCTCCTTTGGTAGGCATGCAAACAGGATTTAGAATACCTTCAAATTTTACTCGCTTATCTAATTTAATTATAGCTATATCATTGTCAAACGTTGTTTGTGAATATCTCGGATGTTTTGTAATTTTTTCAGCCTAGGATTTTTAATGTTTTAGTTACTAATAAAGATTAAAGGGAGTAATGGTATGTAATATTTTTTTTAATTACATTTCTTGTGATTGTAATGGTATCATTTGGGTCAGATCTATCATGTTCAAGTAATCTTACAGATATACGTTGAGGGTTGAATCCGCTCACACAATGCGCAGCTGTCTAATTTTAGAAGGATGTTGTTTAAAGAAGCTTTGATTCTTTAAGCGTTCTGATATAAACATACGTTTATTTGTTATTTACTCACTGAAATGAAAAGTTAAATTTTGGATTTATTTTTATTCAACTTGTTATACAGTTTACCTACCCAAAACATGCATATCAGTAATTAAAGTAGCTCCTATGAACAAGAAATTTTTTTTTAAAAAAAAGTCATGGTTTCACTAAGCACTTTCTTACTTACCACAATAAAATCTATTTGAATATAAAAGCATGGCTTTAAATACAACAGAAATTATTAATAAATAACTATTTTTATTGCTTTTAACTATTACCCACCCATCCAAGGAAATTGATTTACTGCTGTCTCCGTTCCACCTGATATCATTCATTTTAAAAATTTATGATTCCTTTTGTTTCTTTTTTCATTAGTTTTAAAATTCTTACCTACGATCTTAGTTCCATTCACAGCTCTTCCGCAAACAGTACAAGGTTCACAATCGGTAGGTGGTTTAGCCGGAGATGTTGAAACGGGTGTAGTTGTAGTGATGCCCAAAAGAATTTGAAGCCATTGAACAAAATTGCTAGCAGGTCCAGCATGACTTTCATCATCACTTAACTTTTCATTTACTTCAGACCCTTCAATATTATTTTGTTCTGTTATTGATTGAATAAATTGTTCATATTCTGCTGGATATTGTTGAATTAACTTTTATAAAAATAACAAACAGATAGAAATGGTTCTTAATCACCAATTGGAGATTTAAATATATATATATTTAATATATATATTATATATATATATATATATATATATATATATATATATATATATATATATATAATTACCATTGATTCCTGATCACAATATATTATAAGAAAACTTGAAGAAAATACTAAAATCTGAAACCACAGGTGTTGCATTGCTATTTTGATTCACTGTACTAAGAAGAAAAACTTAATCACTAAGTTTGAAAGCGACAAAATTTAAAAAAAATCATGCAGAATATTCATATTACTTCTAGGGTTTTTCATATTTAATATTATTTTTATGAAAGTGGAACGTTTTTAAAGTATTTCACTACTAATTATAAGAGTAAGTATATTTCTGAAGCCTTAATGTTTTTAGCCAAGTAAAGGAAGTTAAATAATTTTGTTTATACAATATTAAGCTAGAATACTTGGATAGTTGTTTTTGTTTATTATTGGTTGATAACGGACAACAGTGCAAATGGCGAATGGCCTCAATTCCGAGAAGTTTTATATAAAACTGCATTTGCACAAAATATACGTCTTTAAATATTTGGCGATTTTTATGACATGCATTTCGAAAGCGATAAGCGGTAAATATTTTCATAAAGCTATAAGCTATAATGAGTCAGTCTTAAATATTCATATGTGCTTGTATTTAAAGTTCTTCTCTGTATAAAAATAAGAGAAGAGAAGGAAAAAATCACTCAAACAAAAAACGAACCGATAAGACTCTATTTTAAAATAACTCTTTTAAATTTTAGTAATCATATTGAAACAATTTATAGCCTTTTTATCCTTTTTTAGCAAGAGCTTTTCTATTCTTAATAGTTTTTAACTAAAAAAGGCTGCAAAAATGAACTAAAGCTATATTTTTTAACCCCTAGAAGGTTTTTTTTTATCTCTGATGAATTATGTGACTTTTTATTCTGCAGTTATGCAAGCTACTATGTTACTGTTCACCTTTAAACTTCAACTTATGACTCTGTTAACAATTTCAAAAAATATATATTTTATTTAATAATAACAAACAACAAAAATTAATGAATATAACTTTTAAGACAGTTTGAACACTCTTTGATGTTACCAGTAAGCCTATTGTATGAAAACTGACTCATGAACATATCGAAATGATGAACAAGAAAGTGATTTTAGTTTTAAGTAAGCCAGAGTATTGCTTTCTTTCTGCTTTTAGCTGTGATATTCAATAGCTTTTTTACGACTACTTCGATTTTATTGGAAGCCGGGAGTAAATAAGTAAGAAATAGAGAGAGACAGAGAGAACGAGAAATAAGAGAGGAGTAAATTATACCTTATTTATAAAGCGAATTTAGAAGGAAAAGTGTGTCACAAAAGTGCCGGTTTACGGTTTTCTTGTGAACATCAGCTCTATATTCCCTTCTCGTATTAAAGCGTGGCACATTCTTGAAAGAAGCTTTATACACATTAAAATTCTAATTTCTAATGTAAATAAAAGTCTGGAAAATATAGCTTTTAAAAACATTTAGTCACGTCTTTAAATATGTTTCACTCTACCAGTCAGCTAGCATGTTACACAGAAAATAACTAAAACCATTCGCTTTAATTTTATTCTTAGTAGAAACATGCAGAGATTTTTTAAAACTGACCTCGACAATTAAAGTTTAAATCATTTTATATTATCTTCGTGACTTTTTCTACAGATAGTGATATAATATCATGATTAAAAATATGTTAAGAAAGGGATTCTACAACTTATATGATTTACATAAAGCTAATCACCAAATACTCAATCATAAATTATTTTATAAAAAAATCAACAGTTTATTCAACCCGCATCTCTTTTTCTGCATTGTTGTAGACATGTTCATCAAATAATGAATCATAGAACAAGATAAAAGAGAGGACAAGGTAGTATTCAATGAATTATTATTAGTTCCTCTTGACCCACTTTTTAGCACATTTTATCTAAGGAAAAAACGTTATTGTTAGCGTTTTGTCCATTTGCTGCTTAGTGGTCGTTAACAAATTACGTCACCTCTCCCCTCTTTGTCACAAAATTTTCATACGAAAAAATTTATTTCATATTGAGGCGTCACACAGCTCCTGACATCTAAGCATAATTCAATCTTCCAGTTTAGTTTAATCGTTATGAAGATGTTGACCTTTTTTTAATATAAACCTTTATTTTTGGGATCTATTTTCTATTTAAATTATGTGCGTGAAAAATGCGCCTTTGTCTGTTATGTGAGACCACGTTTATGCTAGTTTTAATTTTGCACCAATTACTCATCTTTAAAATAATTGTAATGCTATCATCATTGTTGTTTAAGGGCACATTTACAAAAAAAACCGACAAAATGAAACTGTTATTCAACCTTACGATAATGCTAAAACATGATAAATACAAGTTCAATTGTTTGTTTACAAAAGAAAAAAATCACAATTTTTTTGCATTTCTTAAATATTCCTTTAGCAAGGGAAGGATATATATAACTTTTAGAAATTTTTATGATTAATGTTCCAATAATTATTTCTAATGCCGCGTGTGTGAAGAAACTAAACTTAAGTTAATAAGAATGGAGAATCCTAATATTTTAGATTGAAAGTGACCTTTATTAAGGTTTTTTATAAGGTCATCTTTAGTATGATGCTTTGTGATCAAATCATTTATTATTACTATTGTAGGAATCTTCTTCATTAAAAAATTTACACTTAAGTTATGAAATAAATTACAAATTGGATTTCATAATTTTCTTTCGCAAACAAAAATGTGATTGCCAATATTTGGTCATTTAAAAGTAAGTGTGACCTTGAAAATGAGAAAAATAATCAGAGGAAATATGGAAAAAAATAACAAATATTTATACTGGATTCAATGTTATTATAATAACAAAATATATACATCATAAGCTTTTCTAATTATAAACTCCTATTTTTTCACACATCATTTGAATTTTTAAAAATTATCCTTAGATTGAATTATTAATAAGAATATCTGATAATATTCTCAAACAAATTATTTTTATTAATTATTCATATTTACATTACCACTTTCCCTTATTTCAATAGTAAAATCATTGACCCTCAAGTTCATTACAACTTAACAATTTTCCTCGTTAATGAAATTTTATTTATTTTTTCAAATGTTATTTTTTTCCTTGTCAATTGTAAATGAACAGACAATATATATAATGAATAATTAAAATGAATCATCAAACATCATGCATAAAATAGCAATAAAAATAATATTGAACTTTAAAACATTAAACTTTGTGCATTACCATTTCATACTTTCATATGTGTGTAACTAGTGCCAAGGACAGTGCGATAATAAATAAATCATTCCCCACTTCTTCTTCCACACGCAATGATACACTAATGTGCATATCTGCCCGGTTGAATGGCAAAAAGAGGAGTCATTTAATGAAAATGTTTTCGGAGATCGACCCCAAACACATACCTTAAAATTTACATTTTTGCACGCATACACATTTATACATACACTTGGAATTTTTTATCGATAACAATGAAATAAAAAAAAATTGTGTGTAAAAATTTATTTGACAAAAAAGTACTATACGTATATATTTGTGGTGGCTCATGGTTTATGATGCGACGACATTGTATAGACTTGCAGTTTTATAGTTTAAACAGACTATAAAGCCAGACGTGCGTTGAGGTAGTTGTGGCAGAACTCAATTGACTGTTTTGGAAAAATTTTGCACAAGTTCATTAAAAGGAAAAAAGAATATAATTCCAATAAAATAAATTCTTTCAAATAATTATTTCTATAAAAATCCTTAAAATTAAAAACAAAATAAACATATTTCTTACAATGAAGTACGCGATTATTCTCTCATCATTAGTGATAGCGTTTGGTGCTGCAAATATTATTCCTTCAGCTAGATCATCTTGCAATTGTGGTAAAAGAATTGTGAAGTGTTTTTAGATCTTTTTCAAATATTTGTTTTATTCATACCAAGAAAATAAACGAAAAAAAGAATACCTACAAGTGAAACACAATGAAAGTCTAAGGAGCAAAAAAAAATAGATGCATAGATTACAGAGACGTTTAAGAAATTATAAAAATTCAGTGATTAAGTCTAAATTTGAATTTAGTGACAAAAAATTCAAACTTTTCGTGTTTAAAAAATTCAATGAAAGTGAAAGTTGCAAATTTTTTTTCCTTTCATAATGGAGGGCAATTTTTTTACTATTAAAAAATGTTTCGTGAGATGTGCAATAATAAATGATTTGGCAAAATTTTGTGCTCAATTATCTTGTTATATAATTTCAGCAAAATTTTTTTAAATTTTATTACAAAAATGTTTGATTCATAAATATCAACATGTTTTTACTGTGAACGTAGTTCAAAAATGATCATGAAGAGAAAGAAAAAGAATTTTCAACACCACTGGAATTTTAATGACAAAAAAATGTATCGTGGTGGTATTGTGACAATTTGTTTATGCAAATAAATTATTATTGCCAATAATTGATGGTTTTAAGGTTTTTGTGTGCGTTACAATACGCGTCGGTTTTAAAGTTACTGTGGAAATAACAACAATATGAACATGAAACAGAAGTATAAAAATCAGTGAAAATTGGGTTCAAGTTCTTTGCAAGTTAACGAGTTTATTCATTTCGAAAAACATTATTTTTAAAAATAAATTTGTGTATCATGTACAAAATGAAGCAAAAAAAATTTTTACTTCTTATTAACCGAAGCAAGAGATTGAAATGGGGGTACAGAAAAAAAAGTCAAGTACAATATTGGAGGCTCGTGGTACAATGACAAATTTACAACTAATTGAGAAAAAATTACAGATTCATTTTTTAAATTACAAATGTTTAATCTTCCTTCAAAGGGCTTTTAAAATTATTTAAATTAAATGAAAAGGTTTTTTTAAATTAAGTACATGTAAAAATAAGACAAAATATTAGATTATTTCGATGAATTTTAATATGTATTCCTGATACTGGATATATTATGTAATTCTCAAGAATGCTTAAGAAATTTTGATCCAATTATCAAATATTGTTGAATTTAATCGTGTTTTTTAAAAACATAATTTTCGTTTTAGTTTGTGGTACTCGTGGTCGAGAGCAAAAAATTGTTGGTGGTTCTGAAACATTACCTAATGAATTACCGTGGGTTGCCGCGCTTTTTAAGCAAAATAAACTCTATTGTGGTGCTGCAATAATTTCAACACGATTTCTTCTTACGGTTTGTATTTTGAATATTTAAGTTTATATAGTCAATAAAAATCTAACTTTGATACTTAGGCTGCACATTGTGTATCAAATTTTGAGCCTAACGAAATCAGGGTAAGTTATTTATAAAATTTGATCAATTCAAAAAAAATTTAAGTTTCATTTTTTAAAAGGCTTTTGTTGGAGGTCACAATATCTCACGCGATTATTCAGAAATTAAAAAAATAAAACGAATCATTTATCATGATGACTTCGATATCTTTAGTTTTGACAATGACATTGCTCTTCTTGAACTTGAAAACCCTGTATTTTACGGTCCAAGAGTATCCCCTGTCTGTCTTCCTAGTGGTCAGCAAGCAGACTTTACTGATCAATTGACACTAATCTCGGGATGGGGACGTTTGGGTGAGAAATCCCCTACTTCGTCCACACTTCGTTCTGTTATAGTACCTATTTGGTCACGTAAAGAGTGTATGGCTGCTGGTTATGGAACTTCTAGAATTACTGAAAATATGGTAATTTGAGCAAATCAAAGAATTTGAAATAGAATAAACAAAGTCATTTTTCCAGATGTGCGGTGGCTATCCAGAAGGAAAGAAAGATGCTTGTCAAGTATGTATAATATTTATTCAAAATATTAAAATATTTAACAAAAAAATCTTTTCTTTTGTTTCATAAATTCACCTAAAGGGAGATTCCGGTAAGTATTTTTTTAATGTTTATTTTATGCACTTTATTTAATATTTTCACTCTATCTTGCTTATAGGTGGTCCAATGGTAACTGAAGGAGAAACAGGATCAATGGAAGTAGTTGGAATTGTAAGCTGGGGCCGAGGTTGTGCTAGGTAATTAAATTTTCTAATTTCAGTTTAATTCAAAGCTTAAATTAATAATTTCATAATTGCCAATATGTTAATTCTTCCTTTAGAAAGTCTCTTCCAGGAATATACACTAAAATCACTAACTATTTAGATTGGATTCACGAGCACATTGAAGGAGAATGCTTATGTCAGCCACGGATTGGTCAACGAATGAACTATTTAGAAAAATTGATGAGTAGAAACCAACTGTAAAGCCTAAAAACAGCTGTTTGAAGAAAAAAATTATGATCGCTATTGCCATTGAAAATTATGTATAAATTAATTAATTGAAAATCAGTGTGATAAAATTTAAAGTAAAAGTTAGTTCTCTTCATTGACAACGACAGAAAGAAACAAAACTCTAGTCATTAAATATTAATGTTGTTCAAGTAAATTATTTATTAAAAACATGCACAAGAAATAATTTTTCAAGAGATGTTTAAATCTAAGATTATAAAATAAGGTTTCATAGAAAATTAAAAGAAATAAACTTATAATTTGCAAGATAATGAATTACGCCTTTTAAAAATACAATTGATGAACTTAAAAATTGAAATTTCTTTTTTATTTTGTCATCTGTAAGAGTATAAAAAATCCATCCACCCCCCTGGCTACGCCACTGAAACAAACCCAAAATGAGAATATTTTATTTTGCATAAGATTTAGGCGAATTTTCTGAAGTTGTTTTAAAAATTGAAAATTTTCAAGTTATTAACCCATTTTCATTAAAAGGTAAATCTCAAATAAACTGGTTAGGGGCCGTTCACTTATTACGTAACGCTTTTTGGGGGGAGGGTGGGTTTGAGAAAATGTGACAGGGAGGGGGGAGTTGTTCAAGTTACGTTCTCAATTAATGAATTATTTTTTGAAATTTTTGATAAAATATAATCAAAATCCGTCAAAATATGAATGCATAATAAAAAAATTTGGAAGACTTGGAAGCTTGAGGGTTTTAAAAAACATTTTGTTCGAATTTTTAACTTTTTATATTGTTTACTCAATAATATTTTAATGTGTTACGTAACAAAGGGGGGAGGGGAGGTGTTGAAGATTTGTGACAATTTGAAGGAGGGAAGGGGTCTAAAAAGTCGATTTTTGTGTTACGTAATAAGTGGGCCGTTCAGCTTATCCATAATTAATTTATCGGGTCTACCCGCTCGCCCTTTCTGATAGAGCGCCTGTGTTGAATTAATAGCCCTTAAATTAATACTAAATATCGTCCGATTTTATTAATGTTTAAGTTAAATATGTTTTACTTATTGCAACACATCCATACTAATACATACTGGTGCCGAAGATACTCACTTGTATCAATAGTCTGCAATATATTTAAATTTTATTATTATCATTAAATATATAAGAAAGAAAAAAACTTTCCCCTGGACTTTAAAAAAATTATTTGCTTTTTACAATGTCACCGTTAATATAAAACAGAAAGAGAGAGAAAGAAATTTCTTCAGTGTTGAAGCGGCTGATATTGTTAAGCCATATTCACTTCTTCGATCTTTTTCGACTAATTGAGTCAGAGTCTCTCTGAGTACCAATTGTGCAGTGTTGCTAGTGACTTTAAAGAAATCGGTTGAAGGCGTCAGTAAATAAATTTTATTTAGTGACTTCTTCAAAAGAAATAATAAAGAAGTAAATAAGATTTAAAAAAGTGCAGCTAAACCGGCAAAACGATCAATATAAAATAGTTATAAGTGTCAAGCTATTTAAGAGAAATCAATCAAAAATATTAAAAAAGTTTTAAAAACATTTAAATTTTATTGCAACTTCCCAATATTATGAGGAGACGAGTGACTTATATACGAATTAAATGATTACAGAACTTTTAAGGAAAATATAGTTTTTTCAAAAATGCGCTAAAAAGTGTACAAGTATTCAGTATTCAGAGTTACGGAACAACGAAATTGACAAATTTTCACTGCAGTAAAAAGTTTTTGCATATGAAACGTAAAAAGAAAGTAAAAGTAAAGATAAAAAATAAAAGAGAATAATTATATGCTTCATATCTTAATTATAACGAGTGTCAGTAACGATAAAGCTATTACAAAAGAAATTAAATAATATCAAACATTGTCGATTGAATTCGCATCATATATAAACTTTCAAGCACACTTTCTGTGTATTTACAGTGTGAGAAACTTTTTATTATATAAGCTGAGAGAAGTAAATAGAAGAACAGATAATTGGCATCTAGAAAGTGTTTTTATGTACATATTTAAATTTCATGAATCTAACCTTGACTGAAGCTCAATAGTTGATTTGTTGTGGTATCAAAAAATTTTAATGTGATACGGTCTAATTATTTAGTGATGAAAAAAATCAGTAATTATCGTGAATTGAAAGAAATGTTTACTTTTTAAAAAGCGTGATTTAGTCAATAAATTTAAGCGATTAAGAGTAGTGAGTTTAAAATATTTAAATATTTTATTCATATATGTTACGAAGTGTGTTAATTTGTGTAACTTGGGACGGACTAAAATAGGCGGTTTAGTGTTCATCAAGCAAAATAATCAAAGAACGCTATTTTTTCATTCAGTCATTTTTACAAAGTTGAAAAGATGATTAGGTGTATTACGATCATATTGATTATTTTTACTTTAACAAATATTGTAAAAGCTTACAACAATTCATCACCATTGTATAGTAGCACGGACAAAAATCAAACAAGAGATGGACGTTTTTTATTTGACTCTCTTTTCGGTCTTGAACTAGAAGAGGAATTGATTAACGCTGCGGCACAAAACACTCTTAAGTCATGTGATTGTGGTATGTTACACTTACACATTTACTTAACTCATATGTTCGGTGGTTGTGGACTTAAATGAAAATGAAAGTCTGGTAAAACAACTGCATGATTCATCATTATATATAAGTTCATACAAAAAATTTTTACTGACAAAATTTTTGAAAATTTTCTTAAAAATGTCCATTACTTATTAAAATGTATCATAAATGATGATTAACGGCAAGAAAAATTATTTTTACACAAAAAAATTCGCCCTCATGAAAATTACTGGCTAGATGTTTAGCTAAAGTACTTACATATAAGGCACTTTAGGTCTTTTCCCCTAAACTAAATACCCCTCTTAATTAGATACTCATACATTTTTCATTTATTAAAAGTTAAGGTTGCGTGAAGTTTAGGCGAACTTATAAAATGCATACCAAGAGTTTAATAGAGAAATTTGCAAATTATTTTTAAATCATTTCTGTTTTTAATTATAGAATGTGGACAATCAACCCAAGAAATTAGAATTGTTGGTAAGGATTGCTTACTTGTAAAAAACGTTATTGAAAAATAGATTAATAGTATCCCTTCTTGAGTGAATTTTATTAAGCGATTTAATTTTTTAAGGTGGTAGACCCACAGGAATCAATCAGTTTCCTTGGATAGTACGGTATGCATTTTTAATTACTTACTTAACAGATTCATTTTAAAATTAATATTTGACATATTTATACAATTTACCACAGACTTGTTTACGATGGACAGGTAAGTTTTGAGACTAAGAAGATTATTTTTAAAACTTAAGTTATCTATAGTAATTTGTTTTTATGAGTAACTTTTATCAAAAACTTCTGAATATTTTCATACAAAAACTATCCTAAAAAGTTTTTAGTAAAAACGTAAGTTACGTAACCATTCACACTTTTAGAATTTTTAAAACAAATTTTACTCGAGAAAAATTTTTTTTCCAAAAAATGCTTTTTGGTCTGAAGTTTTTAATATTTGCCAATAATCATGTTAGTTAGTGTTATTTAATTTCAAATATTACCTCATCTTATAGTGATGTTGCAAAGTTTTGCGCGAATTAGAAGAGGATACTTTGCAGGCATTAATATTTCAACAGACACAAATACATATTTTATATGCATTTAAAATATTTATCCAATTTTTTTCATTTCATCTTTTAAAATTTAATAGTTTCATTGTGGAGGCTCTCTACTTACTCAAGATTATGTGCTTACGGTAGGAAACTAATATTAATCAAATGTTAATTAAATTAATCATTAATTTTGATTGTTTAAAGGCTGCGCATTGTGTTCGTCGTTTAAAGCGAAGTAAAATTCGCGTAATATTGGGTGATCACGATCAATTCATGACGACTGAAACAGAAGCAATTCAGAGAGCGGTTAGTGCAATTATTAGGCATAGAAATTTTGATCAAAATACATACAATCATGACATTGCTCTTCTTCGCTTGCGTAAGCCAGTAACGTTTACCAAAAGCATACAGCCTATATGCTTGCCTAAGGAATCTATTGATCCTTCAGGAAAAGTTGCAACAGGTGAGAAACACGTTACATTTTTTGATATTTTAATAATAATTTTAACAAATAATCTCTCAAAGTTATTGGTTGGGGAAGAACTAGTGAAGGTGGTTCACTCCCAGGAATTCTTCAGCATGTAAATGTACCTATTTTAACTTTAGATCAGTGCCGAAATATGAAATATAGATCATCAAGAATTACACCTAATATGGTAGAATATAAATTATATATTATTAAAATCCAATAATAATATGATTTTCTCTAGCTGTGCGCCGGTAAAGGAAACAAGCAGGATTCATGCCAATTAAGTATCACATCCAATATTTGATTAATATTAAATCATAATAATAACAAATTTTATTATTATATGTTTAAATCAGGAAATCTAATTAATCTCGAATAATTTCTGTAGGGTGATTCGGGTAGGTTGCAAATTTTACATAATATTTTTAAATTGAAGAATGTTAATTTAAAAATGTTTCAATTTTAATTAAAAGGTGGTCCATTATTAGTGCGGACTGGTGAGAAGCATGAAATTTATGGGTAAATATTTTATACAGTGGTGTTGCAAGAATGTTCCTATCAATTTAAAATTTTCAAAGGCACGCCTGTTACTTTATAGTATTTTAAAGTCTATAGCTGTTTATTAATTTATTTCAGGATCGTTTCCTGGGGCGTAGGATGTGTAAGACAATTTGATCATTTTGAAAATATTTGTTTTAATAATATTGACTTCTTTATTTTATAGGGGAGGCAGGGTTACCCCGGAGTTTACACCAGAGTTCAAAGGTGTGTTTTATTCTATTTAATTTTTAAAATTAGCTTTTTATATTGCTGACAAATTTACTAAATTATTATTTTAGATATCTGTAAGACATCACAAAATCAACATTTTTCTCGAGAATCAATAACTATTTTTTATATCTATATATTTTATAGTCCTTGGATCCAAGCTAACCTAGATGAAACGTGTCTTTGTGTCAAGTGATATCGAATTTGTAATTTAAAATAGACTCAAAAAATGTTTTAGTATTTTATGTAAATTTGTAAAATTCTATTGTTAAATTTTTATTTATTTAAAAATAAACTTATTTAAGTTTAGACTAAGATAATTCTTAGGAGTTCATGCTTATTGAATTCATAAATGCATATAAAACACAAATCAGAAATGAAAAACATTACATGGAATGGTGTATGACACTTGAAAAAAAATAACAAAAACAATGTATGAAACAATAAAAAATTATCAAAATCTTTAAAAATGATAATATTTGTATCAAAAAAGCTTTTAATTTAGTATATATTTAATCGTTAAAGTAGCTACAGTATTAAGATGAGAGAATTTTTAAAGATTTCATTAATCCTCAGTTTTTTGGGATTCTTGAAGGAAGTGAGGTTTATTGAACCATTTCTCACTGATTACTACATCTCGAATTTTCAAAATGTAACGATTGAGATTATTAATCAAGAAATTTTTCCTGTGGGCACCTATTCTCATGTAATTCAATTGTTGATAGTGTTTTTAATTACTGATTATTTGAGATACAAGCCTCTTATAATACTTCTTGGAGTTTCAAGCGCAGCTGTTTGGGGTCTTATGATGATTGTCAGCGGAAAAATCGGATTACAGATAATTGAAGTATTTTATGGAACTTTTTGCGCCTGTGAAATAGCATATTATGCCTATATTTATACAAAAATTGACAAAGAATATTATCAAATAGTAACCTCACATACAAGATCTGCGATATTATTCGGACGTTTTTTTTCGGCTTTATCAGCTCAATTACTTGTGTATTATGACGTATCAGATTACCGTCAATTAAACTTACTTACATTTATCTTTCAAGTTATTGCTGCAATTTGGAGTATTTTTTTCATACCATCCGTTAAAACCAGCATATATTTTCACCGAAATGAAATATCAGAAAATCACAATAAATTAAATGCATTCAAATTAATTTGGTTGCACTTTAGGACGTCGTACCAGAACGAAACAGTTCTTCTTTGGAGTGCATTTTATACAATTTCATTTTGCTTGTATTTTCAAATTACTGCGTACGTACAAGTTTTATGGCTGACTATCGATGATAACGTAATGTGGAATGCAACAGTTGATGGTGCTTTGACTCTGTTTAGTGCATTTTCAATGTTAATTGCGGGAAAAGTTCACATCACATATCTTCAACAACAATCACCAACAATAATAATTTTGATTCTCACATGCATTTTGAAAGGTGTTTTGTTATTATTTGCTGCTACTAGTTCATCACTTTTACTGTGCTACATTATGTATGTTACTTATGGAATTTTATATGCATTTTCCATAACGATATGTGCATTTAAAATTGCTGAGAATATATCTGAAGATTCTCATGGTCTCATTTTTGGATTCAACACATTTATTGGGCTATCAATTCAGACATGCTTAACATTAACGATTGTTTCTAATGGATTTAAATTGTCACCAATTGGACAATACATAACCTATAGCTCATTATACTTTATATTAGGTAGTGGATATTTGATTAAATTTTTGATTGACTTAACAAGAACAAAATACTAGTAACAGAACGCATTGTTTCATTTGAATAAAAAAAGAAAGAAAATTGCTCCTTAATATTATTTCGGTTCAAAATCTTTAAAAAGAACTTTATTTCAAAGCACTCAAAGATTATTTTCAAAACTCATTGAAAAAAAATACACGTTGTGCAAAATTCTTTCACATCTTTCATTCTCATAATGTAGTGTTCTCGTGTAATTCACCTAATTCCGTTGAATGTGAGTTGCCTACTTATTCTAACAGAACAAATATTGTTCACTGCTTGTAAGCGTCAAAATGTTAGTCATAAAAACAAAAGAAATTGCATAGAAACCATGGAAAATTACATTAATATTGTCATGCTCCCAAGTTTTAAATTTTATAGTGATAATTTAAATTATATAAAATATAGTTTGAATTTTAAATATTATTTTACCCTATTTTACTTAAAATTAATTAGAAAAAATTTTTTTTAATGTTAGCATGTAATTTGTCACAGAAAAAATAAGAAATAATGTATTAGCTTTAAAGTTTATGTAAAGAAACTAATAAAGGCGATCAACTAGTGCATGAAGCTCTACTTACAGACTTTTCAAGAATTTTACAGTAACATTTGTTTAATGTACACATTTTTTCTCTCTATAATTAGAACTTTAAATAAAATAATGTAATCAACAGCTTCTGCAACATTTCTTTTTCCTTAGTTGTCATTATGTGATTTGTTCCAATTTACAAATATTGCATATATGTATAACGATTGCTGATACAAAGAATTTTTAATGCACAGTTTGCAAAACTACTTTTGAATTAAAAAACAAGTTTTACAAGAGTAGTTCTTTTTGAATTCTAAATGTAAGCCATCATTTTTTAATATGAATAATCACAAAATACTGATTTAAAATGTTAATAAATACACTCTTTTGAATTTTTAATAAAAATACTAATGAAAATTGCTCCGCAAGAATAAGGAGCTCTAAATGCATCAATAATTTTCTAGCATATTTCTGTTTTTAAGAATTGAGTTTTGAAGTGTTTTAAAGCAAAAGATTTACCACCACTAAACAAATCAACAGCAATAATATTAAAAACCTCAACACAGATGATCCAATATGAAGAGAAATTTTAAAAAGAATAAGCTAAAAGAAATATGTGAAGAAATGGTATAAGTTGAGAAGTAAATATGAAAATAAGTTGGCAGTGTTGCATTGTGAGTAAAACACAATCAGTTCTTTCTCATTCGTTGATGCATCAAGTTCGACGTTTTTTTCTGTTACGCGTTTTCGGTGACTAATTTTAATATTTAAAAAAAATATGTTAATTAAAAAATAAATATTTAAAAAAGGAAGAAGAAATTTTTAGTCATCTGAATATTGATGTGCAAGAGAATATTAGTGTAATAGTTTTGCAAAAAAGAAGAGATTGTAATTAAATTTCAAGATTTTTTCTGAAAAAGTGAAAATTATTGCGATTTATTAAAGTTAACCATTCAAAAAATTTATGCATTTTATAGTTATAGTGTGAACTGTGTAAACAAAATATATAATTAATATTTATTGTGTGAAAAAATACATGCTTGTTTAATAACAAAAAAATATTAGAAGCAACAAAAAGTTTTTGCAAAAATCAATAATTCAACAAAATATATGAAAACAATTTTTTTAAATAATATGTATTCACGACATAATATGCTATTGGCATATATTCTAATATATTTGGTATCGGTTTCAACTGCTTCTTATCAGATAGGCAAAGGAAAATTTGAAAGCTTTAATGGAAATCGATACACAGATGCTAAATCAATGGATGAAAGCGATACGAAATTTTTTTTAAATCGAAATCGTGAGCGAATGCCACCTGCTCATGATACTGTATGTTAAGAGATATGTTTAGCAAATGTCTTAAATTATTAATCATAAAATCATAATTCACTTAATTTCAGCCAGCTTCATCATGTAGCTGCAGTAAGTTTTATTCTCATTATATTTCAAGTTGCTTAAAATATCAAACATGTAAATGGTTATTGAGGTTTGTCATCTCTCTCACAAACGACCTGGAGCCACTTTTGGCAAATCAATATTGACTCAAAATAGAGCAACTAATAAGAAATTTAAAAAATAAAAATGTGATTACAATAATTCGAAGCAGAGTACAAATTTACAAGCCTATATTTATTAATTTAGCAATTATTCAAACAGACCACTAAGCAAAATAAAATATTTTCTTCATAAATATTAGTAAGAGAATTATAAAACGAAGAAAAGAAGATGTCATTAATAAGACGCGTCATTAGCCTCATGAGAGACAGGAATAAGCTGTAAAAAATAATATAAACCTGTTCGAAGATTTTGTGATTCAAAACGAATTATAAAGAATTCGGATACTGTATTAGGTGAACGGAGAAAAGTTGTAATACTTTTAGTAATATATAAAATTTAAAGAGATAAAAGCTTAGAAGATTAATAAAATTTAAGCATGTTACCTTAGAATCATCTTTTTATAAATCTAAAAACTTTTTTATAATTAATATTTTTTCTTGAAAATCAACAAATAGAGTGTGGTGAGCGAAACGATGAATCAAGAATTGTTGGAGGCAATACTGCCATAGTTAATGCATACCCATGGATGGCAAGATTATCATACTTCAATAGGTAATTTTGATTTCATTATTTTTTCAATGTCTTACTAATATACATATTTTTTTTGAAAGTAAAGATTTTACTGCGGTAAGTTCAATGATCTTCTTTACTTCTGCTTAGCAATTTCAACAACACAACTTTTGGTATACATTTTTTAAAAATAATATTTACTTTTATAAGCTCCTTTATATTTACATTTTTCGTCCTAACAGAATTTATGTTAGGAATCTTAAAATTCCACTTTCTTTTAAGAATTAAAATAAGTAATTTTAATCCATCAAAAAGTAATATTATCTTTGAAAACTAATCTATTTTTTGCTTTTATTAAACTAAGTTTCTTATATAAGTATTTTGGGTTTTTAGGGGGGATGCTGATTAACGATCGCTACGTGCTTACTGCTGGTAAGCCTAAGATACATTTATTATATAAATTGATTAAGCACATCAATATTTTTATCATGTCATGTTTTTTTTATACTTTTAGCACACTGTGTTAAGGTATGAAAATTAAGTTTAAATCTCTTTTTAAAAGTTAATTAAATCGCATCTTAAGGGTTTTATGTGGTTTATGATAAAAGTTACATTCGGTGAACACGATCGATGTGATGACAGCATGCGTCCAGAAACAAGATTCGTGTTAAGAGCAATTTCACAAAAATTCAGTTATAGTAATTTTGATAATGATATGGCATTGTTAAGACTGAATGATCGCGTGCCTATTACAGATCATATTCGACCCATTTGTTTACCAACAAACAAAGGTAAATAAAGTGTGCAATATATTTTTTTCAGAAGAAAATTTGATGCTTCCTTTAGTATGAGAGTATGAGTTTTTACTAATTCTTTTTGGTTTTAATTTCACTGCAGCTGAATTATATACCGGAAAAACAGGAATTGGTAAGAAATTCTAATGAGCCTTCTTTTGTAAATGTATTATAACATAAAAAACCATTATATCAACAGTAACTGGATGGGGTACAATTAAAGAAGATGGAAAACCATCTTGTGTACTTAGAGAAGTGGAAGTTCCTATAATGTCAAATCAGAATTGTATTGAAAAGACAAACTACACGCAAAAAATGATAACAGATAATATGGTATAAATAATTGTCAAACAAAGTAAATATGTTTTCACAAAAATTCTTTTATTTTTACAGCTTTGTGCAGGATATCCAGGAGTTGGTCAAAAAGATAGGTAATAAAAACTTATTTGTCTAACATTATATCTTATTCAATAAAAATAAAATTTTAACAGTTGTCAAGGTGATTCAGGTTAGTGTGAGATCGATAGGATAATTTATTTAATTCGACTAGTAAAGTTCTTCTGAACGACTAAAACTAATTGAAATAAACATTTCAAATAAAAAGGTGGTCCATTAATTGTTGAGAGATTTGACAAAAGATACGAGATTGCTGGAATTGTATCATGGGGAAATGGATGCGCACGCCGAGATTACCCAGGGGTAATTTAAATTAACATACCCATTTCAACAAATTATTTATTGATTCAACTTTCTTGTTTTTAATAGGTTTACACGAGAGTGACGAGATATTTAGGTATATTTTGACTAACGCTTTAGCCTAAAATATTGAGATATTAAATACTCATTTTGGTTAAAACAATTTTTAGAAAGCTTCTTTATCTTTAATTTCTATAGCACTTATGAATTTACACAAAATAATTATTCTTTTTAAAAACAATTACAATTCTCTTTTTCTTCTATAGATTGGATTCATGAAAATTCAAAAGACGGATGCTTTTGTACACATTAGGGAAAAAGAAAACAAGCAGTGATTACTCAACCAGTAAAACAATAGCTGATTGCATTTAAAGTGAAAAAAAATAATAATAATAATATTCACTTATTTTTATGTACTTTTAATATTTTTATTACAAAGAAAACTAAAAGAAAAAAAAATCAGGAATGTATGAATGATCCAAGTATAATGCAGAAAATAAAAGTTTAAGTAAAAGTGATCAAAATTTTCGACTATTTCTTCTTCAATAATTGAAGACTTTTTTTTAAAAAAAAGAATTCTTTTCTTATAATAATCACAAATGTTATTGGAATTAAAAAGTAAAAGATAAATAAATAAAATAACTTGCACGCAATGCGTGGAAGTTAATTAAATATGACAACTTATTTTACTGAAATTCTTTTATTATCTGTTTATGCCATATATTTCAATTGTTTTTTAAATGAAATAAACTCCATGTTAATAAGGATGGTATGGTGAAATATTTACAGTTTGAAATCAGTGTTCTAAAAAAATCGAGAACCACTAATTTAAATGATTGGAAATTAAAGACATTTTCAATTTTTTTTCGATTTTAAACCAGTGTTGCAACCTTAGCAAATTGAAGAAAAAGTCCTGAAAATCCCTCCTACTGGCTACACTCCTGTGTCATATCACACATAAATAAAAGATATCTCAAATTCACATGTGGAGGTGCTATGATAAGATAACCGATTTTTAGTTAGTAAATGTTTATGCTTCAGTTCGATTTTTGATATCAACGTGATAAATATTTTTTTCTGTCGTTATTTAACATTACATTGGTTTAATAATGAATATGTCAATTTTTAAGCGCATATTTTTATTTCTGTTTCTTATATTTGCAATTACTCTCATGGTGCTTTACATTAACGAGACCAAAGATCTAATGGCATCACCATATTTGAAACATATAAAAAATATTATGCGTAATAGTGAAGGCATCTTTGCTAACTCTTCAGTTTCATTTTATAAATCGTAAGAATAATTCTAGTTTTTTTCTATGCTAGCAGCCTAACAAGGATTATAGGAGAAATTGGCAAATTTCCACTTAATTTCACCACGCTACGCGATTAATAAGCGGATTTTTTCAATGCTTTTTTAATTATTTTTCAAGATCTATAGAAGAAAAATGGACATATGAATGCAGTAAAAATCGTTGCACTCGAAAATTTCACAGTAATATCAATGAGGAAAGAATTACACTGATATCTTGTTCAATGACTTGCGGCAGTACAAAATTATGGCCAAAACCATATAAAACCGATGTTGAAAAATCTTATGAAAGATTTAAATTAACAGATATTCAGTATCAAATAATGACAGATTTTAGCAGTGTTGCAGAACTTATGCACAAAACTATGGCAGTATTTTTTGAGGATTTAAAACAAATAATTTCTTCAGCTGGTGGGAGTGTTGATGACAAAGATTACGTCACCAATGACATATATTGGGGAAATATAACTGCAGTAATAATTAGTATTTATGTCACAGAATCCGATGAAACATTATTGACGATGTCTACAAATGAATGCTATAGTTTATCAATTAAATGTAAGCTAAAATATATAACCTCTAACATGCTTTAGCAAATTAAGCGAAGGAAACAATATATCAACAAACAATTTCATTTTTAGACAATGAAGGTACAGTCACTGTGAGAATTTCTGGCAAAACATTTTTTGGAGCCAGGCATGGTATTGAAACACTTCAGCAATTAATTTGGTACGATGATTTTACTGAGTCACTTAAGATATTAACTACAGTAGCTATAGAAGATTGTCCAATTTTCAGGTAAATCATAATTTGTATTTTAATTGAAATGTAGTAAAGATTAATGACAAAATTTTTTAGTTATCGTGGACTTATGCTTGATACATCTAGGCATTATTTTTCAATCGATACAATAAAAAGAATAATAGCCGGCATGTCACATGTGAAGCTCAATCGCTTTCATTGGCATTTGACGGATTCACAAAGCTTTCCATTCGTATCTAAAAAATTTCCAGAGCTCTCAATATATGGCGCATATTCATCAAGAGAAGTTTACACTTCTGATGATATTATGAATGTAGTTGAATTTGGAAAAGTACGTGGAATACAAATCATACCAGAAATAGACGCACCAGCTCATTCTGGGAATGGGTGGCAATGGGGAAGAGAGAAGGGATTAGGAGATTTGAGTTTGTGTATAAACCAACAACCCTGGAAATCTTTTTGTGGCGAACCATCGTGTGGTCAAATGAATCCAAAAAATAATAATACTTACATGATATTAGAATCTCTTTATGAAGAACTATTACAACTGACAAATGCAACCGATATTTTTCACTTGGGTGGCGACGAGGTAAATTTTGATTGCTGGAGACAACATTTCAAAAACGAAGATCTTAATTCACTTTGGTGTGAATTCATGTATGTTTATTTTAAAGAAATGTATATTTTTATTAGCAGGAAAAATAAATTTCGGAGCATATTTGTAGGACTGAGGCGCATCGACGAATGATTAGAGCTAATAATAATAAGTCAATTAAATATGCCACAATTTGGAACAGTGATTGGTCAAAAATTAAATGTCTTTCAGCTGAAAACTTTACTCTTCAGGGTAGATATATAATATAAAATACGATTAAATGACATTTTATTTTTAGGAAATTTATATGTTCCAAAATAATTGAATATTTTAGTGTGGCTAGCACAACCAATGCAAATTCAGCAATTCTTGAAATCAAATTATAATTTAATTTTGTCACATGTTGATGCATGGTACTTGGACTGTGGCTTTGGAAGCTGGAGGGATACAAGTGGGCAAGGAACATGCCCACCATTTAAAGCTTGGTATACAGTATATAACTATCGTCCTTGGGGTACTTTAAAATTGACTGATGCTCAAAAGAAACAGGTATAAAATTTTGAATTTTCAAATTCAAATAAAATTAACTGGAATTTTTTAAATCATTGTTTAGATTTTAGGAGGAGAGGTAGGTGAAATAGAATGAATTAACGAAAGAAATATATAAAATTAAATTTTTTTTAAGGCTTGTATGTGGACTGAACAAGTTAATGAAGATTCAATTGATATAAGAATATGGCCACGAGCAGCGGCTTTTGCAGAACGACTTTGGAGTGATCCACAAACATCTGTGATTCCAAAAGAGACTGTAAATAGATTTTCGATTTTCCACAAACGATTTCAATCGCTGGGCCTAAAATCAGACGCAATTTTTCCAAAATATTGTGAACAAAATGAGGAAGAATGTATTTAATTAAGATTTATAAATGTTCATGATACAATGATTAGCCATAATGCATTTAAAAATTTATTCCTTCGATAAAAAGATGCTATGAATTTCTTCAATATAGTCAATTTGAGCTCGTGTGACATTAAGAAATTGACTATAACTCAAGGAATTGACTTGTGGATTTAAATTGACGGGAAGCGGTAGATATTTTCCGCTATTTTCAGCTTGTTGAATACATTTTAGTGCCGTAGTTAAGTTTAATTCTATCTGATCGACGATAGAACACAATTCTTCGAAGCTTTTCTCAAAATTTGCCTTTTGTTCAGTATTCTTTTCGTTATTATTAATTTCGCAATGTGCAGCTCCAAAAAGGTTCTTTAAATCAAGCGAAATGAGCTCAACACAAAATAATAAATATTGAAAATTAAAGAAAAACTCACCTCTAAAGAATTTTTCAAATTCATCATCAAATTCTTTGCTTTTGTTATGTTGTCGTGAACTACTTGAGCTTGATTTTGTACCGAACTTGTTTGTAATCGCACTGATTGATTCATTTCACCTTAAACTTTATTACTTTAATTAAATTTTACGACAAATTGTTTTTCACTGTTTTCCGCGTGTCTTTATTTTCAACGAACTGATTATTTTTAAATTAGGTACTTGTCACAGTTTCATCCCCCTGTTGTTTACAAAACACATTTTTTCCCAGCAATTGAATATTTAATTAATTAAATATGGTGCGAACACTTAAGAATCGTCGACAAAACAGATATCAATACGATAAGAACAGAAAGAACCTTAAGAAGAAGCTCAATAGTACCGGAAAAATCAAATGGTAAGCAGTAATTTAACTAATTAAAATAATTTTAATGCTTTCATTGAATGCTTTTAGTGGAGAGATTAAGCATGATATCGACCAACGGAAGTCAGTGACCAAAAATATCAATGAAATGGGATTGGTTTTTAATATAAACAAGAAGTTTGCAACTCCAAATTATAAGCAGAATAAAACAGCAATTAATAAATTAGTCAATGGATTTGTTGAAGAAGATGTCCGGGAAGAGATGATGGAATGTCCAAAAAAGCATGTAGCAGAACGACTTGAGAAAAGTGCAAACGAGTTACGTGAGAGTAAATTCAAAATATCAAAAAATCAAGTTAGAATTCTCAGTTATTACATGGATAAGTATGGATTAAACTACAAATTGATGGTAAAAGATCACAAGAACTATGATCAGCATACATGGAGGCAGTTCAGGCAAAAAATCCGGAAATTTATGTCTATTCATGAACAATTTTCGAAATTTTTGGAAGAAAGGAACTTATTGGACGCAGACATTTCTGAAAATGATCCCAAATGGCTTGAATCAAACACTGATATTGATGATGATTAAAATACATTGAATAAAAACGTATTTTGAAAATTTGAACTCAACATTGTTTTTCTCAAAGGGCAATTTCTTCCAGCAAAACAACAAAAAAGTAAATTTCTAAAAAATATTTTTCAATTAAGAATTTAACTTGTATAGAGAGTTAGTTTAAACACATAAGCATAGTAATCATAAAGTTTAGTAACAAGATTACGAAAATATATAAAGTGTTCGATGAAAAACGTTGAATTAACATAAATTTTTAATTGTTTTCGTTTTTCATTTCGAATAAATTAGAGATGGCAACATTCGATCATGTTTTACCGACAGACGAGGAACTAACTGTTCCTGAAGTGAATTTATCTAGTGCATCTTTACGTGCTGGAGCTTTTCATATGGGAAAATACTGTGAAAATCAGAATAATGTGAGTATATTTCTCATGATTTTTGGTGTTTATTGTTACGCAATTTTATAAATGATCTTTTTTTAGGAGTTTATGCTGTGTCGTCAGGAGCTCAATGATCCAAGAAAGTGTTTAGCAGAAGGTCGTGCTGTTACTGCATGTGCACTTGAGTTTTTCCGTAAAGTCAAAAAGACTTGTTATGCTGAATTCACGCAATATGCCAATTGTTTAGACAAGAGCAGCGGCGATTTGCATTTTAAACAGTATGTATACAGTATGCAGCATATATTAAACTATCCATGGATTAACTATCTAATTTTAGTTGCCGCAATACACAAGGCGTTCTTGACAAATGTATGCTCGACAACCTCGGAATCGACCGACCTGAATATGGATACTTTTCCCGTGCTAAAATTCATCATACCGATCGTCCAGCTCCAGCAAAGAGAGAAAAGAAATTGTATGAAGACGCAACTCCCGGATTACCAGATGATTATCCTCGTCCACCAGCTAAATTTGGCAGTCGCCTTCATTATATGATGTAAATTCAATGCATCAAGCTTATACAAAATTCTGGAGGAAATTATTAGTCTTGAAAACAAAATTAAATTCTTAATAAAAAATATATTAAAAGTTTGAACTTTATTTAACGAGTTTTTCATTTCTGAATTTCAGCTCATTTTATTAAGAAAAAATGCTATTTGTCTGTATTTTGCCTGTCTATCACTTGAACAGAACTTTCGTTATTATTTTTTTCAGTTTAGTATTACCATAGTTAGCTTTAAGATAAATTATGAAATATGAACTTAAAATATAAATAAATATAATTTAGGGGTCGTTCGCTTTTTAGGGAGACGGGGGATCTGAGATTTTGAAGCAAGCTAAACTCGAAAAAAACTTCCATTCAAAATTTGTAACGAGGGTGAGGGGGGGGGGGGTCTAAAAAGTCGCTGTTCTACGTAACGTAATAAGTGAATGACCCATTATGCAAAAGCAAAAATTATTTGATATGAAAAATACTGAGCACCTTAATTTAAAAAAAAATGTTATTTTTACATACATTTTTGCAACTCCATATTAAATTATAACTATAATCTGCTGAGACACAAATAGCTGTAACTAAATAGGAAAATTTAAAATGTCGTAATAGGTGTCCAAAAAAGACAAGGAATTTTTGTCACAATATTTTTCACCTTACATGGGCATCACACAGCTCTTAACTACCCTCCTCCTAAATATTGCACTTCAAATGCAAACGAAAAAAAAAATCAAAAATTTAGATTCATAAAAAAATTTCTAAATTCAAAAAAAAAATTTAATTTTAAAAATTTTGCATTAAGCTTCAAAGTTTTCCATTAAAATTGATTAATTTAAAAATCAAAAGCGATTTTTTTTCCTGAGTATTGGGATATCAAGCCAGACAGATTGATGGGAGATTTTGGAAAAAAAATCCTTGTTCTTAAATATTTTTGGGGTAATATATAAGAAATAAAGAGGATAATTTATGGAAAAGAGCATAAGATGAAAAACATTAAAAAATTCTGATACATTAATGATCCCTTTCTATGCCCTCAAGACAGTCATTATTTTGTGCGAAAATAAAACGCTTTCGTTGGCAACTAGACATTAGTCTATACTTGTTTTTTCGTTCAATGAATTTCATACCCCTAGTTAGCTGCATTTAAAGTTTCCGATTCGAGAAACTTTCTTTTGTCTGCCACTCAAAACAACTTGCTTCATAATACTTATCGACATCATTTTTACTATTTTTTTTAGCACTGCGCTTGCATATGTCTCACTACAGAAAGTTTTTACTTGACACAGGTTTTGGAAAAGTTTCTAAAATTATTGAAAAAAAAGTTTGATCTTATCAGGTTAATTGATAATTCTTAATGATAAATATCATTTATTAGTATAATTTAATAACTAAATTGAGAAGCAAGCATAAAATATACTGGAAAATTTTTAAAAGAGAAGATTTAATCTTGTTTTGAAAATATGAGGAATTTTGATCGAACTAGTGGGTATAAAAATAGTGGCTCATCGAGCTACTCACGTAATGAAAGGAGAGATGATAAAAGTGATCGATATTATTCTGATGATAGACACAGAAACCCATCTAATAAAGTAAGTAAATTATATATTTTTTGCTAAAATTACTAATTAACCTCAAAACTATATATATATACATATATTTTTTTTTAAAAAAAAAGACATTCGGAAGCCGCAATGACTTTAATAAGAAGCCAAGACGCGACTATGATGAACCACGTCATTCTTATCAGGTAATATATAATCCAATACGGAATATGATGGTACATTAAAAATTCTTTATCATTACACCATTTATATGCGTGTATATTAATTAACTCGTATTAAAGACCGACTTAATACTATTATCAATAACAATTTTTTTCTTAAATTTTCCCTCATTTAAAAATACTTGGAATCCTGAATATATATATAAAAAAAAGATTTTTGAAGCCAACTTCAATGACATGGTCTTATTAAGCATGCATAGTCATTGTTTTTGTGGTGATAAATTATTCAAAAATAATTCAGAATGAGAAAGAGATAATTAAAAACATGAAAAATGTCGAATACAATGAGAACATTTTTTATGAGAAAAAAGAAATGACCAAGAATGATTGAATATATGTATATTTCTGATAAGAAAAAATGTTCAGTATGGGGCATAAAAAACGATAGAAGAAATGACTGATTCAATGATATTTCATTGATGAGAAACAAACTGATGATTGATATTTGTTTCATCCAAATTTGATATTTATTTTTTATATGTGTATAAAAACCAATGAAAAATCAATCTTGACAAATTGAAATAGGATCGAACAGGTGATCGTGGAAATCGATCGTATGATGGAGGTGACAGAGGATTACATGACAGATCGTACCGAAGTAATGATTATTCAAAAAATGAGCGGATTTTTCGAAATCGTTCTCCAGCAGCAAGAAGATCAAGAGAGCGAGATGTACATTCTGATACTAGGCACTCGGGAGGATACCGAAATAATGAAGGAAGGCAACGTAATATGAGTCCACCAACTCGTCATCGTAATGATTTTAAACCATCTTCTACAAATATTAAAAGCCGATTAGCATTGCGATCAAGAATTGCAAGTTCAAATAACACTCGTATGATTCGCACTGGTGGAAATAAAATATTGCGACGAACCGATTTACGAAGTGGATTGGTTTCAAAACGCTCAACAAATATCAATCGTGCAAAGGACTATGCTCGCAAAATACGTCAAGCTCGCTTGAAGCTTAATGAGGGTGGAAGCTCGTCAGCTACAAGATTGAAATCATCAATTGAAGTTAGATCACCCAAAAAGGAATCGGAAGAAACTCAGCGTAAAAATGATGATAACGAGGATGATTATTTAGCGATTGCGAATGATGTGGATTTCGATGAAGACGAGAATGAGGAATCAACAGGTGGAAAAAACTCGTCTATGAAAGATGAGACGAAAGCAAAAAAAGCAAAACAGGAGAAGGAGGAAGATGTAAATGATGAAAATGAGACAATGCAAGAAGAGAAGAAGCTTTCAGGAGAAACTGTAAAGGACGAAAAGGATGAGAAGAAATCTTCTCGTGAAAAGCTATCAACTTCACGCAGTCGTACACCATCAAAAGAGAGAGTTCGAAAATTTGAAAGAATTGAATACTCGTGCATTCACTGTGGCAAACGAAGCACTTCAGCTCAAGTAAGCAAAACAATAAAGATATCATCATTGTTAATATGATTCAAATCATAAATTTTATATTTCAAGGAGTATCGTTCCCATTTGAGTGGACGTAGGCATTTATTGGCGATGAGAGAAGTTAGCCTCAGAGTTCGTGCAACATTAAACCGTTTGCGTAAGATTCAACGCGATAAGCAATTAGAAATTGAGGCAAGAATTAAAGACGTTGAGGATATTCAAAGCAAATATTGTCAAGTTTGCAAATTGAATTTCCGCCAATCAAAGGAAGAACATCGAGAATCAGAGGACCATAAAAAAATCAGCAGCTTCTTGAAGCCTTATTGCAAAGTAAGCAAAAACGTTTTTAACCATTTTTAAGTGTATCCAATAATAATTTCTCTAACTTATTTTCTTCAGATTTGCCGTATGAAACTTATTTCGCCGATGAAATATGAAATACATCGCTGTCACACCGATCATATACGCAGAAAGTTAAAGGCGCAAGAAGGTTCTGATGATGATATCGACATGCAAGAAATGGACATCGGCGATTTTAAAACTGTAGATTCTGTTGGAAATGTTGATGATGGTGAAATAAATGAAGATGGTAAGATATTTTTAAATTATCTAATCAAGTAATTGTTTACAATATTTTTGTTTTTGTAAAAAAAATTCAGAAAATCTAGATACTTCAGATATTCTTCTTGGAAATGAGTACATTGAAAAAGTTGAAGCTTTTTATTGTTCCTTGTGTCACGATTTTGCATACAATCATCGTACCAACGACGATGATGAGAAATTAATTAAGGACCATTGTAAAACAAGACGGCACATAAATCGTTATCAAGATCATAAGAAAGACGAGGAAAAAAAAATTAAATCTAAAGTGTCGAAGGACGCACAGAAAAGCCCTGAAAAATCAGTCAAACAAAACGGAGATGATGAAAAAAATAATGACAATGAAGTTGATAGAGATGCCGATGTAAATATCGATGAAAATACTAATGAAGAAAGCAAACATTCTGAAGACTCAAAGTTTAACAGGTAGCATTTTACTACTACTAAATATTTTCCTTTCGTCATTTTTTAAAATTTGTTTTTATTTTTGTGTCTCACAGGTATTCAGAATCAAACGATTAAGTTTCAACAATTATTTTCCTAGCATTTTAATTAATTTTGACTTTCAACACATTACACATACAATTACTCTAAAATCTATTGTAATAATTTACAAAGTATGAAAAATAAAAAATTTTAAAAGTAGGTTTTAATTTGTGGTATTGCATTCATTGCTTAACACAATTCAAAAATTTAATGGCTATTATTTTGAAATTCGTACATGTTAATGTAAATTAAATTGATAACTAGAAAAGAACTAGCTCCGATCGTTGCCAATTATATATAACATTGGTTTTTGAGAGAATAAAATATTATTGCTTATTTATCCATGCTTATTAAGTTCTTAATTTAAAAAAATAACAATTTTATATTACGCAGAATTTAAAATACTCATCACTAATATTGACGTTCAAGTGAAGAAACTTAAGAATTTTGTAAAAAAAATTGTTAAGAAGAGTACTCATCTCGTTTCACTAACCAAAATATTTTTTCTGTTTCAAAACTTTGGAATTTTCTGATATCCTGTGCATAAGTAGGTAGTAATATTTAAAACATTAATACATGAACTAATTGATGTTTTTGAGAGAAAATTCCAATATAGTTTTATTTAATAAATAATCTATTGACATTGTGATTGTCCTATTTGTTTCGATAATTTTGTAGATAAATTATGCAACAATGTTTAAAATAATTTTTCAGAATACAGTTTATCATTCAATGTAAGCATATTGAAAAAAATTTAAATTCAATATTTCTATCAGCATACCATGATCCACACTAGAGCTCCAAAAAAAAAATACAACCAACTTTAATTATTTACTGTTTGTTCGTCAATTAATAATTCAGAAAAATCGTTTGGGGCGAGGAAGAACGGAGAGAAAAATATTATTTTGCCTTTCTCATATATGTAAATGTAATAACTAAAAGCAACAGCATTGAAGTTATATGTATAGAAAGTGTATGAATAAAGGATAACAAAAAACAACACTACCTATTCATGCATTTCCTTTCAATAAACATTTTCACACTTTTCCTTTTCAGCTTCGCACATAAAACAAAAAATACAGCATCAGCATAAAGTGGGAAATTAATACAGACTCAAAAATAGCCTACGAATAGATGTATTTTCTAATTATGTATAGTTACCATACAAAAATTTTCTTAAACGAAATATTATAATAAGAAGATTGGTGAAGTGTGTCTGCTTAGTTCACAACACTTCATTGACTTCATTAGTGGCAATTAGTAACTTTATAAGTGCAATATGTGTATCTCCTTTGATGTAACAATATTTATATTTCCTTACTTCACATTTGCAAAAAAGGAACATTTACAACTTTCATTCTTAACGTTTATTCTTACATTTCCTTTCCGCTAATTTTGCAATAAATTCCATTTCGCAGATGCTTCAACATCATAAAAGTGAAGATAATTGAACATAGGAAAACCAAATTGATTGAAATTCAAGTCGAAACAAAAATTCACCTTCATTGCATTCAAAAGTAAACGAAATTTTATTTTATTGACACAGGATAAATTGAACAGTGAAATAAAATGTTTTCAAAAGCAGCTTGATACTCAATAAGTGAAAATTTTAAAAACTAAAAAAAAGTGGTAAAAAATGTCTAAATATGTAGTATAGAAATTTTAAAGTATGCATCGATTCATATACACATTATCTCATATGAAAAAACTTATAAAGAAAGGGTGAAAATTTATACAGTGTGAATAGTCTTCCGCTTTGCAAAAAAAATACAATTTTCTATATTAAAAATTGCATTTTAATTTTGGGTACGACTAGTTTTTATATAAATGTGTTTCATATGTTGTTCATATATAAAATACTTGTAATTGAAGAGAAATTTTGAAAAAATTTATTGATAAAACTTAAAAAATAAAAATGAATATCTATTTAAAAACTACTCATGTTTTTATGATTGACATAATTTTCTAATTAAAAAAATCATTCCATAAATTAATTATTAATTCACTTAATTGATATAAATTATTTAAAAAAAATTAAAATTGCAAAACTTGTTGATTTTATTTTTTTCGTTCACAGTTTGCTGTCAATTTTAATTAAATTTTATTATTATTTTTGTCACAAAAATCAAAAATTCTAAAAATTAAAAAAAGGTTGTGGCTTCAAATTTTTTTTTCTCGTGTATTTATTTGGTTCTCATAAAAAAGCGAAAATTGAATCACAATTGAATAAAATTGCAAACAACTAAAAAATTGAGCAAGTGATAAACTCGTCAACAAAAATTCACTCAGCAATTATTTTTGTCAAAAAATTGTTGTTTGCAAACTAATTCAATGCTGATGTACTCACAAAAATTATTTTCATTCAATTTCCCTTTATCTGAGCCAGTGAGGAAATAAAAATTCAATTAAGTTGAGCTAGAAAGCGTCGGAAAATAAAATTTATTCGGATGAAAAAATATGTTGATAAAAAATGTAGTTTAAGGCATAAAACGTCCCTTTCATATGGTAATTTTCAAGTAAAAAATATGTGAATAAAGATGGAAACGAGAAGTTTCAATATTTGTAGGTAATTACGTTTTGAAGATTTTAATTGAATCGCATTTAGGTTGTATTATAAAAGTACTAGTTCAAGATAATAACTCTATTATGCTGTAATTACTTTATGATTTCCAAAAATGTCAACCCTTGCTCCGTTCAAGTCGCTATATTTTCATCAGTTTTGCAAAGGCTGATGTAGTATTTTGAGTAGATTAAATAAATTTTCAGAATTCAACACTCTTAGATTTCTTGTCAACAAAATCGTTAGATTTTATGAAAGAAAAAACAGATTCAAAAGAAAATTACAAGCAATAATGTTTCTTCATGATACTCCTTTAAGCACCTAACTTAATCTTCATGCGTCAATAGAACCCTAAAAGAACTAGAATTGTTTTTATTTATGTAAAATTATTCTGGCCAAAAGTTTTTAAATGACATTTCATCTGATGTTTTTCTATTGTAATTTTTTTTTAAAATAAGCAAGATTCAATGTGTATGTATTATTTTTTTAGCACTCGACAATTGTAATTAAGTTCAAATGAACAATTCAATCGAATTTACTTCCACAAATATGCATATATACAATATGTTCAATAAACCATCATCAGCAATTCATCACGACACATGTGAGTATATTGCTAAAATGCTTCACACTTTCGGTTCTATCCTTTTTCACGTTTATCTCAATCAATTTTAAATAATTTTTACAGTATACAATTCATTCATTATTTTGGCAAATTTGTTTGTTTGTTGCCTTGTGCATTTTTTGCACTGTAAATTGAAACAGAATTGCATATTGTACACATGTATACATACAAATTAATTACCATTGCAGTCCCATCGATTGCCGATGGAAAATGTAGATGGAACGGGATGTGAAAATTGCCTAAAACTTTTTTTTTTCATTTATTATACGTCCTTTTTTGCATCGTTGTTCTTTTTCAAAAAAGGCCTGCAGAATTATGGTTCGAATATTTGTCGTATTCCACTTACCACCTTTTAACCATCATCACCATTATCATCATAATCATTATTCTGTTATAAATGAATGTAAATATGTGATGAATATGGATAGTACATTTCATTACCTTCGTTGGTATCATTGCATCACACACAAGAACATAATGTTAATTTTCAATTTTCCATTACAATGTCATTTGTCCTTAAAAAATCAACAATTTCCTCCTGATTTTATTTTCACATCCACGTGTAATTCAAAAACAATATAGTGAAAATTTCATCACTAATGATGTTATTGATGGCGTTGATTGTAAATTCATTAATGTAGAATTGAAATTGATTGAGACAAAAAAATATTGCATCAATGATAAATTATTTCTCATGAAAACATGAAACTAATTAATAACGGGAAAAAAATATTTTTGTATAATTTATGTCATACAGAAACTAGCTACAGACACGAGGAAATTCTTTCTTTTCTTCAATATTTTCTGCTCGCTCGATTATTTATAGACATTTTGCTTATGTACAATTAATTAGATACATTTTTGTAATCATTGAATTTGAACTGAGTCACAATTTATTACATTTATACGATTTATGAGCTGTTGCAGAAAGATTTCAATGCAATAATTTTTATTTAAAGATACTATTACACATTTTTTAAGTAACGATGTCATAATAAGAGCATTTTTTCCTTGTACACATCATGCTTGCAAAGTTGGCTTAATAATTAATTCCACAATGATATTCTTCAATATGCATAATTTTTTAAAAACCTGAAAAATCGCCTAGACGGTACAATATAGTCGGCAGGGCAACCCTACGTCTCCGTGTCAGAAAGTCGCGTTTCAATCGTTTTGGCCTTTTTTTTTGAGAAAAGTTCGTTCTATATTCAATTATATTTATCAATCTAAGCAGTTTGATTAGTATTTCATAGTGCTAAACAATTCTAAATATACATAAAATGCGTTAATAATGTCTATAACTGTAGTAACATATACGTATGTTTTCCTCAATTTGCAAATCATGTATATTTAATTCGAAACTGAATCTATTTTCAAAGGATAGAAAAATAGCAACAAGAGCTTGGCAAATATTGCACATTCTTGCTACTTCATCACATTAAAAAATTCTTTTTTCCCCGTTTGTCATGACCAGTCGCATATTATTTTTAAATTTGTCAATAATTAGCTAAACTATACTTAACCGGCCTGACAATTTTTTAAAAGTTTGAAAATTATTTTATATCTAACTAATACAATCAATAGTGCTCAAATTTTCATCATAAAATAGCAAATACAAATATAATTAAATGTAAGAATTGTAAGGATGAAGAACCTTGGTTAGTTTCTAAACGAGTCAAAAAAAGATCGGTATATTTTGAGATATAGTTCGGTGTCAAAGTTCATATATTGAAATTTTTGTTCAGGAAAGCATTTATAATACTGAATTTTGCAGTGCAATTCTACTAGCCAAAAATAAATAAATTTCTTACACTAATCCAATATGATTGTGCTACTAAAACGAAAAAAATTTAATTTTTCTTCGTGCTCATATTTAATCAATATTTATTAAATCACATAAAAATCAAAATTAAAATTGGTGTGAATCAAAAAGTTATCAAAAACTCCCTGTTCTATGCATTTGGATTAATTTCTGTTCCCTTGATCAATTTATTGAAATATAGTAGCAACAACATCCAATAATTTGATTCTATAAAAAGCATCATTCAAATATGCCATTTATACGCGGATTATTCCAATAATAAAAAACGAATAAATATACAAATACAGAATATGTTGGAATCGATGAAATGAAATGCAAAAGCTTTAGATATTTGAATGTATTTTCAATAAAGTTTGTTTTTATGTGACTGCAGTTTGATAACTGTATTGATTGAGGATTTTTTATGCGTGTTTTGATTGCAACTTAATTGCATTTTAATTTTTTTTCTGATTTGGCGAAGAATTCAAAAACTCAATCAAATCACAATGCCGTAACGTTTTTTGCATGAGCCTTCTTTTTGAATAGCATATATCTTTGAAATGAACTGAAATAAAATATTCTCAGAAAAATCATAAAATCTTTTCTCAATATTTTGTGCGATCCTTTTGAAACGTTTTAAAGATCTGTTTATGTGTCATGCCATTAATAGCTCTGCAAAAGTTTGCTCATGAAAATGCTTAGTATCCAACTGATACAAAAAATGACTTGGGCGCATATCATTTTAAATCCATAATGGTCAAACGAGTCAAAATGAATTGAAGATCCAAAAACCCCAAATAACCAAACGATGGCTGATATTGCAAGACATTTTAGACAAAATTTAGAACAGTAACAATATTTTCTTAAAATTGTGCTATAAATGTATAGATGTGTTCAGACACATTCGGAAAGCATATCATTTGCACAAACTAAATTTCGAAGTTGATGTGAGACTCCATCAAAAGCAGAATAAACCGAGAAGAGATATTGCAACATTGTTTTTTCATCTTCTTCCTGTCTTCCCTCTAGACTTTTACTGCCAGAAATGTTCTGCTACTCAATAAAAAAATATATTTTTTAATCACTATTTTTTCTGCTTTGTTTGATGCGCTCAGGAAAGACATAAAATTTTTTCCTTCTTTTTGTCTGCAAGCATGCAAGCAACATTAAAAAACCTTTTGATTTTATGTCAATCCAGAAATTTTTGCGTTGATGATTTTTTAAAATTATCTAAATAAAGCGAAGAATAGACAAGAATAGACTTGTATTCTAAAGATTTAATTAAAGTAATTGATAGATTTATAAATTAACATTATAATAATAGTATTTCATATCAAAAAGCTACCCTAAGGCTGATATGGATCAACCAGTGTTGTTGACGTAGAATTAGCGTTTCGTTAAATAAAAGACCTAGATTAGACTGGTCTTAATTGAACTCGGTTTTACGTCACACTCTTTTTTATACTGGCTGCGTGCGAATGAAAAATAAATATCAGCGTGCTGATATAAAGGTAATTTCTGAATGAAACTGTTTTCTTTTTCAAATTTGGTAATGAAAATATTTTTTTCTACAATTGTATTAAGTGAAGTTTTGTAGCATTTTTAGTCTGCAGGAATGTAACCAGAGATGGAGAACGATTGTGAGTCAAACCACCCTCCAACATTTTACATTCATAGAATATTTGAAAATCTTTCTATCATATCTAGTAATCCCTACTAGTATTTATCATTTATTTGCAAGATGATAAATTCCATATTACATCCAGATATTCATAAGCTTAGTCAGACTTAGTCAAATAAGTTAATTTATCTTGATTGTGTTTAATTTTATTCTACAGATGCAATGCTGTACGTTTTTTCTTCTTACAAGTTTCCACAGGATTGCAAAGTCAATTTACTTCTTTTAGAAACGAAAAGAATCAAGTTCTTCTATCATTTATACTTGTTGCTTATTTGCTTAAGAAGAGTTAAATGAAAAGAATATAATATGCTTACTTTTTACACGTTTTTTATATTTTCTGCAATATCGTGAATACTTAAATATGCATAACTTTGTCGAGACATTTTATTCTGATTTTGAACATCAGACACACCGTGTCATAAAGTCTCAATTTCAACATTTTGCATGCGGAAAAAATATATATTTTTCTGCTTTTCTAATCAGTTCTTCTATGGATCAAATGCTTGGTGGATATAATGAATAAATTTTTCCAAGACAGATAGAGGACAAAAAAGTTTCTATCAATATGTTCACTTTTTAAGAATATTTTTATGTTTGTCTCTTGAGTCCATCTTAAAGTTACTTTCAAGCAAACTTCAAAATAAGGACAATCCTCTGAAAAACCAAGCAGATGATCAAATTTTTTTGAGTAAAAAATCGTGAATTTTGATCTAAGGTATTTTTTTAAATTTTAAAGAAATACATTTGAAAAAGAAAATATGAAACATCTAGAATATCTTGATTAACTAAAATATTTAAACTTTTCATATTTAAATATTGTATGGCTTTGGAAAATAATTAAATTAGTTTTTTTTTATTATCAAGGCAAAATAAAGATATATTCAATATGTCTTTATATAAGACTCAAACTCATTTCCTATATGCACTTCGATTATATTGCAACAGAAAACAAAGACAAACAAACAACAAGCAATAATTTGAACACATTAAAATAAATTAAATAACAAGAACTTTTCAATATGGTTTTTATTTGTTGATCGTGATAGAAATTATTTTAATTGTTAGTCATTAGTTTTAAAAACTTTCAAATATAACTGAAGGTTTTATTGTCTTTCTGTGATTCCTTTCTTACAATTCAAATATACTAATAAATCATGGAAATTTCATTTATTAATAATAATATAATGTTGTAAGGTTTTAAAGCCTTCATTAATATGTTGTTTATTCTTCACATTTTGAATAATTTTTCAAATAATTAGAATATATTCCAAATTAACTAAAAGTTAACGTATAGCTTGTTTGTCACAAGTGACGTTTTCTATAATAATTTTTATGTTTAGAGAATTTAAATTAAAACAAAAAGGGATGAGAACTACAGAAGAATTCGGTCTTTAATTTGCGGTAGAATTATTTAAGTATTTCCATTATTATTATTTTTTAAAAAAATCCATTAATGTCGGCAATCGTGAAGTTTTTTTCTTTTTCACAATATTTTTCAAACTTTTTTATCATATTGTAGCATTTTTCTCAATTATTCATTTAACGATCATCTAATTTTGTATTTCAATCAATGTCGAAAAAGGCAAATAATCGTTCAGTGCAAGAAATTCGTGTTTTCTTAGTTACAATGAAGTACATAACAATTCAAAATGTTATGGTAATTATGCAGTCTTCCAAGTTAATTTTTTAAGACAGACAAAAAGAGAACGAGCAAAAGAAAATTACATCTAGTTAATTGTGCAAAGTACTTTTATTATGGGAACTAAATAAAGTTTTATTAGACAGCAAAACAAGGATAGGTGAAATATTCACCTAAAATCGTTTTACAAAAATATCCCGTAAATATTTAATTTAATTAAAAATAAAAATATATAAAAATTTTTCCGACTTTAATTAAATTTAATTTAATAATCATGATTGTGCACATTTTGTAAAATGAGATCTGTCTATTAATTAAATAAATTTTGTTTTGGCTTTTTTGAGTAAAATTTATCATTATTTTTAAATAAGTTATAACCTTTTATTAATTAAAATACCAAATTAAAAAAAATGATAATAGATAATTAATTTTACCTTGGTTCTGTGATTCTCAAACTTTGTTAAGCACACTGTCTGCCAAAATATGTTTTAACATTTTTGCCATAAATTAAATTTTCATGCAAAGTTTCTGTTTATGAGGATGATACAAAATTTCAGGAAAATTCTTTTACACCTGGATCAGTTTTTGGTTTTCTTACTTCGTTTTCTTTAAAAATTTGAAAAGGGGAAAAAATAAAATATAACAATATTGTTTTAGAAATTAAGATAAATTTCTTAAAAAAGATGGTATTGTATTTCTTCCAACAATACGATTGAATGAGATATTACTTGAACTTTCAACACTCAATATCCTAAACGACATAACTGGCATTACCCTACAATACAACGCTGGATCAAGATTAATAAAGCCATCTACTTTTATTACATCCATGGATCAATCAGAAGAGGAAATCGAGTCGTTTTTGGAACATCTTAAGAATCTCAACAATTTAAACGGTGAAACTTTAATGGAAAAAATTATTGTTGCACATGAGTCAATTTGGTCAAACGAAAAGAAGGAAGTTAACGAGGAAGGATACTCAGTCTACTTATTAAGCCTGAATCTCATTAAAAGTGATATTTTAACGAATGGCAAATCAATTAATGCGATATCGAATTATATCTCATAACAATTGGAATCAAAATTTTCTTTCTTATCTCCTTTTTTTTGCATAATTTCTCATTATAATATCATCTGATTACTTCTATTCAATGTAATTCTTTATCTTTATATCTACATTATAATTATAAAACTGACAGGTTGTCAACATTTGAACTTATAGTTCAAGTGTAATAAAGCATTCATGCTATTATGTTAAATTGTGCCGCGCGAAAAAAAGTTTTTGAAGCATTGATTTTGTTAATATGTTTAAATTTTAAAGTCAATATTCAAAGGCATCCAGATAAGAAAGTGTAATTTTTTATTAAAAATATCTCATATATAAATTAAATTGCTTATAAAAGATGAGAAATTGCAAACGTGCCAAAAACTAGATATTTGATAATTCAAATTAATTAAGGAGATTCCTGTGAGGAAAGGATACATTGTAGTAATTTATTTTTGGTTCAATTTTTTGTCTTGTTATATGGTTTATAAAGATCAATGCTTTATTAAAAATATCGAATACAGTAGAAGTATAAATATTATTATCAAAAATAAATGTTGAATTATTAAATTTTTGAAGGATTTAAAAGTGACTATAAATAGAAATTTATTCAACTCAATATTTTCTTGCTATATTTATTGCAAATATCGTAAAAAGCAGTGGAAAATGATAGCACGAACTCAAAAGAGTACTTTATTTACTTTATAATAAAAAGAACCTTATTTGTATAAACTGCACGAAGATCAGTGCATTTTTTTTCACAACTACACATATCACAAAATATTTATTCATTTCAAGCTATAGATACATGAATACACATGCAATCAGACAAAACGAAAGAAAAAACCCACTCTATAGTTGAAAAGTGCATAAAAATACATTGTTGCTGAGTGAACGAAGTAAAATCGCAAACATTGTATAATTTTAAGTTGTGTTGAAATAAATCTTCTCTTTTATATCTAAATGAAATGCTGATTGCGTAAATAATATTCATTACTCAGTTTTTAGTTCTCTAAAGCTTTTAGTTCTTTATTGAAGCTCCATCACGGGCGACATAGTTTTTCTAAAAAAAATTATTATTGAGCTGTTCAAACTTTAATTTAAAAAAATAACTTAATTAAATTAAGCTAATTTTTTAATATTTTTATAAGTTGATGATCAAAAGCAAAAAAAAAATTGAGAATACATTTTAATACTTAATAATAAAATAAGAAGCAATTGTGAACTAAGAAATAAATAAAAATGCACACATGCAAGCGAGAGTTTTTTTGCCTTCAATTTTTTACTTACTTGTGTGCGGTTAAAATGTATTTTTATTTTAAAATAATTTTAAATTTAAAACAAGAAAAACAGAGAGTTATCTCGTCGCTGACTCTCGACTACATTGTTGTATATTAAGTGTATTTTTTACTCGAACGTGGAAGAAGAAAGTTGATTCAGTTCAATTTAGAACATTTTAGCATCGTGATTGAAAATTTTTCGTTTGCTCATTCAGTGTATAATGATCTTTTTTTAAATTTTGCAAGTGATTTTATCAAGTGGATTTTTCAAAGTGCTTAAAATATTACACCAACTGCAATACTTGCATAATATTATGACTATCAATTAATTTTTAAAAATGGAATACTTGCAAATTGAAACATTAGTATGACGCTTCGTGGTCCATTTAATAAATACTTTATGCAAGACTTTTCCCAAGTAAGTCAGTTATATTAGCTTTATAAGTTATTTAAACAATAAATTTCAAGTATACACCCATTGAAAATTGATTTTTTCACTGTTCTCTTTTCTTGAAACTTGAAACTATCATTGTATTTTAAATGATATGAGGCTAATTAAATTAAATTTCACTTATCTGTCTACACTACAACTTTACCAGTATGATTTAAGATAGAAGAATTTTCTGTCTGTTTAGCTGTCTACTTTTCACAATTCATCATTAAATCTTATTTATTACGATAATTTATAAAGTCATCGATGCATTTAGCCTCCGTGTATGTACATTTACACACATTAGTGTACATTCCACTGCACTTTTTAATCATTTTCTATTTATTTCATTCTTCCTACTTTTCTTACTTACGATTTCTATACAAAGCAACAACAGCGACAGAAATTGTTTTATACTATAGGAAATAAATCTAACTAAAAATGCAGATTCTTTAACGCTATTTAGTAGAAAGATAGTGATGTGGAATTTTCATTATTACCTTCATCGTATTTATAAGAAAAATCCGTAGATATGGATATTTTGAATATTATAATGTTAATAATTTTAAACAACCGATTTCAACTGCTTGAAACTGTTTTACGCATAAATAGTAATGTGAAGCTTTAATACGTAGAATAAAGTAAGACTAGGATGACCATCTTCTGGTTTTATCATTTTTTGGAATTTGTCCTGTGTCCTGTTTTAGCCTAAAAGGAATCTCACAAACAAAAAATAAAATTATTATATTTTTGAAAAAAAAGGACAAACTTTAAAGGCATATGTTCTGTGTTTTCTTTTACCAAAAAATTCAAAAAGCCACTTTCCTACATACAGGTGAGGATTTTTTTGAGTTCATATCAGTGTACGCCAAAGATTTTCGTCGCCCGGGGCTAAATCAAAAATTTTCACCCTCGTGAATTAAGTATGGCACCCCTTGAGAAAATTTTTCGCCCCTTTGAATCATACATTAAATGTATGGAATTTTACCTACATACCAAATTTCATTTATTGCGTACAAAGTGCGGACATAAGCGCCTTTTTCCAAAAGGAAAATGCGCAAAAAGGACACGTTTTCCTTATTTTAAATTTTTAAGCATTAATCCGAGTCGACTTTGAGCTCTGACTTGGAGTTGTTGCATGAATTTTTTTTTCAAAGCTCTGTTTTGTAATTTAATTTTTTCACAAAACATTAGAATTAACAACAAGTACAAATGCTTCAGTTAAAGAACGAAACATTTTTTGGACTCACTAAAATTTTTTCTGGCTACGCTACTGGAGTTTGATAAATTTTTTACTTCACCTAATGTATTCTCTCTTATGTAATTATGCTAAATTTGTGCGACAGTCAAATGCGCACATTCCAAGTTAATAATTTCGAAAAAAAATTACTTTTTGTACAAAGTAAAAGGATCTTGCCTTTATGTTAATTATAATTCAAATAAATTCATTTATATAAAAACTATTAAGTCGTTCGGAAAAAAATGAGCCGGTTTGTTTACTTTAAATTACGTGTAGATATTTCTGGGAAAGTTTCGTTTTTCCAGGCTTATTAGAAGTTACTTTTATAAGCCGCGGAAAGAATTGAAAAAATTCAAAATTTTGCATCAAATTTTGAGTTTAAGTTTTCCAAAGATTTTTCCATTAGACTTATTAAACAAAACTACTTTTACAATATGAAATTTTGTCTAGTTTATTAATACATAAACAGATTTTTAATTCATTACGAAATGTAAACAAAATTAAACTTTTTGTAAAATAGTCAAAAATTTCAAGATTTTTGAAAAGTTGTAATATCTTTTCTGTTAAACAACTAAATAGAAAAATAATTGTACTATCATTATCAGTTGCTACTAAGCTATAGATATTGAATTAGTTAAAGTAAAAATCTTACCAATTTTTTCATAAAATTTTTACTTTAACTAATTTAATCTTTATAGTGCTAGTTTTATAGCTTAAGAACAACTAACTAAGAAAGCATAAATAGTTTTCTATTTACTTGTTTAACTGAAAAGATATTACAACTTTTCAAAAATCTTGAAAAGAAGTTTAGTTTAATTAGTCTAATGGAAAAATCTTTGGAAAACTTAAACTCAAAATTTGATGCAAAATTTTGAATTTTTTCAATTATTTCCGCGGCTTATAAAAGTAACTTATAATAAGCCTGGAAAAACGAAACTTTCCCAGAAATATCTACACGTAGTTTGCTCCAAATGGTTTTCGATTCACATTGATAGCTTAATCCTGTAGAAAGTTATTAAGATTTCAAAAAATCCTTTTAAACCGACTCATTTTTTTCCGAATGCACACTGGTCTAAAATCGAAAAAAAAGTGCAATGGACTCTTTTTGGAAAAGCTTCACCAAAATTCTTCGGAGATATCTCATTTGAAAGCTGATACATGTAGTAACAAATTCCCAAAATTTCAGACATTTTGGTCCATCTGGTGCCATATGGCAGGTCCTTAAAGTTGATAGGGGGTAAATATTAGGAATTTTTTTGAACTCACTTGACCTAGATTTTCTCAAAAACTACTTAATCAATTAAAAAACGGTTTTCGGTTCCTAAAAGGTCACATAAAGAGCTTTAATTTGGTGTATTGACATGTTAAAAAATTTGTGTCTTTGTAGTGTTTTGATGGATTATGTACAAAAATTTGGCCAAAAAAGGCTCTAAAAAACCTTGCTTGCACTACAGATCAACTATATCAAAAAGTTTGGGCACTCTGTTAACACTTTCTAGTAGTAGAAAGTCCTAATTTTCCAAAATGATATCAAACTTAACAATCGGACTGCACGTTTGGGAGTAATAGTCAGTCAAAGTTTGGTAAAAATCCGAATACTTCAAATATTAATTTCCAAATTTTTGCCCAAAATTTTCAGTTTTTTCACAAAACATGTTCAAATTCAATATTTTATATTAAAGTTACATAAGAAAACTATTTCTGGTCAATTTTTGAAGATTTTTTTAAAAATTGGCTATTTTTTGGTACCCTATGCTGATTGTCGAGTATCACCTTTTTCGACTCACTTAAACTACTATAACTTTGTTCGTGATAAATATTTTTCAATTCTGTTTTTGTTATTTGATAGTATATTGTAGTACCTTAAAACTGATATGCAATACTTGATGGTTGTATATGGTCTTGGTCATGAAATTGGCCTTGGTTTGTGAACGACCCCTTTCTGAAAAATTCTTAAAAAAGCCATTTCTAGCTATGGGATTTAGAAACCAAACTATTCGTTTTTGGTATGTTTTTTATATTCAATTATGATCATTATGAGCATAAAAAATAAAATTTTGTGTTTTGGAAATTTTCTGATGTTTGCAGGTAGCCTTCTGGGAAGTAGCACCTAGCAAAAATTTAGTACCATCAATATGCGCATCAAAAAATTTCCAAAACACAAAATTTTATTTTTTATGCTCATAATGATCATAATTGAATATAAAAAACATACCAAAAACGAATAGTTTGGTTTCTAAATCCCATAGCTAGAAATAGCTTTTTTAAGAATTTTTCAGAAAGGGGTCGTTCACAAACCAAGGCCAATTTCATGACCAAGACCATATACAACCATCAAGTATTGCATATCAGTTTTAAGGTACTACAATATACTATCAAATAACAAAAACAGAATTGAAAAATATTTATCACGAACAAAGTTATAGTAGTTTAAGTGAGTCGAAAAAGGTGATACTCGACAATCAGCATAGGGTACCAAAAAATAGCCAATTTTTAAAAAAATCTTCAAAAATTGACCAGAAATAGTTTTCTTATGTAACTTTAATATAAAATATTGAATTTGAACATGTTTTGTGAAAAAACTGAAAATTTTGGGCAAAAATTTGGAAATTAATATTTGAAGTATTCGGATTTTTACCAAACTTTGACTGACTATTACTCCCAAACGTGCAGTCCGATTGTTAAGTTTGATATCATTTTGGAAAATTAGGACTTTCTACTACTAGAAAGTGTTAACAGAGTGCCCAAACTTTTTGATATAGTTGATCTGTAGTGCAAGCAAGGTTTTTTAGAGCCTTTTTTGGCCAAATTTTTGTACATAATCCATCAAAACACTACAAAGACACAAATTTTTTAACATGTCAATACACCAAATTAAAGCTCTTTATGTGACCTTTTAGGAACCGAAAACCGTTTTTTAATTGATTAAGTAGTTTTTGAGAAAATCTAGGTCAAGTGAGTTCAAAAAAATTCCTAATATTTACCCCCTATCAACTTTAAGGACCTGCCATATGGCACCAGATGGACCAAAATGTCTGAAATTTTGGGAATTTGTTACTACATGTATCAGCTTTCAAATGAGATATCTCCGAAGAATTTTGGTGAAGCTTTTCCAAAAAGAGTCCATTGCACTTTTTTTTCGATTTTAGACCAGTGTGGAATGACCCAATATTATAATTTATGAATACTTCTAAAATTCGTTAAGTAAACGATAAGACATTACACATTTTGAGATCCTTGTGCTTCATAATTATTATTTCTGAATATGAGGACTTAGAAAAATGTCATGACCTTAATTTATTTTAGATTTAATTCATTTGTTTTGACGATCCCAAACTTTATTATTATATAAGAGTAATACGAATTAACTAAATGTTTAAAAATATTTTTGACAAGCAAGTTATACAAAATTAAATTAAATACGACTATAAATACAAAATATAGAAATAAAAGCAGTGTAAAGTTAGAGGAATATGATTAACTCTTGATTTCATAAAGTTATGAAAGTTAAAAATTAACCGAATTTGTTTTTTGGGAGATCAAAGGTACCATGTTAGTGCCATGTTCCTGATTTTGTTTGACCATTTGAGGTCGAAAAAGGAAATTATAAATGCTTAAATTAAGAATACGGCTTTTTTCTCACATTATTTCAGATTTATCAAGGTCAGCTAACGTCATTAATAATCTCCTAGTGCATTTGGATTGTATAAGTTGATGTAGGAGAAAGAAGATTGCATTTTAGCATATGATAATAAACTCACACATATATATATTTAATACTTTTTTTTAAAGTCTATATTTGAATACAGTTTATTTGTATAATACTCACTGACATTCAAGTGAGACAGTGGCTATAAACTTTTTTATTTATTCTTTCCTAAATATATTTTATTTTAAAAATGTGCAAATATTATTCTTAAACAAAGTCATCTAAAAAGCGCGCGCAAATTTTTCATAATTGTTTTTAAGCACCGCAAAATGCCCTTTTCATCTAATATTTTTTAATCGATGTGTTGTGTCTGTTAAATTATAATGATATAAGGAAATATTCATCTAGAAAAAAGTTTGAGGAAATGCACCGTCATCAGTTATAATGGAGTTTGAATCTAAAATGATAATTTTTAAATTATAATTTTTTACCTCAATTTTATATATTATTTTTGTACAAAAACAAGCAAAACTCTAAGATTTACTTGTCTTTTCACTAAAGAATAATACGGTTTGATTTCTCATGTTTTATGATGTACCATTGTACACAACATAGTTTGTCGATTAAATTTGAGAAGATCAATAATCTTTGATTTGGCCAAACTTTTTAGTAAAAATTCGGGTGAAATTTTCTAAGTTCTGGGAAAGCTCTAAAATTGAGTAATTTAACACCAAACCAAACAAACCAGATTTGCTTATTTTGAACTATATCTATTTTTTTACATTTTTATTCTTGTTTGAAATGGAGCAGATGCCGCTAAAGTCTGATTGTGTCACCAAATTTTTTTCAGAATTTTATCAGATTTTCATAATTTTTGGGTGGTATTTTTTATTAAAAAAACCAAAAATTATGCAACCTGGTTAGTCTCTGGAAAAATATATTGCTTCTCAGTTCGGTACTGAATTATTTTTATTTATCATTTCTGAGCGATTATGCTGCTTCTCAATATAATTAGATTCACGACACGAGTTAAACTTCATGACATTTATGCCTTTCTTTTGTTTATTTGTATATAATGCCACAAAAGCAAAAGCTCCTAGTTCTATAAAATAAGTATAAGTGTAAAAAATTTCTTTCGTTTGACTTAACATCTATGAATGAAGCATGTATGAATGAATAGAAAGAAAATAAAAGAAGTAAAAAAGAATGGGAGAGAATATCCATAAAAAGATCATATCAGAAGCTAAATATACAACACTAATAATGTGAATGCATTCTGAAAGGTTCACAGTGAACGAGATGAAAATGGAAGCAGTGAGTAAGAATTATTATTAATGTTTTTTTAAGTGATCATGTCTAAGTTTCATATGGCGTGAATTATTGTTTGAAAAGAGATAAATTGCAACAATAAATATCTTTTGCACATTTTTCTTACCACAGCTTGAAATTGGCTTGCCACTTCATTTCTTATGGCTTGTGCTGTTTAAAAGATAGGAAAAATTTTTATTGTTCATCATTTAATACAGTAGTTTTCAAACTTTTTGGAATACACTTAACCAACGAGCAAAATTTTGCGACACACCGCCAAACTTTGTTGATTATTTTTTCTAGTGTTTTCTAGTGTACTGTCTCGAGGACCATAGTTTAGGAAACACTGATTTAGTACAAAAGAATTAATGTCGTGATTTTCAAGAGATGAGATTGTCGTGTGATTTATTCTTTGCAAATTTTTGCTGAATTTAAAATAAAAATTAAATTTCAATATCTTTAGAGTGTTACAATATCTAGTTATAATATAAATTTAAAATTATATTATTGCAAAAAATCCTACAATTTGTTGATTTAAAGTATTAAAAAATTTCAGTTTCTTCAATCATGATATTAATATCATTAATAATAAGTTCTAAATCATCTGTACAACAGTCTAAATGTAAATTTAAGGAAATTTTTTTATACACAGCAAGAGATCTGTAGTCTAAGAAATTCAATAAGAAGAGAAGGAGAGTGCAATATTTTGCACCATGAAGTCTAATCGATATCTTTCAACACTTAATCCGCATTAAGTCGTCACAACTTAATTAATCGATCGATCGATTTTTACATTTCATATCTGTATTTGAAATTTAAAATAAATCTATTAATAAAGTTACATTCAGTTTTTGTAGCAGTAATAATTTTTAATAAGCTTTACAAGACGCTTGTGTATTTATAAAAATGTCGATTATATGTTTTCATATAGCAAAATATTGTATTAAAATAAAAAGTAGTAAAAAATTCATTTTCCGTTTCTCCTTCTACACATTTTTTACATCTCTCTTAAATTAATAGTTTTTAATCGACCGGCTGCCTTGAATCGTTCTTTTTTTATTTCACTACTCTCCATAACCGTGCATATGCAAATGAGATTATTTTTTTTATTATTTTTTATATGACTCTCTTTTCTGCGTTAAAGATTTAAGATTTTTCCCTTGTGCGGCTAGCAATATCGCTAAAGAGAAAATTATTAGAAGGCAGTTGAAATAAAGGAGAGAAGAAACTTTGTAAGTCATGAAGCTTGCACGGAGATTTAGTCACATTTTATAATAACATTTTTTGCTGTTAGCTGCAATAAAAATTTAAAATATCAAACAATAATTCACGCGACATTAAAAATATGAAAAGAATGAAATAAAAATGAGAAAGATGGAATTTTTTTAAAGTTGTGATTGTTTAGCATCTTAAAGTAATTTAGTGTTTATAACAAATTGCAAGTAATAAATATTTGAGCCTTTTGATTTTGAGCGCTTAGCATTAAATAAAAAAATGACACAGAGGTATGGTGTTGGCTTTTTCACGCTTACGACACTAGTCTACTTAATTTCGAGTGATTTTTCACTGCTTTAGCCAAACAGCTCAATTTGTGCAAAATCAGCGCAGATATATCGGTAAATCTTTTCGGGTATTTCTCCTTAAGAAGTTTTTTCAAATTTGTTAACACCAATAATTTTATTAGTATTTATGTTACTAAGCATTTTTTTTCAAAAAAACTTATTCTTCCTATATTAATGATATAACTCAAGAGTGATACACGAAATATTAAACTTTTGTTTATTTGTATTCAAATCGTATGGACAAAATAAAAATTATAGGGTGTCTTTTTCATTTATTATTTTTACGGCGAGGAATGATTTTTATGATTGCTGACTCATATTCTAAGGTTTATGAAGGGATATGTGACTTTTTATATTTTGACGATTAAAGAAGTTTGATATATTATTAGTTTTAAAATTCTTTTTTCAGCGTATTTTTAAGTGCTTTTCTCATTCATTTCTAATTATTAAAATTATGATTCATAATTGAACTGAAATATACAATGTATGCCACTCACATAAAAATATTATTGTTTCCTTCTCATTTCTCAACAAAAAATGCAAAAATATAAGAGTAAAAGTGTACTTTTTGTCACTTTATGTATTGCAGATTGTAAATTAAAAATTAGTGTTATAAAAATTTCCATTTTAAACCTAAAGAATGTAAATTTGATAATTGGTCCAAGACTAGGAAAAATTTTACTTATCGCTTTTTTTCAAATCATTTATTCTGGAGATTATTGATTATAGACTTATTTTTTGCTACTTAACTATTCCTCCATTTTGAACTTTTCTATGTAATGTTTCGCTTAAAATTGTGTACCAGGCCAAAGGCAAAACTGCCGGGAGTGCTTACTTTCATTGCTGAACCAGCCATATTGTCATGTAAGCTTATTGGGCCAGTGGGGTGTTGATGAAGAAAGTAAAGGGAATATGGAAGTACTGCAATAACTTTTTCATAGAAGTCCGGATAATAATTTTAAAGCGATTCCATGAATGAAAAAAGAACTTTTTCTTGATTTTACCACGTATTTCTTTTTAATTCACTTCTTTTGACTTGCTATTATAAATTTAATATGTAAAAACACAATATTTGAATAAATAAGGGGTCGTTCGGATATTAGGTAGCGCTAAAAATGGTCATTTTTGACCTCTTCTCCTCCCCGTAACAAATTTTATGAGAAAATCAGAAAAATTTAATATGAAGCGTAACAAAACTTTGACCCCCTCCCTAAGCGTTACGTAATATCCAAACGGCCCCTAAAGAATTTTTTTGGAAAATAAATTAGATTTTCGAAGTTTATTCAGCCATGATGACGTATGATGTAAAAAGCTATTAAGATAACCTTAAGATTTCCCGAGCCCACGAAAATGTGTGACTGAACTTCAGTCACTGAAGTATCTCGACATGATATGTCTAATTATTTTATTTGAATTTTTTTTAAATATTAAGATTCAAATTTTTACTTTATGAAAATAATTCCTCTATTTAACTTCAAATGTGCTGCAAACTGCTAAATTAAAAATCTGGATTCCCGAAATCTCATGAGAAAAAAAAACCTGCTAACCCAACATTAATTTTAAGATACTTAAACTTTTTTCCTTTATTTTATTTTCAATGCCTTATAAGAGACCTAATAAAAATAAAATTATGTTAATTATTATATTTTAAAAACTTTTGAAATATTCTCTTAAAGCCTTCGTTAAAGTATATTTCAACTCAATCGGTTTCTAAGTGTGATTCTTTTTTTCATGTACAATAATTCTTTTTCTTTTCATTTTTCTTCGTTCTCGTCATCTAATAAAAGCAACAAATGCTCTGTATTTTTGTTGTTGCAATTTGAATCAAACGCGCAAAAGAAAAAAAATCGTCGTCAATATTGTCGAACACACTTTAGTGAGGTTGAACGTTTTGCCTGACGTGAAGAATGAGAAGAGAAGGAAGAAAAAATGAAGAAAAAAGAAATAAATGCTCATGTATATATATATAGAAACAATATTAAAAGAGCCGAGGTTGCAACAAAGTTGCCCGCTGTCTCGTTAAAACTTCGTCATTTATTCAATGCATATGTAAATGTTGAACTGAAATTCCGAACTGTCTGGCATATTAGTATGTGTTATAATGTTTATTTTGATTCATTCTCAGTTGTGCAAATTATAAAAAGGAATATATTAAAATATAAAAAATTATTGTGAATAATAAATTGCAACAAAATAATATTAAATAAGATAGCTTGTTGGGAGTGCCATATCAGAATATTAACATCAATTAATCCTTGTCATATTGAGTTTACTTCTAAATGCATGTAACTATTTTTCAATGCCATTGTATTCGGTTCATTTTTTGTTATCAATGCAACAAGATTGCATGTCACACAATCACAATTTCACTTTTCCCATATAAATAAAATCTTGTTTCTACTGTTACTAAGGACATTTTGTTGTTGCATTCGATTTTCTTTTGTATTTGAAAAATTATTTCTCTCACTCTGAGAGCAATTTAGAGAGAAAATGAAAATAAAACGAGAGATTTTTCGTGCCGCATGTGCTCAAAAGTATTTGCAAAGAACGAAAGATAAAAACGTATCAAATCAACAACAATGTGCATATTCACCGATCAAACGATATGAAAATGTATTTAAAAGTTAGTGATCGCTTAACTTTTTCGTACTCTCTTTCCATTTCTCTCTTCCACATACATTATAACATTGAACAAAGTTGAAGAGAAAAATGAGATGAAATGCAAAAATATGAGTAGAGAAGAGCATGTATTTCTTGTATTTATGGGTGAAAAATACATAAGTAAGGTGCTTTCAATAAAAACTACAGTAAAGTACAAACTTTGTAGTTTGTAGTATACATTCTTCTCCTTTGTTGTATGTAGACATACATTTATACATTATCCCGAGAGCTTGTGTCTTGAATACTATGTGTTTTTACACTTTAAAATTTTGTTGCTTTTTCTCGTCGTAGTTAGTATATGAACTGATATTGTAGAGAACACTTCGTTACGAAGCCGTCTCTAAATAGAAATTTACGTTGTGTTTCAAGTTATTCAAGAATAATTGGAAATACAAAAATAAACTAAATTAAATCATTCAAAGTTTTCGAATAATAATTAAATAAAATGAATACATTGTATGGTGCGGGCTTTCCATATTTATCTCGGACTGTGCATAGTGAAAATAAGAAAATAATAAATCTTAAAAACACGTAAATCATCTAATTAATAAACATTTTTTGCCAAAACAATTTGGAGACAAATACTATATAAATACATTAACTAAGCTATAACTGTTTATAAAACCCAAAAATTACAATGTCTAATAACAAAAGCAAAATAGACGAAAAAGATGTATCTTCACGTGTAGCAAATCAAATAAAGAAAGAAGAAGAAAATAAGTGAAATTCAAATCTAAAGTAAGAAGAACATTTTGACTTTTTAAGTCAGATATATTTTTTAAGAATATTTTTTAGAGGTTAATTGACAAATACCATTAACCGGTCTTTACTCAGTATAATAACCTAACGAATGATTGCTAATCGTTGTAATATAGTATAAATAATGCTGCACTTTACTAGCAATCATACTTTTTGTGTAGCTTAAAAAACTTTCAAATTTTTTTCCCGTGATAACATGACTAGATCATAAAAAAAATTACAGAAGAAAATATTTCAACAAGTGTCTTTAGATACGGTAGAAATATGTAACTGTGTAAGAAGCCGGAAAAATGTAAAAATCACATTTTCCTTTTTTGCTCTCGCATTTATTCTTTTCTTACAAGGAGAAAAAAATCAAGGCTTCAAAACTAATAATAAGAAGCAAATCAAGCAATGCTATATTTCAAAAAATGTGCCAGAAAAATATTCACAGTAAATGAAAAACCGATAAGAATTTTTTTTTACAAAAATGTGCACTTGATATTATGTACATCAGAAAAAAATGTATTTACGTGATACAATGTCATACACTTGCATGCAGTGTTGCCATATTTTTAAATATAGCATGGGCTATTCTATAGGAGTTTTTAAATTACATATTTTATAATACAACTAATTAAATTCATTCAAAAAATGTTAATTTAAAAAAATCAGTCTAATGGAATCAGAAGAGTTTAAGCATAAACTCAACTAATATCAAGTTGTAAAAAGATTACTTTTAGGTTTCAAAGATTTGCCCGCTTACAAATGCACGAATACAAAGCTTCCTTACATAGCACAAGTATGACAGAAGAAAATAACTTGTTTTACATCCATCGATGTTGCATTTCTCATTCCTTCTCTATATATGTCTCCTTATTTCTTTTCTTCACTTCTTTGTGAGTTTCCAGTTCTTTTCCTACTTGTTTTTATACTTTAGTGTACATTGTATAATGAAATTTATTTATTTATACTTTATGTTTACTTGAGGATGGAAAAATATGTATATATAACTGATACAAGGCAATAATGCAACAGGCATAAATAATAATCTTGCAGTAGATCAAATTGCAGAAAGAAACGATAGTAAAGCGATTTATAAATAGAATACAACGAAAGACTCGAAGGAAAGAGAGACAAACTTTGAACAGATTTTTACTTGCATTTCACTCCATTCCAATTTCCTTCATTATTCGTCCATGGAAAAAATGTTTATTGACACTTTTCATCATTCAGTTGGAAAAAGGAGATTTTTTTTCTTATTTTCTCGCAATTCTCATTCCTTCGTTAAATTTATTTTGTAATACTCCTCATCCTTCAACACTGTCGACACGATGGAATGGTTTGCTATGGTTGTTATGGAGTTTCTAATTCAGTTAATCCCCCATCAATTTGCAAATGCAGTAGAAAATACCGGCAAAACAAGCGATTCTGTCTCATCTCTATTTATTTTATGTGATACACTATGTGTGTACTTGCTTACGAATAAATATTTACCCTATAATCTCACATCGCACATTTATTCTTGGCTTTTCTTCTTTTCTGATTGCAATAATAATCGCATTGATAAGAAGAAAGAAAAGAGAAAATATAATGTAAAGAAAACAAAATATGCCGCTAAGCAACAGTGTCGTTTAAAGATGTTTTGATCATCAAAAGAATTAAATAATGCAATAAGCTAAATAAATTTAAAATACGAATTTTAAGACTATATGCAAATTAGTTATCTATTGGCTGAGTCAATTCGACCAAATGAAAATTTTTGTTGATTCATTTCATCTTATAATCACCATTCAATATTAGTTTAATATTTATACTATGTTTGTACTTCTTCATACACGTCTTAGTAATTTTAAATTAATTTTGATAGTTTATGTATTTTCATTTTTTCATTTATTATATATTTTTATCGATAATTTTTATTTTCTTCTCTTTTTTGATGCATGATCTGATTGTGTGACTTCAACAATATGCCGAAAACAGTACGACAAATTCAATCACTAACGAAAAGTGGCATATGTCTCATGTGTATCAACTTAAAAAGGTATAAGCAAATCAAAAGTAGTTAAACCAAGTGAAATCAATTTTAAAAATAATGAAGTGATACACGTATCGTTAAAAGCAACTTTATAGCCGGAGTTGTTTCAAATATTCCTTTGACTTTGTAACCTGAGTTAACCTTATATCGAATGTAGTACTAAACAGAGGCGTAGCCAGAAAAAAAATTAGCAGGGTCCAATTTAAAAGTACGAAAATGATTTTAGTATAAATTAGAGCTACAGAAATAATTTAAATTAAGTAGACTCCCTGGCTACGACCTTATGGCGAATCAAATTATTTGTTAAGAATAAATATAATCTTGTAGTGTAAAGAGCGTAGTCTGAAATTTTTCGAGGGAGGGTGTTTTGATTTTTTTTTAGATTGAAACAAAAATTTAGAGAAGTGTTTTGGGATTTTTTTTTCGAAATATAGATTTCCCTAAAACTTTGCTAAAAACTATCTTTACTAGATATTTGTTTGTCAAAGACTAGTACAAGAATACAACTCTGCTAAAAGCTTGTATAAAATAAATGTATGCATAGATATTGACGACTTAACTAAAAAGTTAAGTTTCAGATTTAAAGAAATCTATAAAAAATGTGCATCGTTAGTGTTATAAATATCTAAATAAACAATACAAAGTACTGTCCAGAAAAATTCTGATTGCTCCGTGAAAAAAAATTTCTAAGCTTCAGTTAATGCACAATATTTGTTGAGCTTCTTATAAACTTTTCAAAACTTGCTTGAGGTCTAGAATGAAAATTTTTCAAAAAATAGCAAATAAATAAAAAAAAATAATTAAAAATAAAATTTTGTCATTAAATTTATTTGATGGGAAAAATAGGAAGTTGGGAAATTTTGTCATAAGAGAGCAGTCAGTCTATTTCGGGGCACTGCTTTAAGTTTAAATTAAGGAAATTATAGTCAACGATACAAAAACAAATTTGGTTTTAATAACATGAATGAACACTGAAAATAAAAAAAGATTTGAAAAAAGAAAATGATAACTGAATAAAAAAAACTAGGAAAATGATAACGATCAATGTAAACTTTTTCGTTAACAAGCGTGTTGAAGCCCGTAAATAAATTTAATATTAATACAACATAAGTTCACCAAAATATTAGTTTAAAAAAATTAGAGAACAACATTTTTCGTTTACAAGTGAATAAGAAATATGAAAATAATGCACGCAAATTACGATTCAAAAGCATCTGGTAGTGATCAAAGTGAATCGGATATTGAAATGATGGATGGACCCATCATGAATGGTAAATCTCAAAACAATTCTTCTTCTCCACGAACACCACCAAATTGTGCTCGATGCAGAAACCATGGACACAAGTTAGCACTACGTGGTCATAAAAGATTTTGTGCTTACCGATACTGTAATTGCGAAAAGTGTAAATTGACAGCAGAGAGGCAGCGTGTAATGGCATTACAAACTGCCCTAAGACGTGCGCAGGCACAAGATGAATCTCGCGTGTTGGCTCAAGGTGAAGTTCCACCTCCACCTATACCATCTAATATACATCATTTACTTCCAGCACGAAGTACAGGAAGTGTATCCAGTAGCAATGGCAGTGTTCAATTAAACCAAAGTCCCAACCAAATGATGAACCAAAGATCAGACAGTGCACTTGGTAGTCAACCTTCTTATGAAAACTGTGATTCATCAACAGCTTCACCAAACTCACAGCAAATGCAGCAATTTCCGCGACAGCTTCCAACAATTCCCAACTATCCACCACTCATGGAAGAGTACCAAGATACTGGTGAGTACAAATCACCCATTTATGTATTTTTTTAAATTAAAAATGAATGTTTTAAAGCAAAACATTTGAGCAAATTTCACACTTATTTCTCTCCATATACCGTCGATTGACCGATACTTTAAGTGCTTTAATTTGATAGATTAACTTTATGGAACAATGTGTCAACAATGGTTAAATCTAAGTACGTTAATTCAAATCGAAATCACACATCAAATAATTAAATAAATACACATTTTTACATAATTTAATGTAAATTTCCAAAAAAAAATTATCAATACCAATCGTAATTACTACGAAAATAATATAAAATTTAAGAAAAGGGACATCGTGAACATTTATTTTCGAAGTTTTGTTCAAAAATTGTTTTTGTGTGTGTGCTTTCAATTTCAATTGACATTAGATAGTGTTTTCAGCGAATCCGAGAATTTTTTTAATTTATTCCATAGGAAAAATGTTTAACAAAAACTACTTATTTTAATACGTAAACTTATGACTATTGGATATTACATAGAGCAAAATTATTCTCGACGGTACAAAAACCATAATATTTTACTTAATTGCTTATCTTTAATGATTTTATTAATGTTTATTGAAAATGAAAGTGAGAAAAGATATTTTTTTAATTGCTCTACTTTTGAACCAGAAAAATTTTTGAAGTAAGACAAACATATTGATGAAAAAAATTGATTGTAATTTTTGATGCAGAAAAAATGTAATTTATTTTAGTAGTATTTTCAATATTTCAAAAATTAAGGCAATCTTTGAATATTTTTATATTGTAAAAAATTTATCATAATTGAAAGAAAACGATAATTAGGTCCCTTTTCTAACGACAAGTGAAAAATCTTCTAGTATATATTAAGAAAATTTCTATCCCAGAAGCTTTTCATATTGCAAATGTATATAGTTAGATAACCATTTTTACATTTAACATCAGAATGAATATAAAGAGTAGCAATGCTGATTTATGTACAATATTGCGGCATATTAAAATTTGTAATTTGGTTAAATGTAAATACATTAAAAAGCCATGAAAATCATAAATTATGCTACTCATGCAAGGAAGATTATTCTTCTTGATTCTTTTTTATTTTTATAATCTGCTGCTTGCTATTGCCCTTCGCAAATTGTACCTATACATACATCTCCATAAGTTTTACAACATTTTATGCTATAAAAGGAAAATTTACAGTTCAAAGATTTCTGTCTCTCTTTCATTTTCTACTTCCACACTATTATTCTGTTAAACGCCAATAATTTTTCTTTCTTCGAAATCTTTACTAACTTGCTTGGCTTTTTGATTCATGCCTCACGGTTCATTGCATTGTTTCGTGAATTCAGTTTCAGATTCTTTTCTTATACATATTGATTTTTTTGCTTGATATTATTTAATTCAATTATAGCTCTTTTTGAAAATATTATATATGGTTTCAAAATACATTTGAAGTTCATTTCTCCTTTTCCTCTTTAGTTGAGATTATAAACTAAACATTCCAAACTAACGATACAATGTTGTGTCTGCAACGTGTCATGTTTCTTTAAATATTTATTAATTTATTTCGAACCCACCGTTTATTATTTTTGGATTTTTATGCATTTAGTGGTTTTCGGTTTCTCATATTTATGTTTAGAGATCAAATCAAGATTTTCAAACCGTTTAATTTCATCACTTTTGTCTCGCAAAATACTTTATTATCCTCTTCAAAATACTCAAACATTAAGTATTTATATAATTTTGTCAAGATTTTCCATTTTAAAAATTAAAATAGTAATTTAAAATTTTTGTTAATTTTTTTTTGTATTAACATAAAAAATTATGATTGTTAAGTCAAACTATAATATAGGTATGAAGAACTGAAGCAGGAAGTAAAACAAGATAAATTAACTAAACGTTATAAAATAAAACTCGGCCCTAGAAAAGGCACTAAGTTGAATTTTGGAGTAATGATATTATTCGAAACAAAAATGTTGATTGAAGCTTTAGCATGAGCAGCTTTACTGTAGAAATTTGATAGTGAGTCTAGTTATTATGAAGATATAAAAGCATTCAATCGTATCGAAAAAAATATAAAGCTATAATTAGAGCTTGATTTACTTGACTTTTAAGATTGGAAGGTAAAGAGGAGAAATAAGAAAACTGAAGAGAAAAAGTGTGAATCTTGCATTCTACATTGTTCTGGTTTTTAAACAAGTAAAAAAGATTGGTAGCAAGTTTTAAACTACCCCAAGATTAACTACCTGAGAAAACGAATACAAGAAATAAGAGGAACTTTAGTTAATTTATCAAGCTTTTCTACAATTTAGAAGACAGTATTCTGCAGAAGTGTACGACCATTTCTCATTCCTACTCATTTTTGTTGAGGTTGACTCATTTTTGGAGCTCTTTCTGTCGAGTAAATAACGAGCAAATAGTTAGCCTATACAGCATCGCAAAAAATTGTTTCGTTTTTGCAGAATAGTTGTAAATTCCGTGTTCTTTTTCATTATCCGTTCATTTAATATGGTCACGCAATAACTTTTCATAATTTCACATGTATTTCAAAAAAAATCTCATATACTTGTAATACTATTATATATAATAAGTAAAAAATATTTACTTGAGAGGAAGAGCTTTTGTTTCTTAAAAAAGTAATTGATAAAAAAAATTAAACAACCTTCGATTATCCAGCAACTTATAAACTCAAATGTTTATTTTATTGCATAGCCACTACTATAAGCTTTCCAACGATACTAAATTTATTACATTTAGTCTTAAGATTGGAGAGAAATATAAGCAAAAATGTAAAGTATGGACCTACAAACTCGCTCAAATTTGAACTTCGCAATAAAAAAAAAAGTTATAAAATTTAGTTTCAGTAGGCTTAGGTACCATTATATGGTTTCAAAAACCCAAAAAATCATTTCTTGTCAATTTTCGACAAAACTTCACCATGCATCAATTTTTTTTGACAGAAATGTTAAGATAATCAATATTTAAATAAAATCTGAATGTTTCATTAAGATTGGGCATAGTTTTTATGAGAAAAATTAAAGTTCCCTTAGTGGGGTACCCCAGGAACCAAACTTCAAATGACTCTAGCGGAAAAAGGGGTACTCCAATTTTCTTCGTTTTGGTCTTAAATTAAAGGTATAAATATGGGCTCTAATATTCCAAAATAAAATGTCACGCAACCGACCATCATTGGGGTACCTGGAGTCCCCTAAGGCAAAAAATCAAAAAATTTCAACTTTAAACTCATTTTTCTGCACATTAGTCAAACTTTTTTAAAAACTTTTTTCGAGTGGATTATGGACATTAATGAGCTTTATCTATTACAGAATATTTCAGAAAAAATTATTGTATTGTGTAGTCACAGGGTTGAAAATTCCATGAAAAATCATAAGTTTTCGACTTTTTCGAGTCTACCGAGCGCAGGAAGCACCAAAAGTATATCATGTGCATATTTTTATTAAAGCTCTTACTTATATCTATCAAATAAAAGAAAGTTTGAAAAATTTCGATGTAGCAGTGACGAGTACCAGAGCTTTGAAAATTACATAGTATCAGACTGTTTAAATTAGACAAAGTAAAATTTACTGACCTATGAGAAGCAATTAGACATTGATCTTTTTCTTAGTGAAATTTAAAAATGTAAATCACGAAAATCGTGTTAAACGTTGACAGACCATTTTATTTCCTTTCCAATTGTTTCTTCTATTTATCTTTCAAATTTACATTGGAACAGAAAGAGAACTACCTGACGTCTGCTAAAATTTCAAATAAGAAATTGAGGACAAATTTCGGAAGTAGAGAACAATCCTCTGAAGTACTTAGTACACTGGCATAGTGGGCCTAGTTTAGTTTTCATTAAGTTTTCATTGTCATTTTACCCAATCATATTATCCTTCATACAAAAAAGAAATTGAAATCCCACTTCAAAAAATTTCTGTCTACGCCCTTGCTTGCAATATGAAGTTTAACTTAACTTTTTATTTTGGTGTATACAACAGTAAAATAATCAAGATTTTTTTTTTTAAATCAGTAATACTTCCTTCATGCATCACACAACGTATACAGTTTTCCTTCAATTCTACAGAGTACAACAAAATGACAAAATGTAATGAATTTTAAATAATCAGAAATGTGAAAATTGCAATGTGATGCCAATTGATGAGGATTTGTGTTGTATGACTTGGGGGCATTTAACATGCATTTATGTTGTCAAATATTGGATGGCTATCATACAAAAACGAAAGGAAGGGAGATTGAGTGAAGCTGAAAAAAGCAATTGAAATTCAATATGAAAACAGAATTGATTCTTAAATTATTTTTCACTTAACATGCTATTGTCGATAATTGCTATTTTGTAGTTGCAAGTGTATGATGCATCAAACATAATCCAGAGAGATTATGTAAATAATCAAAACCTTATGATACTCTCGATAATAATGATGATTTGATTTCAATTATTTGTGATTTTGAGACTTTTTTTTCAATCTATGGTTTTAAAAAAATCTTGATCTCATAAAGTTGCATCAGCTTCACTATTGTTTTTTACTTTATTTATTTATTTTTTAAACAATCTTCAAAAAGATTTTTGACCAAAAAGATGAAAATAGTACAAAAGGTTTAATTCTATTTGTCCAAAATCTAGGAAAGACCTTTTTTATAATCAAAAAATATTTTGCGAGCTCGTTGTAGGCTCTCTGAATTTAGTCTCATATTTGGAAAAAAACCTAAGCTAAGTTCATTCAAGCAAATCTTATTTATTTCTATTATTTGGATATTTAATAACCACTGTGTTTTTTAGATGCGTTTCTTGATTTTTAGATTGGCTATCATTAAACAAAATGATAAAAAGTTACAGATTGGTATAAATATAATATTTTTAAATTGAACAGCGTTTACAAAAACTAAATTATCTCATAAATGAAAGGATATAGATAAAAGCAAAGTCACCTTAAATATGGTTTTTTAAGTTTTTGCATAATTATGACTACTATGGGAAAGAATTTAAAAAATCATGTTTTTTAGAGTAAGAATAATATTTAACAGCACTGAAAGATTGGGCTTTTTTTGTTTCATTCAAATTATTGTCCTTAGTTTTATTAATTTCCTGAGAAATACAAATGTATGTACTTAATATATAACACAGATCCTACATCAATTGCTGTACAGTAAACAATTTTCCATTTCATCGACAATTTAAAATTTCCATGGAGAGGGAAAGAGGAAGGAAAAATGTTCAAGCCATGGAAACAGCAGAAGCAATCTGGCACTGAGTGATAATGCATCACATTTATTTACAATTTATAGAAGTATGAAATAAATTTGTCACCATGAACTACGAAGCATCATCGTCATCGTTTATTGACCTTGAACTTTTCATTCATCAACTCTTTTGATTTGAAACTAACCTTAACACTTTAGCTATTATTTAAACGTCCTTTATGCTTTTTTTTACATAAATATAAGACATACAGAGCGTCCTTGATTTGCATAAGATATTTCGGGTTCCAAACAATTGTGCAAATCGAGAATCCCCTGGATATGTAATTTTTTAATGCTTATCATGTAAATATTTCACATATTATAATATTCTACCATAAAGAAAAGGAAAGGTGAAAATTTCTTATAAATGTCAATGCAATTAACGCTGTAAATGTGAAACAAGTGCTTAGTAAATGCAACTGAAACTTTGTTACTCATCATTTTACTGAATTTATGGCAAAGGCAAGACTGTTTTACTCGACTTTTTTATGAAAAAAAAAAAATTGTTCTGAATTATTCAAGGTTTTCTGTTCTTGGTTAGTTTTTATTCAGAAAAATTTTTGATAAATTTTGGTATAATTTTTTTTCTTCATTTACCCTATATTCATTTGTCTTCATCAAAGCACCAAAAGTTCATACCTACCTTTAATAGTACAAAAAGAAGTAAGTTTAATTCTTAAAACGAAATTAAATAAAATTTTAAAAAATCATGTTGTGTCATTAAGCATCTACTAAGATTAAATTTTAAATTACCTGTAGACAGATATAAATGCACATTCAGATAGATCTGATATAAAAATAAATACATTCGTTCTGAAAAATCGATATCAAAATGACATTAAAACCTTTTCCGCAAAAGCGACATGAAACTTAATTAGTAACGTTGGCAACATTGTTGCGATAAATCAAGGTCACTTTCAATATAAGTACAGTGCATACAGAGGAATGATGAAAATAGACAGATAAAAACTTTCAGTGTATACAATGCATTTGCACGGAATGAATGATAGACATTTCACACGTGTAGTAGCTTTTAGCTCTTCAGAAAATTAAATTTATCGATATATAAAGAGTTTTCTCTCTTTAAAGGAGCAAAGTAAAATTTCTGCGAAATTTATAACAGAGCAATTGCAGTATTAAAGTTAAATAACTTCCATGGACATGGCTTGAGCAATACGTCAAGCGTTTTCTTCATTCATCTAAAGCACGAAATTCAACTTGTGAATGACAAAAGCGCATTTTCTCCACACAAAACAAAATCAGATAAATTACTGGAAAAAAAAGTTCAAAAATATTTGACAACATCCACCTTGTAAGGCTTGTATATATCATATATATATATATATATATAACTTTAAAAACTTTGCATGTTGCATAGCGTAAGTCACTTCTAAATGCTTTGTTCTAGCAACGGGAGTGATCAATTACCATAAATCTTCCGCCATTTTTGTAGTTAACTGGAGTAGTAAAGTGGCAGTCAGACGGACAAAACGAGTAAAATTCGTTAATAAACAATACTTGTAAATTTCTCACATATTGATCTTTCATCAATTGCCATTTGATACTTAGTTTCAAGGATATTGATGGCATTTGATGGCAATTGTTTTTTATATTTACGCAGAAATATTTATTTTAATTCGCATCTTTTTTACTCAAATAAATATAAATTTTGTTTGAGGAATTTTTAAAATAATTTGGCATAAAACTACTGGAAATAGTTTATCTCATTTTAAGACTCTATATTAGTAATTTACGTGTTATTTGACTGACTAATTTTTGAATCAAATTTTTATTCTTTAAAAAGGCATTTTATGAAGAAGATTAAAAAGCAAAAATAAATTAATTGCAAACCTCCAACATTGCAAAAACTGCCATGAAAAGTGATTGGCATATGCTCGGGATATATGTGAAGGTGGATTCGTTTCAAGCATGAGATTAATATTATTTAATTCACTTTCTCGTGAAAACCTGTTTTACATTTCATTTTTTTCTACTCAAGTCTTCGATTACTTTAACCACAAAGTTGCATTTTAACAAAAAAAAAACATCTACAAACCAATGAGTGATAGGCTTGAAAATTTTAATGATAGCTTTACTTATTTTTCATATTTTTTATATTTATTATAAGCATCAATTTCAGTAAGAAATGTGAATATAATAGTCTGCAAAAATGAGCAATACGAACCGATGTAAGTAGTCACGAATTCAGGAGTTTTTGAAAGTGGAAGTTCAAGTCAAGTAAAAAAATTTGTGCATTTTAAAGAAGACGAAAGTTAACAAACAGTGGGTTTAAATTTTTGAAAAACTACTTTGGCTGGAAAAAAAATTGTATCCCTTTGTAATTCTGGCTCAATTCATGCAAAATTCCGTCCAGATTCGTTCCAAATTGCTGCTAGGGGCATGTATGAAATATAAATTGAAAACAAAAATCAAGCTTGAACAAGCAGTTTTTAGTTTTCAGCAAAAAGGAAAAATATAAAAATGAAATAATCTTGCTACATGAATGCTTAGTTTATTTTTAATACCAGCTTCATTTATAATTACACGCAAAACATAAGAGAAGTATATATACATGTCTTGGATAATTAAATGTCATAATTGTATTTCTACTCAGATTGTCATTTGAAACGAGAAAGGACTTTTTATAAAATTGTTCATTTTAAATGAGTAAATCAGTTTATGTTTTTGCTAGTAATATATTTATATTAAAAACATATTATAATGGATTATAATGCTTATAATATAGGAATTTCAACTTGATTGATCAGACAAAAAATGTTCCGCTTGTATGCAGATTTTGATTTTTTGTAAATTCTTTCATTTTCCCGTGATCACAGCAGCTATATTATTTATAGGCATTACCTTTGTAATAAATTTAAATTTGAATCGAGTCACAATTAGAATTTCATATTATGTTAGTGGACAACCGATTAAACATTTTTTTGTTTTATCAAATAAACTATGCAGTGCTTTATACATCATTTGTTCTTTTTAAAAAACAAAAACGACAAGTTTTTGTTACTAAATTTTTAAAACGAAGTTGTGACAAAAAAATTTTTTTGACCGAAAAATGAAAAGAAAGCAAAAAATCGTGTAAAAAATCAAAAATGTAAATCAAAATTTCCATTTATTGTCACGCTTTATTATTGAATATTATGAATAGTTAGGCTGTTTAAAACGAGGTATATTTCATTAATCCTCATGTTTGTTTTTGTGAGGAATTGAAGAAGTTTCTAATGAGTTGTCCTCTAAATTTAATTGAATTGTATGAAAAAAGGGGAAAAAAAATTATATGATGGTTAAATAAGGAGCTTAAAGTTTGCATTAAAGCTATGAGGCAACCATTTAATATAATATTAACAAAACGAGTTAAAGGTTCACCAGTACTGTATAAGTGACTGACTTATGCGCTTATTCCTCTCGTAGGACATTAAGAACTCCCTTTAATTATTCAGATCAAATATGATCCAGCACCGCAATATGGCTTTTTGCATCTTATGATTGTTTAACGAGGGAAGTATCACTAATCCACCCTCACCATAATTTTTTAAAGTAATCTCTCTCTCTCTTATAATTATTTTTTTTTATAAAATCTCCAATTACTGACATTGAAATGTGTTAGGACCATCACCAATTGTAGATAGTGATGTTTAAAAAAAATTATCAAGTATTTATCCAGAGTATATTTATTATTTTTAGCATAATTCATTGCATGCATACAAAAACTGTAAACTATCCATAGAAATTCAAAGGCACAATAAGCTTTAGTTTCTAGTTGTTTAAAAGCGAAAAGCTTCATTGCTGGTTTTACGTTCATGACATTCAACCAATGGTAGTACGAGACGCCTTTGAATGCAATGTTGAGGCAATTAAGTGTTTTAAAACTTTAATGTTAAGAAAAAAAACAATAAACATTGTCTGTTTTCCTCCAAACCAATTTTATGCTGCTATTATTACTCTGCTTATTTTTTCATGACAATCAAATTACAATAAACTGAATACTTAATTGTAAAATAAAAGCTGAAGAAGGTGCAGTTTTAAAATTATAATGAAAAATTGCAATAATTTTAAATAAACTTGATAAAAAATTTCAATTAGCAGTTTATTTGAGCTGTTAAAAATCAATTAAAATTAACTTTTATCTCTTTTGCAAATATGTCATTAAAGTAAACTAAAAGCAATAAATAAAATATTATGGTTAGAAATTCGTGGCATTTGATTCCTGTTTATTATTAATAAAGGTTTTACCAATACAGAAATAATTTTAGTAAAAGATTCGAAGGAATGGATACTTCCTTGTCTTATAAATTTTTAAACAAAAGCACAAAATAATTAGTCAAAAAAGTTTTAGGAACCGTTAAAAGTGAGCATTAATTTTTTAGAATTTTTTTACCTATATTGATAATATTTCAATCAATACCTTTTTTTATTAACTTTTAGAATCAGTATTTTGAAAGGTTTTTTGCTACATGCTAAGAAAATTTTTATATCTCACAAGTGGAAATATTATCCTTATGGAATGCGATTAAAATCCTGGATTAACATTAATTCAGAAATTTCATTTTTCACGGTAGATAATAATTCCACTTATAAATTAAATTGTCATATGATTGCAAACTTAATTTCTATCTGCAAATTTAAAGTGCTCATTTTTGACGAATTCGTTTGTGTTATTTGTAAAAGTAAAATAATTGGACTTTTAATCTAATCTGTATAATCTTAACGAAACCTACAGTATGCGGACAAAAAATTAGGGACTTTTCAAAAAATTAGTATTATTGATCTGGAGCTTAAGGCTTAACAGATATTGGAAAATGGTAAAAGGGTGAAATGTTCTACACATCATTAGCTATCCAACAGTATACAATAGTGGACATAACTTCCGCACCTTCATAGGGTCTTACTCAATTTTTATTTTTTGATCAAAAATTTATATTGAAAATTTGTCATTTTTCAACAATATTGCCTGTAACTTTTGTTCCTTTCAATGAATCTTCCTGAAACTTTTACATAATGTTTCTGCTACTTATGGCTTTACCATGCATAAGTTTCAGATTTTTTGAAGGCTCTCTTCATAGACTTCCACACCAATGAATTAGGCTACATTATAAAATTTTAATTTTAAAAATTTACTTTAACTAACTATTTTACAATTCAAACTTTTAATGAATTTGATAGAATTTTAGTTAAGCTTTCTTTTGGTATATAACTTATTAGGTAAGCATTTGTAGATCAAGAGAAAACTTGAATAAAATCAAATATTGCGGACATTTTTCCTACAATTTTTTGCATAAATCATTGATAACTTTTATAAATTAGTCTAGACCTATGGATATTTTTACATAATTATAAAGCTCTAACCTTCCTTTACAAGTTTCTAGTACATTAAAAAGTTCTAAGATGGACGGAAGTAGAAATTATCAGCGCTTGAAAAGTTGTAAATTTTCAAAATCGAAATTTTTGTATGGACGAAAAATAAATTTCAAATTTTTTCTAAAATAAGCAATTCCTTTGGATGTAAATGACATTTCTGTTACTGAGAACTAATAATAAATCAATTACATCCAAAGGAATAGCTTATTTTAAGAAAAATTTGAAATTTATTTTTCGTCCATACAAAAATTTCGATTTTGAAAATTTACAACTTTTCAAGCGCTGATAATTTCTACTTCCGTCCATCTTAGAACTTTTTAATGTACTAGAAACTTGTAAAGGAAGGTTAGAGCTTTATAATTATGTAAAAATATCCATAGGTCTAGACTAATTTATAAAAGTTATCAATGATTTATGCAAAAAATTGTAGGAAAAATGTCCGCAATATTGGATTTTATTCAAGTTTTCTCTTGATCTACAAATGCTTACCTAATAAGTTATATACCAAAAGAAAGCTTAACTAAAATTCTATCAAATTCATTAAAAGTTTGAATTGTAAAATAGTTAGTTAAAGTAAATTTTTAAAATTAAAATTTTATAATGTAGCCTAATTCATTGGTGTGGAAGTCTATGAAGAGAGCCTTCAAAAAATCTGAAACTTATGCATGGTAAAGCCATAAGTAGCAGAAACATTATGTAAAAGTTTCAGGAAGATTCATTGAAAGGAACAAAAGTTACAGGCAATATTGTTGAAAAATGACAAATTTTCAATATAAATTTTTGATCAAAAAATAAAAATTGAGTAAGACCCTATGAAGGTGCGGAAGTTATGTCCACTATTGTATACTGTTGGATAGCTAATGATGTGTAGAACATTTCACCCTTTTACCATTTTCCAATATCTGTTAAGCCTTAAGCTCCAGATCAATAATACTAATTTTTTGAAAAGTCCCTAATTTTTTGTCCGCATACTGTAATTAATCGTCTTTTTGAACTTACAATTTTAACCAGTTAACATTCAAATTTTAACTAATACAGGCATAGTCATTCATGACCGATTTTTCTGCGCATTTTTTCTGTACAGAATTAAGTCAGCAAATTACGTTACGTTCAGAGATTAAAATTAATGGCTAAATAGTATTTGAAAAATATTGTCCAGTAGTTAAGTAGCAGACAGACGAACGGTCAAAGTGCAGACAATCGCGTTTTTTCCCTTTGAAAAGATGCGCTAAAAAGGAATTGATGGCATTGCATTATAATTCATTTCTTCTTAATTTTTATTTTTTCCCCCTAGAAATTCCAGTTGTAACTAATTTTTGCAAATACTGGATTTGACTAATGTAAGCTCATATAATATTCATATATCTGAATTTTTTAATTGAAATTTGGTCCCCGAGAGGTACAAAATGCAAAGGTTACAATTGAAATTTCTAGAAATGTATTCATAAATAAACCAATGCTCTAGTCCATCGTTTCCCATAATATTTTCACACAGAGAAGCAAGACTATATAGTGAAGGCAGAACAAATTGTGAGAAAATTCAACTGTGTTTATGAAATGATGCCATTACTCTATGCATTGGTAAAAGCTACAAAGGGAAATGTTGAATTATCGGAACGTCTTCTAATTGAAGGTAAATCGGTGTGCTATAATTATTATATTGAAAAAAAGATGATTCTTGATTTAACCGTATCAAGCGATACAAAAATTCAAAGTTGTGATGATAATGAAAAAAATAGTGGTTCGAGCAGCGACTTAAGGGGATCTACTTCGATTTCACATAGTATTGATTATATAATAGGAGATGCGCCGAAAGACATTACTCCTCCATTAGTAGATACTGTTGCCGAGACTAGAAAAGAAGGATCGTCTCCTCCTTCGTCATTATCGCCAAATCCTAGTTTCATTGCTTCCAGATTGCATTCACAGTCTCTGCTAACTTCATATTTTCAAAGTGTTAGTGACCAAGGTTTTCCTACTCCAAGATTTTCTCCAGTTTTACCATTCTCTTTTATACCACCTCGTCATTTCTATGATAATCCTATTATTCGTCAGCATATGCAGCAAAATTTAATAGAGGAAAAAGAAAAGAAAAATTTGAAAAATGGAAAAATATAATATTTTTGGTGGAAACTAGCATTAGTACAGATTTTTTTAACGACTTACATAAGACAATATACATCCTTATTAATAAATAAGTTCAATGTTGATCTTGCTTTGCTGTTATTTGAACAAAAATTTATACAGTTTGTTAGGTACATCATATACAAATTAATTATAAGTTTATAAATTTAAAAAAAAAAATTAAGACATTGCCTTAAAAAATTATTTTATGTATATGCGCGAAACAAGATTTTAGTTTATGTAAGTAGGTTAGGCGAGTCTGCATAACTTTCCAAAAAAAAATTTGTGAAAATATTGATAAATAGAATATCAAATTAATAAAACAACGAATTAGGGGATGAATACTTAATCTTTATAAAACATTTCTCATCACTGCTTTTGTGATTAAAAAAATATTCATCCTACATTTTGAATAATACTTAGCAGTGGTAAAAAATGTAAAAGTCAGGTGCTTTACATCAAATTTGAGTTTAAATAATCGAATGAAACCAACAAATTTGATAGAAAAAGAGATTGAATTTCAAAAATACATTTTAGATTTTAAAAATTTCAAAATTAGAAATTTTATTAGTTTTTTCAAGGTAAAATCTAATGCGGAACTAACTTTTAAATTTCGTATCATCACAATTCATAAGACTCTATTTAGAAAATTACACCAGTGAAGTAAATATATATTATATTTGCCTTGCGTCTTATTGAATTTACTTACATTTATTTTTTAAATTATCCTTATTTTAAAAGAAAACTGAAGAAACCATTTTTTTTACGCTAAAACTTTCACTTACCGAAACCTTGACATTTAGCGCTTCTAAATATAATTGATTTTTTTTTTTAAAAAAAATTATATTTAAAAGTAGATGGCTATGGTTAATCGGAACTATGTTCTGATTTGGTACGTCTTGTTTTATTTTAAAAAAGGAAAATACAATTTGGAACTCTTTAATTTTAAAATTGTTTAAAATTGGTATTAGAAACGAATTATCCTAAAATAATGTTTCATGGGTAAAGTTTTGCTACCACTTTTAAACAATCATTATTCATAAATTTTTAATATCAAAATTTTTACTTTTTACTATTTTCCATATAATAAAATTGAATACAATAGGCCGCCAGGTGATAGATGAATATGCACGGAAGCATAATATGAACCTTTTTGATGGGATACCGATGAGGCAAGGCTAAACGAAATTTATCCATGTTCATATTAGTAGTCACCAAGTCGTATAATGTAAAAAAATTACATTTTGAAAGCATTCATTTTAAATATAAATTTGACAATGTATATTAAAAAAGAATATCAGAAGTACAAACAATTAGGTAAAACTAAATATGCGTTGGAGATTTTTATACCAAAAATATCATTTTTTACATAATTTTTGTACACTAATTGTTAATATCTTAAGGAAAGGTTGTTAAATTGAGCCTGACTTGACTTTCAATAATTTAAAAATTCTCGAGCAAAAACTTTTGTGTTCTCATTTACGGAATATTTCATTAAGATTTATTTTCCAATTTTACCACGTTTTTTTGGCTTGTTGTATAGATATATGGAGAATGCAGAAAATGATTTTTATATCTTGCTAATCTATTTAGATCAGTATAACATTGTGCTTTATTTTCAAAAGCAGATAAAATGCAAAAAATTTAACTATCATATCCCAGTAACTAGGCTCTAGAATAGCTATTTTTAAGTAAACTTAGCATACTGAAGAAAAATCAACTATGTAGATAAAAGTTTGCTCAAAAAAACCATGGATTACTAGGAATGAATATTAGAACATTTATAAATGAATGCTTTCAAAATATATGATGAACATTAAGACAAATATATGCTTATGACATAGTTAAGATAAAATAATGACGTAAGGCGTCATTACTAACACTAATGGCGCTGTAAGTTGAAAGTTTACATTCTCTTAATTTCATAATTATCTTCTTTAAATTTGTTTTAAAATATAAGGAAAAGTGATTTTAAAAAAGTAATCAGGAAGCGAAGCATGATCCTCTGAAGCTTACTAATCATAACTCTAGATTCAACAAAAAAAAACCTTAAAAATTATAAAGCTTGATGGTTATGCTGTAGTTAAATGCTTCCTGATTACAAATATTTGTTCTATAGTAAAGCGATGAGTAGTGATATAATGATTTCATTAAAATCTTTTATTTAGCTCACTTAAATCAAATTTCAGTTAGTTAGAGTTTTCAAAACTCTTAATCAAAAAATTAGGAATAAGATGACTTTCATTCTACGACATAAAAAAATTAAAGCGCTTAATTTATCGATAAGTCACGGGATCGATATCAATGCTTTTAGCACTAAATTACTGCTGAATGTAGTGCGATATAAAATTAATCTACAGCCCATACAAAATTTGCTGCTGTATGTTATGACTATATTAACAGTTAATGTAATATAGTCGGGTGAAGTACATAAATATGGAGGCGTCATCAGGTAATATCTAATTGTGTTAACACTCTGAATTAATCCCGAAAAATTCTTAAACTTAATTTGAAATCATTAAAATTCCAACTAATCTCGAAATTATTTTATGAATAGCTTACAAGTTGTTGAGATACTATATGATGAAGTCCTAATAATTATCGAGACTGTGTAATTTTCACTCACTAATCCCATACAAATTTTATTTTGCATATGAGTTACACAGACTTGATAATTGCAAATAGGATTATTTGACTTTAAGTATAGGGTTGAAGAAGCGCTTATAAATTTTGTGAATCATATTCACACCAATTTTTCAGTAGACTGTTTTCTGCTCTCACGTATGTCAATGGATCTACTTTTCAAACCCTAAATTTATTGTTCAAATTGTCCAAATTAAGGGATGCCGTCAATACCCATAGTCGGTATTAACTGATTCGATCTAAACTATTTTTTGTAAGTACATCATTCAAGTTGGTGTTATTTTCAGACATTAAAATAGTATACTTAATTTGTTAAACAGTTCTATGAATTTTCACACATAAATTTCTCTTTTAATCAAAAAATAAATTTTAATTTAGAAAATGAGATAAAGTTACATTGCATTGGATAAAGAACCGTGTACTCAGCTGAATGGCACACGGCGTAAAAAAGTTAAAAAATAATGGCACCAGACCGGCGTCAGGCTGGTTTAAAAAATTCAACTCTAGCAATAGCCAATATCTCTGGGGTCATTTAATTATGACTTCCAAGGCGGTGAACGAAAGAAATTCTTCTATGGGTATATAGATTTTTGGCACTTAATTGTGAATTCTAAATTGGAAAAATTATTTTGTATAAAATTTGACATTTACTGACTCTTAAATATTTTTTTTAAATTCTTCTTTAGTTTTATTAAATAATTTCAATTTTTGACTTAAATTTTGAAAGCAAGTTTAATAATTGTTGTTTGCTAAATTCTGAATTTGAAAACTTTGGACTGGAATAAAAATTTTCTAGAAAGCGTTTTATTTTGGTGAAGATTTATGAGAATTCCGTATATTGTTAAGTGTTTTCATCTGAGTAGAAAAAGCCAAAACCTCTGAACGTATAATACTTATTTTTGTACTAAAATTTGAATTTTAGATTACTTATTTGTGAACAAAATCCAAAAAAATGTATGTCCGTAGGAAAATTTGATTTTATTCTCTAAATTTTCTAGTCCAATCGGTAAGTAACAATAAATTATGAACAAAATTTTTTAAATCTTTAAAATTAATCTTAATATCCAGAAGACTTGGAGAAAAAGTAAATAATTCAATTATTTTGTCAATATCAATACAAATATTTATTTGAAGGTATAGGAGAATCAAAATATAGCAGTGGTTCTCAAACTTTTTAAAATTCTTGACTTCGCTTTAAAAATGGTTTTAGGTAAAAATTTGGGTAAAAAAATCGAAATTTTTTGCATGTTTAGTAGAATGTGCGACATGAAATTCAGTTTCACGATTCAAAAAAAGAAAATTATTAAAAATGAGCAAAATCCCAAAAAAAACTTTGCTTCGTCTTTGAAATAAACGCCTTATCGCCCAAGTTATGAATTCAGTAATTTTTAATCAAAGAGATTTGGTTCGAACGAGTCCCATCCAGTCCAAAACTCCATATTTCAGAAAATTTTTGGGCGGTATAGATTTTAATTAAATAGCTTCAACAAAAACACAGTTTAGACACAGATAGTTCATTATATCGCAAAATACTCCTCGCTTTTCTATAGATGCGTTTTGAATTTTAGATGCATGTACAATTGAAATGATTAATATTAAGGGACACAATTTTGAAGAATTTATTAGTTTTAATTTGTTTTTCTTAAAACACAACTTATTTTTGTCAACAAAGTAATATGCTATGAAAAATGCATAAATATAACGCTTAATGTTTATAAAAAATACATCCAAATTGAAGAGTTCAACATTTACATATTATCATTAGATTATTATTACTTATATGACTAAGTCTGAAAAAATTTCATTTAATTATGGAGTTGTTAATGAAGGTTTTATAACTGAAAATTAAGTGGAAGTTAATTTTAGGGGCTATAAAAAAATTAGTGAAACCATTTTTTTAAATAAAATTTAAAAGAATTTGAATTGCTTACAAAAATTATGATCAACATTTAATTGAAATTTACATTTAATTTTGTTACAAAATATAGGGCAAATATTTTTTGGGGGTCTTTACCGGTCAAACTTAATAAAGCATTGCTTTTCGGTCATTTCGTCTTTTGTGAATTTTCAATATATAGCTTTTACGTTTGACATACGATATATTGACATAATATATATTTTATAGTTTAATGATGAACTCTTTGATGCACACACAACTCCATTTAATTAAATGAAATTTTATTATTTGTTGCTATGTACATAATACAATGTAAATTTTAGAATAATAATTAAGTTTTGAAAATAAATTTGTCTTCTGAATCAAAAACTTGAAAAAAGTTAGGATATACGTTAAATATTTTATTATTAATGCTTATGGTTAGGTTTTCACCAAAAATAAGCTCGCAATTTAATTTGAAAAAAGTAATTTTGATAGCTGTTGATTTGAACCTGCATGAAATGCAACTCACAACCTCATACGAATGTTTCATTTTTTTTTATAAAGGTTTTTGTAAACACTCAAAGACTTATTGATGAGGTTGAATACTGAGTTTTGCGGGGTATTTTTGTTGAAGTTTCTGAAAAATGTAGAAAGATGAAGCTTGAAGTGTCCAATAATAATCAATACAAATAATTTTTAAAATTTAGTATCAATTTTTAGAATAGTTTTTAATGATTTTAAAAATTCCAAATTTAATACTCAATAAAAAAAAGTACTTTTTGCGCTTTTGAAATATTGTTCAAGCACGAGTGGCGAGTGAAACCTATCAACAATATTTATATATATGTTTTCATACAAGTATATGCAAGACGAACAAAAGTACCATTAAAATTTATTTTAATTAATAGTTGAAAATAGTGCCACAAAAAATATTGATACTCAAATTATTACTAAATTGCAGAATATTAAATTGTTTTCTGAAAGCTTATTGATATTGATGAAACTTTTGATAGAATTTATTTTGTAAGCTGAATAGTCTTTAGTCTTGTATGAAAGGATACCTTAAATATTGCTGGTCAGCATTATGAATAAAATATAAAAATTTGCGTTGAAATTAAAAATGAAAGTAAATCTAACTACTTGATAATTATAGATTATGCCTTTTGAACTGAAATATTTTTAAGCTTTGTAAAAGCGGTTTTAGTAGGTATTTAAAAGAAATTTTCTTTGTATGAATTAAAGAATGTTAAAAGTTTTAATCATCAATTCAGACAGTAGCTGTAAATATATTTAATGAGATTAGAAGTATTTTTGTGATCAATACCAATTTTTAAAAATGAAAATTAAATTAACTAATAGTTGATGGTGCTGCTCTGCTGTTTAAAGAATAAAGGCTGGAGCATTATTTAATTTTTTAGGATCAAAATGAAGAAGAAAAAAATCTACAAATTATTTTTACATGAAGGAATTTTGTTAGTTTTAGAATCAAAATGTGAGAATACAATTAGATGTAGTTTAATGAAAACAAAAAACAAATAAAGCAAACATATAATAAAAAACAAAACTATTATAATATTGAATTAATTAAGCCAAATTATCAAAAACTTTTTCAAAAAGATGTAAAAGAATGGTAATAAAATAAACGATAAATATGATAAACTTAACTAATGAAGCAAAAACTAAAAAAGTAATTTGTTGTCAAATCGATGATATTAAAATTTAAAGAAAAATAAATAAAAATACCTGTCGATCATGATTGTATGTCAGTAGAATGTTTTAATACTCCATGTAAGAAAATATTAAAGGGTTATTTTTGCAGAAAAAAATATTTTTCAGCTTTTATTAAGAATTTATTTAATGGTTTTTAAAACTTAAATTTTGTTAAATTTAAAATATTGTTCAGGTAAACAATAGTTTTGAAAACATTTAAAACTGAAGCTTAAAATTTTATATGGTTTTCAACTATTTGATCGTTATTGCTAAGCATCAAATTTATTAGAGTTTTTTATAAGTAAAAGAATTTGCGCAATTGTCTTTTTCAGAAGTAATTTTTTTTGCAAACAATTGACAGATAGGGAAAATTTTGCACTGTTTTATGACATTTTTATGTGTTTTTTATGTAATGTATAATAAAAAAAGATCTCTTTCTTCATATCCAGGCTATTAATTTTTTTTTTCAAAATCGTAAAATCACAAAAAGGACATTAATATTGTTTTCGTAAAAGAATATTTTTTATTAGTGATAGTTTGCAATTTGCTTTCAGTTCATGTCTCATTTTTATGCTTTTACTTCCTGTGTATTCCTCCTTGACTTTTGATTCTTTCATGTTTTATGACTAACTTAAACTGCTACCGTGTCTGAACAAAAATCATTATTTTGATTGAAAATCTATAATCAACACTTTTTACGATAAAAAAGCAAATTTTACTCTTTAATCCCATCGAAAATTAAAAAAAAATCACATCGACAATATTACTTTGACGAAAAACATACAACTGAAATCAAATCAGTGGTATGTTTTCACAACAAAGAGATTGAACATGTTGTTTTAAATAATTAATGTGACCAGTCATGAGTATCCCTAATCCTTCCTTAATTCTCATTCATTTTATATGTGATAATAATAAATGACATTATAAGTACTGACTGCAATGATAATTGTACTTACAATCGTCGACGCTTTAATGGAAAGTACATGAGGATAAAACAAAAAATCATCAATTTGTTAATAATTTTGTGTGCACAATTGTGTCCGACTATACTAATAAACACGGAATGGTCAATATGTGTGTAAATTGAAAAAGAAATGCGCTACAATTAAGATTTTCCAGCTTTTAATGTCATTCATTGTGAAGGATAGAACGAAATCGAAAAATAATTATGTTTTGCATGCGTGAAATATTTTTCGTGATAATTTGCCAATAGATCCTAGCATAAATTGGTGCAATGAAATCAGTAACATCAAAGCAATAAGTGTACATGAGACGTTCACCAAAAGCGAGAGCATCCAGTGTTGCTTTAGAAAGGGGAATAAAACGATAAACATTTTTGACAGTTTAACATCAAACAAATGAAATGGATAAAAGGAACGTGAGAAGTTGGGATCCTTTGTATGTGATTTGCTTTTATTGATAAATTTTACGAAATCTCCACAATTGAATGAGCATTATCAACAATAACAACAAATAATGATAATAACAGCGAATGAAGCATATCCAAAACCATTTTAAAATTGAAAATCTCATTTACTTGTTTATGCGATGATGAGCAGCACAGATTAAAATCCCTTTCGCAATTCACCCTACATTCATTTGCGTTTATATTGAAAAATACATTTTCAAGTATTGAAAGGTGTCAATTCATTCACGAGGTGTTTGTGTTTGATGTTAATGACAAATATTGAACAATATTGTACATTGGATTTACATTCATATCTCATTTTGCATTTTCTAAGTGCGTGCTATAAATATATTTTGTGTGTGTGTGTAGATAATAGAGAGAAAGGGAGATAACGCAATAAATATTTAATTAGATTTATATGATGATCATCATCATAAACAAACAAACAATTTCTTGTTTTGTACTGTATTCCCACTATTCACTTTTTAGAGAGTGAAAAAAATAAATATTTTCATGGATTTACTCGAAAGCCACTATAATTTTTCACGCATACCAGAATAAGTGTTTTAATCTCATTAGATCTTAGATTTTCGATTGCAGCGCAGTTAGATTTTAGTTTTTATTTGACTTCAAATAGTATATACTATAACGTTAAAATGTCATATATAGGCTAAAAAAGATAGGTTTTAAAGACTTAAGCAACCAAAGTTTTTTCTCCTACACTTAATATTCTACTCTATAAAAACAAGCTAAATAAAAAAAGAGGGAAATTCTGTTTCTTATCAGATTCAATTAGTCTGTGTCATAAAATACATTGTTTCTGCACTACAAAACCATGGAATAAAGGTATTAAAAAAACTGTTTCTCATGAGGTTTTGAAAAATATCTCCATTAGTATTTTTTTACAAAATACATTTTCGAAATATATTTGGTAAGAAGCAGGGGCGTAGCCAGGCGGAATGGGGGGGGGGGGTGAGTCACCTAACTTAAAACCAAACAGTATATAATATTTTAAAATTCTTACAACTTTAAAACAGTGGCAAATTCTTAAATAAAAAGTTTTACGTCCCCTCCTCTAAAAATTTTTTTGGCTACGTCCTTAGTAAGGATGTTAAGTCTTGTTATTCAAACTCAATTATCTTGGACACAAGTTAATTTTTTTTCGTTTAAATGATTAAGGATGGCACATAGAATAAATTTAAATGAAAAAAATTAACTTATGTCCATATTTGAGTTTGAATTTCAATTGGACAATTTCAGAGATCGGAATTGCGAGAAAGCATATTAGCATGTAATATGAGCAATTTTATAAGAAAAGCGTTAACTTACAATTTTTTTAAAAACTTTATTCCAGATAACTCGAGAGGACTGCTGGATGTTGTTGAATCAAATCGACCAACAAAAAATATTTATGATAACCGTAACAAAATAACAAAAATTCTTCTTTATTTCAGTATCAGAACAATTAAGGAAGATCGCTGATCCGTGATAGCAGCAGTAACTATAATATGAAGTTATGTCAGCCGGTTTTTCAAGCAGACTTTAATTTTTAAAATGCAATTATTATTCATTCCCATATTTTGAACAGTAAGTATAACAAAATAATGACTATAATTTAAAATTGCACCTTCATTTGCAGCTTGCGTTAAGTATGCGAATAAACGGCTTTGAAAAATCATCAATTTTTGTCTCTGGTCTTTTTAAAATTTTAGATTAATTTTTGGTAAAAAAAATTCTTATCATAGACTTTAGCTTCATGATTATATAGGAAACAAGCATAAGATTTTGTCTTTCAAAATAATCTCTCAGAAATTTTTAAGATGTACAAATTTAAGCAAAAAAAAGAACTAGTCTCTTTGAGAAAAATGTGAGAAAAATTTTAAAGGATTTTTCAAAAAAAAAACGCGAAAATGAATTATGCAGTGTTTGTTTCCTAACAAACATCTTAGAAAAAAAGGTAGTTAAATATTTATTGTATCACAATATTTAATTTTGTTTCGAATAAAATAGACGAACACGAATTTTTATTGCAGTCATTAAGCATGAATTTTTGCATAGAAAATATTTACATTGCCTTTCACAGTTTTTGTTGTGTATTGTTTGCATTTCATCTCGTTCTTTCCGAAACAATTGCTTTTACTTTATGCTACAGATTTTTCTACTCTTAATTAAAACATTTAAATATATAAGAAAATTTTTAAAAGTTTTCAGAAAGAAATTTTGCTGGCTGTTGTATTGCTGCTGAGGTTGATGGCTCAGAAATTGCATGTACAAATTTTACGAGACATGCCTGCATAATTGATATGTAAACCACACACAGAGTTTAAATAAAGCAATTGTGTTACTTGTATTCAGGATTTCATTTAAATGTTTCAAGTTATTTACTTTCTCCCATGTGACCAATTTTAGTCTGCAACATTTTTTTGTTTTGTTTATTTCTACTTCAAATTGAAAAAAGAGTAAATGTTGATCCAGTAATTTTGAGGGATTATTTTTATTTTGGCGTTGACAATTATATAGTGTGGCGCATATACGTTCTATAAACACTACACCCAACTTACATCATGAAAGATTTAGAATAGTGAAAATTCGATTTTCAAACTTCATTTTTTAAGACATGATAGCTGCAAAAAATCCATCAATAAATCTCTTGCTCTCACTTTAAAAAATTTGATTTACGCATCAGAAAAGATATTATTTGCCAAAATATTTTGTTTCTGATTCCCGAATATCCTCTGAACAAACACATATTGAATTGAAAATATAACAATGAAAAATCTTAATAATCCTTTTATTTGGTATTCCTCTCCTCAACAGTATTTGTGTAGCATGCGAAAACGCATTTGCAAGAGAGTACAATAAATCCTGGTGTTTTTAAGTAAACATTTGGTAAACATTCACTTTGTAGCATTGAGAATAATTATGAAAGTGTCCGATTATTAAAGAAATTCATGAATGGTTAGATTAATGTTTATCAGTTCCTAAGATATAAATTAATTTCGTTACATTAAATAGTACTGTTATTATATGATTAGCTGAAAATTAAAAAAGTTTAATATATGTCTGCGAAAGTAGCTTTTATGTGCAGTTATTTATTCCCAACTCAACTAATTTTTGCAAACGTGAACAAAAGATCTTCTAGATTTTCAAACTTTAGTTTGTCTTTTTCTTAATTAAACTAAAGAAAAATTTAGATTTGATTATAAAACACAGAAAAAAGTTTTTGATATTTTGTTTGAAGATTTTTTTCTTCTTCCTTGTTTGTCTGCCAAATATTTTCAATAAAGAATTTCTATACGAAGCATGTTTTTATACTTCATTTCATCTGAATCAATTCCACCCATTCTCTTAGATTCCCACACTTTTTTCTTCTCCCATCGAAAGCAGACGCAGCGTATGTTTCTAAACGGATTATTTGAAGTGTCCTTGAGAATTTTGTTTGATTTTTTCTTATCAGCTGTTTTTCCATTGCAACCACATTGTTTCCATGACTTGCCTTGAAATAATAATAAGCAGAAAGAAAGCAATAACAATAGAATATTTTTGTGAAGAAAAAAAGAGAGAAAATTTTCGAAAAATACATGTAGTATAAACGTACTTGTCGTTTGAGCAAAAGAGCGAGCGGGAGAAAACCCGAGAGACAGAGAAGTTCTCTTAAAATAGGAAGGAGATGTAGTTTTGAAAACAATATTGAGGTTGGTTATGATTATTCGCAAGTCTTCCGTCTACATCTACTCGTTGTACAAATATACGTATATACATAAGCGTATATGACAATGATGTCGTCAATATCATCCAGTTCAATAACTTTATGAATTTTATTGAATGAGGTTAGTTCATGCTATGACATTGTTGTTTTTTCGCAACTGCAGAAATCTTTACGATTCATTTCAATTCCATGAGCATTGCTAAGACAGCAAAATATTAAATTATGTTTCTTCCTTTTTCTGTTAAGAAATGAAAGTTTTTTTTTATCTGAGACGATAAGATACGATAAAATAAATAAAATTTAAAATAGTAGTTCTAAGAAAGCGGAAAAATGTTTTCATTCTCTCCTTCAAATATGTATGTCAATGTCAATTTGACTTGAATCAAGATATTTTCCGTCATCAAACAAATATATAGAAACAATTTTATGATTCAATTTTCTAAATGTATCTGTGCAAAAATTATATAAAAACTGAAACAAAATTTTCCCAACATTACATAATTTACACAATTAATTTCGTTAACATTGTTTAAATTAACCCCCTATTCTATTACCTATAACATGCCATCAAGGGTAGGAATGTTTTGTTCGATGACCATAGTCTTGTATCGATAAAATCTTTAGAGTTTGGGAAAAATTTAAGCTCAAAACGAGAAAAATTTTTTTGAGACCAACATTAATTCTACTGCCAAAAGTCATCTATTTTGCCTTGGATCTTTGTTACTCGGTTGTACTCGATTAATATTTATTAGAAGTTTCGAGTAGTGTTGTTCACCTTTTACGTAACAGAAGAAGCTTCAGACCAAGAAAAATTTCACTTTGATGACTCATCAAAGAAATTCTTTTGGCCCTACTTGGGACGATATTTGCTTTAGTAGGTAGTTGCTCTTCGAATGTCACTCAAAATAATTATAAATGGCTTGCAATAAGCCTAACTTATTAAGATATAGAATAGCCATTAAATTAGCCCTTTGAGTGTATATCTAAACACTAAAACGAAGAACTTTTCTTCGAAGCAAGAAAAAAAAATTATTATATCACATTTTAAGAACAAGCAAATGCTAACTTAATATTAAAAATATAAAAATTATCTTACTCTGTGCAGTACATAGTAGAGTATGATGAATTAGCTGCATTCAACTTTAATCAAATTGAATTGTTTGAGTAAATCTGCATAGGGAGCGTAAAGAGAATAAGTAAGAAAATAAATATCCGTATAATAATAAAAAAACACAGTAAAGAAATAATGCAAAGGAGAAATACATATGCACGAAGGTCGCCCGGCAAAAATGTTTAAAGTTAGAATGGAAATGAAATGGAATGTTGATAATATGATGCATACTAGTGGCAAGGCAAAGGAGTAAGAGAAGCTAAAATTAATTTGCTCTTGAAATGAATAAAATATGCTTGAATTTCAACTTTTATTTTATTATTATTACTCTCCACTTTTATGATTATTTGCATGATTATTGCGAATGAGATGACATTGAAGAAAAACAGTTCTTCAAATTTCAAGTTGCATTAGTTTAATTAAATTTTTCCCTTTTTTATACATATTACAGGACAGTTATAGTGTAGCCAGTGGTGAGAACGTGAATAGACGGATGGAGGGAAACAACAGGAGGACTTTTATACAATTAAAGATTTAAATTTTTTTATCTTTTTCTAATGTTAAATAAATTTACCACCTTCTTCAACATGAAACACAAGTTTACGTTCTTACTTTGTAGTTTAAATCATTCAGAGCTGTAAAATTTAATCGATATCATTTGTTTTAAGAATTATTTTTTTGCTTAGTAACATCTTTTGCGTAAGTTATAGCAAGATTGTGGACGACAATTTCATCGAATTTTTGACAGGATTTAAGCACAAATTTGTCCATTGGTCATTCCTGAAACACAGAAGTCAATGGTAATATATTAAGGACGAAGCTGCCTTTTACTTTGATCAAATTTAATTGCTTGAGTTAATCTGCAATTTTAAAGTTGAAGTTCATAGAGTTGTTTAAAACTTAATACGCTGGTGCATTGTTAATTTTTGATATACTTAATCATTAGCATTTATTTGGAAGCGTTTTCAAATAGAATTATATTGATTATAGCTAGCTCACATGTTAGTTTCAAGTTTTCGCCAAAGACAAAAGCGGAATAAAATCATAGATAGGGTAGTCTGAACAATTGAAATTCAGCTCATTCCTTCATTTATTTTGTGTTATATGTTCTCAAAAGTTATTGCACTGTTAAAAATAACATAAAAATGAACATAAAATTTATGCATTTGCTAAAACGAAGCAATTTTTTCATAATAATATAATAGAAATGTAAAAAAGGTGGAAGAGGAAAAGTTCCTTATTTTATTGTTATGCGCACAAAAAGCATAAAAATGACGATGAGGAAAGCACTATAAAAGTTCATATTGTTTCACTATTACTACGTGCGATGTATCATATCATCAAAACTGTATATGAAGAAGTTGGAGAAATATTTTAATGCATTTCCATTCTTACGTATTTTACGATACTTTCTTCGTTTGCAATACCATTAAATTTTAAGAAACTTATCTATAACGTACTTCTACGATATTCATGTTTTTATTTTGGACCATAAAAATGGTTCATTTTATTTATATATATTTTTAAATATAAACTTAAATGTGGTTTTTGAAAAGTGAAAAGTCTTTAGAAGGATATTCTAAGCTAGCCAGAATAGTCAAGCTGTTAAATTGAGAAACCACAACAATAAAATTTGTTTATGCTTCCAATTTTCCAGAAAAGCACAAGCAAAAAAAAATGAACAAAGACTGTTTCACATAAAATTATTCAACTGAAAAAGACTCGTACATTTTTAGTATATACGCTTGTTTCCAGCAGTGTACGAAGATAAAAGAGAAAAAAAAAATAATAAAATGTGCGGGGTGGGGAAATAGAGTTTCAGCCAATGAGAAGATGGAACACGCCTTTCGCTATAAGAAACCTAAATTTTCTTTTCTTTTATACATGTTTTCAGCTTTATAGCGTAAATGATAATAGACAAACGTTGATGTCATTCTATCCTATCATATTGTTTCCGTTTATGTTTTGCATTGTAATTTTTCCTTGCATTTTATTTTTTTTTTTCAGTATGCATAAATGCAATTTTATAGTTTTAATTTCCTTCACTTTATAATAAAACACTGAATTGAATCGTGAAATACAATGAGAACTGAAAATATGTTTGTAGAAAAAGAGTGAAACAACTATTGCATGACAATGAAATGCGATTAAATTCACATAATTGCAATTTGCCAACAACTTTTTACAGCGCCATAACTATTAAAATTCTTTTAATGTTAAATTTAGCGTAATGAAAAAGGACCATTCGTAATTTTTTTATGATTATTGTTGACGTTTATATGGAAAAATCAATCAAAAAATTAATTTTATTACTTCTGGATAATGAACGAAAATATTATTATAAAAAATAATTATAAAAAAAATGAAATTGGTAAAAATTTTGTTAAATAAATGAAAAATTCCTTGGATAAAGCGAAATAAAGTTTCATGCGAGAATATGAATGAAACTAGCTCATAAAGATTATATGAATTTTTCGTTTTTGCTTGTTCCGAAATCAAAATTGGATTTTAAAATTTCTCTATAGTTTTGTTTATCCATACACTATTAAGTTTAGCGTTTTCTTTTGAATGTTCATGTTATTATTGCTTTGAAACTTCGATATGTTAGAATACATGGTTAGAATTTTTCCCTTCTAGTTTAATTAGTTTCATGTTATTGAAAAAGTTTAATGAAACTCGATGAACATTCGTTCGAATGAGATTTGGAATTTACAGTATGGAGGTTAAAAACGAGTTTATCTTCATGAAATGAAAAAGAAAATCATATTCAATTAAAGCTCGCATGGATTGAGTCCATAAACAATTTCAAAAAATTCATTATAAAATATTGAAGCAACACTTTTATGACATTGTAAATCTTTCCTTATGTCCGAATGATTTAAAACCATCATTTAAGGAGTTTCTTCATAAATGAAAAGGTATAAAGAATTACTTGTAGAACTGTACATCAAATTTTGGATTTATGTCTGTGAGTATCAGTTTAATACCATACAAGGATGGTCATAAACGTTCAAAAGATGATTTGACATAAAAATGATGGAAAAAAAACGATTTATACAAATTATTTTATTTAAGTTTCAAAGAAGATGATAATTTTGGATTTGATTTGTTCGCTTCACATCAATGCAACTAAATCTTACTTAAAAACTTAATGAAGAATTGGGTTTGCGAAAGAAAACATTAAGATACCCACAAGGAAGCCTTTTTACGTTTTTCGCTTTTTGTAATATCATTGTTGTCGTAATAAAACACAGTTTTATTGAATCTCTCGAGTGGAGAAAGACATAAAATATTTAATGTTTCATGGAATTTTTATTGCTCTCATATGCATATAGCAAAAATATACTTTAGTTAGAAGCTTGCCATTCATTCGTTTTTCCAGGACTATCCTAGATTTTTGACTCATCTGCTCTGTGTTAATACAAAAATTTTATGTTTTTAATTTTCAACACACTCTAAATTAAGAAGCATTGTGCATTAATTATGGTGTAGGTAAGGAATTTCATTTCTAGGTATTCACTTTTATTTTTAAAGGTTATGGATTAAAGTATATTCCCGTATATTCGATATACCTTGTCGTATTTTACTTAGTTTTATTTTTAACGATTTCTTCCTTTTATGATCATTTTCTTCTTTGTGAACTTTTGTATTTTTATTGATCAATTATAATGAAATGCAGTTAAATGTATTTCTGTATACAGAGTTCTTAAGAAATAACTTTTTTTATATCAATAAAATCATTAACGAAATATTGCTGTGAAAATTTTATGAATATTCAATAGTGTCATATTTTAGGGGCTATTATTGACTTCAAAGACATAAAACCGAATATAGATAATTCTAATGAATATATCTCGGTTTAAGTTTTCAGCCATAGAATTTTTTTACCTAGCTGGTCAAGATGTTATTGATGTAATTTTATATCAAGGAGTCACGATGCATGAATAATATACATTCACTTCTCATGTATGAAACTGCCAAAAATAATTGCTCATCAGAAATCATGCAACAAGCATGAAAACTTAATTAGTTTGATTATCTCTCATTTTTTCAATATTCACCTGTTAATAATTCTTCTTCCGATTATAATTTTAAAATTTTGTCACGTTTGGACCACCTGCATGTACTGCAAAGTGGCAATTTAAATTATAAAAAAATACAAATAAATAAAGTTGATAGGAAATATTTATAATTATAAATCAATATTTTTTTTTAAAGTTGAAACAAGAAAGTCTCGAGTGGCTCAATAAAATTTTGAACCTACAACAAAGATAAAGAGAAGGATATCTAGGCATATAAAATTTGAAGAATTTTTCTTAACTAAAACAGGTTTTCGCAAATAAGCGGTGAGAATATGAACATCATGCAGAATCAGTAGACGTCAATTATAATATATTTTCTCTTAAGTATATTTTATGAAATTCGAATTTAACAATGTTTCACGCAAATATAAAGCATTATGATTATTTTGCAACATTTATAACTGTTTATCATTTCTGTAGTGCCAAAATGAAGAATAAATGATTATAATACGAAAATTATCTCGTTTCTTTTGAATAACACAAATCATTATAATTAATTTTGCGTGATCAAATTAGTAACGAGAATGTTGAAAAAATGGTGTGTTTAAGTATTTTGTTTTTCAGCAAGATTTTTTTTTTTACAAAATTTAAAAGTAAGGTAAGATTTCAATAAACCACTGGTTCCCAAACTTTTTCCCATGACACAATTTCATAGAAACACAATATTTTGAGAGCAAGCACTCAACAAAAATTTAAATAATTTTACGAATAGTATTTTATGAAGCAAGAGAATTGATGAAAGGATTCTGAAAATTTATTGTTGTATTTTAACCTCATATGAAAAATATAATCTTTAAAATCAAAACTGAAATCTCACACTGTTTAAAAAAAATTAAGAATTAATTGATTCAGTTTTGTCATTTTTTTGTGATGCGATTTACAAAATTACAAAAAATTATTGAATCGAAAAGATCTTTAAGGTATAAAACTATTTAGGCAAAATTACAATAAAAATGCAAAAAACACGATTAATTATCATGTCATTATTCAAAAATTATTGATCGAATCGGAAATATTACAAGATTTTTAGTACATTAATTTTTTAATTTTTTTAAACTTATTTTGTAAACTAGAAAATCTTCAAATTTGTATCTCCAATTTCCGAGATTTTTCAGGGTAACTAGATTTTAAAATAAGCTTTAAATCATTAATAAATAGTTTCGGTGTCAATCTTTTATTTTTCACACAATAACAAGAATAATGATGGCATAAAAATATTTTAGTACTTTTTTTGTATCTTCGATTTACTCTTTGTCAATCCTCTAGTTTTCACACAATCACATGATTAAGGATGTCCGAAAAAAAAATTAGTTTAATTTTAATTTTTTTAACTTTCTAATTTTGTAAGCATTTCAAACTCGAAAATCTCCGAAATTGTATCTTCAGTTTCCAAGATATTTTCAGACTATCTAGATTTCACAAAAGGCTTTAAATCATCAATAAATCATTTCGGTGTCAATCCTTTAATTTCAACACAATCATGAGATTAGGAGAATGACATAAAAAATTAGACTAATTTTTATTTAAACTTCTTAAACTAAGCTTAAAACTTGACAATTTCGGGGATTTTCAAGTCTAAAACGTTTACAAAATAAAGTTCAAAAAATGGCATTATTTTTTTATGCCAACATTAATCTCGTGATTGTATAAAAACTAAAAGCTTGATATCGAAGCTGTACATGATGATTTTAAGCTTATTGTAAAATCTAGTTATTCTGAAAAAATCTCAGAAATTGAAGGTACAATTTCGGAGAAATTCAAGTTTAAAGCAAAATCCTTAAAAAATAATTAATAAAAATTAGACTATTTTTTATGTCATCATTAATCTCATGATTGTGTTGAAACTAAAGAATTGATCTTATTTCAAAATCTATTTAATCTGAAAATATCTCGGAAATCGAGGATACAATTTCGGAGATTACTAAGTTCAAAGTAATAAAAATAATTTTTTTATGTCATATTAATCTTATGATTAAATTCATGTGAAAATTAAAGAATTGACACCGAAACTATACATGACGATTTGAACCTTATTGTAAAATATTGATGCTCTGAAAAAATATCAGAAATTGAAGATACAATTTCGGAGCCTTTTAAATTTGAAACGTATAGAAAATAAGTTTAAAAATGGTCTAAAAGTAATTTATTTTATGACATCCTTAATCTCGTGATTGCGTAAGAGCTAAAGGATTGACACCGAAACACAACATTAATGACTTAAAGCTTATTGCAAAATCTCGTTACTCTGAAGGAATCTCGGGAATGGAAGATACAATGATGACAGTAAGATCTTTTCATATACAATACTTATTTATCTCGGAGATTAGATATTCAAATTTGAAACATATCAGCTAGAACATATTTACATTATTTTTGAACGTATTGGTACGTATATAAATATTGGATTGATATATGGTCATTTTATATATTATGAAGTATGAGATTTAAAAGAAAAATTGCGCACCTTAAATCTCATAACTTTTAGATAGCTTATTTTTTATATATGTTTGAAATACACAGAATTCATTAGCTTTTTGAATAATAAGTTTAATGAGTGACAGAATAAAATAAAAATATTTGTATGCGTACAAAAGAACTTCATTTTTTTGGTTTTAATCCTCTAGGCACTTTAAGCCAATAAGAGGAATTAAGATTCATATAAATAATTATTAAATAATTTGCACTTACCCCTTTTCCTATAGATCCATGAATTAGTCGTCGAAGGAGTTAATATTTTTAAAGACTTCACTAATGGACTCGTATTTTTGATTTACTTTACGCGGTGGTCTTAAGTTTAAAGAATACTTTACACATTTGTTTGGAAATTTAATGTTCAAATCTTTCGAGTTTTAATTAGACTTATCGAAACTTTTGTCATCGCGCACGAGAATTTTTGAGTTTAAACTTAATCACAACACACTATGAAATTTTCATTTAAATATATAAAATTCTTGATAAATTGGCAAAGGGAACTGAGTATTTGATACGAGCTGTTACATCAATTAAAAGTGGGTATTCTTCCCAAGGAGATATATTTAGAAAAATTTAATAAATTTAATGCTTTACTTAATGAATGACAGAATAGAGTGAAAAATTTTTATGTGTACAGAAAAAACTTCATTTTTTTGGTTTTAATCCTCTAGGCACTTTAAGCCAATAAGAGGAATTGAGATTCATATAAATAATTATTAAATAATTTGCACTTACCCCTTTTCCTATAGATCCATGAATTAGTCGTCGAAGGAGTTAATATTTTTAAAGACTTCACTAATGGACTCGTATTTTTGATTTACTTTACGCGGTGGTCTTAAGTTTAAAGAATACTTTACACATTTGTTTGGAAATTTAATGTTCAAATCTTTCGAGTTTTATTTAGACTTATCGAAACTTTTGTCATCGCGCACGAGAATTTTTGAGTTTAAACTTAATCACAACACACTATGAAATTTTTATTTAAATATATAAAATTCTTGATAAATTGGCAAAGGGAACTGAGTATTTGATACGAGCTGTTACATCAATTAAAAGTGGGTATTCTTCCCAATGAGATATATTTAGAAAAATTTAATAAATTTAATGCTTTACTTAATGAATGACAGAATAGAGTGAAAAATTTTTATGTGTACAGAAAAAACTTCATTTTTTTGGTTTTAATCCTCTAGGCACTTTAAGCCAATAAGAGGAATTGAGATTCATATAAATAATTATTAAATAATTTGCACTTACCCCTTTTCCTATAGATCCATGAATTAGTCGTCGAAGGAGTTAATATTTTTAAAGACTTCACTAATGGACTCGTATTTTTGATTTACTTTACGCGGTGGTCTTAAGTTTAAAGAATACTTTACACATTTGTTTGGAAATTTAATGTTCAAATCTTTCGAGTTTTAATTAGACTTATCGAAACTTTTGTCATCGCGCACGAGAATTTTTGAGTTTAAACTTAATCACAACACACTATGAAATTTTTATTTAAATATATAAAATTCTTGATAAATTGGCAAAGGGAACTGAGTATTTGATACGAGCTGTTACATCAATTAAAAGTGGGTATTCTTCCCAATGAGATATATTTAGAAAAATTTAATAAATTTAATGCTTTACTTAATGAATGACAGAATAGAGTGAAAAATTTTTATGTGTACAGAAAAAACTTCGTTTTTTTAATTTGAATCCTCTAGGCATTTTAAGCCAATAAGAGGAATTGTGATTCATATAAATAATTATTAAATAATTTGCACTTACCCCTTTTCCTATAGATCCACGAACCAGTCGTCGAAGGAGTTAACATTTTTAAAGACTTCACTAATAGACTCGTATCATATTCATACCAATTTTAATTGTGTGTGAATATATTGTTTTTGGTATTTCAGTGAAACTACTTTTTTGGACTTGCTGCTTCAGGCTTACAGAATCGACCCATAGTGTTCAGTATGGAAAGTCTGTGCCTAAAATTACCAATTTAATAGTGAAAACCGCATCTCGATTGATGCTTCCAGTGCCGAGAAATTGCAAAAAAACACTTTCTGTCATTTAGCAAGTTAGTTAATTTCCGCGATAACTCGATTCAAACTCAATATTAAGACTTCCGGTTTTTGGAATCTGATATATTGGGTATGGCAAGAACTTTATTGTTTTTGGGGTCATGAGATGCACACGTATCCAGTAAGGCACACGTATCCAGTAAGGCACACGGAACGAAAAACGGCGCTTCTGAGCCCAAATTATAGCCGATTATTGCAAAACACATTTTTTCATATAAATGAAGTATTTTTACTAAATGAGCTGAAATATGGTATGTAGGTTCCTTAGCTGTGTCTGAATATGGAACCTACGCAATTTTGAATTTCGAGAGCAAGAAGCTACGCCAAACTCATTTTTGCTTTAACTTTGACCAAATAAGCTGAAATTTGGTATTTAGGTTCCTTAGCAGTTAACTCGTACTTGGATATTTTTGACTAAATAAACTGACTTTTTTTTATAAACTGAATTAGGATTTTGGATTCTAAAAATACTCAATTCAAACTCTTTTTAGCAATAATTTTGATATCGTTTAACGCACTAAACTGAGATTTTGTGCGGATTTAAATTTTTATAGGTTCTTTAAGCGTGGTTGGGTTTTCAACGTTAGTCTTGTTACTACATAATACTAAGCTATGAATGAAAAATTTTGAAACGGTGTGAACATTTTTGAAATTTTAATATTTATCTTCTTTCAGGGTGTGTCAAATTTTAAGAAATTTTCAAAAACTTTGTCAATAAAATTTTTTTGTATGAACTTTTGATTTTCAGATAAAGTATAAAATCAAGTTACAAAAGAGCGTATGAAGATTAAGAAAAGGAAAACAAAAAATACAAGAATGTTCAGTAAAATTGTGGATGATGAAAAAGTAGGATGTTCATCACAAAAAAAATTCCAAAATTCAGTGAATCAGGTAAGCTTAACTATAAATAAGTCTTAAATTCTGAGTTTAGTCGCTTCAATTTTTTCTTTAAGTATGGTGGAATATATCTATAAAAATATTAGGCTGATCAAATTTTTCTATCTTTTAGTAGTCTAATGGAAGAAAGATCAATTAAATAATTCAGCAAGTCTGTTACAAAGCTACATTAGATTCGAAAGGAGCGGCAGGAATAGTCCAGGTCTAGTCTTCATGAGATCATGAATTACAAGTCTACCTTCTTTATTGTGATAATCTTTCTCAAAATCCACAATAAGAATTGCCGGCCGCATCCGATCAGTGTTAATGCAAAAAGAGTTTTCAGATACAAGTTATGAATTATTTAACAGACATTTTCCATTTTATAACGAGCCTTTCATTCATAAAGTACTTTTGCATCAATCTGATCAAATGCTGCTTATTTTCATTTGGAATTGATAAAAGCGTATTAAAAAATTGAAGCAACTAAAAATTTTTTTTTAAATTTTACGTATATAATAACTGTTTGTAAAATGTAAAATGGTAACATTTTACAACGATTTTGATCATTACAATTTTTTATCAATGTTCCTATTTAAAGATGCGGAAAATCCTCGTGTTATTGATCGAGGGACTTAACTTAGCAATCAGTATTTGATTAGCAAAGTTCTGTGTATGAAATTAAACAATCATGAATATTTTGTACCTTAAAGGAATTCGACAAAGAATTCTCGCATTTTATTGATAAAATGTTTGAAAATTTCTTAAAAAATTCATTAAATCAATGATGATTAACGGCAAAAAAGCGGCCTCACGAGTCCCCTGGCTACGCCCCTACTGCTTGAATAACCCCTTAGTTAACAAAAACGGTTGTGAATTGGTTAAAATCGTTCATGGAAGGACATTAACTTAGAAACCGAAAATGAAAAAGTTATAGCAAAAACGTTTACGTCATGGAAAATAAGAAAAAAATTTGTTGCCATTAGACTATTGCTTTATTGCATCAGGAGAAGTAATTGCATTGAACCGAAAATGCAAAAACCAAGAATATTTTTTGTCGATAACCTTAGGGGCCATTCACTTATTCCGTTCGCTTTTTAGGGGGGAGGGGTCTGAGATTTTGTAACAGGCCAAACAAAGATAAACTTTTTTCTTGGAAATTTTTTTTGTGTAACGTAATAAGTGAACGACCCCTTAAGTCGCATTGTTATCTGCGCTTAATGGACTGGTGCAAAGAGCAAAATATATTTCTGAAAAAATTTCCAGCTAACTGTAGTCATGTATTTCAAAATAAAATAGAAGAAGCTGACAAATACAAGCAACTAAACAGAAAAATTTAATCAATGAAATGATGTTTACTCAATTAAGAAGAAAATATATCCATTTGATGAGATTAAGAATATTAATAATTTCATCGTCGATGGAGGTAAGAATTAAAAAGTTTTGAATTAAAATGATGTGGGGAAACTTCGAAGTTCAATAAAAATGAAAGTCAAATTTTACGAAATAGATTAAACATTTTTGGGAAAGAAAAAGCTAGGGATGCGTCCACGAGCTGCTGGTCGGAAGTGCATTATCCTGAACCACCGAGTACAAGATAAGATAGGTAGATAAGATTTACGCAAACAATTTTTGGAAGTTTTTTAGCTGGTTCCAGCAGAGGAAGTGACCGATCAAAAAAACTATCATCATTCCAACCTACGACCTATAACACACATTTTAAGCAAAAAACTTAAACTGAATACAGACACACGTACAATAGTATTTTCCGTTTGGAAAGCACTAAAAAGTGCTGAATCAATTTCAAGTACAAATGAAATAAGGAATGATAAATATTGACTATTGTTATCCATAAGACTTTTTTGTGCAAATCACCAATTTCAAGTAATAAAAATGAAATGTTTAAACTCACCAATTGTTGAAAATGTCTCAAAACTGTCTGATTTCTTTTCAGTTGTCTCAGTAGGCGTTGAATTTTTGAAAAATTTCAGCCAAACAGATCTGCACAATCGTCACCAGTCATGAACAGCACACGGGATGTTTCACAATCGATGAGTTATGCTGCATCATATCCAACAACACGAAAAGAACTGAGTGATATCATTTTTCTTGAATGATCGGAAGTTTTGATAACTGGATCTGGCTAAAAAGAAAAGATGGAAAAAAATCATTAATTGCGCTATCCTGGAACTTATTTAGTGTATAGGAAGACTTCTTAATGAGTAAATAACTTACTGTACAGGCAATAATCTCTAAACTCCTCTCAATTCTTAAAATGCGTCCGATTCCAATAAAGACTGATTGTTTGAAATGTTTGCTACGATCCAAAAATCATGAAATGATCAGATTTTTATAAATTTTACGACCAAGCGGAGAATTTTTGCTAATAAAATGAATTTTCAGAAACTTTCAATATTTTACTCACTTAAATATTCTTTAATGATCTGCTGTTGACTCCTTTGATATGATTAAGTTTTTTATCCTGTCCTGGCCTATTTTGACATCACTAACTTAGTTAAATAAAATTTTTTACAGTAAAAATTTAATTACTTAATCAAAAATTGTCTCATACTTCAATTCATAGGAATCCAACTAACGCTCCATAAACGACTTGAGAACTACTTCCTGAGCTCGAATGCGGGTCCAATGCTTTGAGATATACATTAAAACTAGTGGATGTAATGATATAACTATAGATGGCCGCATTAATTTCGCAAGAATTTGCTTTTTTGATGGACTTTCGCTGATCTCATCAATATCCATCGGTTTATCGACTTCCATTTTATACAGTTGTCTCTTTATGAACTAGTACAACACTTTAAAACTTAATTAAGCTTCAATAAACTTGAGAAAACTAATTAATTTGTGAATTTTAATTTTTAAATTCCTTGTTTGAAATTTGTATGAGAAAATCCAGCAATATGAAATTCAAATCCGAAACGACCGTTATGCAAATTTAAGAGCATCTTCATTGTTTCATAGTTGTTTGGCTGCATTTTCAAGACTTTTTCGAAGCATTGTGCTGGAATTAAATTTTATGATACCTTCTTCAATCTTAGCCAATATTAATCTTTACAAACCTGCATTTTCGCTGTCACCACGATAAATGTACATTTGTCCAAGTCCATAATGTGGCAATAAAAAGTTGTTTGGAGCAAATTGCGTAGATTGATAATAATATTGAAAAGCTTGATCGAAATCACGTTGAGCATGATATGCACGAGCCATTTGATAACAACTTTCGGCTCTCATAGCTTCATTTTCCGTGTTGTGGAATGCATGAAGTGCTAAATGCTGTACTTTCATATAATCCTTTTTGAAGAAGAAATGATTTGCAAGATGATTTAAAACCATTGGATTTGTTGGATCTATCGTGTAAGCTTTTGAAAGCATCTGAACTCCCAAACGATTAGAATCTGACTCGTGAAGATTTAATTTGAGAAATGCTAAGCCGACTAAAGCACCAACACTTTTTGAGGATCTAAATCAATTGCTCGTTGAAATGCTAATTTTCCCTTTTCTTGATTGTTCAATTTTAGAAAGCAATGTCCCAAGCAATGGAAATTTTGGATTTGTACGAAGTGCTTTTTTGTAGAATGCTAATGCGCCACGATAATCTTTCTTGTTGAATGAGAGACAAGCTTTACCCAATAATGCTGGAATATTGTTTGGCGATTGATTCAGCACGAAATTGAACTGATTATCAGCTTGTTCCATCTTATCTCCTTCCAATAAGCAGAAATATGCTCTTCCAAGCAAGTGATTTTGATCGTACATAATAATTTTGTCACCAGTTGCGTAAAGTTGTGTTGCTTTAAGAACGAAGACACTTGGAAATATTAAAATGTTATCGTAGAAGCTTTATATTATTGGGTTTTTTAGCAAATAATCAGATTAATTATGTGCAGGACTTGTTGTATATCATCCCAAAAAGTCTAAATCACTAAACACTTGCTTATCTGGAAAAAATAGAATTTATTAGAAGAAACAATTAATTTCACAAGAGATGTCACTTACATTGCTCTTTCTTAGCATTGTAATAATCTCGATTGATCTAAACATCATCATCAATTGTCTCATACTTGAATTCAAAATTTCTATTTTTCGTCCATCCTGTTTTCCAATTAAAGCACCAAAAACGACTTGGGAACTGCCTTCCTGAGCTCTAATGTGAGTCTAATGCTCTGAGATATACATTAAAACTAGTGGATGTAATGATATAACTATAGATGGCTGCATTAATTTCGCAAGAATTTGCTTTTTTGATGAACTTTCGCTGATCTCATCAATATCCATCGGTTTATCGACTTCCATTTTATACAGTTGTCTCTTTATGAACTAGTACAACACTTTAAAACTTAATTAAGCTTCAATAAACTTGAGAAAACTAATTAATTTGTGAATTTTAATTTAAATTCTTTGTTTGAAATTCGCATGAGCAAAATCAACAATATGAAATTCAAATCCGAAACGACCGTTATGCAAATTTAAGAGCAACTTTATCCAGCTCACTGTAATCTTCTTCTTTGTTGTCACTTTGTGCCTGATTTGTCTCGTTATCTGTTAATTCCTTATTCATTCCTTTTGTTGTGTCCATTACATTTATCTTCAATTTTTTAACATTAATATATTTTTTCACTATTCTGTTGCTTTTTCTTAATTTCCTCCATTTGCTTTCCGTTCTTATCTCTAAGACTATCGTTGAGTTGACATATTTGACGATGAATTTTAATGTTTGTCAGTCGGTGCTGGACTTGTTGTATAACATCCCAAAAAGTCTAAATCACTTGCTTATCTGAAAAAATAGAATTTATTAGAAGAAACAATTAATTTCACAAGAGATGTCACTTACATTGCTCTTCCTTAACATTGTTATAATCTTGATTGATCTAAACATCATCATCAATTGTCTCATACTTCAATTCAAATGAATTAGAAATTTCAATTTTTCGTCCATCCTGTTTTCCAATTAAAGCACCAAAAACGACTTGAATGCGAGTCCAATGCTCTGAGATATACATTAAAACTAGTGGATGTAATGATATAACTACGGATGGCTGTATTTATTTCGCAAGAATTTGCTTTTTTGATGAACTTCCGACGATTTCATCAATATCCATCTTTTCTATCGGTTTATCAACTTCCATTTTATACAGTAGTGCATCTGTTTTAGTTCCTCCTTGAATTCCAAGTTAGATTTCTTCTTTCCCTGTGCTTTCTTCTTTCCTTGTTGAGTTAAATCATTCTATAATTAATAAAATATTTTTTTCAAATTAATTTTTTTTTGTTTGTTTTTTTCTGTTTTATACTCACAATTTTAATGTTCCTTTATGTTCCTTCATGCTCTGCTGCTTCCTTGAGTCCTTTGGCTCCAGTTTTGATGTCCAAATTTAGTTAAATAGCTGTTAATTCAGCTTTTTTTTGAGGACGAAATTTTTGTGTCGAAAAAGAAATTTATGTAAACAAACACTAAATTTTTTTTCACAAATAATTAAATTTATCCACTTTGCACTGATATTTACCTATTACATGTTTAGTTCTATCCTCCTTATTTTTAATTGTGCATCTTTTGATGCTATTTTCACTTAGTTTAATTAACTTTTTTATTGATTATTTTCAGAAAAGTTTTCAGAAAATTTAAATTTTTTCCACTTTCTATTATAATTAACCCAATCATTTGCACTTTGGGCAAGTCTTGCCATGTAGGCGGAAATTTTTTCATCACTTAAAGTTACTTTAATACCTTAATTAAGGAAATATTTAACTTTTTAGGTCAATCGCGGACTTAGGGGAATTTGGCTGGCGCGGAGCGACGGGCAAAAGGGGCGGGAGGTGGGATTGGGGTCTTTTCAATATTAACACGTGTCTCTTATAATATAATTAATTTAACTAGTTTATACTGTCTTTTAATATACTTATTATACATCAATCTACTCCTAACATGCTCCTTTATCTATTATTACTCGAATATCTACTTAAATACTATAATTAAGACTCTTTTTTGTGATTTTTAGTAATTAAACTAAAGAACGATGAATCCTATGTCAATTATGTCATTTTCTCATGGAATTCTAAACAAAAAGGAGCTTTTAACAAAAGGAGCTTTTAACAAAAGGAGCTTTTAACAAAAGGAGCTTTTAACAAAAGGAGCTTTTAACAAAAGGAGCTTTTAACAAAAGGAGCTTTTAACAAAAGGAGCTTTTAACAAAAGGAGCTTTTAACAAAAGGAGCTTTTCCCTTTTTTCAAACTTCCGAAGGAAGTTTGAAAAACTGTCAATCTTAAAACAATAATTTTAAAAAACTTTTAATAATTTTTATTAAAGTTCCGGTCAAACTAGGGGGCACGTGGGAATCGGGGGTACCCGGGTGGGGAAAAGCTCACACAAAAGCTTCCTATAAAAGCTCAACTGAGCTTACAAAAGCACTATAAAACTTCTAAAACTGATCTAAAACTGATTATGAGGTTTTTATTACCAGAATGCGTTTTAAAGCTTAAAACTTGGCATGGTGATAGAGTAAACAAGTGAAATTAGGAATTTCAAAATATTTTTGTAAAAAAGTCAAATGGGTTAGATTTTTGGGGGATGGTTTGAGAGAGTCATGACCCTTTTTTGAATTCGAGCTAGTACTTACCAGAATGCGTTTTAAAGCTTAAAACTTGGCATGGTGATAGAGTAAACAAGTGAAATTAGGAATTTCAAAATATTTTTGTAAAAAAGTCAAATGGGTTAGATTTTTGGGGGATGGTTTGAGAGAGTCATGACCCTTTTTTGAATTCGAGCTAGTACTTACCAGAATGCGTTTTAAAGCTTAAAACTTGGCATGGTGATAGAGTGGACAATCTAAATTAGGAATTTCAAAATATTTTTGTAAAAAAGTCAAATGGGTTCGATTTTTGGTGGGTTGTTTGAGAGAGTCATCATAAAATTTTCGATTCGAGCTAGTACTTACCAGAATGCGTTTTAAAGCTTAAAACTTGGCATGGTGATAGAGTGGACAATCTAAATTAGGAATTTCAAAATATTTTTGTAAAAAAGTCAAATGGGTTCGATTTTTGGTGGGTTGTTTGAGAGAGTCATCATAAAATTTTCGATTCGAGCTAGTACTTACCAGAATGCGTTTTAAAGCTTAAAACTTGGCATGGTGATAGAGTGGACAATCTAAATTAGGAATTTCAAAATATTTTTGTAAAAAAGTCAAATGGGTTCGATTTTTGGTGGGTTGTTTGAGAGAGTCATCATAAAATTTTCGATTCGAGCTAGTACTTACCAGAATGCGTTTTAAAGCTTAAAACTTGGCATGGTGATAGAGTGGACAATCTAAATTAGGAATTTCAAAATATTTTTGTAAAAAAGTCAAATGGGTTCGATTTTTGGTGGGTTGTTTGAGAGAGTCATCATAAAATTTTCGATTCGAGCTAGTACTTACCAGAATGCGTTTTAAAGCTTAAAACTTGGCATGGTGATAGAGTGGACAATCTAAATTAGGAATTTCAAAATATTTTTGTAAAAAAGTCAAATGGGTTCGATTTTTGGTGGGTTGTTTGAGAGAGTCATCATAAAATTTTCGATTCGAGCTAGTACTTACCAGAATGCGTTTTAAAGCTTAAAACTTGGCATGGTGATAGAGTGGACAATCTAAATTAGGAATTTCAAAATATTTTTGTAAAAAAGTCAAATGGGTTCGATTTTTGGTGGGTTGTTTGAGAGAGTCATCATAAAATTTTCGATTCGAGCTAGTACTTACCAGAATGCGTTTTAAAGCTTAAAACTTGGCATGGTGATAGAGTGGACAATCTAAATTAGGAATTTCAAAATATTTTTGTAAAAAAGTCAAATGGGTTCGATTTTTGGTGGGTTGTTTGAGAGAGTCATCATAAAATTTTCGATTCGAGCTAGTACTTACCAGAATGCGTTTTAAAGCTTAAAACTTGGCATGGTGATAGAGTGGACAATCTAAATTAGGAATTTCAAAATATTTTTGTAAAAAAGTCAAATGGGTTCGATTTTTGGTGGGTTGTTTGAGAGAGTCATCATAAAATTTTCGATTCGAGCTAGTACTTACCAGAATGCGTTTTAAAGCTTAAAACTTGGCATGGTGATAGAGTGGACAATCTAAATTAGGAATTTCAAAATATTTTTGTAAAAAAGTCAAATGGGTTCGATTTTTGGTGGGTTGTTTGAGAGAGTCATCATAAAATTTTCGATTCGAGCTAGTACTTACCAGAATGCGTTTTAAAGCTTAAAACTTGGCATGGTGATAGAGTGGACAATCTAAATTAGGAATTTCAAAATATTTTTGTAAAAAAGTCAAATGGGTTCGATTTTTGGTGGGTTGTTTGAGAGAGTCATCATAAAATTTTCGATTCGAGCTAGTACTTACCAGAATGCGTTTTAAAGCTTAAAACTTGGCATGGTGATAGAGTGGACAATCTAAATTAGGAATTTCAAAATATTTTTGTAAAAAAGTCAAATGGGTTCGATTTTTGGTGGGTTGTTTGAGAGAGTCATCATAAAATTTTCGATTCGAGCTAGTACTTACCAGAATGCGTTTTAAAGCTTAAAACTTGGCATGGTGATAGAGTGGACAATCTAAATTAGGAATTTCAAAATATTTTTGTAAAAAAGTCAAATGGGTTCGATTTTTGGTGGGTTGTTTGAGAGAGTCATCATAAAATTTTCGATTCGAGCTAGTACTTACCAGAATGCGTTTTAAAGCTTAAAACTTGGCATGGTGATAGAGTGGACAATCTAAATTAGGAATTTCAAAATATTTTTGTAAAAAAGTCAAATGGGTTCGATTTTTGGTGGGTTGTTTGAGAGAGTCATCATAAAATTTTCGATTCGAGCTAGTACTTACCAGAATGCGTTTTAAAGCTTAAAACTTGGCATGGTGATAGAGTAAACAAGTGAAATTAGGAATTTCAAAATATTTTTGTAAAAAAGTCAAATGGGTTAGATTTTTGGGGGATGGTTTGAGAGAGTCATGACCCTTTTTTGAATTCGAGCTAGTACTTACCAGAATGCGTTTTAAAGCTTAAAACTTGGCATGGTGATAGAGTGGACAATCTAAATTAGGAATTTCAAAATATTTTTGTAAAAAAGTCAAATGGGTTCGATTTTTGGTGGGTTGTTTGAGAGAGTCATCATAAAATTTTCGATTCGAGCTAGTACTTACCAGAATGCGTTTTAAAGCTTAAAACTTGGCATGGTGATAGAGTAAACAAGTGAAATTAGGAATTTCAAAATATTTTTGTAAAAAAGTCAAATGGGTTAGATTTTTGGGGGATGGTTTGAGAGAGTCATGACCCTTTTTTGAATTCGAGCTAGTACTTACCAGAATGCGTTTTAAAGCTTAAAACTTGGCATGGTGATAGAGTGGACAATCTAAATTAGGAATTTCAAAATATTTTTGTAAAAAAGTCAAATGGGTTCGATTTTTGGTGGGTTGTTTGAGAGAGTCATCATAAAATTTTCGATTCGAGCTAGTACTTACCAGAATGCGTTTTAAAGCTTAAAACTTGGCATGGTGATAGAGTAAACAAGTGAAATTAGGAATTTCAAAATATTTTTGTAAAAAAGTCAAATGGGTTAGATTTTTGGGGGATGGTTTGAGAGAGTCATGACCCTTTTTTGAATTCGAGCTAGTACTTACCAGAATGCGTTTTAAAGCTTAAAACTTGGCATGGTGATAGAGTGGACAATCTAAATTAGGAATTTCAAAATATTTTTGTAAAAAAGTCAAATGGGTTCGATTTTTGGTGGGTTGTTTGAGAGAGTCATCATAAAATTTTCGATTCGAGCTAGTACTTACCAGAATGCGTTTTAAAGCTTAAAACTTGGCATGGTGATAGAGTAAACAAGTGAAATTAGGAATTTCAAAATATTTTTGTAAAAAAGTCAAATGGGTTAGATTTTTGGGGGATGGTTTGAGAGAGTCATGACCCTTTTTTGAATTCGAGCTAGTACTTACCAGAATGCGTTTTAAAGCTTAAAACTTGGCATGGTGATAGAGTGGACAATCTAAATTAGGAATTTCAAAATATTTTTGTAAAAAAGTCAAATGGGTTCGATTTTTGGTGGGTTGTTTGAGAGAGTCATCATAAAATTTTCGATTCGAGCTAGTACTTACCAGAATGCGTTTTAAAGCTTAAAACTTGGCATGGTGATAGAGTAAACAAGTGAAATTAGGAATTTCAAAATATTTTTGTAAAAAAGTCAAATGGGTTAGATTTTTGGGGGATGGTTTGAGAGAGTCATGACCCTTTTTTGAATTCGAGCTAGTACTTACCAGAATGCGTTTTAAAGCTTAAAACTTGGCATGGTGATAGAGTGGACAATCTAAATTAGGAATTTCAAAATATTTTTGTAAAAAAGTCAAATGGGTTCGATTTTTGGTGGGTTGTTTGAGAGAGTCATCATAAAATTTTCGATTCGAGCTAGTACTTACCAGAATGCGTTTTAAAGCTTAAAACTTGGCATGGTGATAGAGTAAACAAGTGAAATTAGGAATTTCAAAATATTTTTGTAAAAAAGTCAAATGGGTTAGATTTTTGGGGGATGGTTTGAGAGAGTCATGACCCTTTTTTGAATTCGAGCTAGTACTTACCAGAATGCGTTTTAAAGCTTAAAACTTGGCATGGTGATAGAGTGGACAATCTAAATTAGGAATTTCAAAATATTTTTGTAAAAAAGTCAAATGGGTTCGATTTTTGGTGGGTTGTTTGAGAGAGTCATCATAAAATTTTCGATTCGAGCTAGTACTTACCAGAATGCGTTTTAAAGCTTAAAACTTGGCATGGTGATAGAGTAAACAAGTGAAATTAGGAATTTCAAAATATTTTTGTAAAAAAGTCAAATGGGTTAGATTTTTGGGGGATGGTTTGAGAGAGTCATGACCCTTTTTTGAATTCGAGCTAGTACTTACCAGAATGCGTTTTAAAGCTTAAAACTTGGCATGGTGATAGAGTGGACAATCTAAATTAGGAATTTCAAAATATTTTTGTAAAAAAGTCAAATGGGTTCGATTTTTGGTGGGTTGTTTGAGAGAGTCATCATAAAATTTTCGATTCGAGCTAGTACTTACCAGAATGCGTTTTAAAGCTTAAAACTTGGCATGGTGATAGAGTAAACAAGTGAAATTAGGAATTTCAAAATATTTTTGTAAAAAAGTCAAATGGGTTAGATTTTTGGGGGATGGTTTGAGAGAGTCATGACCCTTTTTTGAATTCGAGCTAGTACTTACCAGAATGCGTTTTAAAGCTTAAAACTTGGCATGGTGATAGAGTGGACAATCTAAATTAGGAATTTCAAAATATTTTTGTAAAAAAGTCAAATGGGTTCGATTTTTGGTGGGTTGTTTGAGAGAGTCATCATAAAATTTTCGATTCGAGCTAGTACTTACCAGAATGCGTTTTAAAGCTTAAAACTTGGCATGGTGATAGAGTAAACAAGTGAAATTAGGAATTTCAAAATATTTTTGTAAAAAAGTCAAATGGGTTAGATTTTTGGGGGATGGTTTGAGAGAGTCATGACCCTTTTTTGAATTCGAGCTAGTACTTACCAGAATGCGTTTTAAAGCTTAAAACTTGGCATGGTGATAGAGTGGACAATCTAAATTAGGAATTTCAAAATATTTTTGTAAAAAAGTCAAATGGGTTCGATTTTTGGTGGGTTGTTTGAGAGAGTCATCATAAAATTTTCGATTCGAGCTAGTACTTACCAGAATGCGTTTTAAAGCTTAAAACTTGGCATGGTGATAGAGTAAACAAGTGAAATTAGGAATTTCAAAATATTTTTGTAAAAAAGTCAAATGGGTTAGATTTTTGGGGGATGGTTTGAGAGAGTCATGACCCTTTTTTGAATTCGAGCTAGTACTTACCAGAATGCGTTTTAAAGCTTAAAACTTGGCATGGTGATAGAGTGGACAATCTAAATTAGGAATTTCAAAATATTTTTGTAAAAAAGTCAAATGGGTTCGATTTTTGGTGGGTTGTTTGAGAGAGTCATCATAAAATTTTCGATTCGAGCTAGTACTTACCAGAATGCGTTTTAAAGCTTAAAACTTGGCATGGTGATAGAGTAAACAAGTGAAATTAGGAATTTCAAAATATTTTTGTAAAAAAGTCAAATGGGTTAGATTTTTGGGGGATGGTTTGAGAGAGTCATGACCCTTTTTTGAATTCGAGCTAGTACTTACCAGAATGCGTTTTAAAGCTTAAAACTTGGCATGGTGATAGAGTGGACAATCTAAATTAGGAATTTCAAAATATTTTTGTAAAAAAGTCAAATGGGTTCGATTTTTGGTGGGTTGTTTGAGAGAGTCATCATAAAATTTTCGATTCGAGCTAGTACTTACCAGAATGCGTTTTAAAGCTTAAAACTTGGCATGGTGATAGAGTAAACAAGTGAAATTAGGAATTTCAAAATATTTTTGTAAAAAAGTCAAATGGGTTAGATTTTTGGGGGATGGTTTGAGAGAGTCATGACCCTTTTTTGAATTCGAGCTAGTACTTACCAGAATGCGTTTTAAAGCTTAAAACTTGGCATGGTGATAGAGTGGACAATCTAAATTAGGAATTTCAAAATATTTTTGTAAAAAAGTCAAATGGGTTCGATTTTTGGTGGGTTGTTTGAGAGAGTCATCATAAAATTTTCGATTCGAGCTAGTACTTACCAGAATGCGTTTTAAAGCTTAAAACTTGGCATGGTGATAGAGTAAACAAGTGAAATTAGGAATTTCAAAATATTTTTGTAAAAAAGTCAAATGGGTTAGATTTTTGGGGGATGGTTTGAGAGAGTCATGACCCTTTTTTGAATTCGAGCTAGTACTTACCAGAATGCGTTTTAAAGCTTAAAACTTGGCATGGTGATAGAGTGGACAATCTAAATTAGGAATTTCAAAATATTTTTGTAAAAAAGTCAAATGGGTTCGATTTTTGGTGGGTTGTTTGAGAGAGTCATCATAAAATTTTCGATTCGAGCTAGTACTTACCAGAATGCGTTTTAAAGCTTAAAACTTGGCATGGTGATAGAGTAAACAAGTGAAATTAGGAATTTCAAAATATTTTTGTAAAAAAGTCAAATGGGTTAGATTTTTGGGGGATGGTTTGAGAGAGTCATGACCCTTTTTTGAATTCGAGCTAGTACTTACCAGAATGCGTTTTAAAGCTTAAAACTTGGCATGGTGATAGAGTGGACAATCTAAATTAGGAATTTCAAAATATTTTTGTAAAAAAGTCAAATGGGTTCGATTTTTGGTGGGTTGTTTGAGAGAGTCATCATAAAATTTTCGATTCGAGCTAGTACTTACCAGAATGCGTTTTAAAGCTTAAAACTTGGCATGGTGATAGAGTAAACAAGTGAAATTAGGAATTTCAAAATATTTTTGTAAAAAAGTCAAATGGGTTAGATTTTTGGGGGATGGTTTGAGAGAGTCATGACCCTTTTTTGAATTCGAGCTAGTACTTACCAGAATGCGTTTTAAAGCTTAAAACTTGGCATGGTGATAGAGTGGACAATCTAAATTAGGAATTTCAAAATATTTTTGTAAAAAAGTCAAATGGGTTCGATTTTTGGTGGGTTGTTTGAGAGAGTCATCATAAAATTTTCGATTCGAGCTAGTACTTACCAGAATGCGTTTTAAAGCTTAAAACTTGGCATGGTGATAGAGTAAACAAGTGAAATTAGGAATTTCAAAATATTTTTGTAAAAAAGTCAAATGGGTTAGATTTTTGGGGGATGGTTTGAGAGAGTCATGACCCTTTTTTGAATTCGAGCTAGTACTTACCAGAATGCGTTTTAAAGCTTAAAACTTGGCATGGTGATAGAGTGGACAATCTAAATTAGGAATTTCAAAATATTTTTGTAAAAAAGTCAAATGGGTTCGATTTTTGGTGGGTTGTTTGAGAGAGTCATCATAAAATTTTCGATTCGAGCTAGTACTTACCAGAATGCGTTTTAAAGCTTAAAACTTGGCATGGTGATAGAGTAAACAAGTGAAATTAGGAATTTCAAAATATTTTTGTAAAAAAGTCAAATGGGTTAGATTTTTGGGGGATGGTTTGAGAGAGTCATGACCCTTTTTTGAATTCGAGCTAGTACTTACCAGAATGCGTTTTAAAGCTTAAAACTTGGCATGGTGATAGAGTGGACAATCTAAATTAGGAATTTCAAAATATTTTTGTAAAAAAGTCAAATGGGTTCGATTTTTGGTGGGTTGTTTGAGAGAGTCATCATAAAATTTTCGATTCGAGCTAGTACTTACCAGAATGCGTTTTAAAGCTTAAAACTTGGCATGGTGATAGAGTAAACAAGTGAAATTAGGAATTTCAAAATATTTTTGTAAAAAAGTCAAATGGGTTAGATTTTTGGGGGATGGTTTGAGAGAGTCATGACCCTTTTTTGAATTCGAGCTAGTACTTACCAGAATGCGTTTTAAAGCTTAAAACTTGGCATGGTGATAGAGTGGACAATCTAAATTAGGAATTTCAAAATATTTTTGTAAAAAAGTCAAATGGGTTCGATTTTTGGTGGGTTGTTTGAGAGAGTCATCATAAAATTTTCGATTCGAGCTAGTACTTACCAGAATGCGTTTTAAAGCTTAAAACTTGGCATGGTGATAGAGTGGACAATCTAAATTAGGAATTTCAAAATATTTTTGTAAAAAAGTCAAATGGGTTCGATTTTTGGTGGGTTGTTTGAGAGAGTCATGACCCTTTTTTGAATTCGAGCTAGTACTTACCAGAATGCGTTTTAAAGCTTAAAACTTGGCATGGTGATAGAGTGGACAATCTAAATTAGGAATTTCAAAATATTTTTGTAAAAAAGTCAAATGGGTTCGATTTTTGGTGGGTTGTTTGAGAGAGTCATCATAAAATTTTCGATTCGAGCTAGTACTTACCAGAATGCGTTTTAAAGCTTAAAACTTGGCATGGTGATAGAGTAAACAAGTGAAATTAGGAATTTCAAAATATTTTTGTAAAAAAGTCAAATGGGTTAGATTTTTGGGGGATGGTTTGAGAGAGTCATGACCCTTTTTTGAATTCGAGCTAGTACTTACCAGAATGCGTTTTAAAGCTTAAAACTTGGCATGGTGATAGAGTGGACAATCTAAATTAGGAATTTCAAAATATTTTTGTAAAAAAGTCAAATGGGTTCGATTTTTGGTGGGTTGTTTGAGAGAGTCATCATAAAATTTTCGATTCGAGCTAGTACTTACCAGAATGCGTTTTAAAGCTTAAAACTTGGCATGGTGATAGAGTAAACAAGTGAAATTAGGAATTTCAAAATATTTTTGTAAAAAAGTCAAATGGGTTAGATTTTTGGGGGATGGTTTGAGAGAGTCATGACCCTTTTTTGAATTCGAGCTAGTACTTACCAGAATGCGTTTTAAAGCTTAAAACTTGGCATGGTGATAGAGTGGACAATCTAAATTAGGAATTTCAAAATATTTTTGTAAAAAAGTCAAATGGGTTCGATTTTTGGTGGGTTGTTTGAGAGAGTCATCATAAAATTTTCGATTCGAGCTAGTACTTACCAGAATGCGTTTTAAAGCTTAAAACTTGGCATGGTGATAGAGTAAACAAGTGAAATTAGGAATTTCAAAATATTTTTGTAAAAAAGTCAAATGGGTTAGATTTTTGGGGGATGGTTTGAGAGAGTCATGACCCTTTTTTGAATTCGAGCTAGTACTTACCAGAATGCGTTTTAAAGCTTAAAACTTGGCATGGTGATAGAGTGGACAATCTAAATTAGGAATTTCAAAATATTTTTGTAAAAAAGTCAAATGGGTTCGATTTTTGGTGGGTTGTTTGAGAGAGTCATCATAAAATTTTCGATTCGAGCTAGTACTTACCAGAATGCGTTTTAAAGCTTAAAACTTGGCATGGTGATAGAGTAAACAAGTGAAATTAGGAATTTCAAAATATTTTTGTAAAAAAGTCAAATGGGTTAGATTTTTGGGGGATGGTTTGAGAGAGTCATGACCCTTTTTTGAATTCGAGCTAGTACTTACCAGAATGCGTTTTAAAGCTTAAAACTTGGCATGGTGATAGAGTGGACAATCTAAATTAGGAATTTCAAAATATTTTTGTAAAAAAGTCAAATGGGTTCGATTTTTGGTGGGTTGTTTGAGAGAGTCATCATAAAATTTTCGATTCGAGCTAGTACTTACCAGAATGCGTTTTAAAGCTTAAAACTTGGCATGGTGATAGAGTGGACAATCTAAATTAGGAATTTCAAAATATTTTTGTAAAAAAGTCAAATGGGTTCGATTTTTGGTGGGTTGTTTGAGAGAGTCATCATAAAATTTTCGATTCGAGCTAGTACTTACCAGAATGCGTTTTAAAGCTTAAAACTTGGCATGGTGATAGAGTAAACAAGTGAAATTAGGAATTTCAAAATATTTTTGTAAAAAAGTCAAATGGGTTAGATTTTTGGGGGATGGTTTGAGAGAGTCATGACCCTTTTTTGAATTCGAGCTAGTACTTACCAGAATGCGTTTTAAAGCTTAAAACTTGGCATGGTGATAGAGTGGACAATCTAAATTAGGAATTTCAAAATATTTTTGTAAAAAAGTCAAATGGGTTCGATTTTTGGTGGGTTGTTTGAGAGAGTCATCATAAAATTTTCGATTCGAGCTAGTACTTACCAGAATGCGTTTTAAAGCTTAAAACTTGGCATGGTGATAGAGTAAACAAGTGAAATTAGGAATTTCAAAATATTTTTGTAAAAAAGTCAAATGGGTTAGATTTTTGGGGGATGGTTTGAGAGAGTCATGACCCTTTTTTGAATTCGAGCTAGTACTTACCAGAATGCGTTTTAAAGCTTAAAACTTGGCATGGTGATAGAGTGGACAATCTAAATTAGGAATTTCAAAATATTTTTGTAAAAAAGTCAAATGGGTTCGATTTTTGGTGGGTTGTTTGAGAGAGTCATCATAAAATTTTCGATTCGAGCTAGTACTTACCAGAATGCGTTTTAAAGCTTAAAACTTGGCATGGTGATAGAGTAAACAAGTGAAATTAGGAATTTCAAAATATTTTTGTAAAAAAGTCAAATGGGTTAGATTTTTGGGGGATGGTTTGAGAGAGTCATGACCCTTTTTTGAATTCGAGCTAGTACTTACCAGAATGCGTTTTAAAGCTTAAAACTTGGCATGGTGATAGAGTGGACAATCTAAATTAGGAATTTCAAAATATTTTTGTAAAAAAGTCAAATGGGTTCGATTTTTGGTGGGTTGTTTGAGAGAGTCATCATAAAATTTTCGATTCGAGCTAGTACTTACCAGAATGCGTTTTAAAGCTTAAAACTTGGCATGGTGATAGAGTAAACAAGTGAAATTAGGAATTTCAAAATATTTTTGTAAAAAAGTCAAATGGGTTAGATTTTTGGGGGATGGTTTGAGAGAGTCATGACCCTTTTTTGAATTCGAGCTAGTACTTACCAGAATGCGTTTTAAAGCTTAAAACTTGGCATGGTGATAGAGTGGACAATCTAAATTAGGAATTTCAAAATATTTTTGTAAAAAAGTCAAATGGGTTCGATTTTTGGTGGGTTGTTTGAGAGAGTCATCATAAAATTTTCGATTCGAGCTAGTACTTACCAGAATGCGTTTTAAAGCTTAAAACTTGGCATGGTGATAGAGTAAACAAGTGAAATTAGGAATTTCAAAATATTTTTGTAAAAAAGTCAAATGGGTTAGATTTTTGGGGGATGGTTTGAGAGAGTCATGACCCTTTTTTGAATTCGAGCTAGTACTTACCAGAATGCGTTTTAAAGCTTAAAACTTGGCATGGTGATAGAGTGGACAATCTAAATTAGGAATTTCAAAATATTTTTGTAAAAAAGTCAAATGGGTTCGATTTTTGGTGGGTTGTTTGAGAGAGTCATCATAAAATTTTCGATTCGAGCTAGTACTTACCAGAATGCGTTTTAAAGCTTAAAACTTGGCATGGTGATAGAGTAAACAAGTGAAATTAGGAATTTCAAAATATTTTTGTAAAAAAGTCAAATGGGTTAGATTTTTGGGGGATGGTTTGAGAGAGTCATGACCCTTTTTTGAATTCGAGCTAGTACTTACCAGAATGCGTTTTAAAGCTTAAAACTTGGCATGGTGATAGAGTGGACAATCTAAATTAGGAATTTCAAAATATTTTTGTAAAAAAGTCAAATGGGTTCGATTTTTGGTGGGTTGTTTGAGAGAGTCATCATAAAATTTTCGATTCGAGCTAGTACTTACCAGAATGCGTTTTAAAGCTTAAAACTTGGCATGGTGATAGAGTAAACAAGTGAAATTAGGAATTTCAAAATATTTTTGTAAAAAAGTCAAATGGGTTAGATTTTTGGGGGATGGTTTGAGAGAGTCATGACCCTTTTTTGAATTCGAGCTAGTACTTACCAGAATGCGTTTTAAAGCTTAAAACTTGGCATGGTGATAGAGTGGACAATCTAAATTAGGAATTTCAAAATATTTTTGTAAAAAAGTCAAATGGGTTCGATTTTTGGTGGGTTGTTTGAGAGAGTCATCATAAAATTTTCGATTCGAGCTAGTACTTACCAGAATGCGTTTTAAAGCTTAAAACTTGGCATGGTGATAGAGTAAACAAGTGAAATTAGGAATTTCAAAATATTTTTGTAAAAAAGTCAAATGGGTTAGATTTTTGGGGGATGGTTTGAGAGAGTCATGACCCTTTTTTGAATTCGAGCTAGTACTTACCAGAATGCGTTTTAAAGCTTAAAACTTGGCATGGTGATAGAGTGGACAATCTAAATTAGGAATTTCAAAATATTTTTGTAAAAAAGTCAAATGGGTTCGATTTTTGGTGGGTTGTTTGAGAGAGTCATCATAAAATTTTCGATTCGAGCTAGTACTTACCAGAATGCGTTTTAAAGCTTAAAACTTGGCATGGTGATAGAGTAAACAAGTGAAATTAGGAATTTCAAAATATTTTTGTAAAAAAGTCAAATGGGTTAGATTTTTGGGGGATGGTTTGAGAGAGTCATGACCCTTTTTTGAATTCGAGCTAGTACTTACCAGAATGCGTTTTAAAGCTTAAAACTTGGCATGGTGATAGAGTGGACAATCTAAATTAGGAATTTCAAAATATTTTTGTAAAAAAGTCAAATGGGTTCGATTTTTGGTGGGTTGTTTGAGAGAGTCATCATAAAATTTTCGATTCGAGCTAGTACTTACCAGAATGCGTTTTAAAGCTTAAAACTTGGCATGGTGATAGAGTAAACAAGTGAAATTAGGAATTTCAAAATATTTTTGTAAAAAAGTCAAATGGGTTAGATTTTTGGGGGATGGTTTGAGAGAGTCATGACCCTTTTTTGAATTCGAGCTAGTACTTACCAGAATGCGTTTTAAAGCTTAAAACTTGGCATGGTGATAGAGTGGACAATCTAAATTAGGAATTTCAAAATATTTTTGTAAAAAAGTCAAATGGGTTCGATTTTTGGTGGGTTGTTTGAGAGAGTCATCATAAAATTTTCGATTCGAGCTAGTACTTACCAGAATGCGTTTTAAAGCTTAAAACTTGGCATGGTGATAGAGTGGACAATCTAAATTAGGAATTTCAAAATATTTTTGTAAAAAAGTCAAATGGGTTCGATTTTTGGTGGGTTGTTTGAGAGAGTCATGACCCTTTTTTGAATTCGAGCTAGTACTTACCAGAATGCGTTTTAAAGCTTAAAACTTGGCATGGTGATAGAGTGGACAATCTAAATTAGGAATTTCAAAATATTTTTGTAAAAAAGTCAAATGGGTTCGATTTTTGGTGGGTTGTTTGAGAGAGTCATCATAAAATTTTCGATTCGAGCTAGTACTTACCAGAATGCGTTTTAAAGCTTAAAACTTGGCATGGTGATAGAGTAAACAAGTGAAATTAGGAATTTCAAAATATTTTTGTAAAAAAGTCAAATGGGTTAGATTTTTGGGGGATGGTTTGAGAGAGTCATGACCCTTTTTTGAATTCGAGCTAGTACTTACCAGAATGCGTTTTAAAGCTTAAAACTTGGCATGGTGATAGAGTGGACAATCTAAATTAGGAATTTCAAAATATTTTTGTAAAAAAGTCAAATGGGTTCGATTTTTGGTGGGTTGTTTGAGAGAGTCATCATAAAATTTTCGATTCGAGCTAGTACTTACCAGAATGCGTTTTAAAGCTTAAAACTTGGCATGGTGATAGAGTAAACAAGTGAAATTAGGAATTTCAAAATATTTTTGTAAAAAAGTCAAATGGGTTAGATTTTTGGGGGATGGTTTGAGAGAGTCATGACCCTTTTTTGAATTCGAGCTAGTACTTACCAGAATGCGTTTTAAAGCTTAAAACTTGGCATGGTGATAGAGTGGACAATCTAAATTAGGAATTTCAAAATATTTTTGTAAAAAAGTCAAATGGGTTCGATTTTTGGTGGGTTGTTTGAGAGAGTCATCATAAAATTTTCGATTCGAGCTAGTACTTACCAGAATGCGTTTTAAAGCTTAAAACTTGGCATGGTGATAGAGTAAACAAGTGAAATTAGGAATTTCAAAATATTTTTGTAAAAAAGTCAAATGGGTTAGATTTTTGGGGGATGGTTTGAGAGAGTCATGACCCTTTTTTGAATTCGAGCTAGTACTTACCAGAATGCGTTTTAAAGCTTAAAACTTGGCATGGTGATAGAGTGGACAATCTAAATTAGGAATTTCAAAATATTTTTGTAAAAAAGTCAAATGGGTTCGATTTTTGGTGGGTTGTTTGAGAGAGTCATCATAAAATTTTCGATTCGAGCTAGTACTTACCAGAATGCGTTTTAAAGCTTAAAACTTGGCATGGTGATAGAGTAAACAAGTGAAATTAGGAATTTCAAAATATTTTTGTAAAAAAGTCAAATGGGTTAGATTTTTGGGGGATGGTTTGAGAGAGTCATGACCCTTTTTTGAATTCGAGCTAGTACTTACCAGAATGCGTTTTAAAGCTTAAAACTTGGCATGGTGATAGAGTGGACAATCTAAATTAGGAATTTCAAAATATTTTTGTAAAAAAGTCAAATGGGTTCGATTTTTGGTGGGTTGTTTGAGAGAGTCATCATAAAATTTTCGATTCGAGCTAGTACTTACCAGAATGCGTTTTAAAGCTTAAAACTTGGCATGGTGATAGAGTGGACAATCTAAATTAGGAATTTCAAAATATTTTTGTAAAAAAGTCAAATGGGTTCGATTTTTGGTGGGTTGTTTGAGAGAGTCATCATAAAATTTTCGATTCGAGCTAGTACTTACCAGAATGCGTTTTAAAGCTTAAAACTTGGCATGGTGATAGAGTAAACAAGTGAAATTAGGAATTTCAAAATATTTTTGTAAAAAAGTCAAATGGGTTAGATTTTTGGGGGATGGTTTGAGAGAGTCATGACCCTTTTTTGAATTCGAGCTAGTACTTACCAGAATGCGTTTTAAAGCTTAAAACTTGGCATGGTGATAGAGTGGACAATCTAAATTAGGAATTTCAAAATATTTTTGTAAAAAAGTCAAATGGGTTCGATTTTTGGTGGGTTGTTTGAGAGAGTCATCATAAAATTTTCGATTCGAGCTAGTACTTACCAGAATGCGTTTTAAAGCTTAAAACTTGGCATGGTGATAGAGTAAACAAGTGAAATTAGGAATTTCAAAATATTTTTGTAAAAAAGTCAAATGGGTTAGATTTTTGGGGGATGGTTTGAGAGAGTCATGACCCTTTTTTGAATTCGAGCTAGTACTTACCAGAATGCGTTTTAAAGCTTAAAACTTGGCATGGTGATAGAGTGGACAATCTAAATTAGGAATTTCAAAATATTTTTGTAAAAAAGTCAAATGGGTTCGATTTTTGGTGGGTTGTTTGAGAGAGTCATCATAAAATTTTCGATTCGAGCTAGTACTTACCAGAATGCGTTTTAAAGCTTAAAACTTGGCATGGTGATAGAGTAAACAAGTGAAATTAGGAATTTCAAAATATTTTTGTAAAAAAGTCAAATGGGTTAGATTTTTGGGGGATGGTTTGAGAGAGTCATGACCCTTTTTTGAATTCGAGCTAGTACTTACCAGAATGCGTTTTAAAGCTTAAAACTTGGCATGGTGATAGAGTGGACAATCTAAATTAGGAATTTCAAAATATTTTTGTAAAAAAGTCAAATGGGTTCGATTTTTGGTGGGTTGTTTGAGAGAGTCATCATAAAATTTTCGATTCGAGCTAGTACTTACCAGAATGCGTTTTAAAGCTTAAAACTTGGCATGGTGATAGAGTAAACAAGTGAAATTAGGAATTTCAAAATATTTTTGTAAAAAAGTCAAATGGGTTAGATTTTTGGGGGATGGTTTGAGAGAGTCATGACCCTTTTTTGAATTCGAGCTAGTACTTACCAGAATGCGTTTTAAAGCTTAAAACTTGGCATGGTGATAGAGTGGACAATCTAAATTAGGAATTTCAAAATATTTTTGTAAAAAAGTCAAATGGGTTCGATTTTTGGTGGGTTGTTTGAGAGAGTCATCATAAAATTTTCGATTCGAGCTAGTACTTACCAGAATGCGTTTTAAAGCTTAAAACTTGGCATGGTGATAGAGTGGACAATCTAAATTAGGAATTTCAAAATATTTTTGTAAAAAAGTCAAATGGGTTCGATTTTTGGTGGGTTGTTTGAGAGAGTCATCATAAAATTTTCGATTCGAGCTAGTACTTACCAGAATGCGTTTTAAAGCTTAAAACTTGGCATGGTGATAGAGTAAACAAGTGAAATTAGGAATTTCAAAATATTTTTGTAAAAAAGTCAAATGGGTTAGATTTTTGGGGGATGGTTTGAGAGAGTCATGACCCTTTTTTGAATTCGAGCTAGTACTTACCAGAATGCGTTTTAAAGCTTAAAACTTGGCATGGTGATAGAGTGGACAATCTAAATTAGGAATTTCAAAATATTTTTGTAAAAAAGTCAAATGGGTTCGATTTTTGGTGGGTTGTTTGAGAGAGTCATCATAAAATTTTCGATTCGAGCTAGTACTTACCAGAATGCGTTTTAAAGCTTAAAACTTGGCATGGTGATAGAGTAAACAAGTGAAATTAGGAATTTCAAAATATTTTTGTAAAAAAGTCAAATGGGTTAGATTTTTGGGGGATGGTTTGAGAGAGTCATGACCCTTTTTTGAATTCGAGCTAGTACTTACCAGAATGCGTTTTAAAGCTTAAAACTTGGCATGGTGATAGAGTGGACAATCTAAATTAGGAATTTCAAAATATTTTTGTAAAAAAGTCAAATGGGTTCGATTTTTGGTGGGTTGTTTGAGAGAGTCATCATAAAATTTTCGATTCGAGCTAGTACTTACCAGAATGCGTTTTAAAGCTTAAAACTTGGCATGGTGATAGAGTAAACAAGTGAAATTAGGAATTTCAAAATATTTTTGTAAAAAAGTCAAATGGGTTAGATTTTTGGGGGATGGTTTGAGAGAGTCATGACCCTTTTTTGAATTCGAGCTAGTACTTACCAGAATGCGTTTTAAAGCTTAAAACTTGGCATGGTGATAGAGTGGACAATCTAAATTAGGAATTTCAAAATATTTTTGTAAAAAAGTCAAATGGGTTCGATTTTTGGTGGGTTGTTTGAGAGAGTCATCATAAAATTTTCGATTCGAGCTAGTACTTACCAGAATGCGTTTTAAAGCTTAAAACTTGGCATGGTGATAGAGTGGACAATCTAAATTAGGAATTTCAAAATATTTTTGTAAAAAAGTCAAATGGGTTCGATTTTTGGTGGGTTGTTTGAGAGAGTCATCATAAAATTTTCGATTCGAGCTAGTACTTACCAGAATGCGTTTTAAAGCTTAAAACTTGGCATGGTGATAGAGTAAACAAGTGAAATTAGGAATTTCAAAATATTTTTGTAAAAAAGTCAAATGGGTTAGATTTTTGGGGGATGGTTTGAGAGAGTCATGACCCTTTTTTGAATTCGAGCTAGTACTTACCAGAATGCGTTTTAAAGCTTAAAACTTGGCATGGTGATAGAGTGGACAATCTAAATTAGGAATTTCAAAATATTTTTGTAAAAAAGTCAAATGGGTTCGATTTTTGGTGGGTTGTTTGAGAGAGTCATCATAAAATTTTCGATTCGAGCTAGTACTTACCAGAATGCGTTTTAAAGCTTAAAACTTGGCATGGTGATAGAGTAAACAAGTGAAATTAGGAATTTCAAAATATTTTTGTAAAAAAGTCAAATGGGTTAGATTTTTGGGGGATGGTTTGAGAGAGTCATGACCCTTTTTTGAATTCGAGCTAGTACTTACCAGAATGCGTTTTAAAGCTTAAAACTTGGCATGGTGATAGAGTGGACAATCTAAATTAGGAATTTCAAAATATTTTTGTAAAAAAGTCAAATGGGTTCGATTTTTGGTGGGTTGTTTGAGAGAGTCATCATAAAATTTTCGATTCGAGCTAGTACTTACCAGAATGCGTTTTAAAGCTTAAAACTTGGCATGGTGATAGAGTAAACAAGTGAAATTAGGAATTTCAAAATATTTTTGTAAAAAAGTCAAATGGGTTAGATTTTTGGGGGATGGTTTGAGAGAGTCATGACCCTTTTTTGAATTCGAGCTAGTACTTACCAGAATGCGTTTTAAAGCTTAAAACTTGGCATGGTGATAGAGTGGACAATCTAAATTAGGAATTTCAAAATATTTTTGTAAAAAAGTCAAATGGGTTCGATTTTTGGTGGGTTGTTTGAGAGAGTCATCATAAAATTTTCGATTCGAGCTAGTACTTACCAGAATGCGTTTTAAAGCTTAAAACTTGGCATGGTGATAGAGTAAACAAGTGAAATTAGGAATTTCAAAATATTTTTGTAAAAAAGTCAAATGGGTTAGATTTTTGGGGGATGGTTTGAGAGAGTCATGACCCTTTTTTGAATTCGAGCTAGTACTTACCAGAATGCGTTTTAAAGCTTAAAACTTGGCATGGTGATAGAGTGGACAATCTAAATTAGGAATTTCAAAATATTTTTGTAAAAAAGTCAAATGGGTTCGATTTTTGGTGGGTTGTTTGAGAGAGTCATCATAAAATTTTCGATTCGAGCTAGTACTTACCAGAATGCGTTTTAAAGCTTAAAACTTGGCATGGTGATAGAGTAAACAAGTGAAATTAGGAATTTCAAAATATTTTTGTAAAAAAGTCAAATGGGTTAGATTTTTGGGGGATGGTTTGAGAGAGTCATGACCCTTTTTTGAATTCGAGCTAGTACTTACCAGAATGCGTTTTAAAGCTTAAAACTTGGCATGGTGATAGAGTGGACAATCTAAATTAGGAATTTCAAAATATTTTTGTAAAAAAGTCAAATGGGTTCGATTTTTGGTGGGTTGTTTGAGAGAGTCATCATAAAATTTTCGATTCGAGCTAGTACTTACCAGAATGCGTTTTAAAGCTTAAAACTTGGCATGGTGATAGAGTAAACAAGTGAAATTAGGAATTTCAAAATATTTTTGTAAAAAAGTCAAATGGGTTAGATTTTTGGGGGATGGTTTGAGAGAGTCATGACCCTTTTTTGAATTCGAGCTAGTACTTACCAGAATGCGTTTTAAAGCTTAAAACTTGGCATGGTGATAGAGTGGACAATCTAAATTAGGAATTTCAAAATATTTTTGTAAAAAAGTCAAATGGGTTCGATTTTTGGTGGGTTGTTTGAGAGAGTCATCATAAAATTTTCGATTCGAGCTAGTACTTACCAGAATGCGTTTTAAAGCTTAAAACTTGGCATGGTGATAGAGTGGACAATCTAAATTAGGAATTTCAAAATATTTTTGTAAAAAAGTCAAATGGGTTCGATTTTTGGTGGGTTGTTTGAGAGAGTCATCATAAAATTTTCGATTCGAGCTAGTACTTACCAGAATGCGTTTTAAAGCTTAAAACTTGGCATGGTGATAGAGTAAACAAGTGAAATTAGGAATTTCAAAATATTTTTGTAAAAAAGTCAAATGGGTTAGATTTTTGGGGGATGGTTTGAGAGAGTCATGACCCTTTTTTGAATTCGAGCTAGTACTTACCAGAATGCGTTTTAAAGCTTAAAACTTGGCATGGTGATAGAGTGGACAATCTAAATTAGGAATTTCAAAATATTTTTGTAAAAAAGTCAAATGGGTTCGATTTTTGGTGGGTTGTTTGAGAGAGTCATCATAAAATTTTCGATTCGAGCTAGTACTTACCAGAATGCGTTTTAAAGCTTAAAACTTGGCATGGTGATAGAGTAAACAAGTGAAATTAGGAATTTCAAAATATTTTTGTAAAAAAGTCAAATGGGTTAGATTTTTGGGGGATGGTTTGAGAGAGTCATGACCCTTTTTTGAATTCGAGCTAGTACTTACCAGAATGCGTTTTAAAGCTTAAAACTTGGCATGGTGATAGAGTGGACAATCTAAATTAGGAATTTCAAAATATTTTTGTAAAAAAGTCAAATGGGTTCGATTTTTGGTGGGTTGTTTGAGAGAGTCATCATAAAATTTTCGATTCGAGCTAGTACTTACCAGAATGCGTTTTAAAGCTTAAAACTTGGCATGGTGATAGAGTAAACAAGTGAAATTAGGAATTTCAAAATATTTTTGTAAAAAAGTCAAATGGGTTAGATTTTTGGGGGATGGTTTGAGAGAGTCATGACCCTTTTTTGAATTCGAGCTAGTACTTACCAGAATGCGTTTTAAAGCTTAAAACTTGGCATGGTGATAGAGTGGACAATCTAAATTAGGAATTTCAAAATATTTTTGTAAAAAAGTCAAATGGGTTCGATTTTTGGTGGGTTGTTTGAGAGAGTCATCATAAAATTTTCGATTCGAGCTAGTACTTACCAGAATGCGTTTTAAAGCTTAAAACTTGGCATGGTGATAGAGTAAACAAGTGAAATTAGGAATTTCAAAATATTTTTGTAAAAAAGTCAAATGGGTTAGATTTTTGGGGGATGGTTTGAGAGAGTCATGACCCTTTTTTGAATTCGAGCTAGTACTTACCAGAATGCGTTTTAAAGCTTAAAACTTGGCATGGTGATAGAGTGGACAATCTAAATTAGGAATTTCAAAATATTTTTGTAAAAAAGTCAAATGGGTTCGATTTTTGGTGGGTTGTTTGAGAGAGTCATCATAAAATTTTCGATTCGAGCTAGTACTTACCAGAATGCGTTTTAAAGCTTAAAACTTGGCATGGTGATAGAGTGGACAATCTAAATTAGGAATTTCAAAATATTTTTGTAAAAAAGTCAAATGGGTTCGATTTTTGGTGGGTTGTTTGAGAGAGTCATCATAAAATTTTCGATTCGAGCTAGTACTTACCAGAATGCGTTTTAAAGCTTAAAACTTGGCATGGTGATAGAGTAAACAAGTGAAATTAGGAATTTCAAAATATTTTTGTAAAAAAGTCAAATGGGTTAGATTTTTGGGGGATGGTTTGAGAGAGTCATGACCCTTTTTTGAATTCGAGCTAGTACTTACCAGAATGCGTTTTAAAGCTTAAAACTTGGCATGGTGATAGAGTGGACAATCTAAATTAGGAATTTCAAAATATTTTTGTAAAAAAGTCAAATGGGTTCGATTTTTGGTGGGTTGTTTGAGAGAGTCATCATAAAATTTTCGATTCGAGCTAGTACTTACCAGAATGCGTTTTAAAGCTTAAAACTTGGCATGGTGATAGAGTAAACAAGTGAAATTAGGAATTTCAAAATATTTTTGTAAAAAAGTCAAATGGGTTAGATTTTTGGGGGATGGTTTGAGAGAGTCATGACCCTTTTTTGAATTCGAGCTAGTACTTACCAGAATGCGTTTTAAAGCTTAAAACTTGGCATGGTGATAGAGTGGACAATCTAAATTAGGAATTTCAAAATATTTTTGTAAAAAAGTCAAATGGGTTCGATTTTTGGTGGGTTGTTTGAGAGAGTCATCATAAAATTTTCGATTCGAGCTAGTACTTACCAGAATGCGTTTTAAAGCTTAAAACTTGGCATGGTGATAGAGTAAACAAGTGAAATTAGGAATTTCAAAATATTTTTGTAAAAAAGTCAAATGGGTTAGATTTTTGGGGGATGGTTTGAGAGAGTCATGACCCTTTTTTGAATTCGAGCTAGTACTTACCAGAATGCGTTTTAAAGCTTAAAACTTGGCATGGTGATAGAGTGGACAATCTAAATTAGGAATTTCAAAATATTTTTGTAAAAAAGTCAAATGGGTTCGATTTTTGGTGGGTTGTTTGAGAGAGTCATCATAAAATTTTCGATTCGAGCTAGTACTTACCAGAATGCGTTTTAAAGCTTAAAACTTGGCATGGTGATAGAGTAAACAAGTGAAATTAGGAATTTCAAAATATTTTTGTAAAAAAGTCAAATGGGTTAGATTTTTGGGGGATGGTTTGAGAGAGTCATGACCCTTTTTTGAATTCGAGCTAGTACTTACCAGAATGCGTTTTAAAGCTTAAAACTTGGCATGGTGATAGAGTGGACAATCTAAATTAGGAATTTCAAAATATTTTTGTAAAAAAGTCAAATGGGTTCGATTTTTGGTGGGTTGTTTGAGAGAGTCATCATAAAATTTTCGATTCGAGCTAGTACTTACCAGAATGCGTTTTAAAGCTTAAAACTTGGCATGGTGATAGAGTAAACAAGTGAAATTAGGAATTTCAAAATATTTTTGTAAAAAAGTCAAATGGGTTAGATTTTTGGGGGATGGTTTGAGAGAGTCATGACCCTTTTTTGAATTCGAGCTAGTACTTACCAGAATGCGTTTTAAAGCTTAAAACTTGGCATGGTGATAGAGTGGACAATCTAAATTAGGAATTTCAAAATATTTTTGTAAAAAAGTCAAATGGGTTCGATTTTTGGTGGGTTGTTTGAGAGAGTCATCATAAAATTTTCGATTCGAGCTAGTACTTACCAGAATGCGTTTTAAAGCTTAAAACTTGGCATGGTGATAGAGTGGACAATCTAAATTAGGAATTTCAAAATATTTTTGTAAAAAAGTCAAATGGGTTCGATTTTTGGTGGGTTGTTTGAGAGAGTCATCATAAAATTTTCGATTCGAGCTAGTACTTACCAGAATGCGTTTTAAAGCTTAAAACTTGGCATGGTGATAGAGTAAACAAGTGAAATTAGGAATTTCAAAATATTTTTGTAAAAAAGTCAAATGGGTTAGATTTTTGGGGGATGGTTTGAGAGAGTCATGACCCTTTTTTGAATTCGAGCTAGTACTTACCAGAATGCGTTTTAAAGCTTAAAACTTGGCATGGTGATAGAGTGGACAATCTAAATTAGGAATTTCAAAATATTTTTGTAAAAAAGTCAAATGGGTTCGATTTTTGGTGGGTTGTTTGAGAGAGTCATCATAAAATTTTCGATTCGAGCTAGTACTTACCAGAATGCGTTTTAAAGCTTAAAACTTGGCATGGTGATAGAGTAAACAAGTGAAATTAGGAATTTCAAAATATTTTTGTAAAAAAGTCAAATGGGTTAGATTTTTGGGGGATGGTTTGAGAGAGTCATGACCCTTTTTTGAATTCGAGCTAGTACTTACCAGAATGCGTTTTAAAGCTTAAAACTTGGCATGGTGATAGAGTGGACAATCTAAATTAGGAATTTCAAAATATTTTTGTAAAAAAGTCAAATGGGTTCGATTTTTGGTGGGTTGTTTGAGAGAGTCATCATAAAATTTTCGATTCGAGCTAGTACTTACCAGAATGCGTTTTAAAGCTTAAAACTTGGCATGGTGATAGAGTAAACAAGTGAAATTAGGAATTTCAAAATATTTTTGTAAAAAAGTCAAATGGGTTAGATTTTTGGGGGATGGTTTGAGAGAGTCATGACCCTTTTTTGAATTCGAGCTAGTACTTACCAGAATGCGTTTTAAAGCTTAAAACTTGGCATGGTGATAGAGTGGACAATCTAAATTAGGAATTTCAAAATATTTTTGTAAAAAAGTCAAATGGGTTCGATTTTTGGTGGGTTGTTTGAGAGAGTCATCATAAAATTTTCGATTCGAGCTAGTACTTACCAGAATGCGTTTTAAAGCTTAAAACTTGGCATGGTGATAGAGTAAACAAGTGAAATTAGGAATTTCAAAATATTTTTGTAAAAAAGTCAAATGGGTTAGATTTTTGGGGGATGGTTTGAGAGAGTCATGACCCTTTTTTGAATTCGAGCTAGTACTTACCAGAATGCGTTTTAAAGCTTAAAACTTGGCATGGTGATAGAGTGGACAATCTAAATTAGGAATTTCAAAATATTTTTGTAAAAAAGTCAAATGGGTTCGATTTTTGGTGGGTTGTTTGAGAGAGTCATCATAAAATTTTCGATTCGAGCTAGTACTTACCAGAATGCGTTTTAAAGCTTAAAACTTGGCATGGTGATAGAGTAAACAAGTGAAATTAGGAATTTCAAAATATTTTTGTAAAAAAGTCAAATGGGTTAGATTTTTGGGGGATGGTTTGAGAGAGTCATGACCCTTTTTTGAATTCGAGCTAGTACTTACCAGAATGCGTTTTAAAGCTTAAAACTTGGCATGGTGATAGAGTGGACAATCTAAATTAGGAATTTCAAAATATTTTTGTAAAAAAGTCAAATGGGTTCGATTTTTGGTGGGTTGTTTGAGAGAGTCATCATAAAATTTTCGATTCGAGCTAGTACTTACCAGAATGCGTTTTAAAGCTTAAAACTTGGCATGGTGATAGAGTAAACAAGTGAAATTAGGAATTTCAAAATATTTTTGTAAAAAAGTCAAATGGGTTAGATTTTTGGGGGATGGTTTGAGAGAGTCATGACCCTTTTTTGAATTCGAGCTAGTACTTACCAGAATGCGTTTTAAAGCTTAAAACTTGGCATGGTGATAGAGTGGACAATCTAAATTAGGAATTTCAAAATATTTTTGTAAAAAAGTCAAATGGGTTCGATTTTTGGTGGGTTGTTTGAGAGAGTCATCATAAAATTTTCGATTCGAGCTAGTACTTACCAGAATGCGTTTTAAAGCTTAAAACTTGGCATGGTGATAGAGTAAACAAGTGAAATTAGGAATTTCAAAATATTTTTGTAAAAAAGTCAAATGGGTTAGATTTTTGGGGGATGGTTTGAGAGAGTCATGACCCTTTTTTGAATTCGAGCTAGTACTTACCAGAATGCGTTTTAAAGCTTAAAACTTGGCATGGTGATAGAGTGGACAATCTAAATTAGGAATTTCAAAATATTTTTGTAAAAAAGTCAAATGGGTTCGATTTTTGGTGGGTTGTTTGAGAGAGTCATCATAAAATTTTCGATTCGAGCTAGTACTTACCAGAATGCGTTTTAAAGCTTAAAACTTGGCATGGTGATAGAGTAAACAAGTGAAATTAGGAATTTCAAAATATTTTGTAAAAAAGTCAAATGGGTTAGATTTTTGGGGGATGGTTTGAGAGAGTCATGACCCTTTTTTGATTCGAGCTAGTACTTACCAGAATGCGTTTTAAAGCTTAAAACTTGGCATGGTGATAGAGTGGACAATCTAAATTAGGAATTTCAAAATATTTTTGTAAAAAAGTCAAATGGGTTCGATTTTTGGTGGGTTGTTTGAGAGAGTCATCATAAAATTTTCGATTCGAGCTAGTACTTACCAGAATGCGTTTTAAAGCTTAAAACTTGGCATGGTGATAGAGTGGACAATCTAAATTAGGAATTTCAAAATATTTTTGTAAAAAAGTCAAATGGGTTCGATTTTTGGTGGGTTGTTTGAGAGAGTCATCATAAAATTTTCGATTCGAGCTAGTACTTACCAGAATGCGTTTTAAAGCTTAAAACTTGGCATGGTGATAGAGTAAACAAGTGAAATTAGGAATTTCAAAATATTTTTGTAAAAAAGTCAAATGGGTTAGATTTTTGGGGGATGGTTTGAGAGAGTCATGACCCTTTTTTGAATTCGAGCTAGTACTTACCAGAATGCGTTTTAAAGCTTAAAACTTGGCATGGTGATAGAGTGGACAATCTAAATTAGGAATTTCAAAATATTTTTGTAAAAAAGTCAAATGGGTTCGATTTTTGGTGGGTTGTTTGAGAGAGTCATCATAAAATTTTCGATTCGAGCTAGTACTTACCAGAATGCGTTTTAAAGCTTAAAACTTGGCATGGTGATAGAGTAAACAAGTGAAATTAGGAATTTCAAAATATTTTTGTAAAAAAGTCAAATGGGTTAGATTTTTGGGGGATGGTTTGAGAGAGTCATGACCCTTTTTTGAATTCGAGCTAGTACTTACCAGAATGCGTTTTAAAGCTTAAAACTTGGCATGGTGATAGAGTGGACAATCTAAATTAGGAATTTCAAAATATTTTTGTAAAAAAGTCAAATGGGTTCGATTTTTGGTGGGTTGTTTGAGAGAGTCATCATAAAATTTTCGATTCGAGCTAGTACTTACCAGAATGCGTTTTAAAGCTTAAAACTTGGCATGGTGATAGAGTAAACAAGTGAAATTAGGAATTTCAAAATATTTTTGTAAAAAAGTCAAATGGGTTAGATTTTTGGGGGATGGTTTGAGAGAGTCATGACCCTTTTTGAATTCGAGCTAGTACTTACCAGAATGCGTTTTAAAGCTTAAAACTTGGCATGGTGATAGAGTGGACAATCTAAATTAGGAATTTCAAAATATTTTTGTAAAAAAGTCAAATGGGTTCGATTTTGGTGGGTTGTTTGAGA